>CM066036.1:347902476-349102476 GCA_033557465.1 Ichthyophis bannanicus | reverse complement strand
AAAAGAGGAGTTATATGAGCATATCAAGGCTGACGGAAGATTAGCTACACAGCTGAGTTTTGAACAGATTGAAGGGGAAAGAGATGACTTGGAGGGAGACCAGCAAGGAGGAGGTTGTAATAGTCTAGACTAGAGGTGACCAAACAGTAGATAAGTGTTTTAGTAGTGTGTTCAGAAAGAAGTGAATTTTGCTGATGTTACAGAGAAAGAAATGACCCATTTTAGCTATCAGTTGTATGTGGGAAAAGAGAGGGCGGAGTCAAAGACAACTCCAAAGTTGTAAGCTGAAAAAACAGTGAGTAGTAAAATGTTATCCACAGAGATTGAGAAAGGAGAAAGAAGGGAGGTGGGTTTAGGGGGGAAAATAAGAAGCTTGCTTTTGGCCTTGCTCAATTTCAAAGAGTGATGAGTTATCCAGGCAGCAATGTTAGATAGGCAGGCAGAGATCTGGGCTTGTATTACCGGAGAAATTTCAAGTGTAGAGAGGTAAATCTGAGCATCATCATTGTAGAAATGGTACTGAAAACCATGAGGGGATGAGTGCACCAAGGCACTGGGTATGCAGAGAGAAAAAGAGTGGGCCCAAGACCCTTTGGGTACACCACTGAGAGCGGGATAGCAGTAGAGGAGCATCCAACAAAAGAAACACTGAAAGTGCATTGGAAAAGATAAGAAAACCAGGATAGCACAAAATCCTTAAAATCAAGTAAGGACAATGTGTCGAGGAGAAGGTGGTGGTCAACAGTGTCAAAAGCAGCAGAAAGAACAAGGATGAGGATTGATTAAAGGTCCTTGGATTTTGCCAGGAACAGGTTGCTGGAAACTTTGGCAAGAGCTGTTTCAGTAGAATGTAAAAGACAAAAGCCATCTTGTAGTGAATCAAAAAGGGCTTGAGAGGAGAGAAAGTCAAGGCAACAGTGGTGAACTGCATGTTCAAGTAGTTTAGAAATGAAGGGGAGGAAGAAGATGGGATGATAATTATGACAGGTAGGTTGTCGTGAAGGTTACTTGAGGAAAGGTGTGACCACAGCATGCTTGAAGGCTGCAGGAACAGTTGCAGTGGAGAGCGATAGGTTGAGAATATGAGAGATAGAAGGGATGACAGCGGAGGAGATGGATCTTAGAAAATGGGTGGGAATAGGATCAGAGGAGCAGTTAGTGAGTTTGTAGGAGGAAAGAGGTGTGGTTTCCTCAGAGATCTTAGAAAAGGAGAAAGGGTGTCAGAGGTTGAGGGGAAGAGTTGGAAATGAACATGGGAAAGAGGGGATGGAGCTGTTCTCATGGGGAACTGGAGCGTAATCTTATGGACTTTGTCATGGAAATAGTCAGCCAGGGTTTCTGCAGAAAGAGAAAGAGGGATAGGAGGCAGAGGCACCTTGAGGATAGAGTTGAGAGTTGTAAAGACATGGAGAGGGTCAGAGGCAAGAGAGTTAGTCAGGTGGACATAGTAGTTTTGCTTGGCGAGTGCTTTGGCTGACTGGAAGGAGGTGAGCATGAATTTGAGGTGCAGAAAGTCAGCAATGGTGTGGGATTTTAGCCAAATGCATTCAGCTGAGCAGGCACAGGAACATAGATAGTAGGTAGTCGAATACAGCCAGGGCTGAGATACAGTACGCCTCAAAGGACGTGACATGGGGGGAGCAAGAGCATCCAGAGCAGAGGAAAACACTGTTATAGGAGGTTACTGCCTCATCAACAGACTTAGATGACATAGTGGAGGAAAGAGGTGATGAGACAGTAGTGGAGAGAGTCAAAGGGTTAATAGCATGAAGATCTCTAAAGAGATTGGAGGAAATTGGGAAGATTGAGGTGAAGTGTGGTGAAGAATGAAACTTATGTTTATTAGACATCAGGGCGGTTTACAATCATATTAACATTTACAGGATGGCTCAAGGCTGGAAAAAAGGGAAAAGAACTACAATCGTAACAGAAAAGAAGAAACGGCAGGAAACACAGAGACAAGACATAAAGAGGAAGCAAGACAAACGTAGATAAACCAGGTCAGCCATGTATATCTGAGAGGTTATAGGCAATAGTGAACAGGAGACTTTTCAATAGGGATTTGAAAGTAGAATATTTCTGTTCCAGACGGAGTGGAGCGGGCAGGGAATTCCAAAGGGCAGGACCATGGAAGAAAAAGGCAGAGTGACGAGTAGATTGAAGATGCGCACGTGAAGGGGGAGGAACGTGGAGATGGTTAACATGAAGGGAGCGGAGGTTGCGTGTTGGGATGTGAAACTGGAGAAGGTCAGTGAGGTACTGTGGTGTGTGGGTATGGATAACTCGATGTACCAAAGTGAGTATCTTAAAGTGGACACGGTATTCTACAGGAAGCCAATGTAAATGAAATAGCAGGGGAGTAACATGATCTCTATGGGAGGAATGAGTAATGATTCTGGCTGCAGTGTACTGAATAAGCTGTAGGCGACACAACTGGGTGTGAGTGATACCTGTGAAGATGGAATTGCAGAAGTTGAGCCGAGATATAACTGTGGATAAGGTGAGGGTGGTCAAAGCAGAAGGAGAAAGAAAAGGGAGAATAGATCGTATTTGGTAGAGAAAGAAATAAGATGTCTTGGCAAGCTGAGAGATATGATCCTTGAGGGTGAGGTTGGAATCAAGAAAGACACCCAGATATCAGGAGGAGACCATGGGGATTGTAGAGTTTCCAATGGAGGGGGCAAGTGAAGGACAGGGGTTTCCAAAGGTAAACCACGTAGAGGACGTTTTAGTCAGATTAAGGTGAAGGCAGTTCGAAGACAACCAGTCCGCTATGAGAGTAAGACAGGAATTTAAAGGACCAAGATCCAGATGAAGGGGGTTGGTGTGATGTAGAATAATGATGTCATCTGCATAGTAGAAAGCTGACAGACCAGACTGTTGAATACAGAGAGCCAGTGGTGCAAGAAAGAGATTAAATAAGAGAGGGGCCAGGACAGATCCATGAGGAACACCGCAGGCGAGGGGGATAGTATTAGAAGGGGATTGTGATCCGGTGGATGAGGCCATAGAGAAAGAGTGGAAGGAGAGGAAAGAATGAAACTAGTGATAGACAGTGCCACGAAGGCCAGCGTCCTGGAGACGTGAGAGGAGGAGTGAATGATCAACCAGATCGAAGGCAGCAGAGAGGTCAAGAGAAACCACCACCGAGATGTCACCCCCCTGTGAAGAATGAAGTTCATTGAAGAGTGCTACTAAGACTGTCTCAACGCTATGGCCCTGACGAAAGCCCGATTGGCGTGGGTGCAGAAAGTTAATTGAATGGAGGTGTTGTGAGAGCTGGGCAAAGACAGTTTTTTCTACAATCTTGGCGAGAAAGGGAAGGTTGTAGGCTGGGCGGTAATTGGCTGGAATTAAAGGATCAAGGGAGGGTTTCTTGAGGATAGGACGTACCACAGCGTGTTTCCAGAGGGAAGGGAAAATTCTGGAAGAGAGACAGGAGATGACCATATTGAGAATATGGGGCAGGAGAGCAAGAGAAGATTCAAGAAGCCAGCAGGAAGGGATGGGATCGAGAGGGCAGGTGGTCCCCCTCCTATGTCTTCTCTTTCCCATTGCTGGTCCACTTTTCACTCAATTACCACCTCTGAACTTATAACCTCCATTTCCACAGCACGCCAGACCACCTGCCCTCTCAATCCCATCTCTTCTGGCTGGCTTCTTGGTCATCTCCTGTCTCTCTTCCGGAATCTTCCCTTCACTCTGGAAACACACTCTGGTACGTCCTATCCTCAAGAAAACCCCTCTTGATCCTTTAATCCCAGCCAATTACCGCCCAGTCTACAACCTTCCCTTTTTCGCCAAGATTGTAGAAAAAACTGTCTTTGCCCAGCTCTCACAACACCTCCATTCAATTAACTTTCGTCACCCACGCCAATCGGGCTTTCGTCAGGGCCATAGCGCTGAGACAGTCTTAGTAGCACTCTTCAATGAACTTCATTCATCACATGACAGGGGTGACATCTCGGTGGTGGTTTCTCTTGACCTCTCTGCTGCCTTCGATCTGGTTGATCACTCACTCCTCCTCTCACGCCTCCGGGACGCTGGCCTTCGGGGCACTATCTATCGCTGGTTTCATTCTTTCCTCTCCTTCCGCTCTCTCTCTATGGCCTCATCCATCGGATCACAATCCCCTTCTGATACTATCCCCCTCCCCTGCGGTGTTCCTCAAGTATCCATCCTGGCCCTCTCTTATTTAATCTCTTTCTTGCACCACTGGCTCTCTGTATTCAACAGTCTGGTCTGTCAGCTTTCTACTATGCAGATGACATCATTATTCTACATCACACCAACCCCCTTCATCTGGATCTTGGTCCTTTAAATTCCTGTCTTACTCTCGTAGCGGACTGGTTGTCTTCGAACTGCCTTCACCTTAATCTGACTAAAGCTTCCTCTACGTTGTTTACCTTTGGAAGCCCCTGTCCTTCACTTGCCCCTTCCATTGGAAACTCCACAATCCCTATGGTCTCCTCCTTCCAATATCCGGGTGTCTTTCTTGATTCCAACCTCACCCTCAAGGATCATCTCTCAGCTTGCCAAGACATCTTACTCCTTTCTCCACCAAATACGATACAGCCACCCTTTTTTTTCTCCCTCTGCTTTGACCACCCTCATCTTATATCCATGGTTATATCTCGGCTCAACTTCTGCATTTCCGTCTTCACAGGTATCACTCACACCCAGTTGCGTCGCCTACAGCTTATTCAGAACACTGCAGCCAGAATCATTACTTGTTCCTCCCGTAGAGATCATGTTACTCCCCTGCTATTTCATTTACATTGGCTTCCTGTAGAATACCGTGTCCACTTTAAGATACTCACTTTGGTACATCGAGTTATCCATACCCACACGCCACTCTGACCTTCTCATTTCACAACCCCATGCGCAACCTCTGCTCCCTTCACATTAACCGTCTCCACCTTCCTCCCCCTTCACACGCGCATCTTCAATCTACTCATCTCTCTGTCTTTTTCTTCCATGCCCTGCCCGCTCCACTCCGTCAGGAACAGAACTATTCTACTTTCAAATCCCTATTGAAAACTCACCTGTTCACTATTGCCTATAACCTCTCAGATACACATGACTGACCTGGTTTATCTACGTTTGTCTGACCTCCTCGTTATGTCTTGTCTCTGCATTTCCTGCCGTTTCTTCTTTTGTGTTAAGATTGTAGTTCTTTTCCTTTTTTTCTGGCCTTGAGCCATCCTGTAAATATTAATATGATTGTAAACCGCCCTGATGTCATAAAGGGCGGTATATCAAATGTTAATAAACAAACATAAGTGACCCTATTGTCATATGTGCACCTTTAATGGGGGCTGGAATGAAGTTTGTGTTGTGGGGAAATGGGAAAGGGTAGAGGGATGTATCATGGGAATTTATTTTTATTTATTTATTACACATTTCTTTACCGCCCCTTCCCGAGATCAGGGGCAGTTTACAAGGAACCAACATGTTACATATAACAGGGTTTGAACTTTTTACATTATAACATTATTAGTCACAGACTTAACTAAACCAGAGAAACTATATACATAACTATAAATACAAGTTAACTGGAATGGGTTGGGGGAGGAGGGTTGTGGTTGTGCGAATGGGCTGGTTAAGGGGGTGGTGTTGCACAGGGTGGGTGCAGGAGGTTGGGGTTGGGAGTTGGTTGCATGAAGATGGTAGGTGGAATGGTGGTGAATGGTGCACTCTAAGTCTTTAATAATAATAATAATAATAATGTACATACATTCCATTTGTGCAAATAAACACCTATCTTTACATGAAATGTTTGTGTATTAGATCATCTCTTGCCACTACACCCATTTGGTAGGGATGCCCGTTATCCTCCTGCCATGGTCCTTCTGCTTTTTCATCTAGATCTTGGTCACCAATTTCCTGCTTGTTGGGCAGGAATTGGCTCTTCCTCAATGACAGATAATGCAGCATGCAGTTAGGCTATGAATATCTGATATACCTAGTTAAGCTGTAGAGGAGCTCTCCCCTGGATCTATCAAGGCAACGGAAGCAGATCTTGAGCTGCTGAAGTGTCCTTTCTATGATGGCATTGGTGTGTCTATTGGCCTTGTTGTAGTGCTCCTCTGCCTCTCTGTGTGGTGCCACTATGGAGGTCAGGGACCATCTCCTTAGTGGGAATCCCTGTCAGATGCATGAGTGGAGGGAGAGTAAACACATGGTAGATTACCGCACAAAGGTGTTTCATGTGTTAAGTGAGCACTGCAACCATGCGCTCTGTTTACCAAGTGCTGCAGCTATCATGGATCACTAGGACCTCCTCACATATACATGTTTGATAGAGTACATTAAATTCACTATGACAATGTGGCAAACCACACTCTTTTTGAAATATGAAGATGGTCATAATCATAAGATCATAAGATATGCTATACTGGGTCAGACCAAGGTCCATCAAGCCCAGTATCCTGTTTCCAACAGTGGCCAATCTAGGTCATACGTACCTAGCAGTTTCCCCAAAAGACACAGGTTCCGCAATGCTTGTACTGGGTCAAGCATTGATATCCTGGCTCCCTTCTTAATAATGGCTTATGGACCTTTCCTCCAGGAACTTGTCCAAACCTTTTTTAAACCCAGCTACACTAACAGCCTTTACTACATCCTCAGGTAACAAATTCCAGAGTTTGATTACACGTTGAGTGAAAAAATATTTTCTTTTATTAGTCTTAAATAGTTTACCCTGTAGCTTCATTGCATATCCCCTAGTCTTTCTATATTCTGATAACCTAAACAATCGATCTACGTTTACCCGTTCCACTCCGTTCATTAATCTATAGACTTCTATCATATCTCCCCTCAGCCGTCTCTTTTCCAGGTTAAGGAGCCCTAACCTTTTTCGCCTTTCTTCATAAGAGTATCCTTCCATCCCCTTTACCATTTTGGTGGCTCTTCTCTGAACCTTTTCTAATAACGCTATATCCTTTTTAAGATACGGCGACCAGAATTGCACACAATATTCAAGGTGTGGTCTCACCATGGAACGGTATAGAGGCATTATAATATCTTTTGTTTTATTTTCCATTCCTTTCCTTATGATACCTAGCATTCTATTTGCTCTCTTGGCTGCTGCTGCACACTGGGCCGAGGGTTTTAACATGTTATCCACAATGACGCCTAAATCTTTTTCCTGGGTGGTGGTTCCTAATGTGGAACCTTGCATCGTGTAACCATAGTTTGGGTTGTTCTTTCCTAGGTGCATAACTTTGCACTTGTCCACATTAAATTTCATCTGCCATTTTGATGCCCAGTCTTCCAATTTATCAAGATCCTTTTGCAATTTTCCACAATCCTCTTGGGTTTTAACAACTTTAAATAGTTTTGTGTCATCTGCAAATTTGATAACCTCACTCGTTATTCCACTTTCCAGGTCATTTATGAATATGTCAAAAAGCAGGGGACCCAGCACAGATCCTGGGATACACCACTATTCACCTTTCTCCATTGGGAAAATTGGCCATTTAGCCCAACCCTTTGCTTTCTATCTTTTAACCAGTTCCTGATCCACAGTAGTACACTGCCTCCTATCCCATGACTCTTTAGTTTTGCCAAAAGTCTCTGATGAGGGACCTTGTCAAAGGCTTTCTGAAAGTCCAGATACACTATATCAACCAACTCACCTTTGTCCACCTGTTTATTCACACTTTCAAAAAAACATAACAGATTAGTAAGACAAGAATTTCCTTGTCTAAAGCCATGTTGGCTGTCTCCCATTAGGCCATGACTATCTACATGCTGAGTAATTTTATTATTCTTTATGATGGTTTCTACCATTTTCCCGGTACTGACGTCAGGCTCACCGGTCTGTAGTTTCCAGGATCACCCCTGGAACCCTTTTTTTTTCTTTCAAAGTTCTATTTATTAAATTCACATAAGAAAACTTACAAACATTCAAGCAGAATCTGCTGATACAAAGGAACCAATCCCAGGTGGGGCTGTGTCTTGTCCACCACTCTGGGTACAAACAACAAACTAACAACAAATGATACAATACGTAGCCCGTATTCCCTAATCCCCCCCTTCCCCCCCCCACCACCGGAAGCACAGCACACAATAGTAAGCACGGAGCAACAACCATCTCAAACCATCCCTATCCCATCTGCAGGACCTCGCTACGGGCTTTGGGTCCCAAACTCTGAATGTAAGGCATCCAAATTAACAAAAAATTGGCCCATCTCTGGGGGTGTCCTAACGCACTCCTCCACTCCATGAGTAGCAGCTGGTGTAAGCTGTTACACCACTCACAAAATGTGGGGGCCATAGGTTCCCGCCACCGGTGAAGTATAGGCCCCTTACCCACCAGACAATCTTTGCGCACCAAGAGTCTCTCCCATCTGCCCTTAGGGTGGAGCGGTCCCAGCTGATCGAACACCACTAACAGCCCTGTCCAGCAAATCCGCTGCCCCAAAAGACCGGTAAGAAACCCCCCGATTTGCTGCCAATAGCGACGGATATATGGACAGCCCCACCACATATGACCCAGGTCCGCTAGAGAACAAGAACATTTGGGACATCCTCCGTCTAAGGTAATACGGCTTCTGAGTGCCCTTCGCGGGGAAAAGTAAGCCCGATGAATACATTTAAACTGTATTTCACACCACCGGGTCCCCTCCACCAAGTGCGCAATCCGACCCAATGCCGCCCGAACAGTGCCTGGGGGGTATTTCCCGCCCTAGTTCCCTCGCCCAGAGGCCTTCTAGCACAGTGAAATCGGGAGGAGACTCAAGCCGATCTAATCGTCTCTTGAAGTCGGCTATAGTCAGTGGGGATTCCGCCCCCAGAGCTAAAAATTCTAAAATCCGGCCGAATGTTCCAGGTGAAGCTCACGTTGCGGCAAGGAACCGATATAATGAGAAACCTGCAGATAGGCAAAGGTGGACACACCAGGGCTTAAATCATATTCCTTACAAAGCGCTCCCAACGCCTTACAGCAACCGTCTGAGGTTAGCAAATGTCCTAAGCGCCGTATGCCCAGCCGCCCTCATTGCCGATAAGGAGCCGAGTCGGAACCCGGCGGAAAACAAACATTGCCCTGTATGGGCAACCAACTCGAGACCGTAGGGTCACTACCCCAGTACTTATTCAACTGTTGCCACGTTCGTCTGGTCGCCTTGATCAGAACACTGCTCGTCATATGGGTTGGCAGGGCCGCCTGAGGCAAATGCAGAACTGCCTCCAACGAATGCGGGGCAACGAAGGCTTCTTCTAACCCACGAGGGGTGTAAACTTCGGTATCCCCCAGCCAGTCACCCAGGTGCCGTGCCTGACATGCCAGCGCATATTTCCAGAGATCCGGGACCCCCACCCCCCCTGATCTCCATCCCCCTCTCATTCTAATCAACGGAATACAGGCTTTAGACCCCCTCCAAAGAAACCCCCGAATCTCCTTCTCCATGCGCAACAAGTTGCGCCTCAAGAACCAAACTGGAAGGGTTTGCAGCCAGTAAAGTACTCGTGGGAAAATCACCATCCCCAAGGCGGCCACTCTACCCAATAGGGACAGGGGAAGGGGCGCCCAGGCCTGCAACTGCACTCGGAGCTTACAAAAGATACATTCAAAGTTCATAGGATATAGCATCGTCGGTTTCTTAGACAACAAAATGCCCAAGTACACAAAAGAGTCTTCGGCCCAGCGAAGGGGGAAAGGCCCCGGCCAGCTCTCCTGTAGGGTACCCCCCACATCTAAGGCCTCCGATTTATTCATATTGATACGCAACCCTGCAAATGTACCATAAAGCGAGATCTCCTCAAGTAATTGAGGCAGAGACTGCTGGGGGGACGTAAGATGAACAAGTATGTCATCTGCAAAAGCAGCCACCTTAAAGCCGTGTAACCCAATTCTCACGCCCCGTGTGTTCGGAGAGTCCTCTATCCTCCATATCAACGGATCTAGGGTCAACATAAAAAGCAGGGGGGATAGCGGACAACCTTGACGGGTGCCCCGCTCCAGACTAAATTTATCCGCCCCCCAACTCAAGGACCTGTCCCCATATCCAGCATCACTCTTTCCCTCCCATACCCAGCATCACCCTTTCCCTTCCATACCCCTCAACTGTCCAGCATCTCCCCTCTTATCCTCTACCCCGTGGTCTAGTTTCTCCTTTCCTCTTCCCTATTTCCTCCCCAAGTATCCAGAATCTCCCCTCTTCTTCCCTACTCCTCTTTTTGTCTAATATCTACCTTCCTAGTCCTTACGCCTCTATACGTATCCAGCATTTTCCCTTCCCTTCACTAATTTTACCCTAATGTCCAACACCCTTCCCTTCAACTTGGAAAAGAGACGTCTGAGGGGAGACATGATAGAGGTCTATATATTAATGAACAGAGTGGAATGGGTAAATGTAGATTGGTTGTTTACTCCATCAGAAAGTAGAAAGATTAGGGGACACGCAATGAAGTTACAAAGTAACCCATTTAAGACAAATAAGATAAAATATTTTTTCACTCAAAGCGTAATCAAACTCGGAAATTCGTTACCGGAAGATGTAGTATGTAAGATATGCAATACTGGGTCAGATCAAGGTCCGTCAAACCCAGTATCCTGTTTCCAACAGTGGCCAGTCTAGGTCACAAGTACCTAGCAGTTTCCCCAATGCTTGTATTGGGACAAACAGTGGATATCCCGGGCAGGGCCGGCCCGTCCATTGTGCAAGAATGTTGTTTGCACAGGGCCCCGCGTTTCAGGGGGCTCCGCACAAAATGGAAATTACACTTACCTGGTAATTGATGTTCCTTGAGGGAGTACAGTTCAGTCCTCCACCACTGGGTAGTGCACCTCCTCCTGCAACATGGAGACTGGACAAGTCAAACTTGTGACATCACCGGGTATATCCTGCTGGTCTTCTCCCATGATCCCCCAGTGACCTACTGTCAAAGCAGACTCAAAGGAGCAAACAAACAACCAGTTAAAGTACTAAATACAAAGCTATGCTCAAACTTCAACTTTAAAATCACAGGGTCCCAAAAAGAAAGGCCGAAAACACCCTCCTCCGTGCCCCTGTCCCCCTGCGCACCAAACAGCGGAAGACAGAGAGCTAGAAGGAAGGAGAACTAAGGAAGAGTATAGGCAGAAAAGGTTGCTCTCGCGATTACCTGCCAATCAGAGCCCGTTGCCGACTCTAGGATCCGAAAGCATACTCGGAACTGACGCCTCGCGTCTGAAACATCCATCCCCGGGCGGGAATGAGGACTGAACTGTACTCCCTCAAGGAACATCAATTACCAGGTAAGTGTAATTTCCATTTCCTTATCGGTCCTACAGTTCAGTCCTCCACCACTGGGATGTACCAGAGCAGTAATCATTGGGAGGGACCTATCCAGTCGGCTCGGCCCCTAAACGAACAGAGCAGGCACCGACCCCAGCCCGCTCCTCACGTCAACAGGCGGTAAGCCAACCAGGAAGACACGACCGAGAGCCCACTTGGATCCTCTTCACTGGTGAAAACAGCACAGAACTCTGCCCCAAGCAGCGCTAGTGCTTCAGAAAGACAAACTCGCCATCGCAAACACACTGAACGCCCTAGAAGCAGACCTACTGAGAAGGCTACCGGAGCTCCGCCTGAAAAATCCGCTTGAGCTCCCCCTTGGCTCTCGACCCCACCAGGGTGTCAAGTGTTAGCAACCGCTGCTCTCCCGCAGAAACCGCCTCCACGGAGGGACAGGCAGCGAAGAGACCTCCCAGAAAGCGACAGAACCTCACCTAAGGTCCAAGGAACACAGGTTACAAGCAAAGTGTTCTTGCGTAAGTCCCAAACCAACAACTAAACAGGCACAGCTGGATTCCACGAGGGAGAACGGAACCGAGGTCCATCCAGACAGAGGTGGGAAGCAAAAAGAGGGAAATGAAAAAAAACCCACCAGCGTCAAACACCCTATTTGTAACACCTCTTAAGGGCTTTATTCTTTGCAACACAAAGTAGCTCTACAGCTATGTCCTGGACCAGTTGGAGTCTTTTTAATTGAGAATGTGGAATGCAGCTAAGCAATGAGTTGCAATAAACCAAGCGTGATCCACCAAGGGCATATAAGAGGGTGTCAAGTGCCCCAGAGTCCAGCATTGTTTCAGAAGATGTGGAGTCTTACATGGTGTGACAAAAAAGAAAGGAGACTCTGGTAGCCACGCCCACGACGCAATGCCAGTAGGCCAACCGCTTACATCACCTGGATATGCCCTCCGGAATTGGAGGAACCATGCAGAAGTAGCAATCGCCGACGTGATCCATGGGCCCTCTCCAGATCATTGGAACCGCAAAAGACTTTGATGGTCTTTTTCCCATCCATCCACAGCCTGAGATCTGCTACACATGTATTGCAGCATATGTGTGGCGCCTAGCTTTTATCCTGATCTTTTATTCTGCAGCCAAAATATAAATTGTAGGCTTTCTGAACCGCCACAGTCATATGCCATTTTTGTGATGTAAAAGTCACATCACCACAACTAGAGCAGAAATTATCTGCATGATTAACACCAGGACGAGGAATCGCCAAATATGCTGTGAGTGACCTATCGGTATAAAATAAATATGTCTTTTTTTTTTTTTTTTTTTACTGTCAAGCGAGGCAAATTTAAGTAGTGACTGCATCAACTGGTTTTGGACAGTTATTTCGATTGGTTGCAAGTAAAGATTATGCAAGCTCACGCAAATGTTGCAGAATACACTGGTAATGGTCCCCACTGACTAAAGAAGAGCACATATCTTAGCAACCAGCCCCAGTCGGCCATTTTCACAATGACCTCTGAAAGGCATAGAATGGACCGGGCCACGGCCCCGTACCAATGCGTCGATGCTATCCAGTAGCCTCATATGTCCTCTGCTAAACATCGACCCGTTGCCGCAGACTGACAGGTCGCCATGAGGTCCAATATGGGCTGACCGCATCTGAGCACACGCGGCGCGCACACCGCCTGATGCAATCTCACTCCTCCGGCAAACACTCGGACCCCGCTAAGGACTTTCGCCACCACAGTGTCCCCACAGAAACGCAGGCCGCCAAGGCTTCAACCACGCACGCTGTCCCTTCGCTCGGGCCACCCTGACCACCCGACCGACTCCACCCTGCCGATCGAAATAGGCCACCATCCCGGAGATCTCAGACAGCACCTACAGCGCTCGATCCGCTACCGTGTCCGTGAACGACTGCCACGGCTGACGTACCGCGTACCGTTCCAGTCAGACGATGGAACACTGGGCGTGCTGCGTACACTAAAACGCCTTGTACATAAAGGATCCCCAAAATGTAGCTGAGTCTAACCACGCTCCGGCCAAGCTCCCGGAAGAAAGGGACAGAACCTTATAAAAAAGAAGTGGGGACAATTAAAAAGGCTTTCCTGTTTGATTATTCTTTTTTTTTGTTTTTTTTTGTTTTTCCTTTTTACAACTCCATAAGGGCCACAAGGCACACAACCGAACAGGGCATTGTCCAGAGAACGCAAGGCCCCTCCTCCAGGCTGACTCCACAGCCTAAACCGGCAGTCACCTTGGCTGATGCCGAGCAGCGCGGAAGCCAACTTGTAAGCCCAGCATATGAAGTATGCCTACTAGTACAGCATTCCACAATGGAGGGACATGTAACCGGACGGCTTTGAATATGAACCTACAGATATCCCGCGCTTGCTCCAAGACAAGCACTGTGCAGCCTACTGGTCTTCTCGGAGCACTGCCATGACCCGAAGACCTAAACCGGCCAGCAAAAGACGACGTACGCTGGGCCCGAAGGAACCTGGTTGAACGGATCCCAGCACTCCCTGTATCGTTAGGATCGGAGCCTCCCCCCAAGGACTCAGCCCTGGCTGGAACCGGCTGAGCATAACTCCAGGCCCTGCGGCGAGCCCCCACGAAGAAGTGGGACGCAACGATGCCTTGAGGAAAGGGAAGGCCCAATGGGTGAAGCAAGTTGCTAGCCGACCAAGGGAGTAAAACCCCACACGCGCACCTCAATGGAAGGTCGGAAGAACCGAGGATTCTGGTCCCACAGGTGCACCTGCTAGCCTTTAACAACATACACCTCCGCAGGTACAAAAAACTTAAATTGTGAGCACCTTCAGGGGTAAGGGGAATAGACGACAGCCTCCGACTGTTGACCACCTTGTCTTGCACAACAGACAGCAGCACCCCACCAAACAAATGATTGGGAATATATGACCTCAGAACCCCAAGACAGAGGTAAAACAGTAGAACGTGCAGTGGACGTGAATTTCCAGATCTGCCAGCCCCCCTGCCCACATTGAGAAGAGGCAGAGAAGAACTGGACCGGCGGATCTGGAGGGGTGCCTCCTGGACAGCCGGGCCACCGAAGGGAAAGCTGATGACTGAGGCCCAAACTCCTCAGGATGGCCCCCGTCTTGCATTGGCAACCCCATGCAACACCATGACAACCCCGCTCACGATATCCCAAGTGATCTCTGTCATTGCTGCAACAATCACCTGAGCATGAGATCACAGACGGAACACGGACATGCAGACGCACTCAAGGAGAGTGCACCTAAGAAGTATGAGCCTATTCAACATCCAGCACCACATGTCCAGGTGTCCCACTCCTGTCACCCAAAACACAGGACACTTGAACCTAGGTGACCGTCATAGCAAAGACAGGGAGGCCTGACTGCCGCTATCAACCCTTCCAGGACCCTGGAACACTAAGCCCCGGACTGTGCCATCCAGCAACACTTCTCACGATCCCCAGCAGGGGCCTTTCCCCAGATGGGCAGTGTTCCCGCCAAATGGGCAAGCTGCGCTCTGATAACATAGTGCAGAAAACCAAATCAAAGTGTCTTAACCTAGCTAATTTTTGTCTAATAGTGATCATTCATAATATCAGCCAGGCTCAATCATAACATTAGTATTAATGATCTCTAAAGATTGAAGAGTTACTAATGTAACACTAATTGGGGTTTTTTTTTTTTTTAAAGAGCTTCAAAGGCGATCTTGGAAACTACAGACCAATGAATCTGAGTTCAGTGCCAGTTAAATGATAGAACTTGTTCTGAAAAGCAGCACCAAGCTGTCTTTTCAAAGGGTTAATAAACATGTGAGTAAGCCAAATGATATGTATCTGGATGTTTTAGAAGGTACTTGACAAAGCCCCTTATGAACTTCTCCTGAGGAAGGAGATGTTGTGCTATTATAGAATGGGAAATGGATCAAAAACAGGAACACAATAGGACTAAATGGCCAGATTTCTCACAGGAGACCCGTAAATAGTGGAATGTCTCGGGATCTGCACTGGAACTGGCATCTGGTAACATCTACTGCACTGAAATGATCTGGAAAAGAGATCAGCAAACATGGCGATCAAATTTGCAGATGGCATAATGACATTTAGAGGCTGTCTGCACAATTTCCAAGCGTATAAACATGGAAATAGCATCCTTATGTAAATGACAATTTCAGAAAGGGCTCAATTTGTAGGTGGTTGTGCCGCCGATGACCCTGAATGGCCAAATACTAGCACGGAAACCTGCTGCTGACAGACGTCGCTAACTGCCAGAATGCAGACAAAGGTAAAGGCACCCCCCAAGAAGTAAAACCCAAACCAATCACATTGCATTCAACTATAAACTATCATGAAATTAAAAGGAAATTAAAATTAGAATTAAAATTAAAAGTAACAGCAAAAGGAAGTCCTTATCTGGGTGTAGCCGCGTGGAACAGCGTCGTCTGCTCAAACGCGGGGCTGCTCCGCTCTCCGCCACGAGGCCTCAGCCCTGCCGAGAAAATGGCGCCAATCCGAAGCAGGCCCGCTTGGCGCCAAACACCACAGAGGCGGCAAGAGACCAGAGCCCCTCCATGCGGACTCGAGAGACTCCCTTGTGGCGTCGGGATGCAGCAGTTACCCCGCTGTAGCTGCGGGGTGAAGAGCTGTCCAGACACGCTGCTGCCTCGCGCCACCAGAAGTAGCAGATGCTGCGAGCCCCGGCCCACCGGCTAAAGAACCTCGAACGGCCTGAGGCTCCCGCCGCGATGGGAATCTGCCGCATAGACACTGCCAAAATGCAGGTGTTCCACAGAGCTCTCCCCCGTACAGTCCTGGGGGAGAGATCATCACCGGGCACAGAGACCGAAGAATCCCAAGCAGAGAGGCTAGCTGGCAGCGTGAACTTTGAAAAGGGACAGAACCCCCCTTTACACTAAGGCAGACTAGGTGAAAATAAATAAAGTAAAAGTAAATGAAATTAAATGAAAATGAATTCAATTTACAGGATTACACCTAAAGAAGGGCAAAAGAAATGCAAGGTAAATCAAATCCTGACTAACTGCTCCTAAACTGCTTCTCAAGTGAGCCCAGCACCTAGGCTCACTACGTCCTCATGCTGCATGGAGACTGGACACACTGGGGGATCATGGGAGAAGACCAGCAGGATATACCCGGTGATGTCACAAGTTTGACTTGTCCAGTCTCCATGTTGCAGGAGGAGGTGCACTACCCAGTGGTGGAGGACTGAACTGTAGGACCGATAAGGAACAACATTCTGCATCTGCAGGTATATTTAAAAAGTAAAAAAAACTTGCTGCTGCTGCCGCCGTGGCAGTGGCAGAATCAAGCATCCCGCGAGGCCTCCCTTGCCCGGCAGAGTTGTCCATGTGGCCTCAGCTCCCTAAGTGCCGGCTTTCAGAGCTGCGAAGGCAGAGAGCTTCTCCCTCGCGGCTCTGTCAAGCCACTGATGGGAAACAGGATTTCCTGTTTCCCATCAGCCCTGCAGGCTTAAACAGAACCGCGAGAAAGGGAAACTCTCCCTTCGCGGCTCTGAAAAGCCCGCGATGAGGGAGCTGAGGCTGCATGGATGACTTTGCTGGGCAGGGGGGGCCCTGCAGGACGCTTGCTTCTGCCGCTGCCACCGTGGCAGCAGCAGCAGCAAGAAGTTTGTTTTTTTTTAAATCTACCTGGGCTATGGGGGGGGGGGGAGGCTAAGACTGGAAGTGGGCTGATGGGGGGTAGAACTGGTAATGGGCTATGGGAGGGCTAGGACTGGAAATGGGCTGATGGGGGGGCTAGGACTGGTAATGGGCTATGGGGGGGCTAGGACTGGAAATGGGCTGATGGGGGGGGCTAGGACTGGTGATGGGCTATGAGGGGGCTAGGACTGGTGATGGGCTATGAGGGGGCTAGGACTGGAAATGGGCTAGGACTGGTAATGGGCTATCGGAGGGGGGCTAGGACTGGAAATAGGCTGATTAGGGGGGCTAGGACTGGTAATGGGCTATGGGGGGCTAGGACTGGAAATGGGCTGATGGGGGGCTAGGACTGGTAATGGGCTATGGGAGGCTAGGACTGGTAATGGGCTATGGGAGGGGGGCTAGGACTGGAAATGGGCTGGGGGGTGGGCTAGGACTAGAAATGGGGTGAGTGGAAGGGGGGCTTGTACTGCAAATAGCTGATGGGGAGGGGGCTTGGAATGGAAATGGGCTGTGAGGGGAGGGAGCTAGCACTGGAAATGGGCTGAGTGTGCGGGGGGAGCTAGTACAGGAAATGGGCTGATGGAGGGGCTAGGATAGGACTGTAAATGGGTTGTTGGGGGTGCTAAGATTGGAAATGGGCTGTGGTGGGGGCTTGGATTGAAATGGACTCATGGAGGGGCTAGAACTGGAAGTAGGCTCATGGGGGGCTTGGTTTGGAAATGGGCGGAGTGGAGGGGAGCTAGGATTTGACATCGGCTGATGGTGGGGCTAGGAAAGGACTAGAAATGGGCTGATGGGGGGCTGGGATTAGAAATGAGCTGATGGAGGGACTCGTATAGGACTGGAAATGGATGGGGGAGCTAGGACTGGAAATGTGCTGATGGTGTGGATAGGATAGGATTGGAAATGGGCTGATGGGGGACTAGGACTTGCAATGGGCTGATGCAGGGACTAGAAGGGAGCGGATGCTGGGTGGGGCTGGAACTAGAAGGGAACTGATCTTGGGGAAGGATTAGAATGGGATGGAGCTGGGAGAGTGAAATGGAGAGGGGATTTTTTTTTTTGTGAAAAAATCTACAATTGGCCGGGTATTGGGAGAGTAAGTGGGGATTGAGGATGGAGGAGTAAAATTTGAGTGGATGAAATAGGAATGAGGAAAGAGCAAAAGGAGAAAGATTAGTATGTTAAAGCAGATGTAGAGAGAGAATGGAAAAAAAACCCTAGAAGACAGAGAAGAAAGGACAAATGGACAGCAGACGATGGAGAGTTAGCAGAAGACACGAAGAAACCAGAAGAAAGTGGCTGGAGCAATTGCAACTGGAAAAAAAAATGCACAAAAGGTAGAAAAATATCTCTTTATTTTGAATCTATTAACTGGAATATGTCAGCTCTGGGAAATGTGCATCATTAACATCTGCGCTTTGTTTAGTACAGGAGGAAATTAAATGGAAATTACACTTACCTGGTAATTGTTGTTCCTTTAGGGACTCCAGTTTAGTCCTCCACCTCTGGGTAGTGCACCTCCTCCTGCAGCATGGAGACTGGACCAATCAGAATCTTGCCCTCACTGGATACCTCCTGCTGGAAATCCCATCAGCCCCAGTGAACTATTGACAAAGCAGACTTCAAGGAGTAACAAATAAGCAGCTAAGAAAAACTGTATAACCTCAACTGTAAACTAATAATGAAAAACTTTAACCTCACACAATCAACCTGACCCCCCCCCCCCCCCCGGAAAGATAACAAGGGAGCCAGTATTCCACACTTGGCCTCTGCCCCATCACCCCAGAACAAGTGACACGAACAGAAAAAAAGGCTAAGCAAGAAAGAGAAAGAGATAGAAAGAAGAAAGAAAGGAAGACTGGCACAAGCCAGATTTCCAGGCATGAGCCACACTCTATTCTGAAGCCCGGAAACCATCTCTTCTCTAAATCACGGCGTACTTCCGAAATTCTCTGAGGTGGGACTGAGGACTAAACTGGAGTCCCTAAAGGAACAACAATTACCAGGTAAGTGTAATTTCCATTTACTTATCGGTCTTCCAGTTTAGTCCTCCACCTCTGGGATGTACCAGAGCAGTTATCATTGGGAGGGACCTTTCCAACCTGCACGTAACACCGCTGATCCGAAACTGGCATCACTCGCTGCCAAAACATCCAGACAGTAATGCTTGCTGAAAGCATGAAGGGAAGACCAGGTAGCTGCCCTGCAAATGTCCGCTGGCGGTATCAAGCTGTGCTTCGCCCACGATGTCGCCTGCGCTCTAGTAGAGTTAGACGAAGCAATCCACGATCCGTGGTCCGGTCTGCTACCGGGTTCAATACTGGGAGGAATACCGTCTGATTCAAATGAAACGGGGAGACCACCTTAGGCAGGAAGGAGGGAACTGGCTTTAACACCACTTTGTCTCTAGAGAAAGACAAGAACGGCTCCCTGCACGATAACACCTGCAACTCTGAAAATCGCCTCGCTGAGCATATGGCCACCAAAAAGACTGTCTTCAACGTTAAGTCCTTAACCGACACCTGATTCAGAGGCTCAAAAGGTTTCCTGGCTAACGCCTCTAAAACCAGATTCAAATCCCAGGGCGGCACTACAACCCTGCGCGATGGGCGAAGTCTAAACACCGCTTTAAGGAAACGGTGCACATCTGCGTGTGAAGCCAAGCCTACTCCCTGGACCTTGCCCCTATAACAAGAGAGAGCCGCAATTGAACCTTCAAAGTACTTGCAGCTAGCCCTTTCTCAAAGCCGTCTTGCAAAAAACTGAGTACTACTGGTATGGAAGCAGTCGCCGTACGGATCTGCCGCCGTGAACACCAATCCTCAAAAATACGCCACATGCGCACATATGCGAGGGATGTGGATTTCTTTCTTGCTCGAAGCAGAGTGGCGATGCCCTTGAAGGGGAGCTTGCTGAGACGGGACTTAGACGACCCGTCGGCCGCCCGATTCCTTTTCTTCTTAACCGTACCTTTTCAATGGCCATACCGTAAGCGAAAATCGATCCACTTGGGGCATTTGCAGAGGACCCTGAATCAGTAGATCCGCCGATATCGGCAGTCTCCAAGGCTCTCCGTCGAGCAGGCGAACTAGATCTGCATACCATGGTAGTCTTGGCCAGTCCAGGGCCACCAGCAGAACTCTGCCGCGGTGCACCTCGATGCGCTGAACTACTCGGCCTATCAGCGCCCACGGATGGAAGACATACAGGAGACCCGACGCCGGCCAGGGTTGAATGAGGGCGTCGGTGCCTTCGGACATCCTTTCCCTCCACCTGCTGAAGAAACGACCCATTTTTGCTGAATGACAGGTCGCCATTAGATCCATGATCGGCTGCCCCCATCTGTGAACAATTTGCGTGAACAACTGCGGATGAAGCTCCCACTATCCGGCATCCACCCGCACTCTGCTGAGGAAATCTGCCATCACATTGTCCTTTTCTGCGATATGTACTGCTGAAATGGGTTGGAGATGAGGTTCTATCCAGAGAAACAATGCCTCTGCTTCTTCCTCCATGGCCATACTTCCCGTTCCGCCTTGCCGATTGATGTAAGCTACCGTTGCCGGATTGTCCAAGAGTACTCTTACAGCTCACCCCTTCACTGAACTCTTGAACGCCTGCAGCGCCAGGAACACTGCCCGCAGCTCGAGGCGGTTGATCGACCAAGAAGCTTCCTGGCGTGACCAGATCCCCTGTGCGAACTGACCTTCGCAATGAGCTCCCCAGCCCGCCAGGCTCGCATCCGTCATCAGTGGGAGCCAAACTGGTTGTTCCAACGGCATTCCCACCTGCCTGGAACCCGGGGACAGCCACCACCGCAGGGACCGTCTGTCCCGCAATGGGCAGGGAAGGCGTTTGTTCAGCGAGTCCGTCTGGTTCAACCAGCAGTGCAGTAATGCCCTTTGCAACAGCCGCATGTGAAACCTGGCCCACGGCACTACCTCCAGTGTTGCCGCCATGGTCCCCAGCAGCTGCAGATACCACCACGCTGTCGGTGTCGGGAACCCCAAGAACCTGCGCACAAGCTTGCGTAGGATTTGCGCCCGGCGATATGGCAAAAACACCAAACCTCTTGAAGTGTCGAAACGAACTCCCAGATATTCAAGACTCTGTGACGGATCTAAGTGACTCTTTTTCACGTTGACCACCCAACCTAGACTCTGTAGAACCTTCACCACTCTGTCCGTGGCCTGCAAGCTCTCAACCTTGGACTTTGCCCGAATCAACCAATTGTCGAGATAAGGGTGGACTAGAATGCCCTCTTTTCGTAACGCTGCCGCCACCTCCACCATAATCTTGGTGAATGTGCGCGGAGCCATAGCCAATCCGAACGGCAACGCCTGGAACTGATAATGGCCCCACGAGAACGCGAATCTTAGGAACCTCTGATGAGCTTCCCTGATCGGAATGTGCAAGTAGGCCTCCGTGAGGTCGAGTGAAGTCAAAAACTCCTTGACGCTTTGCCACTATGACGGACCTCAGAGTTTCCATGCGGAAATGAGGCACCCGAAGGCAACGATTCACTCCTTTGAGATCTAGAATAGGTCAGAGAGATCCGTCTTTCTTTGGCACCACGAAATAAATGGAGTAGCGACCTACCCCTAGGTCTGAAATCGGAACTGGAACGACCGCTCCCAACTGTAACAGACGGTCTAACGTCAGGCGGATCGCCAGATCTTTTTGCCACCCTTTGCTGGGTGATAGTACAAAGGAGTCCCGAAGCAGGCACGACAACTCTAACGCATAACCTTCTCGCACTATCTCCAACACCCACTGATCTGATGTTATTTGGATCCAGGCAGGAAAGAACTCCCGAAGCCGGCCACCTATTGGCTGGCTTCCCACCGGGGCCCGCCTTGTTTCATTGAGGCTTGCGGTTAAAGGAGGACGAGGGGGAGGCCGCCGCGAAACCTCTGCCTGCCCCGCGAAATCAATGAAACCCTGGAAACCTCCCAAACGCGAAGACCGAAACCTTCTGAAATCTCTAAACTGGCCACGAGCCGCCGGAAAGGTCCTTCCCTGTTTAGGCTTATCCTCTGGCAGTCTGCCACCCTTGGATTCACTCAAGTCTTTCACTAATTTATCCAAATCTTCTCCAAACAACAGCTTGCCCTTGAAGGGGAGCTTGCTGAGACGGGACTTAGACGACCTGTTGGCCGCCCAATTTCTCAGCCAAATGGACCTCCGGGCGGCCATTAGGGAAGCCATATTATTTGCCAATGCTCTGATCAAATCATAGTGTACATCTGCCAAATATGCTGAACCGGATTCCAGCCGAGTCACCTCGAGCACACTCTGCTGATCCAGGCGAGTGTCTTGCCTTAAGTGCTGGACCACCGAAGACAGGCCCTGGCCACCCAGGCACCACAGATAGAGGCCTGTAAAGACAACGCATCGGCCTCGAATGCCTGTTTTAATAAACCATCTACCTTTCTGTCCTGTGCATCTTTTAAAGCCGCACTACCTTTCACCGGAATAGTTGTCTTCTTAGTCACTGCAGACACAGCCGCGTCCACCCGCAGTGAACAAAACTTTTCTTTGTCCTTGTCTGCCAAAGGGTAAAGTCGGTTCATTGTTCGTATCCCTTTCAACCCTGCTTCAGGGTGATCCCACTCACTCTGGATCATCCGATCCACTACCCTGTGGACCGGGAACACCATCTGAGACTCTCTCACCGCTTGAATGAGGGGATCTTTGAGCCCCTCTTCTTCCGCAGGCTGAGCTGTAGCTAGATTAAGCGTCTGAAGGGACTCTGTAATCAATGCCATCAATTCATCCTTGCAAAAAACCCGTATGATTCTTGCCTGATCCTCTGGTTCCGGGATCTCCCCTTCTTCCAATTCCTCTATGCCGTACTTGGGATCAACTTTCACGTCGTCCGCCTCCTGCCACTCCAGATCCGCTTGCTCCAGGTCAGAGCACCGAGGCCTCTTTGCAGACTTGGGGTTCTCTCCACTTGCGTCTTCCCCCCTTGGGAGACTGCAGAGGCGCCCCCAGAGAAAAGGCCTCTGGCAACTTTCCCAGCCTTCCTAAGTGAAAGGCTTGATGCATGATAAGGACAAAGTCTGGGGAAAAATGCCCCAAAGACGCCTCGGCAGCCCTCACCGGCTGGACGTGCGAAGGCCCCCAGAGGCGGGTCACTCTCCGCTCTTGCCACGGATGCTAGGGGCCCCAGGGTCGCTCTCCCCTCCATTTGCTGTTCGACGTTGGAGGAAACAGTAGTGCAGCCTCTACAAATACCGGTATCTGACACGTACCTCTGCGCGAACTGCAGACCACGCACTGCGGTCTAGCAGACATGAACCAACCAACTGCCAACCAGCGCACCCAAGAGCCAACTGGGTTGGTAGTCGCTGGATGCGAAACACTAAGCATATCTGCTTTAAAGACAGGCACCGTTTTTTTTTTTTTGCAACTAAAAGAACTCAACGGAACAAAATAACAAAGGCACCCAAAGCCATAAACCCCCAGCAAATGATGGAGCCTGTCTCACACTCACGTTCTAAGCCCCCCGAGCAAAACTCCGTTCTGTGGCCTGCCACGCGGCCCCCGCAACGCGGGAAGAGAAATCCAAGATGGCCGCCGCTGATTAAAAACGCGCGAAAACACACCGGCCCGACTCGAAGTGCCCCGTGTTCCCCGATCGCTCTGCAGCCCTTCCCAAGTTGGCTGACTTACCCCCAGGGAAGCGCTCTACCAGCCGCAACGTTGCTCAGCACTTCCGCTAGCGACGTCCGCAGCGAGTGCTGCTTAGCCGGTCTCTCCGAGCTGCTTCCTGCTCTAACCACTCGGCACCATAATCAAGGAGCCACGTGTCAGCGGGTGCTGACAGATCTCTCCCCCGTACCGTCTAGGAGGAGAGATCTGATGCTGCCTGTGCGTGAAAATTAAAATTAGCAGAGTGGGAGAGGGACAAAGGTGCAGCAGCAATACCGGCTCCTCTGAATTTTTTTTTTTAAAGGCACATCACCCTAAAAATGAAAAGAAACCAATGAAAGTTAAAGGTAACTTGTTAAAAACTAAGTACAGCACTGCCTATCTAGTCCTTAAGTGAGCCCAGTCCTAGGCTCACACGTCTTCCTGCTGCATGGAGACTGGACACACTGGGGCTGATGGGATTTCCAGCAGGAGGTATCCAGTGAGGGCAAGATTCTGATTGGTCCAGTCTCCATGCTGCAGGAGGAGGTGCACTACCCAGAGGTGGAGGACTAAACTGGAGGACCGATAAGGAAGGTTAAATTAGACTTACCTGCTAATTGTTGTTCCTGGAGTAGATACAGTCTGGTCCCGGACCTCTGGGTTGTCCACCTTAAACAGCAGCCTGGAGACTGAGGAACCACCTTCTTTCTCTGATGTCACCAGTATATGATGCTGGGATCCGCCTTCCCTCCCCAGTTACCTATTGACAAAGCAGACTCACCGGAGCAACAAGTAAGCATCTCAGCAACTATAGCAGGCCAAGCAGGCGCTATTTCGCGCCCAGCCTCAAATAACAGAGAGAGAACAATTAAATAAAAGGAAAAAAAACAAGAAAAAGTAGACTGTAACCCACAAAAGTGCGAGGAATCTTCCCCCCAGCACACCCAGGAGAAGCCCGCCCCCGCCAGGAGAATACCCAAGAAGGAGCTCCGCACGCTTACCTGTGACAGACGACTGGCTCTTCAGGCTGCCCCTCTCGAGACACAATCACAACAGGGCGGGATACGGGACCAGACTGTATCTACTCCAGGAACAACAATTAGCAGGTAAGTCTAATTTAACCTTCCTGATCGTATCTCCAGTCTGGTCCCGGACCTCTGGGAAAGTACCAGAGAAGTACTCAACGGGAGGGACCCTCTGTGGCAGCCTGAATGACCGCCGCTCCAAAACACACGTCCTGCTGTGCCTGGACATCCAACCGGTAGTGCTTCACAAAGGAATTCAAGGAAGACCACGTCGCCGCCTAGCAAATTTCCACCGGTGGAACCAAACGAGACTCCGCCCAAGACGCCGCTTGTGCTCTCGTAGAGTGGGCTCGCAGCCCCTCCAGCACCGGCCGTCCCTTCAAAATATACGCCGACGCAATAGCTTGCCTAATCCACCTCGAAATGGAGGCCTTCGACGCCGCTTCACCCCTACGCGGACCCGCGAACAACACGAACAGCCTCTCCAAACTACGGAACTCCGCCGTCCGGCGCAGGTACTTTTTCAACGCCCGCTTGATGTCCAGCGGACTTCGCACAGCGCCGAAAGCACCCTCCGCCGGCCCCCGAAAGACCGGCAAGGACACAACCTGACTCAAATGGAAAGCCGATAGCACCTTGGGCAAGAAGGCTGGCACCGGCCTCAAAACTACCTTAGACTCAAAAAACGTCAGGTAAGGACCCTACACGAGAAAGCCTGCAACTCCGAGACCCTCCGGGCCGAACAAATGGCCACTAGGAACACCACCTTCAACGTCAAATCCTTCAGCGACGCCCGACTCAACGGTTCAAAAGGCTCGCGTTCTAAGGCCTCCAGCACAAACGGGAGGCTCCATTTAGCCATCAAGTTGCGCCCGGAAGGCCGCAGCAGCGAAACCGCCCGAAGAAAATGCTTAATATCACAATGTCCCCCTAGGGGGCGACCACCTATCTTACCTCTGTAACAGGCGAGGGCTGCGACCTGAACTTTCAGCGACGAAGCCGCCAACCCCTTATCAAAACCGTCCTGTATAAATTGCAAGACCTGCGGGACGGTGGCCTCCAGAGCCACTCCCAAGCGATCGGCACACCAGGCCTCAAACACTCTCCAGATACTAACATACGTCAAGGACGTAGACCTTCTCCTAGTGCGCAACAAAGTACTGATCACCGACACGGAGTAGCCCCTCGCTCTCAGCCGCGCCCTTTCAAGAGCCAAGCCGTAAGCGAGAACCAATCCAGGTGGGGCATCCACAGCGGACCCTGCGACAGCAGATCCACCCGCCGCGGAAGCCGCCAGGGTCTTCCTACCAACAGCCGCACCAAGTCCGCATACCATAGCCGGCGAGGCCAATCCGGGGCAATGAGAATCACCTGCCCTCGGTGCCCCTCGATGCGTTGGACAACTCGGCCTATCAGCGCCCATGGCGGAAAAACATACAGAAGCTGTCCCTCTGGCCAGCTCTGGACTAGCGCATCCAGACCTTCTGACATCCTTTCTCTTCTTCTGCTGTAAAAGCGAGCGACCTTTGCCGACTGAAAGGTCGCCATGAGGTCCATGACCGGGGCCCCCCAGCATGTCGAACACCTCCGGGTGAAGAACCCACTCCCCGGGATCCACCCGCACGCGACTGAGGAAATCCGCTTGCACATTGTCCACCCCTGCCACATGTGCCGCCGAGAGGGCCTCTAGCTCTTCCTCGGCCCAGGCAAACAGGGCCTCGGCCTCTTCTTCCAGCACCGCACTGCTGGTACCTCCCTGATGATTCACATACGCCACCGCCGTTGCATTGTCGGAGAAGACCCGCACCGCTGACCCTGCCAGAATCCCATGGAAACTCTGTAAGGACAGGGACACCGCCCGTAGTTCCAACCGGTTGATCGGCCAGGTCCTCTCCTGTGCATCCCAAAGTCCTTGGGCGAACTGACCCCGGCAATGCGCCCCCCAGCCGCTTAGACTGGCGTCCGTCGTCACCGGGATCCAAACCGGCGATTCCAGCGGTCTCCCCTTTCGCAACATCGCGGGCCCCAACCACCACCGTAGGGCCAACCTCGTTTCTTCGGGGCAAGGAAGCTTTCTGGTCAGAGAATCCCGCTGGTGCGACCAGCGCCTGAGCAGAGCTCGCTGCAACGGTCTCATGTGCGCTCACGCCCACGGCACCAAGTGCCGAGCACCTGCAAGTACTCCCATGCCGTGGGCGCCCGGCGGCTCAGGAACCTCCGGACCAGCAGCAGCAAAGCGCTGGCCCGCCGCTGCGGTAGAAACACCTGCCCCGACCTTGTGTCGAATCGAGCTCCGAGGTATTCTAAATTCTGCGAGGGAAGGAGATGGCTTTTCCCCATATTGACCACCCAACCCAGACTTTCCAGGAAGGACACTACTCGGGCAGTCACCCTTTCGCTCTCGTCCCTGGACTTTGCTCGAATTAACCAATCGTCCAGGTATGGATGAACCAGAATTCCTTCTTTCCGCAACGCCGCGGCGACTACCACCATGACCTTGGTGAACGTACGAGGCGCCGTCGCTAGCCCAAAAGGCAACGCTCAGAACTGATAATGGCCGGAAGGTACCGCAAAGCGAAGAAAACGTTGATGGTCCGGACGAATGGGAATGTGAAGGTACGCCTCCGCGAGGTCTAGGGATGTAAGATACGCGCCCTTTCGCACCGCCACGACAACTGACCGAAGTATCTTCATGTGAAAGCGTGACACGCAGAGCCGACGATTCACTCCCTTGAGATCCAGAATCGGTCGACAACCGCCGTCCTTCTTCGGCACTATAAAATAAATGGAGTATCGACCGCAGTCGAGTTCCTCGCGAGGGATGGGAACTACGGTGCCGAGTTCGAGGAGCCTCCGCACCGTCTCCCCCACCGCCGTGCGCTTGCTTGGCGACCGGTAGGGAGACACTACAAAGGCGTCCCGAACCGGCATGTGGAATTCCAAGGCATAGCCGTCTCGAATAACCTCGAGCACCCATTGATCTGACGTGATGTGGACCCAGGCTGCATAAAACTCCTGCAGTCTCCCCCCTACCGAGGATAGGGGAGCCTGGGCCCCCCTGGCATCATTGTGACTTTTTAAAGTTGGACGAGGAAGCCACGGAAGAGGCCTCAAATCCTCTTCCCGCCCCCCGAAAGCCCTGGTTTCTTCCGGGAAATCTACCTCTCTGAGGAAAATTAAATCTCTGAAATCGGTACCTGCGAAAATCCCTAAACGGGCCCTTGCCCCTGGGAACCTTGCTAGCCTGCTTAGGCTTGTCTTCCGGCAGTCGACCACCCTTGGACTCACCCAGGTCTTTCACCAACTTCTCCAGGTCTTCACCGAAAAGCAGGCGCCCCTTAAAAGGCAGCTTGCTGAGCCATGACTTAGAGGAACTGTCCGCCGCCCAATTACGGAGCCACAGGTAGTGTCTGGCTGCCACCGCCGACGCCATGCTCTTGGACAAACCTCTCATGAGGTCATAATGCGTATCGCCAGATAGGCCGCCCCTGACTCCAACCTGGAGGCCTCATCGACACCAGCGCTGCTCCGCTCCCCTGCAACTCGCTGCGACCAGCGAAGACAAGCCCGGGCTACCCATGCTCCACAAATAGCCGCTTGGAGCGCCAAGGCGTTCACATCAAAAATTTGACGCAGCATGGCATCCAACCTTTTGTACTGTGCATCCCTGAGGGCTGCACCCCCCCTCAACCGGTATCGTAGTCTTCTTCGTGACTGCTGCCACCGCTGCATCCACCTTAGGCGACTGAAAGTCTTCCCTATCCTGATCCACCAGCGGATAGAGCCGACGCATCACCCGCGCACCCTTCAACGGTGCCTCGGGGACATTCCATTCCTCCTGAATCATCTCCTGAAAGACCCTGTGAACCGGGAAAGCACGCTGAGTCTTCCGAAAAACTTGTAACAAAGGATCCTCCAGAGAGTCATCCTCCGCTGAACCCGGGACCAGCATATTCAAGGCCCCTAGGGATGCCACAATCAGCGCCGTGAGTTCCTCCCTTTGGAACACCCGCACCACTCTCGCCTGGTCCTCCTTCTCTTCGAGTTCACCTTCTTCCAATTCCTCCTCTAGATCCACACTCTGGCACTCGTCCTCGGAAAACCGCCCCTCCGAGACCACCGACAGATCCTTAGACTCCTCATCCTCCAGGCGTTGCGACTTGCCCTGGCGTTCCGCCGTGGGGACGGACGAGGAGGGCCTTTTTGCACCGCACCTGACTGGGCTACTAATTTGCTGCGAGAGAGGAGCGCCTCCCATCGTCTGCTGCAGCAACGAGAGAAAATCATCAGAAAAAATAGATGCCAGCCCCTTAGCCCAGGGCACAGGAGCTGGAGCAATATCTGGAGCAGAAGAAGGACCTGCTACCGGCTCCTCCTCCTCCCACCACCTTCATCTGCTCTCCCCAGCCCGGGGATCGAGCATCCAGCGACAGGAGGAGCAGCGGCAACATCCTGCCCAATCGGGGCTCAGCAACGGGACTTTAAAAGTTCGCGCCAGCCGGCGCGCCCGCGCCTGGCAGGCCTCGCCAGAGGGCCCTTTGGCGTGGCCCTTACGCATGGACCGGGGCGGAAGACTACGCTAACTGAATTTAGCCCCAGAATACGAACCCATATCTCCAGAATCCAATCACTACAACACGGAAGCTCAGAACCACCTCAGAGAAATACTCCAACCAGGGACATGATCATAATCTTCAGAGGTACTGAATGTAACAGCTGTACATGGCCGTACCAGTCTGTTCCCTCGTGATAGCATATACTCTGCATTTAAATTGTTTTAGTACGATCTCCTCAACACATCCCCTTATGACTGTATCATTGTTGCATAGTCTACTGATTGCACTGATAAGAGCACCAACACTCTCTGCCACTATTGTTTTACCTATTGTGCATGTATGTATAATTCACCACCCCATTGCAGCATGTAAGCATGTCTGCATGTGCAATCGCATGACCTCATTAACGACTGCTTTATGCTCCTTATCAGCACTTTATTTCTGGTCCCACTATTGCTGTTTAAATTGCAGTGAGAACTTCTCTATAACGCAATCACACACCCCTAGCCACACAATATGGCCTCTCACTTCCTGGCCCTTTTTAGCCTGTATCTCCTTACACATTGGCTGGGAACTTCCAATGCACTTTCGTATGCCCAGAACCATATCCCCATCTTAAGCAACCATGGAAAAAGATGCTCTGGACCCCACCCAGGAGGAGACACTCACACACGCTGTTCTCACCTTATACATATTCCGCTCCAACTATCCAGGCCACCCAACCATGAGAAACTCAAGTACTGCCACTACCTAAAATGTGCTATGATAAATTCGCGTTCCATACGCAAGAAATGGCCCGTTGTCCTAGATATGATATCCCTGTATGACCTGGATCTATTTATGATCACAGAAACCTGGCTATCCTCAGAGGATAACGTCATCCTCAATCAACTCCTACCTCCCAACTTCTCTATTCATATAAGACACAGAGAAACCAATAAAGGAGGTGGAGTACTAATAATCACTAAATCAGATCTTCATTTCCACATTACCGATTCATCCAGTACAAGTAGCATAGATTCTCTCTCCATCAAAAACCAGCAATGCACTATCAATCTAATATACAGAACACCGTCTTCATCTCCTGAGGACCTCCCCACAATTATTGACCTCGCCGCTAATGCCCACAACCCTAATTCACCTATCTGGATAATGGGATATTTTAATCTCCCCTCACTTCATCAAAGTCATGCAACTGCATTCCTTGAAGCCATTGAAGACATGGGTTTCAAACAAATCATCGACAAACCCACGCATAGAAAGGGTAATATCTTGGACATGGTGTTCGCACCGCTTACGGCCCTCGAGCAAAACCACAACCTGATATCTGTTATTGACGTACCCTGGTCTGACCATAAACTTATCACCTTCCAGATACCCACTAGAGGCAGCCAGCAGCATAGTAACCGGAAATGTAACAGCACAGCTCGAATTTCATCAAGAAACTTCCGCACATTTAACAGAGAGTCAATCCTCTCTCAAACCCTCTCCCTCTTTAGCAATTCCACATCCGATCCGGAAGAGCTAGTCTCCGCCTGGAATCTCAACCTCAAGACTACCTCACACCGCCCACAATCCAATAATGCATCCAGTAGAACAAGAAATGCGGCCCCATGGTTCTCCCAAGAGTTGAGAGCTTCTCTAACACAACTACGCAGACTTGAGAAAAAATGGCGCAGATCACACTCCACAGAAGATTTGACAGCATACCAATTTCACCTAACAAAGCACAGAGAAGCAATCTCAATGAAAATGAAACAACACCACACCGAAACTCTGAAGAGATCCCTGAACAAACCACGGGATCTTTTCAAATTGGTTCAAGCCCTTTCAAAGGAACCATCTCCGGAACAACACATTGATATCCAACCTCAAAAATTCGCTGACTACCTCCAATCTAAGATCATACAGACCGACAAATTATCAACAGCCTCGTTCCAAGATCCTACCGGCTTAACCCCATTACTCAAGTTCTCCACACCATCCCGAAAGAGCATCGAAGATACAATAGCTTCTCTCAATACCTCCACAGCGCAAACCGACCCTTGCCCAGCGTTTTGGATCAAGGAACTACGTAAGGAATTCAGCCCATTCATCGTAAAACTGATAAACCATTCCTTCTCTACTGGTTCCTTCCCCACAACCCTCAAACAAACCTCAATCAGGCCCTTATTGAAGAACCCCAAACTTGACCCCCAAAAGGTCGATTCCTACAGGCCAATAGCTAGTATTCCCCTACTAGCAAAAATAATTGAGAAAGAGGTCCAAAGGCAAATTCAGGATCATATAGACTCCACAACTCCCCTGGATGACTGCCAACACGGGTTCAGAGAGTATTACGGAGTCGAGACACTTCTCACCTTCCTATTCAATAACATAATTACAGGTACTGATAACATCTGACAAGGCTTTGTGCTCATTTTTTTAGACATTGCTGCGGCCTTTGACTCGATACACCATGAGATTCTCCTCGGGCGACTGAAAGAAAAGGGAATATGCAACACCGCGCTCGAATGGTGTAAGTCCTATCTAGCTAATCGGTGGCAGTATGTCAAATCCGGAGCAGAAGAATCGAAGCATTTCCATCAAACACAAGGTGTGCCTCAAGGCTCCTCATTGTCATCATTACTGTTCAACATATATATGCAGCCCATCTGCAATATCATTAGATCATTTAACGTGAACTGTTTGATATATGCGGATGACATCCTCTTATATATGCCTTTCTCAACTGTTCATATGGACCTTACACCACTTGTAGAGTGTTTCAATACCATATCAGATTGGCTACAATCACAAAACCTCCGCATCCAGCACAAAAAAACGGAGGTACTGTTCATCTCCAGAGACCCTGACTTTACCCCACCACCCCACATAAGAGTCAAGGAAGCGGAATTACAAACCAAAGAAACAATAAAATACTTGGGGGTCACCTTAGACCAACACCTGGACATGAAATGTCATATAAGCAACATTGTCAAAGCTGTTTACTTCAAAATCCGTTCACTCAGACATCTACGCTCCCTACTGGACCTGGATGATTTTTGTACCATATACCAAGCACTGATTCTACTGCATTTTGACTTTGCCAATTCCATTTTACAAGGTCTCCCTCAAGCTACATTAAATCCGTTACAACTGGCCATGAATGCTGCAGCAAGGGTCCTCTATGGTGCCTCCAGAAGCGACCATGTGACACCTATTTTAAAACAGCTTCATTGGCTACCAATACACGGAAGGATTATCTTCAAAACACTGCTCCTCTCATTCAAAGCCATCAATTGCCTATCTGCTACTGCTCTTACTGAGCTTATCCATCCAGTGCCCCCCAACAGATCCAGGAGGTCAACAGCACTAAATCTACTAATAACCCCAAAAACCATGACTAAATGCATCAGTACAACAGCAAATAGGGCCTTCAGTCTCTACGTTCCCAAACACTGGAATGCGCTCCCACCAGACATTCGAGCTATTGCAGACCTAACCCAATTCAGGAAGGCAATCAAACTTCACCTATTCCTACAATGCTACCCTGCCAGCAATGAATCCAAGTAACCCCTCCTAAGAAACATTCTTAGTCTCATTATAGTCTCAACCCCCATCCTGCAGATCAGGCTCACACTCTCTTAAGTTCCCATGGTATCACAGATAGCTCATCGGTCTCATTCTTATTGTATATAGTTCAACCCTGTTATAGGATTATTATTTCATGTATATAGTTCAACCCTGTTATCCAAGTTTTTACCCCTGTTCGATGTAAAACCAAACAGAGTGATGTCTTGGTCGTTTGGTTATACTGTAAACCGCGCTGATACCGAATAGTGCGGTATATAAGCAACTGTAATAAATAAATAAAATAAAACACAGCAGCCGGATCCGCACATGGCCCTGGATCGGCTCCGGGGACCCCGTTCTTGGCCTCTCTCCCCTGATCCATTAATGCGGCCTCTTTTGCGCACCCTTTGCACACACCCGAGTCGGCCACAGAGCCTTTCCTAGCCCCACACACAAAGCACTGGGGTCTGGAAGGCATGGTAAGAACCAGCAGCAGCCCCGCAGACCGCCGCTGTCACCCAAACACCTGAGGCAGGCAAGAGAGCCCAGTCAGAAGGCCCTGGTACCCTTGGACTGGCCCCCTCCTGAGGCTCCTTGCCCTTGTGCTTTGAAAGCCCGTTGGTGCAATTTTATTTTATGTTCTATTTTATTTTTATTTTTTTTAAAGAAACACAAGGCACTACAAAAGATGGCCCAACAAAACAAAAAGCTCAGAAAAAACCCCCGAAGGGAAGTGCTAGACCACCCGCACACACACCCCGAGACACACACGCTGTACCGCGCTGTGCCGCGAGCCCGGCCACGCGGTAGGCCGAATTCGCGCCGAAAACAGGCAGAGCACAGAAAGAACCTCAGAAAAAGTTACTCACCGTGATCGGGCCCTGGCGCATCAGTCTGCTGCACTCACGCCCCAGCGCCTCACCGGTGCTGCCTCGGGGCTCTCCAGGCATGAGAAAAGGGAAAGAAAGCAAAGGCTTTTAATTCGCGGCCCCAACCGCTGCCGCCGGAAGCCGGACGCGCTGGCAGGCAGAACGTCTGCAAAGCGCCGGCTCCACACACTGCGATGGCTCCGGTCTGCCACCGACCGAACGGCACAGCCCCAGAGCCACAGCAGCCCCATTCCTAGTGCTGCCCTCACCCTCCCGCAGAAACCCGACCGGTTTAACAGGAGGGGGAAGACTCCTGCAAAATTTAAAGGCACAGGCTGCACTAAATACTCTGGTGAAAAATAACCAGAGTGCTCCTTAAATCTATATTTTTTTTTTTTGAAGAAAACTATCTCAAAAGATTCCTAATCGTTCCTCCAGAGAGCCCGGACCCCCGGGCTGCCTCCCAACAGCTGCTTGGAGACTGAGGTAACTGGGGAGGGAAGGCGGATCCCAGCATCATATACTGGTGACATCAGAGAAAGATATAGCTGCACTTAGCGGCTTTGTATATAGTTGCCTTTTGTACATAGTTTATTATGTTCTCTGTTTAAGAAACCTGTTTAATGTAAACCTGTTTAATGTATTGCCCTGTTCATTGTAAGCACTGATCAATTTTGTGAAGTGTAATTTCTGTTCACTGTAAACCGCGCTGATGTCGAATAGCGCGGTATAAAAGAAACTTTAAATAAATAAATAAATAAATAAATAAAATAAGGTGGTTCCTCAGTCTCCAGGCTGCTGTTTAAGGTGGACAACCCAGAGGTCCGGGACCAGACTGGAGATACGATCAGGAATTTATGGTTTTATTTCTACAGTGTTGTTGTACATTCCAAGTTTGGCTTTTGGGGTTCCCAGTTTAATTATTGTCTTCCTGTTTCTAAATTGTGATTCCTTGTTTGGTGATTCCTATGTTCTGCATGTGTAACTGAGCTGAGTTATTCTGTTTATGTAATTCCTATTTGACATTGCCACTTGTTCTCTTTCCCCAGTAGGTCATGTATTGTTATTCACTGAAATGTATTGGTTTAATATTTGCAGTGTTTATTTATTTAACAGCTCTTATATACCGCGCTATTTGACATCAGTGCGGTTTACATTAAACAAAATACACTTAGATTTAGAGAACTTGTCCAAGTTACAGGTAACAGGGGAATAAAACAAGGATTAACTGGGGAATAGCATATAAATAATTAAATAAAGGCAATTACATCAGACTAGAGATCTTGAGTGGGTATAGAGACATGTCATAAATAACATTTAACAGAGCAGGTATATACAGTGAAATAACATAAGGTGGAACGGTCTAACATCATCATTTAACTATTATTGCTGAGTTGAGATAATGGGGTGAGAGGAGGGGAAATATTGATGTAAGAGAAGTGTTGTAAAAAAAGGTGGGTTTTTAAAGCTTTTCTAAATTGCGATATATCTTTTATCAATCTGATGTTTAATGGAAGCTTATTCCAGCACCTTGGAGCAAAGGATGAAAATGATCTGTTAATGGTAGTTTGAGTACATTTTACTAATTCATTTGGAATCACTAGAGTATTTTCAGTTGTAGATCTTCTTGACCTATTGTTTTGGGTATGAATGAGTAGATCAGAGATTGAAGGAGGTGAAATATTATGGAATGCTTTGAAGGTCATAAGAAGTGTTTTATAAGATAATCTACAAATTATTGGGAGCCAGTGAAGCTCCATTAGGATGGGGGTTATGTGTTGTCTCCTTGTAATGCCGCATAGTGATCTAGCTGCTGCATTCATAGCAAGCTGTAATGGATTAAGCGTAGATTTAGGTAGGCCTTGCAGGATAATATTCGCATAGTCAAAATGTGGAGTGACGCGCTTGGAATATTGTGCGGAAATCATCGGGGTCTAACATGGGTTTTAGGTGTCGTAGAGTATTAATCTTGTGATAAATGGATTTTACTGTGGACTTTATATGCTCATTAAATTCAAGTCGCTGGTCGAGAATGACACCTAAGTATCGAATGGTGGATTTAATAGGTAAATCAGCGTCTCGTACTCTTAATGAAGGTGGTGAAGAGAAGTCATTGTTTCTTGTAACGATAAGGACTTCAGTTTTTTTAAAATTTATTCGAAGGTTCTGAGTGAGCAGCCAATCGGTTATTGAATTGAAACAGTTAATTAAAACTGTGTAATCAGGGCTAATCACATTAATAGGTGTGAACAACAGCACATCATCAGCATAGATAAGACAAGATATACCAAAGGTACGGGCAATATTACAGATTGGTTGCATATAGATGTTAAAAAGCAATGCTGATAGTGAGGAACCCTGTGGAACACCTTGTTTCTGTTGGAATGGATAAGATGTATTGTTATCAATTCAAACTTGTTGCCATCGGTCTTCTAGATAAGACTTGCACCAGTCCCATGCAATTCCTTGTATTCCCTTCTCATGGAGGCGGACTAGAAGTTGTTCATGATTAACTGAATCAAATGCTGCTGCAATATCTAGGAAGACCAATGCAACTCCGGTCTTGATATTATCTATAGCAATGATAAGGGAATTCATTAAAGAGGCAAGAAGAGTCTCAACTCCATGTGCTTCCCTAAAACCATGTTGGCTTGAGTCTAAAGGGGCTTCAGTATCGATATGTTGTTGGATCTGTCTCAAGGTCACCTTTTCTAGAATTTTAGCTAATAAGGGAATACTAGAAATTGGACGATAAGAGTCCTCCTTCTTTGGGTCAAGTTTGTTATTTTTCAGCAATGGTCGAATTGATGTCTGCTTGAGGATTGATGGGAAAACACCGGTGGTGAATGATTTGTCTGCTATAGATGCTATGTATGAGCTAAGCTCCACTTTCAAAGCTCTGATCCAATGAGCTGGACATGGATCATTTGGAGCTGTGGTGGTATTAATACTGGCTAAAATGTCTTCAATGGTACTTGGAGAAGGAGATGTAAATTTGTTTAGTGGAAACTGAATGCTGGGAGGATGAGAGATTTCTTTTGACAATAATGTAACTTTGATTGCCTTTGATTGAATATAATTAGCATATAATTGAGGCTGTATTTGTTCTTGTTGAGGTATGAAAGGTTCTCTGGACAAGGATTTTACTAGTTGGAAGAGTTCACGTGGCTTGTTAAGAGAACGATTAAGTAGTGACGAATGGAATTCTTTTCTCTTTGCAAAGGTTAGTTCACGGTAGGATTTTAATTGAACTAAGTAAGCGTCTTGACTGGAGGGATTTATAGCACGTCTCCATTTCCTCTCTAGTTTCCTCAGTTGAAGCAAAGAGGCTCGTAAATCAGGGGTGTACCATGGTGCATTCTGCTTTCTTGATGTCTTCTTGTTGAATGATGATTGATTGGATGTGGTGGATTTATAGGCATAAAGACTGAAGGTGTCATTCCAGTTTAATACCATTTCATTGATAGTTCCAGCTGGTTTAGAAAGGTTTGGGATAACTTGGGAAATGATCTCATCTTTATCAAATGGTTTAAAACGTGAGGATTTTTTAATGGGCGAGGAGATAATTGTGCGATTTTTTGAATTATCTGTAGATGGAATTGAAAATGTTATAAGGTTGTGGTCTGACCAGGGAACAGGAGTTATTGTAAGATCAAGTTGACTTGTCGTATAGGTATCTATGGCTGGGACAAAAATGAGATCAAGTAGGTTACCTCGTTGGTGGGTGGGGAGATTTACAATTTGTCTATAATGTAGATTATTCATTGCTTCAAGGAAGGTGTTAGATAAGGAGGGTTGTGAGGATGCAAGGTTGAAGTCACCAAGAAGTAAGTTAGGTTTGTTGGAGGAATCAGGATTGCAAGCGAGATCAATTATGTCTGAGAGATCATCAGTAGGGGCATTTGGTGCTCTGTAAATAAGATTGATAATATTGAATTTATTGGAAATAGTTAGTGTATTAAGGAGGTGTGTTGTCCTGGTTAGAGTAATCTGGTATTGTAATAGAGTTCTTGCTATTATACAGACACCTCCTCCTCTCTTATTTTCTCTGTTACATGTATAAATGGAAAAGTTAGGTGGTTTAATAGAACATTATCAGTATCAGATAACCAGGTTTCTGTAATCATAAGCATGTCAAGTTTATGGTTGGTTATTAGATCTGTGATGGCTGGCCATTTATTGCGGACTGAACGTGCATTAATGAGAGCACATTTTAGGTCTTGTCTAGAGTTTGAATTGTTAGACTTTTTGGTTTTCATTGAGTCAAGGGATACATAGAGTAAGTGTGACTGTCTCCTGTGGTATGAGTTATGTGGAGGTTGGTAATGATCTTGATAAGATTTCTTGTTCCTGCCTTGATATATAGGGATAGGCTTGGAACTAGATGTGAGAGCATTACTGTTATGGAGGATACTAGAAAGGGTGTAGAGGAATATATAGGTTAGTGTAGATGTGAACATGATGAAACTTGAACAATAGAAGTAGTTGTAGTGCAATATACTTAGATAATGGATATAGTTCAAGGTGTTTAAGCTGTTTAGACTGATATTGTTAATATATACTTAGAAACAAAATGAGATACTTACTAAACAAAGATTACTTAGAGACAAATTTAAGAATATAAAAGACCGAAGGAAACAATAATGGATATAGTTAAAGGTGTTGAACTATATTAAACTGTTAATGATGTTATTTTACTTAGAAGCAAAATGAGATACTTTTCTAAACACAAGTTATTTTAAAATAAATTCAAGGATATAAAAGACAGCATTAAACAACAGACTAAGTTCTTATGATAATTGAAAATGAACATCATTGAGGCTAAATACACAGAACAAATTAAGTGTAGAGGAAAGTAAGGTAATTGTAAAAACCTCAGAGTAGATGTTATAAGATGCTAGGATTAATGACAATAAAACCTAAGTATGCAAGGTAGAAAAAGCACACACGCTGATGGCCTTTATGGCCCCGCCTAAGGGCCACATCAAAGGGCCCACCAGCTTTTGAAATGGAGCTGACTCCTCCCCCTCTCAGACAGCCCCAATTAGGCTGGAGTTCAGTAAGCAGGAGAGATGGATTGCTGCTTAACCTCAATCAGGGAACAGAAGTTGATGACAGTTAGCTCTTTTAGTGCTGCCTTTTGATAGGTAATGGTGCTTTGTGAGTCCTGGTAGTGCTGTTACGATACGGCAGGTTTGCTATGGGTTCTAAATGGGCAGTGTTTGTAGTAGTTCCTAATGTGCCTGGCGGATGGCACTGGATTATAGCAATGTAGAAATCTTTTAGTCTTTCTTTATCCATACACTCATTAAGAGGCATGTTTACTAAAAGTTAGCGTATGGTAACATTATGCACATATCTATGCAAATGAGGCCCCGCATCCAGTCTCCGCACCCCCCTTGGGCCGCCCCTGATCCTGAGTCCCCTTTAATAAGGGTTTATGGATCTTTCCTCCAGAAACTTGTCCAAACCTTTTTTAAACCCAGCTACACTAACAGTTTTTACTACATCCTCTGGTAATGAATTTTGAGTTTGATTATGCGTTGAGTGAAAAAAATAGTAAAAGCTGTTAGTATAGCTAGGTTTAAAAGGGCTTTGGACAAGTTTGTGGAGGAAAGTCCATAAATCATTATTAAAGAGGACCCAGGAAATCCACTGCTTACCCCTGGATAAGAACATAAAAAATACTATAGTGAGTTAGACCAAGGTCCATCAAGTCCAGAATCCTGTTTCCAATAGTGGCCAATCAAGGTCATAAGTGCTTGGCAGGTTCCCAAAGAGGTACATAGGTTCCACAATGGTCATCCGGGGGTAAGCAGTGGCTTTCTGGAATTGCATTTTAGATATGGGAGCTGCATTCAGGTTTAAAACCCAAATGTGGAACTTCTAAAGTAACCCCCTAAATGAAATCTTCATTTTGGTCTTTTACTGTGAAAATCTAAGGGATCTACCCATGCCATTAGCATTATTTAATGATGGTGACTTAGAGGAACTGAAACCAATGGTGTAAATTTCACCCAAGCAGCAGTGGCAGCGGCAAAGAACTTTATCACATTTGGAGGATGTAGTAAAGGCTGTTAGTGTAGCTGGGTTGAAAAAAGGTTTGGACAAGCTGGGTTGAAAAAAGGTTTGGACAAGTTCATGGAGGAAAGGTCCATAAACCATTATTAAGAAGGGACCCAGGATATCAATGCTTGAACCAATACAAGCATTGTGGAACCTGTGTCCCTTGGGGAAACTGCTAGGTACATATGACCTAGATTGGCCACTGTTGGAAACAGAATACTGGGCTTGATGGACCTTGGTCTGACCCAGTATGGCATTTCTTATGTTCTTATGCCGTGCTGCTCTGCTCTTGTAAGTCTGCCGCAGACTGGTGGCTGTTGCTCGCCGGGCCAAATTCTCACCATAAGTCACACCATGCGGCTTCAGCCTGACTAACATACAAGAGTGAAGCAGTGCGGTAAACACAATGAAGGAAGTTTACCACCATGAAAAAGGGGTGCCCCTCACTGTAACTTACGCCACTGACTGAAACCAATAAATCAGGAAGCTATAATAGGACAAATCAACAAACTAAAGAGTGTTGAAATTAATCTGCGAATTCATTTTTGAATTATAGTAATCATCAGTGGCCTTTCATTAAAGTCATCTATGGTGCCATTACACCAGTTTTTAAAAGAAAGGATCCAGGGGTGATACTGAAACCTACAGACCCCTGAGCCTTACATTAGTGCTGAGCAAACTATTATAAAGAACAAAATTATTGAACTTATAGATATAGCTTAATGGGATAAAAAAAATTAATTTAGCCAAGGAAAAATTTCCTTTACCAATCTGCTCCTTTTTATTTGAAGGCGTTAGTTAATAAGATTGCCAAGATTGTACATCCCTAGAGCTGAAGTAGGCCTAGGACTCATCGAGATTGATTACACATAGAACTACCATCATAGGCCTCCAGGCCTGCTTAACTGCATCCTCGGATCCAAATACGCAAAAAGTGCTGAAACATGAGACTGGATTTTCAGAGTCAAGCTAACTTCTGCATAAAGCCTAGCGCGCTTTACTACATTGGTTTGTAAGGCAGCGAAGGACTCAGGCAGCTTGCAGTGCACATGCAATCTCCAGCTCAGGCACGGCCGGTCTCACACGCAGGGTGCAGGGAAGAGGAGGCAGAAGATCGCGATATAGAAATACCGTTATGAATCCTCCATTTTCGTTTCATTACTGGGAACCCACCTTCAACTGAACAAACCCACTACTGACAGTCTATCTCCCGCACCTTCACCCTACCCCATCTCGGAAAAAAAATATGAGGTATCTACAATGAGCATGCGCAATAGCATAATACGAAACCGGAATCGGCGATCGCTCGCGGGGCGGTGAGGTTCCGTGTTGCTGCGCATGCGCGTAAAAGTGTGCAGCTTATACCCCTTTGCCCTTCCCTGGTAGACGTGGGAGAACGGGTAGGGGCTGTGGTGGATTAAAGATAATATCATTTGGTGGGCAACAAGTGTGTCTCGTACAAGTTCGTACTATTCACAGGTGCTGGAGTTCGGCCGACTTTTCTACCGCGCTGTCCCGAAGAGCTGCTTAGGAGATGTGGCACCTCGCGGATACCTGTACCCGTGCTCTGAGCTTGCGAGGCTGAGACTGCGAAATCAGCGTGAGAGGATACACAGCGTTGCCAAGTGAGCGGCTGTCTTTACCCTGTTGTAACCAAATAGTTAATTTCTAAAGGGACAGGCTGACTCTTTTGATGTTTTAACCCCATTGCATGCAGGGAGGCGTAGTTTTAAAGAAACCAGCTACATGGGTGTGGGTGCAGTGGGGCAAAGCCAAGATTGGCTCATTTGAGATATAGCTGAATGATCTTCCTAATGTCGTTTAAATAGGTAGCCGTATAATGAAGGTGATGATTTTTACTCTGCAAAACTATTTGTTACAAGATATTTTTTGGCTTGTGTTTGCACATGGTAGAGAAATGTCCTAATTTGGTTTGATCCACTGTAGCTGTACTGGGTATTTGACCCTCATCCATACATACCCCTTGTAAGTCAGATGAAAGTAAAATCTCTAAAAGTTGCTAGCCTAATGTTGTTCTGATAGCTTTGACAAGCTCTTTGGGAGGATGAGTTTGCTTGGAACCTCCTTTGATCTTAATTAAAAAAAAAAACTGTCAAGGTTTGAGTCATGAGCTTTCTTGGCTTTTCGACTAAGATTGAGAACTTGAAAAACTGGAAGAATCCAGAGTGTGAAGTTGTCCAGGTGTCTAAAAATAATTGCTATCAACTCTCACAACTGAAGAATAGTCACTGGGGCTGGAGACCTACCATTAGGGCCAAGATCCTGCAAGGCTACCCTAAAGAAGAGAAAAGAGGATGGAAAGGCTGTAGAGGGTAGGAGTAGAAGGAAGAATGCAGGTGTGGAGAGCAGTGACCTAAGTTCAAATCCTGGGTCCCCAAGTAAACTTTTTGCTGGTCTTCACACTCCACCCAAAATCTTTAATGGGAAGTGGGTGCAGGCGAATGGAGGAGGAGGTTGACAACCAGGGAAATCGGGGTTAAAATTCCACTGGCTCTTGTGACCTTAAAAAGTTACTTAACCCTCCATTGCCTCAGGTACAAAATGGGATCGTAAACACTCTGGAGATGGGGAATTACCTAGCATATCTGAATGTTACTAGCCTCTAGCTACTAATGAAAAGACATGAACTAAAATTCCAATAAATAAAAACATTTGCCATGCTCTGCCTTTCATCAATTAAATTACCTGATTCATCCTTCTGCCCTCCCACCTGCAGCTGCAGAAGCGGTTTTAGCACATGTATGGCTGCTGGAACCAAGTTGTATGACAAGCTGTGATTGAAAGCTCATGATGCTGGGTTCAGCCCTGGTTCTGATTGAGTTGGAACTACATACAAACAGAAGGAAACTTCCCTGTCCAAAACAGGTACAGACAAGAGTGGAGCACAAATTTTAAAATTTTTAAGATTAAAGCTTAATGATGAATAATGTGCCCCCTTTGAAGGGGACTCAAAGCTACTGGGGAGTGAAGTTGAATACCACTGGTATAGAGCACTGCTTCGTAAGCACCTGGAGCTAGGGACTCCAAAAGGAACTCATTGGCAGTGCCATTGGAACTAGAGTTTCTGAGAATCCTAGCTAAATCATCATTTTAGCCACAGCCACAGCCACAGAAAATGTGAGAAGGCAATTATAGGGTCAGAAGTCCCAAATTCCAGTGGTTCCAGTACTTCTGAAGTTTGTTCTTCCCCTTTCCCACAGTTTTAAGCTAGTAGTATATATGAGACCAGGAATCCCGTTCAGTTTGTAAGTAGGAAATAAGAAGGGCATTGAAGGAAGGGTAAATTCTTTGAGTTCTGAAGCTTTAGGAAAGCCGCTTAAAAGTAAGAAATAGCTGACTTCAACAGTAAAAATATTGGAAAACTACAAACACAGAAAAATGAGAAAAAAAGAAAAAAAGCTCTCTAGGTCACAAGGTTTCTATTACAACTATGCCACACATACAGTTCTAGACACGTCTGCGTCTGCAACTCTCCAGCTCAGCAGCAGTACTGGAAACACAGTAGTAGATTTGTTCTGTTTAAATCTGTGTTCTTTTAAAACTCCAGTAACTGCTTTGATAATTCTTAACTTGAAAAGGTATACATTAAAACAAGTCTTTACTAAGAGCTATGTAATGTTAAAAATTTTTGTGGTACGGGAGACTCTTATTTGGAAAAGAAGGTAGAATGAGGTAGAATTTATTCCAGGTCTTATAGTATTACTCTAAATCTTTAACCCTGAGGTATGACCATCACTTGAATGCACATTTTAAAAAGGCTGTTTAGGTGCCATCTGGGATGTCCCAAGTCAAAATGTCTGAAATTCTATGGGAGGAGCAACGGTGAAGGTTGGCACGTGTTTTCTAAAGTCAGCTTGTTTCCACCCAAAAATATGAACCTCCGGAAAAAGAAATGGCAACATGCAGAATAATGGGTCAGACACATGAAGGTTGTTGACGGATTTTAGAAATGTGCACTTGTTAGATATTGATGTTCCCAGGCCTGACATGTCTGTGCTATTTCAGAAGGTGCATGTGTATGTTTCGCTACACGTCCAGGCTTGCCATTTTGCAAATGGGGATGTGCTGCACCATGGCAACTAGGAAAAAGGCCCCTCTATTTACTGGCTTGCTTTCTAGGAGTGAAAATTATTGCGGGAGTGAGATGGCATCCTCTTCTATGTACAGTTGTTAGGTTGCTGAAACAAGCACTTTTCAGAAGACTATTCATACCTAGAAGTAGGTATAGACATAGACGTGTCCACCGGTGGGTTGAGATGTGTCGCCATTCTAAAATCAGACACACATGTATCTTTTTTTGGAATGCCCTGGACACACCTCTTCCACGCTTCCATGTGACTTATATGTGATCGTGCCTGAGTCATGTATGTTCAGAGATTTCTAAAATGGCTCTTGGCACTTGTCTGTGATTGGCACATCTGAATGGATGTATTCAGATATCCGAATCATGAATAGATCCCCCTCCCCCCCCCCTCGGTATTCTTGGCTCTTATGACTGGCAGAGTCAGTGCAAGGTCTTGGTGTCCTAAGCAAATCTTATTCTTTACGCCGCCGGCTGTCAGAAACTATTGTTTAGCTTTGAATGCCCTGCTCTTTGGTGCCCCCCAATAAACTGGCACTGCTGGCAGGACAGATCATGTTTTGTAATTTAGTTATGGTACAGGTCATCCAAATAGTATGTTAGAATTATATAGTGCTTAATTGCATTCATTAAGCATTCTGGTATTCATATTTTGCCCCTCGAAACATTTTACTGTTATCAGTTGTTTATCGTCAGCAGTAGTACCAAAATCTCCAGAGAGAGAATTGCCTGGTTTTCCCAGGAGTATAAGGTATGTTTTTCCCTATCAACACGTGACTGTGTTTTCTTTTAGTGTCTCCTTTTGGAAAGTAGAAGGGAGTCGGGTGCACTTCCCTTTACTAAACATCATTGATGCAGTTGCAGTGTAAAAGACTGATCAAGATAGGCTGTTTTTTCTAGTAGCACAGAGAGAAATTTAGTTCAGTAGAAACCTGCATAGATGACAGATCTAGTTCTCTGTGTACAATGGAAATCTGGGCATGTTCCCATCGGAGTCTGATATAATAGCACCAAGTTGTACACACCACTTGGTGCTGGGTTATGTGCATGTTTGTGTGTACAGTTGAGCAACCTGTACAGGAAGGATTTTTGCATTCAAAAAATGTGCATGTTATCTCACTACTATTTAAATCATATAATCTTATTTGTTTCTGGAAAATGCATTGTTTTTTGTAATTGAAGTGTTTTTTTTTTAACAAGTTTATTTTCATTTTAACATATAAACATAGGTTACATCAACCAAAGTCAACTAAACACAAAACAAAAGAACTATCCCCCCCACCCCCCGCCCACTCCTCTAGGACAATTCAGACCAGCTCAGAAAACAGATACATGATTTACACAATATCAAGGCTATTTTGAGGCAGCGACTAGGGTCATGTCTGACCGGATCTTAATGACCTCGCTTACCATTTAGCTACATTCACAAAATCATTCAACATTTTCCACTTAAGAGCATTAGTACTGATCAAGGGGAAGGCTTTCCGGGGCATCTGCTCATATTTACTATACAGACACACCTGACTCCACCATTCCTGCATGCTGAGATTGGCACTACTCTTCCAGTTACGTATAACTAAGCATATAGCCAATCCCATCATGAAGTCTAGCAGGAAGCGACCATCCTTGTGCAAGGGTGGTAACCCCGCCACTGATCGGAGACCCACAACCCTCCAGCTGAGAGGCTCTTTAAATTTAAGAATAGTTTGTATCCGTGCCCAGACTTGCTTCCAATATGATTGTATCCCTGAGCCATCCATATATAAGATGGGCCAGAGTACCTATCTCCCTATTGCATGTCCAGCAGAGATTACTAGTATTCTTATCCCATTTTGCCATTTTAATTGGGGTATACAAACACTGATGCGCAAAAAAGAAAAGTGTCTGAGTAATGGAGGCAGACCTGGAAACTCGAACTTGCTTGCACCAAAATCTCCTCCAATGCTGCTCCGTCAGTATAGCCTGCGTATCCCGCTCCCAAACCTGCTGTATTTTGAGTGTCCTCGGATAGCCATTCTGACTCAATTTTTTGTAAAAGCACGACGCCACCCCCGCTGCGTTCGCGATCTCTCAGACAACCTCCACCACCCCACTCTCACCAATCTCTGCTCTCGGGTCGATCTGAGCACTCTCAAGACAATGTCTAAGCTGCAACCACTGAAAATAGAGTGTAGACGGGAGACCAAACTCATGCTGCAATTCACTGTAATCTTTCCATCTCTTATCTTTAATCAACTGGTTAACTGTCCACACCCCTCGTAAATACCATTGACTCCAGGCAACAGTTTTTTTTTGGATTTTAAATAGGGGGTTATGCCATAATGGTAGCCGACATGGGGGACATACCACCGGGCCACAGGCTTGAATGAGGGCGCTGAATGCCGCAAGCGTTATCTATAACACAGGTACACTACCAAAAAACTGCCTCCAGTTTTGCAACTGACTCCTATAGATTTTGGGGTGCTGAATCCAGGAAAAATAGCCAAAATGTTCCATCACGTCACGTTTTCTTGTAAAATTAGATTTCTTACCCATATAAGGAATGTTCACATAATTTCTTTTTAGCCGACTGCAGTTTATTTTCTTGGCCCAAAATAGAGGTTGTAATGGTTAACTAACTAGAAACACTCCCTCATGATATTTTAGAGTGTTTTGTATTCATTTTATACATTAACAGGACAATTGGGAGGCGGGGGGCTAAATCCAGTACTCGCGCTGGTGCATGTTCTTTCCTGTTCGCCTCGCCTCGTTCGCTCGCTCAAACACGGTGGTTGCGACATGAACGTTCCTGTCAAATTTCAGTTTCTTGCAAGTTCATTATTACCTTTTGTTTGCTCAGTCGTAACCAAGCTTTATTCCGAAGTGGTTCACTACAGTTGTAGTTTGCAGTGCTGTGTATTTGTGATGGCTCACAGAGCCAGAGGTTGCGTCAACTCTCCGGACAGTTTTTGTTTTATTTGTGGGGAATATACCGTGAAAAAGCGGCAGAGGAACATTTCTGCATTTATTAAAAAAGTATATTTCGCCTATTTCGGTTTGAAGTTAGGCGATCAAGACAAACCGTGGGCTCCTCACAAAGTGTGCAAGACATGTGAGGAAGATCTACGCTTATGGATGAAAGGTAAAAAACAAGCATTTCGTTTCGGAATACCTATGATGTGGCGTGAACAAAGAGACCACAGCAGTGACTGCTATTTTTGCTCTTGCATTGTGAAGGGATACAACTTAAAAAATAAGAACGTAATAAGTTACCCCAACCTTCCCTCAGCAATTAGGCCTATGCCTCATAGCAACGAAGTACCTGTGCCTGAACCACCAAAATCTTTGGATCATATTTGTGTGGACGGTTCTGATCATGATGAGACTCATGAGATGGCTTTTCCCGATGAGTCCAGTACTTCCGAGTTTGAAACTGAACCAGATCCAAAACCTGAACTTTTCTCTCAAGCTGAATTGAATGATTTAGTCCGGGATTTAGGACTCCCAAAAGATGCTGCCCAACTGCTAGGTTCTCGGCTTAAACAGAAAAATCTATTGTCACCAGGAACAACTTTTTATTGGTACCGCAACCGCGAGACACAATTTTTGAAGTATTTCAGCAAAGAGGAAGATTTGGTATTTTGCAACGATATATACGGAGTGATGGAAAAGTTTAAACTCAAGTATGATCCTGCTGAATGGCGGCTGTTCATTGATTCGTCAAAAGACAGCATAAAAGGTGTTCTTCTTCATAATGGCAACACATTCGCTTCAGTTCCTATTGCTCACTCTGTTATTCTCCAAGAAAAATACAAGAATTTGGCCCTGATTCTTCAGAAGATTCGTTATGATGAGCATAAGTGGATGATTTGTGGAGACTTTAAAATTCTATCCATGCTATTAGGGCAGCAATCCGGTTTCACCAAATATCCCTGCTTGCTTTGCTTGTGGGATAGCCGGGCCCGCGACCTACACTGGGGGAAAAAAGACTGGCCAATTCGGGAGTATTTGAGACCCGGTGAGAAAAATGTTCTTCATGAGAGCTTGGTACCTCGTGATAAAATTCTATTACCACCTCTCCACATTAAGTTGGGTCTCATTAAGCAATTCATCAAGTCCCTTCCAAAAGATGGTGAGTGCTTTCGGTACCTTTGCTCAAAGTTCCCCCGACTTTCTGAAGCAAAGCTAAAGGAAGGAGTGTTTGTTGGCCCTGATATAAGGAAACTCATTTCAGATGGAGCATTCGCTGAAACGATGTCTGAGAAGGAAAAAGAAGCCTGGGATTCCTTCAAGGATGTTGTTCTCAAATTCTTGGGGAACAGGCGGGATGGGAACTATAAGGATATTGTTGCCAGGATGCTCAATGCCTTCAAAGAACAAGGCTGTAACATGAGCCTGAAAGTCCATTTCTTGCACTCCCATGTGAACTACTTTCCCGAAAACTTGGGGGCGTACATTGAAGAACAAGGTGAAAGGTTTCACCAGGACATCAAGGACGCAGAGAGAAGGTACCAAGGAAGATGGAACACCACTATGATGGCTGATTTCTGCTGGTTGCTGCTGCGGGAATCCCCAGATGAAAAATACGCCAAGCAGCGCACCAAGAGAAGCATTCGGGGGAAGAAGAAACGGGCCCACCAGGAGATTGATTGACCCAAGAATGACTTTAAAATCTAAACTGTGTTGACAAATACCGTGTTTTTACTAAACTTTGAAATAAAAATTTGCTAGTTATTACCACAGTGTCGGATCTCATTTATTAGAATTTTATTTTCACACCATCGGGTGTTTGTCTTCATGTATTGCAATGGTGCGGTTTGCGTTTTCTATTCTTACATATATACCTGTACAACATTTTTTGCACATTTCTTTGCTTTGCTTTGTGTCTAACCTCGCTCTTACATGTGCACAAACATTGAGCATATATGTGGCTGTTTTAAGTGCAGACAATTTTGCTACCATCACAGTGTGTTTTGTTGACATTACTCTATTCTTATGTGCTGCCTTGTTACAATTTTCTTTATTCTTATTTGAATAACTACTAAACAATTAGTATAAAGAATTCATCCAAGAAACCTTTATCTCGATCGCACTCAATCTGAAACGTTCACCTCAAACTGCTAACCCAATGTAGCAAAAAATCTGTACGTGATGGAGCAAATTGGTTACCAGATTTGGATTCAGCGCACCAAAAAATGTAAAAATCAATCGAAACATTAGAGGCAGTTTAAAAAAATTTTTTTTAGTGTACCTGTGTAATCACACTCGGGTATCATGCCCCCTGCGTGAGCTGCATACCTGGCAGTCTAGTTAACGTTATCGGGGCTAGTAATTTATCTTCTAGATCCAGCCAAACTGGCCTATTATCAGTTTGGCTCTCGTGATCCTTGCTTCAAAAGAAAAGCTCTATGATAAGATAGGAAGTCTGGAAATCTTACCCCACCCTGCTTGCGATCAAGTTTAAGCTTCTGCCGTGCTAGTCGCGGTGTTTTATTCTGCCATAAGAAGTGGCTTAAAGTTCTCTCTATCTCTTGGTAGGTAGGCAATGGCAACAAACACGGTATCATTTCTAGTATATAGTTCACTTTAGGAACAATCATCATTTTAACGGTCTCTAGCCGCCCCCACCAGGACAACACAAGAGGGGACCATTTATTAGTCAGGTCCCGCACTCTGGATAGAATTTCCCTAGCATTTAAGCGAACTGTTTCTTCTAAAGGGTAGCAATAATGGACTCCTAAATACTGCACCATATAGGGTTGCCAGACAAAAGGAAAAGCCTTCATATCCTCCCTGTGGACCCAATGATTGAGCGGGAAAGCGACGGACTTCATCCAGTTAATTTTATATCCCGAAAGCGTCGAGTAGCGATCGATCTGGTCTAATACCATTGGGACCGAAGTCGGGGAAACGAATAGCATCAGATCGTCAGCATATGCCGATAGTTTAATTTTGCGACCGGCGATCAATGCCCCCCGAATATCCGCACATTGCTGGATAAGAAGGGCTAGCGGCTCCAGTGCCAAGTTAAAAAGCATGGGAGATGGCGGACAACCCTGCCGCGTGCCTCGATGGAGGCTTAACGGCCGGGATTTAATTGCATTGACACAGACACTGGCAGTGGGTTGAGCATACATAACCTCTAGGTGATGAAGAAAACCGCCTCCAAAGCCAAACCACTTAAGAGTCTCAAACAAAAAGGGCCATTCTAGGCGATCGAAAGCCTTTTCAGCATCAAGGGAGAGGCCTACTATTAAAGTTGTTCCATATTTACTGAGCCCGCCAAAACATGGCATAAAGTTCATGCATTATCAGCTGTAGACTTGCCAGCTATGAAGCCACATTGATCAGGATGTATCAGTGTGGGCATTTTTCCTGACAAACGGGTGGCCAATACGGTTGCAAAAATCTTGTAATCCACATTTAACAGAGATATGGGACGGTAGTTAGCTGTTAGCAACGGGTCCCTACCATCTTTTTCAAATACCACTACATTCGCCGCAGAAAAGGCCCCAACATGCAGATTTGCCGTGACCAGTGCGGCAAAATATTGATGTAACTGAGGGACTAGGTCCTTAGCAAAAGTCTTAAAGAATTTGGCCGGGAGGCCATCTGGACCCGCTGCTTTGCCGGAGGTCACACGATTTATCGCTTGCCGAATCTCTTCATCAGAGAAGGGTCTATCCATCTCCTCCCTATCCTCAGCGGATAATACCGGACGCTGTATTCCAGAAGGTAACTGCTCAAAACTGTCCTGTGCAAATGCTCTCTCCGACTCATATAGCTGAGCGTAAAAGACTCGAAAGAGTTCCACAATCTCTGCATCCTTCGTTATCATCCCTTGCCCTTGTGGGTCCCGGAGAGCTGCTACTCTTTTGGCCTCCCTTTTACCCTTTAGGCCATTGGCGCGTAGTTTCCCGGCCTTATTACCCTCCCGGTAGTAGGTCCCCTGTTGTACCTTTAATATTCTGCGAGACTTCAGTCGTCAAAATCGAATTAAACTGAAACCTTAACCACTGTAGCCGAAGCAGAATACACGGGTCCGCCCTCCGAGATAACACCCGCTCCCCAGCTTTCATTTGTTGCTCCAATGTTGTCAACTGCTGCTTGCGCTTTCTCCCCAACCGAATGTGAAAACTAGTGATAACAGCTCGCATGGCAGCTTTAAAACCCTCCCACCAGGCCCAACCAGCAGTGACTTGAGGTAGATTGAATTGGAAGTACTCTTGTATGGCCAGTTTGACCTCTGTGCGAAAATCCAGATTATCAAGTAAAGTTCTATCAAAAAAACATTCTACAGGCTTTGTACATAACCGGTCATCTCGCAGTATAAAGGAGATGGCAGCGTGATCCGAGATATGCAGAGGATGTATCTGCGCCTCCTCGATGCAAGAAACCATCATTTTAGACACTAGAAAAAAATCTATTCTCGATTGAGACTGATGAGGGGGTGAAAAGTATGTGAACTCAAGCTCCGAAGGGTGGAACAACCTCCAAATATCCACCAAGGCCATTTCTGTAATCATAGAAGCAAGCATTAAGTGGCCTTTGGACGGGCCAGAGGTCCTCGGGGGTTGCCTGTCAATCAGGGGGTCATTAACTTGATTAAAATCCCCCCCCTATTATCAAGGGCACTCGGGCAGCTATCTGGGCCTCCTGAGCTATAGCTGCAAAAAATTCAGGGCTGTCGACATTGGGAGCATAAAGGCACATACAAGCCACCTCCAGGCCCTCCCACTCTAAGCAACACTTTGGACCATCTTCCTTCCATATCGGAGCGAGTATCCAAAATAGTAGCATTCAAGGATTTTCGTACCAAAATAGCCACCCTGTGTTTTTTTGAGATAGCTGGGGAGTAGGCGGCCACCATGTAAGGTTTGATGTTAAGTTTTAAGGTCTCCCTCTGATTTAAATGGGTTTCTTGCAAAAATACCAGGTCAGCCTTTTCATGTCGCACATACCCAATTAGTAATCTGTGAACTATCATTAAAATCATCTCTAATACCTGAAGATTGGAGTACAGATCCCTGGGGTACTCCACTATTCACCTTTTTCCATTGGGAAAATTGGCCATTTAGCCCTACCCTCTGCTTTCTATCTTTTAACCAATTCCCGATCCACAATAGTACACTGCCTCCTATCCCATGACTTTTTAGTTTTGCCAAAAGTCTTTGAAGAGGGACCTTGTCAAAGGCTTTCTGAAAGTCCAGATACACTATATCAACCGACTCACCTTTGTCTGTTTATTCACACCTTCAAAAAAACATATCAGATTAATAAGACAAGATCTTCCTTGTCTAAAGCCATGTTGGCTGTCTCCCATTAGGCCATGACTATCTACATGCTGTGTAATTATGTTCTTTATGATGGTTTCTACCATTTTCCCCGGTACTGACGTCAGGCTCACCGGTCTGTAATTTCCCGGATCACCCCTGGAACCCTTTTTAATAATTGGCATTACATTGGCGATCCTCCAATCTTCAGGTATTACAGATGATTTTAATGAACGTTCACAGATTACTAATAGCAGGTCTGCAATCTCATATTTCAATTCTTTCAACACTCTTTGATGTATACCATCTGGTCCAGGTGATTTGCTACTATTCAGTTTATCAAATAGTTGTAATACATCTTCCCGGTGTAGCAATATTTCTCTCAATTCCTCTGCAGTATCACCTTTAAATACCACTTCAATCTTGGGTAACATCCTTACATCTTCCTCAGTAAAGACTGAAGCAAAGAATTCATTCAATCTCTCCGCTATAGCCTTGTCTCCTCTTAGCTAGCCACTGCCCTTCAATGCAGAGAAATTGTCCCCCAGAGAAGTATGCATAAACCGTGAAAGCTTAACACATACAGCCATGTTTACTAAATGTTAGCATGTTATTCCTATAGGCATAATGGCAGTGCGTCTCAGTGTTTAGTAAACATGGCCCATGGTTTTTAAAACTGGAATTTAACCCCCTGGTCTGAAGTAGAGTAAAATGCTAACAGTGGGTGTAGGTTGCTGGGCCTGCATGATTTTCTTGCAATTCTTATTGGTTATTTACTTCATCCAGGAGAGGCAGGTGATCAAGAAGTGGAACCCCCCCCAGTATATTAAGTGCCCATGAAGCCCAGTGGGAGAAGGAGAAGCTGATGAGCTTAATAAAGTGCTGCTGTAGCCAGAACGTAATCTTTATCATACCTCTAGCGGTGATTGTTGGTGAAGGGATGAATGCTTGTTGGGTTACATTAAAAAGTGTGCAAACAGGAAAATGTGTACACACGGTAATTTGTGCTTGGTTTTCTGCACTGAATCTATTATTGTGGCTTGTGCCTACATTTTTCTGCCTGCACATTTACATTGCATTAATTTCCTACATTGGGAGTAAAGTGGGCTTTTTAAATTCTTTTCAACCTAACAGCACTTAGAACTATATGGAAAAGGTCGAGAATGTCTGTCTGTCCATCTAGGGGCAAAATAGCTTTCCAATTATTTAATGGAATGGGATGAAACTTGGCTTGTGGGGAAAACTGGGAAAAAAATACATAGAGTTTAAAAATGGACCAAATTGGACTGGGTGTTCCAGAGAAATAAGTCCCTCCTCCTAATCTAGCCCAAAGTATATTTATGGGAGGAAGAGGAGGAGTTCCAGCTTCTATAACATAGCAACTTGCATACATTGAAATAGCAATTAGGAAATTGCTGCTTTCAAACTCCCCCTCCCTGTTCTCTATTCTCCTAAACCACCCTGTACACTGCCTCCACTTTCAAAATATATTCCCTTGCAACTGTCCTACTCGTATCAACCCCCAAAATAGTGCCATCACAAACATATACTCCTCTCCACAACTGCCTCACCACACTGCAGACTGCCTCACATCCAAAACCTACAGCCACACAATTGTCGTACCATACTGATAACTGTCCACACCCCAAAAAATAACCTCCCGCAACTGTCTCCCCATTTGGCAAACTTCCTCACCCCCAAAAACTACACCCCTGCAACTGCCCCACCCCAATTAAAAAAAAAAAACCCACCACAACAAAATAAAACAAAAAGAAATCCTTCCACAACTACCTTTACCACCTTGCAAACTACCTAATTTCCCAAAAATACCCTCACAACTGTTCTACATCCCACAAACTGCCCCACCCCCAAACTATCCCACATACATACATACATACTGCCCTACCCCTAAAAATACACTCCCTTGCAACAGTCTTACGACCATTCAAACGCTTTCTTCTTTAAAAAACAAAACAAACAAACAAAAAAAATCCCCCTCATGACTACCCAAACCTCGCCAAATGCCTTGCATATGTTGTCTGGGAGTCAGAAAGAAGGCCAACATAGTCATTTTTCAGAGTTTAAAACATCTATCTGCTGTTTTCTGATCCTCCTGCCAGTATGAGTGACCCTATCCTGCCTGCTTCCAATGTAATTAACAGCAGACTATGGTAGGGTCCAGTCCATGGGAAGGCTGTGGGGACGGAACACTGGAATGCTGCTTTAGTCACAGAAAGGAAGGAGGTGAGCTGGGAGAAGTTCCTATATTGACCAAGTTTAGTTCCTGTGTGTGATGGGAGATGGAAGAGAAGTGAAGCCCCCACCCTTCAGACAAAAAAATAAAAACACCTCAATGTGTTTTTCTAGGAAAAGCAATTGCAACAGCTGAAGCATACTAACACTAATTCACAATAACAGCAATTATACACTTGTACCTTTCAAACAGTCCTGATTTCTCCTCTCCCAATCACAGGCACATACATACAAGCATTCACATGCATATGAAAGATTGCAGAAATACACAAACACATGCACGAACATACCAACTCCCAAGATATATAGATATACATATGCAGAAAAAAAGAAAAATAAGAATAGAAAACTGAGACACACATGCAGGGATTGGAAAGAATTCCATAAGCCATGGTCTACATACTTTGCCCACTTTTTTTTGTATTTTTTATTAATTGTGTATTAGTAAACTGTGGGCTTTCAGTATTAAAGTGCAGTGTGAAATAATGGTGTTAGTAAAGTCTCTAGTCTAGATTTTCATCTGATGGAAGGGTTGTTACCCTTAAAGAATATCAGTATTGTTTCAGCCTTATATTCCACAGGATCCAGAAGACTGTTCACTAATTTATTTACTTGGATTTGATTATCTTTTGTTTAGAAAGTAAATCTCGAGGCAGAGTATAATAAAAATGAATAAAATAAAAATAAAAACGGAGAAAAACATTAGCTAAGCATCTAGAAAAATATTAACTAGCCAAAGGTCTGCTAAAAAAGCCAATCCTTGGCTAGTTTCCTGAGGTTTAAATAATCCTATTTAATCCAGATTTCATAGGGTAGGGCAGGGCATTCTACAGAGTAGGCAAATATACCTGAAGGTTCTGTTTTCTTAGATACCAGCTTTGCTTTGGACAACCCAGGAAACAAACAATACCTTGCCGAGAGGACCAAAGACTAAACAAGAACATAGGTAACTATAGTAGTGACACATTAAAAACCCTGACATAGGGCCTGATTAATTAAGGCTTTTATTTTCATTTTGACTTGAAGTGGGTGTGGATCCTAGTAAGCCAGGTCTCTGTTTCTTCAAGAAGTACCACGTAACTCTACTTTGTCATGATTTTAAAGTAACTGGTATCACCCTTATTTTGTTTATCGGAAGATTTAATTTTTATTTTTATTTTTTTGCTGTAATAGAAGTTTTTTAGAAGTTAGTTAGCAGCCTGTTGTAGGGTTATCCCTGTTTTATTGTTGAGGTGTGCCCTGTGGTACAGAAAATCCAGGATTTGCATTTCATATTCACTGAAGTGGTAGAAGGTTGCTGAGATGATTTGCTTGGAGCCCACTGTTGTAGCAGCAGGTGTGACACATACTGTGAAAGACAAACAAGCTAATGTAATAAGATGGGCTACATTCAAAATCTACACTAAAAGTTTTAATGCAGAAACTTATACGTTATACACTGGTCAACACAATTTTTATCACAGACCCGCTCTGACCTGTTTCATATGTAATTTTTCCCATTGTTTACAAATATGGTATCAGAATTTTTCTATCACCCATACTTCAGGAGATATCATCTAGTAAAGTGTGTACTTTACTGTAAATTAGCCGTTATAGTTTTGTTTCAGTAAACAAAGGTTGAATACGAAAAATTCCATCATCATTATTGTATGTTGTCAGCCACAACCAAAAATGCTGAGTCATGTAGTTATAATATAATTAATTAACCGGGCCCCTTGCCCTACTGGTCCAGCTGATACAAGCAGAAAACGCTGAGTCATGTATTGGTATGCTTTCTGTCGCCGTCAGTGATTGTGATTTGTATTGTTTGAAAAAAACAGAATCTGAATGGATGTGAGTTTGCGTTAATCTATTTCATAAACAGCAGTTGGTTAATAAATATTACGGTTATCACTTGTAGTTGTTTAACAATGCCTCGAAAGTGTGTTAATCATCTGGATTCATTTTGCTACATTTGCGGTGAGGTTACTTTTAAGAAGCAGAGAAGACGTTTTACTCCGCTTGTTAAGACATGTTATAAGCTGTACTTTGGATGTCAAGTCGGTGACCAGGACAAAAATTGGGCGCCTCATGTCTGCTGTATTACCTGTGTCAGACTCCTAACAGGTTGGGTAAAGGGTGTTTGACACATGAATTTTGCTGTTCCAATGATCTGGAGGGAACCAAGAGATCACTTGACAGATTGCTACTTTTGCCTTACAAACATTGCAGGCATTACTTTAAAATCAAAACACGCTGTAAATTACCCAAATTTACCATCTGCCATGAGGCCTGAGCCTCACTGTCAAGAATTGCCGGTGCCAAAACCTCCAGAAAATCTTACAGTGAATGAGAATGAAGAAGAAGAAGAACCAATGAATGCTGATGATGTTGACGATGATGGCGATGCTGTAATGCAGGATCCAAGCTTTGAGGCATCCGGTTCCTCTTCTGGACCACATTTACTGGACCAAGGCGATTTGAATGATCTCGTCAGAGATTTGAATCTTTCAAAGCGACAAGCAGAACTGTTAGGGTCACGATTGAAAGGCTGGAATCTTCTTCAGAAAGAAACCAAAGTGTGCACTTTTAGAAATAGGCATACCGAGTTTGTGGATTACTTTGCCTTTGAAGATGGAATTGCTTTTTGTTGTGAAGTTTAATCCCTGATGGAAACACTTTGTCCGGATTATAGAACAGAGGATTGGCGACTATTTATTGATTCTTCTAAATATAGCCTAAAGCTGTGCTTATCCACAACGGAAATATTTTACCATCAGTTCCAGTATCTCATGCCGCCAATATGAAAGAAACTTACAGCAGTATACATCTCCTGCTAACAAATATCAAGTATGAAGAACACAAGTGGAATATTCGTGGCGATTTAAAAGTAATTGCCCTCTTGCTTAGACAACAGCTTGGTTGGACAAAGTATTGTTGCTTTCTGTGTGAGTGGGACAGCAGGGACAGGAAAAATCATTACATCCGGAAACAGTGGCCAAAGAGAACATCACTAGTCCCAGGCCAGAAAAATGTTGCACATGACCCACTTGTGTAGCCGAATAACATATATCTACCTCTACTCCATATAAAGTTGGGTCTTATGAAGAACTTTGTAAAAGCCATGGATTGAAGTGGATTTGCATATCTAAGAATCGGTGGATATTCTACTGAAATCTTACCAGAAACTGGGATGTAACATGTCTTTGAAAATGTACTTCTTGCATTCACACCTGGATTTTTTTTCCTGCAAATCTAGGAGCAGTCAGCGATGAACATGGGGAAAGGTTTCATCAGGACATTTCGGTAATGGAAAATAGGTACCAGGGCAAGTGGAGCTCCAGTATGCTTGCAGACTATTGTTGGACCCTTAAGAGGGATGTTCTTGAGGTGCAATACAGCAGAAAATCATATACAGCTTCCTTTTAGGAGACATTGTTACAATATACATCTATATACATCTAATGTAAATATGAGCAACATAGTCTAAATTTAAACTACATGTCACTCAAAAACGTTACGTGATGGAGAATTTCTAAGTACATAACCGAGTTTGTAACCAAAACAGTACTAGAATCAGCCATTTTCATTTCTGTGACAGAAAAGTTTTTGAATTTTGTTTACCAGTTTTTCTCTTTTTTTTTTATTTTTACACGTAAAGCATAATAAAGTAATGAGATGGCATAGCACACTATATTGTATGTAGCTCCCTGTTCTGGGATCCCTCACCAGGCAGGCTTCACTTTGCAGAGAGACCAGGGTCACCTGCTTCAGGGAGGCAGCACTCTCAGACTTAATAGTGCTACAAAGCTGGCTGGGATAGGACCTGCTGGGGCTGGGAGGCAGTTGGCCTTTAGGATTGCTCACTTTATAGCTTTCTTCCACTTCCACAAACTCAGTGCAGTCCAGAGGTTGTTATAAACCAATAAAATTTACTGAAAGTTTTTTGCTCTCTGAGGCCTTCTCCTTGTCCCCAAATTCTTCATGTACTTTAAGAAGTATTGTTATGTTGGTTTAGTCGGTCAACCAGGAGAAGACACTGAAGTGCAGTGGCTTAAACAACCCCTGTCACCAGGTGTGTGCAGGTATGATAGTTTATTGTCTATGGCAGACTAAGCCATCTTTGTGCTTGGTATTTATACCATTCAGTTTTCCTCCCAGTATGAGATCCTAAGGAGAGCCCTACCAATTTGGAAAGTACTGGGTGGCATAAGTATGTCATCTACAATTAGTAGGGCCACTAGTGGTCTCTAATCTCCAAACCTGGTAGAACCCTAGGAGTATGTAAAACTGCTCTTTAAATCCAAAGTGTAAGCGCCAACCTTCCCCCCCCCCCCCAACAAACAAACAAACAAACTCAAAATCCTGGGTTAAAATGGAAGTAAAGTTAAAACTTACCATCCTTCTCTATTGAACTGGTTGGTACTTTGGTAGGTAGATGACGGGGATGTGCAGAATTTCCAGATTCAGGCTACCTGATTGAAAGGGGCCTTAGGTCAAGGAGCTCCAGGTCTTTGAGTTCCCAAATAAGGATCCTATTTCTGGGTCATCAACTTTGGGGAGCTCAGGTCATCTTTTGACTTTTCTTAAACTTCCCCTTGACTACCATTGAACTCGGGGGGGGGGGGGGTGGAATTTAAAACAAATTCATCTCCAGAAGTGAAGTAAATATCCATTGCCAAATGGGCGGGTGGGAGGGGGGGGGGGGCAGTGGAGGAAATACTGCTAAAATTTAGTGCAGTTTGTGGAATTCCAAATGTAGCTCATTGTGCTAAGATTAGCATAGTGTGATGCTTTTTGCTTTATGCAGATTTTTTTCTTGTACCCTTGCTACATTGGAAATTTCTTTAGTACATGGAATGTAAGCCACTATGCTAAACTTGGTGCAGGGTATGATATTGGCCTGAAGGTCATTTAAAAAAAAAAAAAAAAGTCCATTTCAGAAGAGGCCTTTCATTCAGCTGCCCCCCCCCCCCCCAATTATTAACTAAAGAAACTGCCTCCATTGCATGTAGATTTTATCTCATGCCTATCAGTTTTGGGTATGCTGAAAACCAGGCTGTTTAGGGGACAATCCAGGACCAGCTTGAGAAACACTGCCACAGAACATCAGTATCTGATGCATTGCAAAGACTGAACAGTGCAGATTGTAAAACAGTAAGCTGTACTGCTATCTGTCCCTTCATAGATTGGGTAATTTTATGAAGTCATGCCTATGTAATGCCTGTTGCATAAAATCAGGTACACGTGTACTTTTATGAAATACTAGTATAAGTGGCAGAGTGCATCTTAACATAAGGTGCAGACACTTACACTAGCCTTAGAGCGGATGTAAATGTCCACATCTATTTTTTGACAGTATGTGCATAAATTTATAGTATTTTATGATCCATGCACGTACTAGCTTGCACCACCCAGACTCTATTCCTGTGCGTGCCCATAGTGAAAATAGGTGCCATGAAATTAACACATGTACATTCATGCTGATCTGTATTCTATAAGAGGTCATTTATGCATGTAATTTGCCACTTACGTGTGAACATTTACTTACTTTACTTACTTGCAGATATTTTTATACCGCCCCTTCCAGAGATCAAGGGTGGTTTACATTAGAACAATTACATGGAACAATATTTAAGAAATTTATATATAGAACAGTGTAGTTGAGGTGTCGCCTCAAACTATTTACATAGAGCAGTACTGGGAAGGACCACGTTTTATATTCCTTGGGAGTTCTCTTTAGTTTTGTTTCGGTTTCTGGGGCTCTCTGTTCAGTTTGGGAGACACTGACAGTGCATGAGAAGTAAGCGCTGCGGTTGCAGTTAAAAGGTAATTAACTTGGTGAGAAGGTTGATTTGGTCCTGGGGTGATTGCCGGGACTGTCCCTCATCCGAAAAAAAAATAAAAAAATAAAAAAGTAATCCAGTGCATCAAAGCGGGGATTTCTTTTGCCGCTGTAAAGCAGTTTTGGGGGGTGGAGTCATGACATCACGCCCTCAATGTGTAGTCTGCGGTACCTGCAGGTACCGCAATCGCTAACTCTGGCATTTGTCGGGGCTGCACGGCGGTGTCTACCAGCATGGAGCAGCAGATGGAAGTTAAGGTGGGGCAGGACCTTCTGGGGACTGTGGCTGGAGAGGTTCTGCTGCCCGTTATACCAGCGGCTGGTTCGGAAAATCCAGTTGGGCCTTGGGGGTGCCTACGACTGGGGGATTGGACTCGCAACTCGGTGATTTCTGTCCAGACTTTGTGATAATTATGCATCAGGCGTTTTGTTTGAGACGGCAGGGGAAAATGCCGGACCCCTTGTCCCTGGCTACAACGCCTCAACAGGCTAGCGCCACGGAGGCGGGTGGCAGTTCCCTGAGGCCTCGGGAGTCTTCGCCATCGGAAGTAGAGTGGCAGGAGTCGGAGGATGCCGACGTAGACCTGGAAGCAGGAATGGAGGAATTGGAAGAAGGTGAGATTCCGGAGCTGGAAGATCAGGCAAAGATTTATTTGCATATTTCGGAAGGAGGAGTTATCAGCACTGGTCACAGAGTCCCTCCAGACGCTAAAGCTGACTGTGGAACAGCCTGCGGAAGAGGACGAAGGGGAAGACCCTATTATCCAGGCTGTGCGGCAAACACAGGTTGTGTTCCCTGTTCACCGGGTGGTGGACCGCATGATCCAGGAAGAATGGATCAGCCTGAGGCGGGGCTGAGAGGAATGCAGACGATGAACAGGTTGTATCCCTTGGTGGAGAAAGACAGAGCGGTTTTGGTCTCCCTGGATTGATGCGGCAGTGACCAAGAAGACCACGATTTTGGTGGAAAGTAGTGCGGCTTTAAAAGATGCGCAAGATAGGAAAGTGGATGGTTTATTGAAACAATCCTTTGAAACCAATGCTTTGTCATTGCAGACGTCCATTTGATAAGCGTGAGTGGCAAGAACATGCCTACGATGGTCCCAAAGCTTGCGACATTCAATGCGACTGGATCAAGGGAGTCTGGGAGAGCTAAATCAGCTAGAGTCGGGGACGGCCTACTCGGCGGATGTACATTATGACCTGATTAGAGCTCTGGCTAATAGCATGGCATCGCTGGTGGCTGCCCGTAGATCCCTGTGGTTACATAATTGGGCGGCAGATGGCTCGTCTAAGTTGCGGCTCAGTAAGCTTCCATTCAAAGGAAAGTTGTTGTTCGGAGAGGATCTTGACAAATTGGTTAAGGATTTAGGGGAGTCGAAAGGTGGAAGGCTCCCGGAGGATAAGCCTAAGCAGGGAAAGTCCTTCCCGGTGTTTCGGGGTCAGTTTAGAGATTTTCCGAGATTTTGGACTTCTCGCTTGGGTGGATTTCAGAGAGGGCGATTTGCTTCTAGATCCCAGGGGTTTCGGGGGTTTCGTGGAGCAAGTAGAGGTTTTGCAACAGTGGCCGCAGGAACATCTTGAAAGACACGATGAAGTGAAGCGGGCCCCAGTAGGAAGCAATCCGATAGGCGGGCATCTTCGAAGATTCCTTTCTGTCTGAGTCCAAATAACAATAATCTTTTTGGCCTTTTCTTAGAGCAAAATATACAATTCTCCACTTAATACTTATTGCTCTACAGTAACATCCATCCAACATGGTAACTATTTCTTCTGTAGAAAATTTATGTAACCAAGACTATATTCACATGCTCAGAATATCTCAGACTCAATGGCACTCGATATAACGATATTAGAAAATATCAAAACATAGCGCCTAATAGCATCAATGACCTTTCTGGCATATAACTATTTTTGTTTATATATGGGTTTCCCACAGATGAAATCTTCAAACTCTATTTAAATAATATTGCTTAGCTTTAGGTGCTCCCCAATGCCATCCTCGGGTGCCATTCCATGCGTTTCACTCTAAAATAAGTTTCTTCAGGGGGGTCTATGGAGAAAACAAAATAAAAAATAAAATACTACAATAACTTCCCATGTTTTCTGTCACAAAATCCTCAAAGATGTAACATATGGTTTCACATACCATTAAAAGCTATTTGACACTATTCTTTGAATTTTGTAGCTTAATGGCGAAAATTTTGTTATCAAATTAATATGTTCTGTGCCAGTCGACTTCTCTTTGCCTCGAGGGGTCCCAGTCAACCAAGATCTCTCATTAAATAATGCTCGACGGTATCACCTGATGGGGATATCCCCTTTCACTAAAATTCTTCGATAAAAGTTTTGATTGTTTCTTAAAGTCTTGCACATCAGAGCAGTTTCTCCGAAACCGTAAAAATTGGGAGAAAGGTAAACTATCCTTCAATCTCAAAGGATGTGCACTGCTATAATGTAAAAAAGTGTTCTGGTCTATAGACTTCCTGTAAACGGATGTATTCCACCCATGTTGTCCTTTTTCCATGGACACATCCAAAAAGGTTATGCTCTTTGTATTGATAGTATGAGTAAACTGTATAGCTGTATCTAAGCCGTTCAGCCATTGCACAAACGAAACAGGGTGGCAGTTTGGTAAATGTGTCTGGTAAAAGTTTGACGAATGATCAATATAGAGAATTGAATAAAGGTTTATCCTATGTACCCACCATCACTCATGATCCCTTTCAATTTCGATTGGATTTAGAAGGACTTATACGGAAATTAAATTTAAAAACATATTTTGCTTCAGCATCCCAGCCAGTTGATAAAATTCCTATTCAACAGAATGATCGTAGAATACCATTACCTTTTAAATCAACATGGTCTCCGCCTGGCCAAATACATCCGGCTCTTACCATTTTTAAGGATTTGGTGCTTAAAGATGTTGCAACTCTGGAGCGACAGTGTTTTCATTCTAGGAGTGTCTTGTCCCCAAAAGAGCAGTCTGCGTTAAGTGAACTACGCTCCAGGACCGACATTGTTATTCGGAGAGCAGACAAAGGGGGAACAGTGGTGATTTTAAGTCAAGATTACTATCTTGGAGAGGCACAAAGACAACTGTCAGATCAGGGGACCTACTGTGATTTGCAGGAAGATCCCACACCAGTTCTTCAAGCTCAAATTTATGAGTTAACGCTGCAGGCTTTACAGGATAAAATCATTTTAAAGAAAGAATGGAAGTTTTTGAATGTCAAAATCCCTTTGATAGCACGGTTCTATTTGGTTCCAAAAATCCATAAAAATCTTGATCAAGACCCATAGTTTCCACAAGGGGCACTTTGTTGGAACCACTGTCGGTCTTTCTTGATTCATATCTTCGTCCATTACTTATTGATATGCCATCTTATATACGTGATACTTCCCATTTTTTTGGAAAGATTGGACCACCATTCATGTTGAGCTGCGGATTCAGATATAGTTTTGGTGACATTAGATATACTAGCTTTATACACGAGCATACCTCAGGATGAAGCCTATAAGACGGTTGAGCAAATCTTCTGACAAATCGGTGTGATTTGTCAGAAGATCTGATAATTTTTTTGTTAAAATTGACACGGCTCACTGTCTTTCAAAATTATTTTATTTTTGAAAAGGTAATTTACCATCAAATTTCGGGTGTTGCAATGGGGGCCACTTGTGCTCCGTCAATTGCAAATCTTTTTATGGGTAATTATGAACATAAATGGATTTTTCCATCTTTATATGCAACCCAGATCAAGATGTGGTGTCGTTTTATTGATGACATTTTCTTATTGTGGAAAGGTTCACCGGAATCAGTGATTTCGTTTGTGCAATGGCTGAACGGATTAGGTACAGCTATACAGTTCACTCATACTATCAATACAAAGAGCATAACGTTTTGGGATTTGTCCATAGAAAAAGGACAACATGGGTGGAATACATCCGTTTACAGGAAGTCTATAGACCGGAACACTTTTTTTACATTAGAGCAGTGCACATCCTTGGAGATTGAAGGATAGTTTTACCATTCTCCCAATTTTTATGGTTTCGGAGAAACTACTCTGATGTGCAAGAATTTAAGAAACAATCAAAACTTTTATCAAAGAATTTTAGTGAAAGGGGATATCCCCATCAGGTGATACAGAGAGCATACCGTCGAGTATTATGTAATGAGAGATCTTGGTTGATTGCGACCCCTCGAGGCAAAGAGAAGTCTATTGGCACAGAACATTTTAATTTGATAACAAAATTTTCACCATTAAGCTACAAAATTCAAAGAACAGTGTCAAAGCACATTAATGTCTTGAACAATGTTTCCGGCCTTGAAGGGAAGCGCATACAATGTGTATGGCAGAGAGAGAAAAATTTGAAAGAACAATTAAGCTCGGCGGTTTTGCGATCCCCAGTGGAGGAGAAAGAAGATCTTAGTGTGAGGGGCCACAGGAAATGTGGCCACTGTGGAATTTGTGCAATAACTAATGAGATTCAAGAGTTTACATACCATGGGAAAGTTTATATTTTGAGAAGTTGTACATCTTGTGACACTGCATCAGTGGTGTATGCATTTAGGTGCCCTTGTAATTTATTGTATATAGGAAAAACTATAAGATCTTTTAAAATACGTATTGCAAAACATAGAAGTCGACTCAAATGCAAGACGTTAACGGCACCCTTAGTTCAACATTGTTTGGAACTTTCTCATGAGTTTGAGGATTTATGTTGTTTTTGCATAGAGAAGATTTCTTTGACGATGTATGGGAGGTCACAAGAACAGACATTACTACTGCGTGAACAACGTTGGATATTTATCCTGGGAACTCTAGCACCAGAGGGTTTGAACTCTTGCATTGATTGGGGGGCATGCCTATGAAAATGTAGGTGGAGGAGTCCCCTGATGAAAATTGAGTGACTCTCATTTGATAGCGACGTCACTGATTGAGAACATATATAGGGAGACTGTTGGGCTATTCCGCATGCGCGGCGTTTTGGAACATTTACCACTTTGGAAACTTTACAGAAGATAACGTTTGCAGCACCTTTGCCGAAGTTTTTAATGGTATGTGAAACCATATGTTTGAGGATTTTGTGACAGAAAACGTGGGAAGTTGTTGTAATATTTTATTTTTTATTTTGTTTTCTCCATAGACCCCCCTGAAGAAACTTATTTTAGAGTGAAACGCATGGAATGGCGCCTGAGGATGGCATTGGGGAGCACCTAAAGCTAAGCAATATTATTTAAATAGAGTTTGAAGATTTCATCTGTGGGAAACTCATATATAAACACAAAAAGTTATATGCCAGAAAGGTCATTGATTCTATTAGGTGCTATGTTTTGATATTTTCTAATATCGTTATATCGAGTGCCATAGAGTCTGAGACATTCTGAGCATGTGAATATAGTCTTGGTTACATAAATTTTCCACAGAAGAAATAGTTACCACGTTGGATGGATGTTACTGTAGAGCAATAAGTATTAAGTGGAGAACTGGGTCCAAATAACGACAGATCAGTGGGTGTTAGAGATCATTTGCGACGGTTATGCGCTGGAGTTCGCAAAGCACATCAGGGACGTCTCCCTGCAAAGGGCAGGGGAAAACCCTGGCGGTTTGACACACGCTAAATCGACTGGTGCAAATAGGAGCGGTCACTCTGGTGTTGATAGAAGATTAGGGCAGGGGTCGATACTCCATTTATTTTGTGGTGCCAAAGAAGGACGGCTTTCTTCGCCCTACCTTGGACTTAAAAGATGTGAATTGTTGTCTCAGAGTGCCTCATATCAGGATGGAAACGTTACGGTCCGTCATAGTGGCGGTACGGCAAGGAGAGTACTTGACGTCCCTCGATCTTATGGAGGCGTATTTACACATTCCGATCAGAGAGGCCCACCAAAGGTTTTTACGCTTCGCTCTCCCTTGGGGGCACTATCAGTTTCAAGCGTTGCCCTTTGGGCTGGCGATGGTGCCGCACACGTTTACCAAGATCATGGTGGTGGTGGCAGCGTTGCGAAAGGAGGGGATCCTGGTGCATCCTTATCTCTACGACCTGTTGATACAAGCAAAGTCCAAAGCCGAGAGCATGACGGTTACAAGCAAAGTAGTGAAGTTTTTGGAGAGTCTCGGCTGGGTAGTCAATGTGTCAAAAAGTCATCTAGTGCCAACCCAGGAGCTCGAATATTTTTGGGGCTGCGATTCAACATGCGGAAAGGTGCGGTGTTCGTTCCGATTCGTCGAGTTCGAGTCCTACGACAGCTAGTAAGCAAGTTCAGGGCTGTGCCAGTGCTTTCGGCGAGGAGTTACCTGTGTGTGCTGGGAACGATGGCGGCGGCCTTGGAAGCAGTGCCATGGGCCAGATTTCATATGCGCCTGTTGCAGCGGGTGCTACTTCGCTGCTGGTCACATCAGGACGACTCGCTGAGCAAGCGGCTTCCCTGTCCTCTCAGGGTCAGGAGCTCTCTGTGGTGGTGGCTCCTTCCAAGCACCTTTCAGACAGGAATGCTTCTGGAACAGCCGGAGTGGCTCCCATTGCTGACCAGACGCAAGTCTCGTGGGCTGGGGGGCGCATTGCGGAGAGAGATTCGCACAAGGAATGTGGAACACTCAAGAGAGCCAATGGTCAGTCAACCGGCTGGAGCTGTGAGTGGTGTTTCTGGTGCTACAAACGTTTGAAGCGGTGGTCACTGGTCGAGCGGTGCGAGTTCTATCGGACAATTCCGCAACGGTGGCCTACATCAACCGTCAGGGCGGTACGGGAAGTGCGGCCATGGAAGAAGAAGAAGAGGCAGAGGCATCGTTCGCTTGGGTGGAAACGCGACTGCCAGTGATCTCAGCAGCCCACGTTGCATTGCAGGGAAGGACAACATGATGGCAGATTTTCTCAGCAGGGTTCAGGTGGATGCTGGAGAATGGGAGTTGCATCCAAACGTATTTGCAGAAATAGTTCGCAGGTGGGAGCCGCTGGTCATGGATCTCATGGCGACCTTTCGCTCAGCCAAGGTGAGTCATTTTTTCAGCAGATGACTGGAACGGATGTCGGAGGGGATTGACACGCTGATGCAATGTTGGCCGACATCGGGTCTTCTCTGTGTCTTTCCGCCGTGGGCACTCATAGGTTGAGTGATTCAGTGTATTGAGGCCCATCGGGGGAGAGTGTTGCTGGTGGCTCTGGACTGGCCAAGGAGGCCGTGGTACGCTGACCTCATCCGGCTGCTAGACTGGGAGATTGCCGGTGTCGGAAAATCTGTTACTACAGGGTCTGCTTCGAATGTCCCAGGTGGATTGATTCTCGCTTACGGTCTGGCCATTGAAAGGGCAAGGCTAAAGAAAAAATGTTACTCAAGCACAGTCATCGCGACTTTGCTTCGGGCACAGAATACATCCACATCTCTGGTGTATGTTCGCATGTGGCGCTTTTTTCAGGATTGGTGCTCGCACAGGCAGGTGTGTGCGGTGACGGTATCGGTTCCGGTGGTGCTGAGTTTTCTGCAAGAAGGGTTTGATAAGGGACTGGCGGCCAGTTCCTTGAGAGTTCAGTTAGCAGCTTTGTCTTGCTATAGAGCAGTGGTTCTCAACCTTTTTTGTACCGTGACCCCTTTTACCATTGGTCAACTTGTGGTGACCCCCAATGATAAAATCAAATGCGTCTCTCTTCCTTTACTGTTAACGCATTGTCACTGTAATCATTTGTTGAATTATTAATATATTATAGGCCTTTGCAATATGTTTTTATTTATAAAATTTACTTACCGGTATTTAAACCACAATAATTATTCACAACAACAAGTAACAATATTTGATTTCAAAATTATGATGATTTTGTAGTCAAATCACTAATATGAAATAAAATTCTTTTTTCTACCTTTGTTGTCTGACCAATTTATTCTCTGATCATGCTGGTCCCGATTTGAGGCTTCTGCTTTCCTGTCTTCTCTTAGCTCTCTTTCTGTGGTCTATGGTCCATCTGCCATTTCTTATCTCTTCTTTCGTTTTCTTCACTTCTTTCCATCAGCCTATTTCCAGTCCCAGTAACCCTCCCCAGTATCAGCCCCTTTCCAGTCCTCACTCTCAGTACCTTCCAATGTCAACTTGCATTCCCCTGACTGCCACTGGTGTCCATTCCCTTCCAGTCCCCCTCCTTCCCCAATGAGCAGTCTCTTCTAGTACAAATACCATGGCAGCCCCTCTCAGATCCACTCCCTTCCAGTTCCATTCTCCCATCCCCTTGTATCAGCCCATTTGTAGCCTTAGCTCCCAGTTTTCTTCCAGGGCCAGCAACTCTATCCTCCCCTCCCCACAATCAGCCCATTCCCAGTTGAAGCCTCCCAATCAGCTCGCTTCCAATGCTAGTCCCCCCTCAACCCCATTACCAGTACAAGCCTCCCCTAATCAGCCCAATACCAGTCCTACCCCCCCATCAGCTCATTACCAGTCCTAACCTCCCCGATCAGCTTATTTCCAATGCTAGCCCCCCATCAGTCCATTACAAGTCCTACCCCTCTATCAGCACATTACCAGTCCCAGCCCCCCCTTGATCAGTCCATTCCCAGTCCTAGCCTTCCCTAATCAACCCATTACCAGTCCTAGCCCCCCCATCTGCCCATTATAATCCTAACCCGCACTGTCTCTCCCCTCTGTCCAGCATTTATCTCCCGTCTGCCCAGTATGTTCCCCTGTCTCTTCCCTTTGCCCATGTCAGTCCCCCCCTCTCCCTCCGTCAGCCCTCCCTCCCTCCCTCCCTCCCTCCATGTCAGCCTCCTTCCGTCAGCCCTCCCTCCCTCCATGTCAGCCTCCCTCCATCCATCAATGTCAGCCCCTCTCCCTCCCTCCATGTCAGCCCCTCTGTCCATGTCATCCCTCCCTCCTTCCCTCTATCCATCAGTCAGCCCTCCCTCCCTCCATGTCAGCCCTTCTGTCCATGTCAGCCCCCCTCCATCCATCGATCCATCAATGTCAGCCCCCCTCCCTCCATCCATCCATGTCAGCCCCCTCCCTCCCTCCCTCATGTCAGCTCCGTTGCAGGTTCCCTGCCCCCCTCCTCCCCTCTCCCTGTCTGCCTGCTACTGCCCTGTTCTTCTGCAGCCACGGCTCCCTGTCTCTTAGGGAACCGCGGTTGTGCCTGTGAAACCGTTGCGGCGCCTTCCTGTCTCTCGACGGGCTCCGAGCAGCATTGTCCTGCCTCCAAAGGAAGTTATTTACCACTTCCTTTGGAGGTGGGACAGTGCTGCACGGAGCCTGTCAAGAGACAGGAAGGCTCTGCAACGGTTCCACAGGCACAGCCGTGGTTCCCTAAGAGACAGGGAGCTGCGGCTGCATTAGAAGGGAAGTGATGAGTTTGCTGCTGCCGAGAAGCGGACTCGGCAGCGGCAGCAACTTGTGCGCTCTTTTTTTTTTTTTTTTTTTAACGGCGGAGTGAGGCGACCCCCACTAAATCTTGTGGCGACCCCCATGGGGGTCATGACCCACAGGTTGAGAACCGCTACTATAGAGGCAAGGTGCAGGGACTTTCACTCGGTGCCAATGCGGACGTATTGCATTTTTTGAAAGCGGTTACCAGGCTCTGGCCCTCTCGTAGAATAGTGGTCCTCCCGTGGGATCTCAATTTGGTCTTAGGGGCGTTGACTAATGAACCCTTTGAGCCTTTGCACAAAGCGTCCGTGAAAGATCTCACTTTGAAGGCGGTATTTTTGGTAGCTATCTGTTCGGCAAGGCGAATTTCGGAATTACAGGCGTTGTCTTGTAGAGAGTCGTTTTTGTCTTTCTCTCGGGAAAAGGTGGTGTTGCATCCAGTCCCGTCCTTTTTACCTAAGGTAGTTTCCCCATTTCACCTTAATCAGATGGTGTCCCTTCCAGTGCTAGGCTTGCTTGAGGGCAGCACGTCTGACTGGGGCTTGCGCCGTTTGGATATAAAGCGGGTGCTGCGGCACTATTTAAAAGTTTGAGACTTACCACAAATCGGATCGGCTGTTTGTCTTGTTCGGAGGCCCTTGCAAAGGGGAAGCGGCGGCGAAGGCGTCCATCTCCTGGTGGAGTAAAGAAGTGATTAGTTTGGCTTATCTTCTGGGGGGCGATCGGTGCCTGCGGGGCTGTGAGCGCATTCTACCAGGGTGCAAGTGACTTCTTGGGTGTGGCACAGTTTAGTTCCGCCAGGGGATATTTGTAGAGCGGCCACCTGGTCATCTCCTAATACTTTCAGTAGGAATTATTGGCTTGATGTTCTAGCAGCAAATGATGCCCTGTTCAGATCGGCGGTATTGCATGCCGGCTGGAAGGGGTCCCTCCCAATAATTACTGCTTTGTTACATCCCAGAGGTGGAGGACTAAACTGGAGGAACGATAAGGAAATGATAATTACACTTACCTGGTAATTGTGGTTCCTTGAGTGACTCCAGTTTAGTCCTCAATCCCGCCTGGGCTGTTGTTACTGGCAGTGGAGGTTCAGTTGGAGGAAGTGTGAGATTACCGGTAGGTATACTTCTTTCTGTTCGTTCTCTTTCTAGCTATGATTCTTCTTGGAGGGGAAGGAAAAGGCACAAGTAAAAAAGGCCTGGCTTCCCGTGTTACATAGTTAGTTGATATCCGTTTCCTGTTTTTTATGTAATTACGTTAATATATTAGCTACTTATTTGTTGCTCCTTTGAGTGTGCTTTGTCAATAGTTCACTGGGGCTGATGGGAGAGACCAGCAGGCTACATCCAGTGATGTCATGTTTTTGACATGCCCAGTCTCCAAGCTGCAGGAGGAGGTGCAGTACCCAGAGGTGGAGGACTAAACGGGAGTCACTCAAGAACCACAATTACCAGGTAAGTGTAATTATCATTTTTTGTTCTCAGCGACTCAGACTTACTAAAGTGACTGAATTTATTTTGGAAGCATTTTGACTGTAGAACAGTATAATTGGTCACACCTTTTTCATATATTTGCTTTAACCCTAGTGAATCTGTTTAGTCCCTTTCAGACCATATGTCCACTGTAATGGACGTCATTTTATTCATTGAATTCCATGTATATGTATATGTGTGTATGTATATATATATATACACGAGGGCCGTTTTTTTTTCAACCTCCGATCGCTCCGTGCAGACGCTACGCGGGCAGCAGAAAGCGGGCATGCGCTGTAGGCGACTGCGCAGCTCTTGCACTACACACTCCGCCATTGTTGACATTCAGGCGTCAGTCGGCGTTGTGCTACAGCCACGTAAACATGTCCACCATGATTGATGCTCCCGCCAAGTGTGAATTGCGAAGTGTGATTCGTTTTCTACAGGCTGAAGGCCATAGTGTTGCAGAAATCCATCGGAGAATGAGTCGTGTGTATGGGGAAAACTTCATGAGTGATGGTGTTGTGCGTGAATGGTGTCGAAAGTTTAAAGATGGCCGTAATGATGTGCATGATGAAGGGGGCCAAGGACGCAAATCTGTCATTTCAGATGACCTGGTGCAACGAGTTGACAGAATGGTTAAAGAAAACCGCAGATTCACCATTACTACTGCTTTGTCTACGGAATTTCCAGAGGTTTTCAAGGTCTGTTTTGTACTCTATTGTTACTGAACGGTTAGGCTACAAAAAACTTTGTGCACGTTGGGTCCCAAAAATGTTGACGGACGGCCACAAAACTCGACGAATGGTGTCAGCTTTGGAGTTCCTTGAGCGTTATCATGATGAAGGAGACAACTTTTTAACATCAATCGTGACTGGGGATGAAACCTGGATTCAATACGACACACCGGAAACAAAACGACAATCAAAACAATGGATGCATTCAACTTCACCAAACAAACCAAAGAAATTCAAACAAACCTTCAACAACAGAAAGACCATGGCTACTGTGTTTTGGGACCAACAAGGTGTGTTGCTTGTGGAGTTTATGGAGCCCGGAACCACAATCACTGCAGCTGTTTATTGTGAAACTTTACGACGTTTGCGTAGAGCCATTCAGAACAAACGGAGAGGAAAGCTGACCGCTGGAGTTGTTCTGATCCATGACAATGCCTGTCCACACACTGCTGGAGCAACTCAACGGCTTCTCGAACAATTTGGATGGGACATTTTCGATCATCCGCCATACAGTCCTGACTTAGCACCCAGCGACTTTCATCTTTTTCCTGAACTGAAGACGTGGCTTGGTGGGAAGCGCTTTCAAACCAATGAGGACCTTCAAACCAACGTCAAGGACTACTTGGATTCATTGGCGGCAACTTTCTTTGCAGAGGGTATTGAAAAGCTTGTCCACAGATATGACAAATGTCTCAATCTCTTCGGTGATTATGTCGAAAAGTAACCGTAAGTGTACCAATCTTTTGGTAATAAAATTATTGTTTTATATGAACTTGTCTTTTATGTATAGCCTATCGGAGGTTGAAAAACAAACGGCCCTCGTATATAGATAGATAGATAGATATAGAGATATATGGTGTCTGTGAAAAACATCAGGTCTGAAAGGGTTAACAATGTATTTGAAATGGGTTTAAAAATAACCTGCGACAGTTGGAGTTTATAGATCTTAGTTTTACTTTTCAGAAGGAAATGGCCATATAATACAGTAAGGACCTTTTGGGACTTACTTCAAACTCTGGCTGGCTGCTGTAGTGTGCTGCTAGGAGTCCATTCAAGCAATACTATTGACGTGCATGTATCTCCTGACAGCAGAGTTTGGATTGGACACTTAATGAATATGACAGCATGTATTAGATTTTAGAGTTTATTCATTATTGTCTAGTCCAGATGCATGGGTTGATGCACTCTTAGCATAAGATGGAGACTACGAACCACTAGTTTGATGTCATGGTATAAGGGTCCTCTGCAGCCACCCTCTGACCAGTATTTCTCAGTCTCCAGCTGATGGAGGTTGTTTTAAACCTGTGCAGTCTGGTACTTTTTAGTCCTTCTCGTTTGGAAGGAGTATTCACGCTTTAGAGAGATTTGCTTCTTTGACGGCTTAGGAGAACTTCAAATGGCTAGATCCAGTTCTTTATGCCCTAGGGTGCAAACTTGGTGGTCCAGGCCCCTCCCCTGTCCATCACTCCCCGACTTCCTTTTCAAGTTCATGTGTTGGAATCCTGTGACTGCATTATTCTTTGTCTGCCTCTTATTTTTGGAAGGAGGTCCAAGGAAAATTTAGAGGAGAGCTGCCTGAGCTTACCTTGTGGTGTCGGTACTCTCCGTCCTCCTTCCACAACCTGTAGTTTCTGCTATCCTACTGACTTACCTTAAGGGAGGACACTAGCTGTTTGGATGGAACATGAAAATGACTGCAGAATCCTGCCTGTTACCTCATCTTTGGTGGAGGCTGTCATGGACTATGGATGAGTGCTTTGACCAATGTTCCCACTAAACTGTGCAGTCCTCCGCTGGCATTCCTGCTGGTGGGAGGGAGGTACAAAGTGATCATGCTTAGGATCGTACAGCATCGGCAGGCCTTTGGGACCTGCCTATGTTGCGCGATTCTAAACATGATTGCTTTTGTGATCGCTTTGCACCTTTCCCCCCCCCCCCCTGCCCTGGCAGGAATGCCGACAGAGGGTTCAGTACAGTTTAGCGGGAACACATTGGCTCTGATCTCTGTGGCCTGGAGGTGGTTCTCTTGGCCTTACTCCTTGTTTAGAGATTGCAGCCGAAGGAGATGGTGAGTTTGTAATGGTGATCCTCTTTGCATCTCTTGCTGAGGCTGAGCTGTGTGGTGGTAAAAGGAACAGTAAAATTAAAGAAAAAAAAAAAAAGACTCCAGCGCAGAGGGAAGAGCACACATTGGAGTGTGGGAACGTGGTTGTGTTCTCAGCCTGGATAAGAGTAGCAGGGCCACAGAAATTGATGTGGTGTGTGTTGTGAAAGTGGAGCAGCAGAACTCGAATCTGCGGAAGGCCATGAAAGTTGCGTGCTCAGGGCCTGGGCTGAGCACAGAGGAAGCAGGTCGACAAAGGAAAGAGGCGTGGTGTTGCCTGGTTCCCAGCCTCTGGACTTTGAAGAGCTGCTGGTTTTTGTTTGGGTGGCTTTTGTTGTCACCTTGTCTACCTGTCTGGCTACTTTAAGTTCATCTGATATAATCAACCCCCAGATCCTGCTCATCTTTCATGCATTGAAATACTTCACACCCTATATTGTACCGCTCCCTTGGGTTTTTGCATCCCATATGCATGACCTTGCTTTTTTACCATTAAATTTCAGCTGCCAGATTCTTGCCCATTCTTCAAGCTTTGCTAGATCTCTCCTCTCCTCCAATGTTCCCTCTAATTTTCTGTAGGCTGTGTGCGCATAAAATATCAGCTGTGTGCAGCTTTTGAAGGAAGGTTAAATTTTTGTGCGCCACATAATGACACTCAGAGTTATATACTTTAAAATTTGACTACACGTCAGAATACAGTATGTACACCACATTGATTTTAATCAAATTAAATGAAAATAGACTATTACTAAATGAAGCGGGAAATTTATAGTAATTACAATCATAACTTTTAAATTTTAAGATGTCTCTGTTGTTTTCTATCAGAATCAGAGCCGTAATTTTTGTGCGCTTTGTTGTAAAGTATGTGCGCTCGCTCGGCGAGGTGTGTGCACGCGCACATGCGCACAGTTTAGAGCAGGGGTCACCAACCTGCGGCCCGCGGGCCGCATGCGGCCCACGAGGTCCCTTCATGCGGCCCGCGAGGCTCTACCCCGGTTAACATTACATGCGGCCCGCCAAGGATTCCCGCCATTGTATCCACGCGCTCGCAGCTCACCGACGACCACCTGCAAGCGTCCCTTCTCCTGTCAGTGTCATCTGTGAAGCCGGACTTTAAGCGTTTGTCTGCTAGCATGAATCATCAGCCATCTCATTAAATTCAATAAAGGTGATCAGCCATTGTTTTCATAATTTTGCGTTTGTTGTTTTTTTTCGCAGGGGCGGGGAGAAGGGGGGTGCGGCCCGCGAGGCTCCCGGTAGTCGGCTGTGCGGCCCGCGGCCCTCTGGAGGTTGGTGACCCCAGGCTTAGAGGGAACAGTGCTCTCCTCCTATTATCTACACCTTCCAGGATGTCTACTCTATGCCAGATTTTTGGTATCATCCTCAAAAAGGCTTACCTTTCCTGACAACTTCTACAATATTACTTTCAAAAATGTTAAAAACAATGGGACAACAGACTGATCCCTGAGAGAACCTCTAAGGTAAAAAGCCGCTCTTCAGAGTGAACTCCATTTACCACTAGACTTTGGTGCTTCCCACTCAACCATTTTCTTACTCAAGTTAGTCACTTTAGGATCTATCCCAAGAGCACTCAGTTTATTTATAAGTTGCCAGTATGATACGGTGTCGAAGGCCTTGCTGAAAATTTAAGTATACCACATCTAGTGCATTCTCCTGTTCAGTTCTGTGGTCACCTAGTCAAAGAAATCAATCAGATTCATCTGACAAGACCTTTCTTTAGTATAACTATGCTGTCTCTGATCCTGTAATCCCTTGGATGGCAGAAATCACACCATCCTCTGCTTTAGCAGCATTTCCATTAATTTATTCACCACAGAGGTCAGACTAAGCCGTCTGAAGTTACCAACCTCTTCCTTACTTCTGCTTTTGTGGATGGGAATCACATTCTCCCATCTCCAGTCCTCTGGCAACACTCCCGACTCTAAGGATCCATTGAAAAGGTCAGCCAGTGGAGCCACAAGTGTACTACTTTACGTTTTTAGTACCCTTGGTTGAATCCCGTCCATCTCCATCACTTGGTCCAGTTTTAATTTTGCTAGCTCCACATGAACACAGTCTTCTGAAAATCATTTGAATTATACCTCACTTCTATTCCTATTTTGTATTTGTTTACTGAGGTCCCATTTCCAGCCCTTTTATCTGTGAACTCAGAAAATAAATAATTTATCCGCTTCAGCCTCTTCATATTCCTTCCCTTCATCCTTGAGTCTTACAATGCCATCTTTGTACTTCCTTCTGTCGGTAACATAGCTTTTCAAAAAGGGATATCACTGTTTGACCCAATACAAGCATTGTGGAACCTCTGTCTTGTGGGGAAACTGCTAGGTACTTATGACCAAATTGGCCACTGTTGGAAACAGGATACTGGGCTTGATGGACCTTGGTCTGACCCAGTATGGCATGTCTTATGTTCTTATGAAAAAAAAAGTCACGTCCCCATATTTTACTGTATTGGTGGGGGTTTTTTTCTTCCATCTGCACCTTTTCTTTGACTGTTTTACCAGCTTCCTTTAGCTGCTCCAGATATTTCTCTGTCTTTTTTTTCTATGATCTCTTATAGTTTTATGAAGGCTAACCTTTTTAAAACCATAGTAACCTCCCTGTACTCTTACTTTCATTTACTTTTCTAACAGAAATGTTTGTCTTTTAAAGTATCTCCTTTCAGTTCTGCCCTCTTTTATTCTGCTTCCAAGCTAACGACTTCTAGAGGTGAGCTCCCACCTCTGCAAAGTTAATTTCCTGAAATCTAGGACCCTTGTTTTTGAAAGACCCATCTCTACCCCTGTCTTAATACTGAAAATCTGCATGCCAGATGATCACCCACTATACCATCAGAAATACTCTGCCTATTTGTAAGCATCAAGTTCAGTATTGTCCCCTCCCACATGAGTTCCATTACCGGTTGCTGGAACAGTGTTCTCTGTGGAGAATTCAGGATCTCCCTACTTCTAAATGACACCACAGCAAGGGATATCCTAATCAACATCTGGCTAATTTTAATCTCCTACTAATAGTACTTAGCATTTCGAAAGGAATGCTGTGAATTTCTCCAATTAAATCTCTATTTCTTCTGCCTGTAAAGGAGATCTATATATCACTCCAATGTTAATCGATTTTTCATTTCTTCTTTCCACAGCAGCCAACAGTGCTGCCTCCTCCCTTTATAAGCCCTGCAGTTCTGTGGCTTTTAATATTTTTTTTACATATTTATTTATTTAGCTGCATTTATATCCCGCTTTTCACCGGGTCAAAGCGGTCAATTGGGAGATACATTTAACACGAGGGGATATGACACACATATGCTAATGCTTACAGGGAACATGGGCAATGGAGGGTTAAGTGGCTTGCCCAAGACCACAAGGAGTACCTATAGGACTAGAAATCCCAGTCCCTCCGGCCTGAGATTGCTGTCCCCAGGTGGGACTTGAACCTCCGGCCTGAAGTACCTTGTCCTAACCACTAGGCCACTCCTCCCACACCATATAGCACCACTCCTCCCACACATATAGCACCATATAGCACCACTCCTCCCACACATATAGCACCACTCCTCCCTTTCTTCCTATATACTCTTTCTCCAGACATTGCTCTTTTTTCTGTTTTCTATACTATTTAATGTTTCACTTGATGGCGTTTACTTACTTGGGGTATGTGTTCCCACATCTCCAGTGATCCTAGTTGAAAGCCCCCCTCAGTAGATTAGCCAGTCTGTTGCAGAAAACACTTTTTTGTTTCTTTGCTAGGTGGACGCCATCTTGTTTAGTAGCCCTTGGAAAAGCATGTCATGGTCCAGGAAACCAAAAAGCTCTCTAACACTATCCGTGCAGCCATTCATTCATTTCCAGGATGTGATCTCTTCTACCTTGGCCCTGGCCCTGGCCCTGGCCCTGACTCTGACTCTCAACAGGGAGGATTGAGGAAAATACCACCTACACACCTAACTGTATCACCTTGTCTCCCAGAGCCGCACTTTTGATATGCTCAGATGGAAATATAGCAGTATCATTTATACCATCATGGATGAGTAGTAATGGAGAACAGTAGACTTGAAGTCTCAGCAAACTATCAGTAATATCATAGATCTTTGTATCAGGCAAACAGCACAGCTCGCAGGACATCGTGTCTGACCAGTAGATGGATGCGTCTATATCTTTGAAAGGGAGTTAGCAACCACCACTACCATTTGCTTCCCAGTGGTTGCTGATCCTTCAGCTTTGGAGTTTTTGAGCTCTGATGCATCCTGTTTCCGGGATATTGTTGGATGTGCAGGCTAAAACATTTCGGTTTTTTTTCCAATAGCGTGCACTATTGCTCCATAACATGTACTAGTGTGCTAAAGCACACACAATAGCATGCACTGTTTGCAACAGTGTGCACTATTGCTGCATTCATTTTGAAACAAAAGTGCATTCTTGGATGTTACCTCTTCCACTTTCAGGACTGCATAAGGGTTTCTCAGTTCTAAAGAAGGTGGCGTTGGGGTATCAAGTCCACAGGCTCTGACGATCTGTGCCCAGCTGTTATCTTTGGCATAGTGTCATCTTCCCTTTTGCTGCAGATATTAGATGCCTCTAAAAGCATTTCATCAATGTCGCAGATGCTTATTAGCCTCACCACCTCCTTTTAGTTCCTCAACCTTTTGCCTGAGGCACTCGACCTGCAGGCATCTTGCACGCTGAACTAGTTCTATGGCCTGGACCTTGCCATTGATCTGGACAGATATAGAAGTGGTAATGAAAGCAATGGCTTTGTATCATGATGTTTCCCAGCCATATTTCTGCTGTTGGAACTTTGGTACCGGGGGGGGGGGGGGGGGGAGAGAAGAAAATACCTATCTATGTCCCTACCTTGTTCTCAGCTATCCTGTCAGAAAAGAAGGGATGACAAATCTGTCCTTTATGTGAAAACGGACATTATTTAGATTCCCTTGTGTAGTCCTCCTTGTTTACTCACCTACTGTTGTGGTCTGCATTAGTTTTACTTTATCCCTTCAGAATGCAAAATGTGTGTAGTTATCTGGAGTGTGTAGTATAGTGGGCCCCCTTTGTAGAATTACCGTGAGGATTTATTAAGATATTACTAATCAAAGTCCCCTGAAATATACTATATTGAATTATTTCCCCAGAGAACTTAAATTTGTCCTATATCTTTAATTCTCTAATCTACCTACCTAAAAACATAGTTATCTATTCATGCCATTTAACTGGGATATCTAGTCTGTATAGCAAGATTCAACACTGGGGTGGGTAGGAGCTGTAGTGGGAAGGAAGGGATCCAGCACCTCAGCAGTGCAGTGGCTTCAAAGAATATTTGCTACCTCCCTTTCTCTTTGAGGCTAGAGGAAAAGGGAAAATAATTCAGCAGTAAAACCAAACGCCTTGCCTAGAACAGAAAAATCTCCTCCTGCAAACAACTAAAACAAACCAGTATCTTTAAGCAACAAAAATTGTTATCAAACAAAAATGGCCCCCTTTTTTAAGGAACTTTCAGGCAGAGAATGTGTAGCAGAAGTCTCAGAAATAAAGCCCCTCCAGGAATGGCAGTCCTTGCAAGGTAATGTGGAGTTTTATACAACACTCAGCAACTTGACTCTTAGGCAAATAATTAAGAGCACTAGCACCTCAGCAGTGCAGTGGCTTCAAAAGATATTTGCTACCTTCCCTCCTCTTTGAACTTGTAGGCTAGAGGAAAAAAAGGTGAAAAAAAAAATCCAGCAGTAAAACAAAAGCCTTGCCTAGAACAGAAAAAGCTCTTGCAAACAGCTATGAAAAAATAAACCATAACATTCTTCTCCTCGGAGTGAACTTTGTTTACCACTACCCTTTGTCGCCTCCCATTCAACCAGTTTCTAACCCAGTCAGCCTCTTTAGGGCCCATCCCAAGGGAGCTCAGTTTATTTATAAGTTGTCTATGTGGAATAGTGTCAAAAGCTTTTCTGAAATCTAACTACACCGCATCTAGCATTCTCCCTTGATCCAACTCTCTAGTCATTCAGTCAAAGAAATTTAATCAGATTCATCGCACAAGACCTCCCTCTAGTAAAACAATGCTGCCTCAGATCCTGCAATCCATGGGATTTCATAAATTGCACTATCCTTTGTTTTGGCAGCGTTTCCATTAATTTACTCACCGTAGAGCTTGGCCTAACCCTTTGAAGGCCTACTTTAAAATTTTAATTCACATTCTGCAGCCGGGTTAATTTTTGCATATTTCAGGAAAATTGTACCCGTCTTATTCAATATGTTCTAATAGTGATTTTCCTTCTGCTGTGGTCATGTATTATATACCATTTGATAGGAATATTTAGTCAGAATTTTGGATCCCGAGAGTTTTGGGCTCGGCCTGGAAAGGGCTAAATGGTCTGTAGTTCCCATACTCCTCCTTACTTCTGCTTTTGTGGGGAGGGATCACATCTTCCATTCTCTAGTCCCCTGGGCCATTCCTAACTCTAAAGAAACACTGAAAAGATTAGATATCAGAGTTGCCAGACCTTCCTTATGTTCATTCAATTCCCTTGGGTGTATCCCATCTGGGTCATTGTTTTGCTTACTTTTAGTTTAGCTAGCTCATGAGCTCAGTCTTCTGAAAATCATTCAAGATCTACCTCACTTGTGTTTGCTTTCTGAAGTCCTGCTCCTAACTTTTCATCTGTGAGCACAGAACAGAATATTTGTTAAGCAATTCGGCTTTATCATCGTCGTTGGCTTCTATGTATTCCTTCCTTTCACCCTTCAACCTGACAATATCACTTATGAACGTCCCTCCTGTCTTAAACCCTATTTTACTGTATTAGGTATCTTTCTTCATTTTGTATCTTTGCTTTCTTGACTGCTTGTACTTTATGAAAGCTAACTTCTTTTTCCTTGAGTTTTACAGCTACTTCTTTTGATGACCATTGTGATTTGTCGCCCTTAAAATATCTCCTTTTGGTTTTGTTTACTGCTTTTTTACTTCCCCCCAATTTCCCTTCCAGCTAAAAACGCCTTGAAGTATTCCCCCATCTCTACAAAGTTAGTTTTCTGGAAGTCTAGGACCTGGCAATCTACTTCCGGTGACACTGCCAAGAAAACCCAGGAGCTTCTGGGTCGCCAGGAGTCAGGACTGACTCGAAGGCACACATTGCATTTCAGGACCATTATAAACACTCTTCCTATTCAAAAGCACCAAGTCAAAGTATGGCCCCCTCTCACATGGCTTCTGTTATCAGTTGCCAGAAAAATTCTTCCTGTAGAGAATCCAGGATCTCCGTATTTCTAGATGACACTGCAGCAGGGATGTCCCAATAAACATTCATATTGAAATCACCTAAGTAGCGCTTCTCCTTTCATAGCTATATTGTGATTGTGCCTATGAAGGAGATCTGTATTTATATTTTATTTAACACATTTTTCATACCATTTTTCTACTGGTCAAAATGGTTTACACTGAGCTAGGTGCAAACATACAACATTAGGCACAGCAATAAAGTTAAAGGTAACTGTAACAAATACAGTAAGAGCCAGAAAATGGTTATGATAACTTAAGTACAGTAATGATGGTTATGGTAGTGTAAGGCAGGTGGTATAGAAACCTAGAAATATGATGGCAGAAAAAGACCACATGGCCTATCTAGTCTGTCCTTCCATATCAACCACTACAACAGTCCCCCTTTTTCCTGGTGTGGGTTGTTTTTTGGCAATTAAACAGGATTGAGTAGGAATAGGAGGCTCAAGTGAGGTATTTCCATTGTAGTATGTTGGTAGATGAAGGGGGGAATTCTTGAGCTGTTTTTTGGTCCTTGGTCATGGGCCTTGTTTGTTTTTATTTATCTAACAGTTTTTCTATACCGCTTTTCCTTTGGTCAAAGCAGTTTACATTATAGCAGAACATTTTACATAGAACAGAGAGCTCAACGTGAAGTAACATACTTAAGTTTGTAGGTTTAGGGTATTATTAATGTCTAGTGGAGGCTGTGTAGGGTGGAAGAAGGGGAGAGGAAGCATGAGGGGAGATGAGTAGTTGGTTGGTGGCTGTTAGGTGACATTGTCAGCGACGCTGTCTTTGAATATGTGAGTCTTTAGGGCTTTTCTGAAGGTTGCTTTGTCCATAGCAGTCTTTATGCTGTCAGGAGTAGAGTTCCAAAAGTATGAAACTCTATTCCTGACTGCCTTGTGGAAGTGAGGACTTGATTGGCAGTATGTCCAGCGATCATGGCATGTGATTTTGTATTGAGTTTAATCCTGTTGGTCTGCTCTGTCTTATTCTATAAAGAGGTGGGCGCTTAGGTTTTTTTTGGAAGAGCAAGAATGCCCTGTTGCATGTGCTCTGTTTGCTCTTGATCTTCTAAGGTGGTATATCGAGGACATTTTTGTGTATGGTTATTTCTTAGCCTGTCGCTTTTGGGTTTTTAGGTATATCACGCCGTTTGTAAGTAGATGTTCATTCCCTCTTTCCAGATTAAGCCACTGTGCTACCTCCTTACTTTGTAAGCCCTGCACTTTTCTTGCTTTTAATTTATATTTTTTAATTTTGTATTAATCAATTTTCATTTATACCATTCTGAAAAGAAAAGGAAAAAAGGGTTCCTTATCGTCTCTCCAATCCAGTCCCTTATCTTCTGGGTTGTGCACCCCTTGCAGCAGCTTGGAGGCTGAGCCAATCATCACTTTGATGACTCCCTGTATATCATCACTGGCACCACCCACCAGCACCAGTAAGCTCAGCCTCCAAGCAGCTGGAAGGTAGCAGTAAGCCAGGGTTCTGGGCTTACTGGAGAAACAGTTAGGCCTTAGGGGGATAGAGAGGATTCTTTTCCCTTTGGGTCTAGCTAGGTTTAGTTAATTGGATTGAATGGGATTTCTTTAATTTGATTTAATTTTATTTTTAATTTGGTTCAGTTCATTTTATTTAATTGTTTTGGCCTCCCCCACCCCCCTACCCTGGGGGTTGGTTAAGCTTGCTCCTCGAGGGCTGAAGGAGGGGGAGGCTTAATGTCTGCCGCAGAGGAAGGCAGCAGAGCGGGAGAGTCAGCAGGAGACTGAGGGCCTTGCTCTTGCCCGTTCCGCCTCGCGCCGAAGCCCTCCGGGGTGGCTGAGCGCGAGGTCGGTGGCTCCGCGCTTTGGCGGCTGCGTTCAGCACAGTAAGGAGCAGTGCCGTTTTGTCAGCTGGGCGAAAGCGAGCGGCTCAAGGTAGAGACGCCGGCGGTAGCAAGCCGGCAGTCGCGCCCGTTTGATCTTTGAAGCGCCCCGGCGCTGGCGGAGAGAACAGCCTTCTCCTGCACATGGGGGAAGAAGTCTCCAGGAGGTAGGTGGCAGCTCTTGTGTTTTCGCGCGCTTTTGAAGCAGCGCTTCAGGCAAGCGGGTTTTCTTTGAGAGGTGTGGGACTGCCGTTTTTTGTTGCAGTCGTTTAAAAAAAAAAAATAAAATAAAATTAAAACTGTGGGGAGTAAGGAGGGCTAAAACAGAAAGGAAGCTCTTGGATGTTTGGTTGGTCTCTGAAAGAGTCCAGCCCTGGAGAAAACTAGTTTAATTAAATTAATTTCGTTTGAGTTAATTTAAACATCAACAGTGGTGCCATGCCGGGGAGGCTACAGTGTTTGGTCTGTGGCACTCGGCGGGGCACGGTATCAGCAGCAGGGGTCTGCAGAGGCTGTACTGCGGAAGCTGCTTCAGCAGAGCAAGAAATGCAGGGGGGAGTAGCCCAGGAGAAGGTTTCCGATTCCCAGGGGTCCGGAGACCCGCTGGAGGTGGAAGGTGAGCAGTCCTCCTCCCTATCCCTGGCTGTGGATCTGATGGGACCTCCTCTAGCACAGCCCACTCCTTCCACATCATCTGGAGAATGGGGTAGCTGGGGGGATTTTTCCCCGGAGTTTGTCCTGCTGCTTCACAAGGTGTTTTGTATGCGGCAGCAGGGATCAGGAGGTGCAGTGGCTATGCAGGTAGCTGGATCGGCAAGGAAAAGAATGGCCAAGGATTAGGAGACAGGCATCCTGCAGAAGCGTCCCAGATTGCTAGATGAGGAGAGCATCACTTCCCCTCTATCCGAGACTCAGGAGGGGGAGGTCTCGGATAGGGACTTTGGGGAAGAGGAAGAAGAAGAGGAGCTCGAGGAGGGGGAGATTCCGTTGGAGGAGCAACCTCGGATAGTTCGAGTTTTTCGTAGGGAGGAGCTCCCTGCGTTGACGCGGAGTCACTGAAGGTGTTAAATATGGCTCCCAGCGCGCCGGGGGATGAGGAGGTCTTGGAAAACCCTTTGATACAGGCTGTCAGGAGGCCGCAAAAGGTGTTTCCGGTGCATAAGGTGGTGCGTCAGATGATTCAGGAAGAGTGGAATCAGCCGGAGTACATCTTAAGGGGGGTGCCATCTATGGCTTGGTTGTACCCTTTACCGGAGATGAATAAGGAGTTGCTGCGGTCACCGAGGGTGGATGTGGCGGTGTCAGCCGTCACAAAGAAGACGACTATCCCAGTCGAGGGCGGTGCTGTCCTGAAGGATACCCAAGATTGGAAGCTGGACACGCTGCTAAAGCAAGCCTTTGATGTGAGTGCCCTGGCGTTGCAGGCTTCGGTATCAGGGGCTTGGGTAGCGAGGGCCTGTCTGAGGTGGTCTCAACAGCTCCAGTTGGCCGGTCTTCCCGGGGAAGCTCAGGGGGATTCAGCCAAGTTGGAGTCGGGAGCGGCCTATCTGGTGGACAGTCAGTATGACCTCATTATGAGCTTGGCTAAGAATATGGCCTTGGTGGTAGCAGCTAGGCGATATTTGTGGCTGCAGAACCGGGCGGCGGATGCTTCCTCTAAAGCCCGCCTCAGCAGACTTCCCTTTAGGGGGAGGTTACTCTTTGGAGAAGATTTGGAGAAGTTACATAGAAACATAGGCCATGTGGTCTTTTTCTGTCACTATATTTCTATCTAGTCTGTCCTTCCATATCAACAACTACAAGTCCCCTTTTTACCTTTAGAGATCCTCTGTGTTTGTCCCATGCTTTTTTGAATTCAGTTACTGTCCTCATCTCTACCACCTCCACTGGGAGACTATTCCACGGATCCACTACTCTTTCCGTAAAGAAAGATTCAGGAGTGATATGCGGAAATATATCTCCCTTCACCGTCATCCCATGTCCCCTTGTAGCAGAACTTGCTTTCAATTGAAAGAGGCTCTCTCCCTGAACATTTATGCCACGGAGGTATTTAAACATCTCAGTCATATCAACTCTATCCCGCCTTTCCAATAAGGTGTGCATATTAAGATCCTTCAGTCTGTCCTTATATGCTTTTTTTTTTTTTTTTTTTTTAAATCTTTATTTTCGCTTTTAGAAGTATAACAACAAAGAATAAACTTACATCTACATCCTAGACACCACATACCTACCACTAATAAGATAACCAAGAAAGAAAGAAAGAAAGAGAACAAATCCCTACCATCCCTCCCCCTCCCTATATCCCTCCCCAGCACTCTCCTCCAGGGTTCAAAGTAGCAAGACTCCGTAAGGAGAAGTCTGCCAGATCATGTCTAGGTTATCTACCTAATTTGGCTGATGCAACATAATCATTTAAAAGTTGCCATTTGAGAACCTGTTTCCCAAGCATCTGCTTAGATTTACAAAAGGACTGTTCAAATTGACTATAAAGGCAGACGCGATTCCACCATTCGTGGACAGTAGTATGAACGGTATCTTTCCAGTGGCCGATGATCAGACAGATCGCTATGCCGATCATAAAATCCAGTAGAAAAGTACCATCCTTAGATAATGAAGGCAGGTCGGCTGCTGATCGCAAGCCTATTACCTGCCAGGAGAGGGGCTCCCTGAATTGCAAAATAGATTGAACTTGCTCCCAGACAGAGTCCCAGAAGGCCTTCACCCCCCTGCATTCATATACAATATGCCGAAGAGTACCAACCTCTGTTCCACAAGTCCAACAGAGTGGGCTGAGAGTGTCTCCCCAACGTGCCAGCTTAGCTGGAGTATAATAGCACTGATGAGCAAAATAAAATAGTGTCTGGGTCATGGAGGCGGATCTGGTAACTCTGACTTGCTTGCACCAGAACTTCCTCCATTGGAGTTCAGAGAGCCCCTTCCCAGCCTCGGGTTCCCACCTCTTTTGAACCTTTCCCATCAATTGGGATGCGGATCGCGTCAGCCTCTTATAGATTTGAGATACTACTCCCTTCGCTTGGCTAATCGCACAGAGGATGTCGAGGGCATCCTCGGTACCAGGGTTTTGTCCCGGTTTTAGTCCCGCTCCTCCTAGACAGTGTCGCAGCTGGATCCATTGAAATTGGCAAGATAGAGGGAGGCCAAACTCCTGATTAATCTCCGTAAAGGTCTTCCACTTACTAGCAGCATGTAATTGACAGACTCGCCATATTCCCCGGGAATACCAGGTTCGCCAAGCAAAGCTTGTTTTTTGAATTTTAAATAAGGGATTATTCCATATGGGGAGTAGGACACGAGAGTTACCATCAGGATCACTCAGTTTGATGAACAATTGAAAAGCCTTGAGGGTATCTAGGATAACTACTGGAATCGGGGAAGTATTAGGAAATTGCATCCCCGGGGCACACGCCAGCGGGATAGGAGCCAGTAGCTGTTCTTCCAGGGCTACCCAAACCGGTCTCTCAAAAGTGGAAGAAGACAGCCAGCGAGACCCTTGCTTGAGCAGGAAAGCATGATGATAATCTTTGAAGCTGGGGAAATGTACACCGCCCTGCTCTCGGGAGAGTTGTAGTTTTCCCTTCGCGATCCTCGGCGTCTTATTTTTCCACAAAAACTGCAAAAGCATCCTTTCCAGACACTGATAAATATGCGCGGGGAAGTAGCAGGGAAGCATCTCCAAATAATTGATTTTGGGGACAATCATCATTTTAATAGTTTCTAGTCGACCCCACCAAGATAACGTGAGGGGAGACCACCGCGTAGATAACTCCCGAGTCAAGTTCAGGAGCGTAGCAGCGTTATATTTCATCGTTTCTTCGAAAGGATAGCGGTAGTGAACGCCTAAATACTTCACCGCGCCCGACTCCCACTGAAAAGGATAGTCACAAAGATCGCCTTTGAGGACCCATTTATTTAACGGGAACATGACCGATTTGGACCAGTTAATTTTGTAACCTGAGTACTGGGAATAATTTTCTATTTGCTCCAAAATCATGGGAAAGGAATCAGGCGTGGCGAAGAGGAGAAGATCATCCGCATAAGCAGAGAGTTTGACTTCCTGCCCCGCCGCGACCAAAGCACCCCGGATAGTAGGAGTTTGACGGATAAGAAGGGCTAAGGGCTCCATCGCAAGATTAAAAAGCATGGGGGATAGCGGGCATCCTTGGCGGGTACCCCGTCTCAAAGCAAGGGGGGCTGAAGCAACCCCATTGACACAAATCCGCGCGGAGGGAGAAGTATATAGCACCTCCAAGGCTCTTAAAAAGACATCGCCGAAGCCGAACCAGCGAAGGGACGCAAAGAGAAAAGACCATTCTAAACGGTCGAAGGCCTTCTCTGCATCTAATGAGAGGCCCATGAGCGGCGTCGCCATCTCGTCGGCTCCCAATAAGACATGGCATAAGAGACGCGCATTATCAGCAGTCGAGCGGCCCTCAGTGAAGCCACATTGATCAGGGTGGATTAAGGTCGGAAGTATCCCTGAGAGTCGAGCGGATAGGACAGTTGCATAAATCTTATAGTCAGCGTTAAGCAGTGAGATAGGGCGGTAATTGGTGACTAATTGAGGGTCGCGACCCGGCTTCTCAAACACCACTAAATTGGCCGCCGCAAAAGAGCCTGTTTGCTGTCCCCCGGCCGATAGGAGTCGGAAATATTGCTCCAAAGGAGGGGCAAGGGCTGCGTCAAAGCTCTTAAAGAATTCAGCCGGAAGCCCGTCCGGTCCCAGCAGCCTTGCCCGAGGCCATAGATGCTATTGCCCGCTTGATCTCCTCTGCCGTTATGGGAGCATCGAGTGTCTTTCGATGTTCCTCGGAGAGAGTGGGTCGCTGAAGGGTGGCAACCAATTGCTCGAAACCCGCCTGCGAAAACTCCCGCTCCGAACTGTACAAGTGCGAATAATAATCCCGGAATGCCTCAGCTATCAGGGAATCTTGAACAATCAGACCAGATCCCTGCCCGTCCTTGATGGCACAGACACGTTTGGTCTCCCTCTTACCTTTTTAATGTGGCCGCTAAGTGCTTACCGGCTTTATTACCCTCACGGTAATAACTTCCTTGCAGCCGCCGTACGCTTTGAGAGGCTGCCGAAGTCATAAGAGTGTTGTATTGAAATCTTAAGCGCCGGAGTCTCACTAAAATACAGGGGTCAGTGCGTCGCGTCAGGACCCTTTCCCCAGCTTTAATCTGCTGCTCAAGGTCTTGCAGGCGCTGTTTACGCTGCTTTTGCAGTCGTATATTAAAGCTAGTGATAGCCGCCCTGACCGTGGCCTTAAAGCCCTCCCACCATGCCCAGGTGGAGGTGGCCTGTGAAGAATTGAGCTGAAAATATTCAGAAATTACAACTTTGATCTCTGTATGGAATTCGGGGATATCTAAGAGAGATCTGTCTAGAGTCCAAGCCAGAGTCGGACGCCGAAGGGAGTCATCTTGCATGATCAACGAAATTGGAGCGTGATCCGAGATGTGGATTGAATGAAGGGTTGCAGGGCCCATGTTGGGGACGAGAACTTTGGAAACTAGGAAAAAATCAATACGAGATTGCGACGCATGTGGCGCGGAGAAATAAGTAAATTCCAACTCCTGTGGGTGCTGCAAGCGCCAAATGTCTACCAGAGCGAGTTCCTGGATCATGGAGGCAAGAAGAAGGTGTCCCTTGGATCGCGGAGACGAACGGGGGGGGGGGTTGGCGATCAATAAGGGGATCTAGTGTTTGGTTAAAATCTCCCCCTACTATAATCGCCTTCCCATAATCCCCCTGTAGCTCCTTCGCAACAGCGAGAAAGAAATCTATGCTGTCCGTGGAGGGGGCATACAGACACATGAGGACCAGCACAGTCTCACCTAGTTGCACTTCAGCTTTTGTCCATCGACCCTCTGCATCTGAACAGTGGCTTATCACCGTAAGCTTAAGGGATTTTCTGACAAGGATGGCAACACCATAGCGTTTTCTCCGGCCATTAGGAAACACAATCACCTCATAGGGTCGTTGACCCAGTTTCAATGACTCCAACAAGTTTAAGTGCATCTCTTGAAGTAGCAGCACATCAGCCCGTTCTCGGCGAGCATAGTCTAGAATTTTCCGCCTCTTGATCGGGCTGTTAATACCCTGTACATTAAGAGAGACTATTTTACAAGGAGCCATTGAAACTGGTTTCGACAGAGACCCCACTGGGCCTAAGGGGAAGGCATGATATTGTATAAGAAAGAGTCAGTTTAAAGAGACAACCTGTCTTGATAAAACTGTAATAGCCGGATATTGTGATCCTGGCAAACATTATGAGACAATCGGACCCTGGAGGAGGGGCTAAACCCGGAAAAAATATTGGTGAGCACAGGCCGGCAGGGCTGGCTCGGGAGACCCAGATAAGACTCGGCGGGCCCGCACCGCAGACAAGTGGGCCCCGCAGGTAATCTGAATCTACAGATACAGGTAGAATATGGAGGTGTGGAGAGAAAGCACATGATGAGCAACACATGATTATGGAGAACAAACAGCAGTATAATGTATCACTATGCAATAAAGCAGCGACAATACCGATATGGCCCCATCCCCAGACTATATCAACAACTATTCCTGCACAAAATGACAAAGCTGAGAAAAGAAAAGAGACAACTGGAAAACCTTATGAACGCGCTGTTAAGCTTACAGCGTTATTCAGGAGGCAAAGCCTACTATGCAATGGGGAAGTTCAATTGCCCAAGGCAGGTCAATAACGTTCCATGGCTCAGCGCATCTGCATGGCTTCCTTTTCCTCCAGGAATCGATCAAGCGCTTCTGGGTCTTCGAAGGTGCGAGTGTGGTTGTGGAGGGTGACCCGCATTCGCGCGGGGTAGAGAAGGCCGAACCGCGCCTGAAGCTGCTGGAGCCGAGGGCGGTATTCCAGGAGTCTTTTGCGCCTGTTTACAGTGTGCTTGGCTAAATCCGGGAAGAAGGATAGTCGGCGCCCCTCGAATTCCACCGGTGCCCTGGTACGTGCCAGCTCCAGAATTTGCGCAGCCTGCTGGTAGCGTAGGGTGCGAAAGATGATGGGTCGTGGTTTAGAGCTGTGCGGTATAGTGTTGGAGGGGATGCGATGAGCGCGATCAATTTCAAAGTCCTTGTCAAAGGAGCAGTGTAGGATCTCGGGGATCGCCTTGTATAGGAAGGCCCGCATGTCTTTCCCCTCCGCTCCCTCCGGCAGGCCTACCACCCGCACGTTGTTCCGGCGTGCGCGATTATTGCTGTCCTCCACCTCCCGCTGTAACAGAATGAGTTGCCTTTCCAATTTAGCGACCGTTTCCAGTCGGGCCTCATGGTTAGTAAGTGTTGCCTCCACTTTGTCCTGCCTCACAGAGAGACTCTCAAATTTAGTGTTAAGCCCAGCAAGTTCTTCCTGGACAGAGCTCAGCGCTGCCCCATTAGCTTTGACAAGCTCTCTTACCCCTCGGATCTCCGTGAGTAACTCGAGGTGGGCATCCGGGCCTTCACGTGTGGCCGCCATTGTTTTCCCCGGTGAGATGGGCTCTGTTTTAGTCCGTTTAGCGCTGTTGTTCACCGCCCCAGTAAAGTCCAAACGCTGCGGCTTGGGGCCCACCATCAGGAAGGTGCCAGGAAGGATTCAGGGGACGCAATAGAATTTTAACGGCACTTTTAGACAAGATTTTTGCCAGGTCTCCACAGAGCCACCGCACTAAACGTCCGCTCTGCTTGGCATCAGGCTCCGCCCCCCCCCTTATATGCTTTATAATGAAGACCACTAATCATTTTAGTAGCCACCTTCTGCACAGACTCCATCCTGTTCACATCCTTTTGAAGGTGCGGTCTCCAGAATTGCACACTATACTCCAAATGAGGTCACACCAAAGACTTATACAGAGGCATTATCACCTCCTTTTTTCTGCTAGCCATTCCTCTCCATATGCACCCAAGCATCCTTTTAGCTTTTGCCGCCGTCTTTTCTACCTGTTTAGCTACTTTAAGGTCATCAGACACAACCACGCCTAGGTTTCGCTCTTCTTTAGTGGACAAAAGTACTTCACCCCCTATACTATATTGCTCCCTTGGATTTCTGCAGCCCAAATGCATGACCTTACATTTTTTAACATTAAATCCCAGCTGCCAAATTCTAGACCATTCTTCAAGCTTAGCTAGATCCCTCCTCATGTTATGTACACCTTCCTGGGTGTCTACTCTATTGCAGATTTTGGTATCGTCCACAAAGCGGCAAACTTTACCCGACAGCCCTTCTGCTATATCACTAACAAAGATGTTAAAAAGAATCGGACCAAGGACAGAACCCTGGGGCACACCACTGGTAACATCCCTCTTCTCAGAGTGAGCTCCATTTACTTGTACTCTTTGTCGCCTCCCACCCAACCAATTTCTAACCCAAATAGTAACTTTAGGGTCCATCCTTAGGGTGCTCAGTTTGTTTATAAGTCGCCTGTGAGGAACAGTGTCAAAGGCTTTACTGAAATCTAAATACACCACATCTAGAGCTCTCCCTCGGTCCAACTCCCTGGTCACCCAGTCAAAGAAATCAATCAGATTTGTCTGACAAGACCTGCCTCTGGTGAATCCATGCTGCCTCAGATCCTGTAATCCGCTGGACTCCAGAAACCTCACTATTTTCTCTTTCAGCAGCGTTTCCAATAATTTACTCGCCACCGAAGTTAAACTAACCGGCCTGTAGTTTTCAACCACATCCTTACTTCCGCTTTTGTGTAAAGGCACCACATGAGCGCCTCTCCAGTCCTTTGGCACCACTCCCGACTCCGAGGCATTGAAAAGGTCAGTCAGTGGAGCTGCTAGAACGTCCCCAAGTTCCCTCAGTATTCTAGGGTGTATCCCATCCAGTCCCATCGCTTTGTCTACTTTAAGTTGAGCTAGCTTCTCATGAACACAGTTAGGTGAGACGAAGGGGGGCAGGCTCCCTGAGGATAGGCCGAGGCCGGGCAGGTCTCCGGCTCCTGCATGGCCCCAGTCAAGAGATTTTCAGAGGTTTCGGCAGGCAAGGTCGACAGCCTTTCAAAGAGGCCGTTTCCTGTCAAGGGGATAAGGAAGAGGTTTTGGGGCCTCTTCCGCCTCTGCAGGCCCTAGGAAAGCTCAATGAGACAATGGGGGCCCAGGAGGAGGTGCTGCTAGTGGGAGGTTGGTTAAGGCAGTTTCGTTCTGCCTGGGCCCGGGTCACTTTGGATCAATGGCACAGATGAGGCCTCTTCAACGAGCGCTGCTTCTGCGCTGGTCTCATTAAAGTCAGCCGTTGTCCATGAAGTTGCCCTGTCTCCAGGAGACAAGGAGTGCCTTACAGTGGTGGCTCAACCCGAAGAACTTAGAAGCAGGAATGCCTCTCGAGCCTCCGCTGTGGGTGCAGCTGACGACGGATGCGAGCTTAGAAGGCTGGGGGGCTCATTGCGAAGGACAGTTTTTTCCCAAGTCCGCTAGAGTGCAGTGGAGACTCGCTGGAGTGCAGTGGAGACTCAGTGGTCCATCAACAGACTGGAAATGCGAGTGGTGTGTTTGGCGCTCAGGGAGTTTTGGACCGTGGTCCAGCGAAGGGCGGTCTGGGTCCTGTCCGACAATGTCACGATGGTGGCCTATATCAACCGCCGGGGGGGGGGGACAAGCAGTCCAGCCCTTGAGGAGGAAACGGACGGCCTCCTGAGTTGGGCCGAGGCCCATCTAGTAGCACTATCAGCGCAGCACGTGGCAGGGGTAGACAATGTCATGGCAGATTTCCTGAGCAGGAACAAGATAGATCACGGAGAGTGGGAACTAGCTCAGGAGGTGTTGGACCAGGTGGTATCCCAGTGGGGGACTCCGATTATGGACCTCATGGCAAGATGGGGTTCAGCCAAGGCAAGTCGTTTTTTCAGTCGCAGAAAGGAAAGGATTTCGGAGGGCCTCGATGCGTTGGTCCATAGGTGGCCCGCGGAAGGGCTACTGTACGTGTTCCCACCTTGGGCTCTCATAGGGAGAGTACTCCAGCGGGTAGAAGCCCACCAGGGATTGGTAATTCTCATAGCCCCGGATTGGCCGCGGCAGCCGTGGTACGCGGATCTAGTGAGGCTTCTGGCCAATCGGCCATGGAGGCTTCCCTGTCGGGAGGATCTTCTGGTACAGGGTCCAGTGCGGATTCCCCAGGTAGATCGATTCTCGCTTATGGCCTGGCTATTGAAAGGGCGAGGCTTAGGAAGCGGGGGTATTCAGGACAGTAATTTATACCTTGTTGAGTGCGTGTAAGTGTTCAGCCTGTCCCTCGTACGTGAGGATATGTATTTTTGAGGCTTGGTGTGAAGATCGGAGGAAGAAGCCTCTTGGGGTTGCGGTGCCTGAGATTTTGGAGTTTTTGCAGGATGGGTTTGATAAGGGCCTGGCTGCAAGCTCCTTGCGGGTGCAGCTGGCGGCCATTTCCTGCTATAGGGATAAGGTCCGCGGAAAGGCCTTGGGTGACCACGTGGACATTGGTAGGTTTCTACGAGCCGTTAGACACCTGCGTCCGCAGCGATGATCCGTAATTCCCCCATGGGATCTCAATTTGGTGTTGAATGCCTTAGCTGGACATCCTTACGAGCCGGCAGGAGAGGCCTCGTTAAAAGACGTGACCCTTAAGACGGTGTTTCTGGTGGCTATCTGTTCCGCCAGGCGTATTTCGGAGCTGCAGGCTCTGTCTTAGCTTCCGCCTTTCCTTTCTTTCTCCAAGGAAAAGGTAGTCTTGCGTACGGTTCCTTCCTTTTTGCCAAAGGTGCTTTCTCCTTTTCATGTGAATCAGGTAGTTTCTCTTCCATCCTTTTCGGGGGCTGGAGGGGAGGCGAGTGATGTGCAGTTGCACCATCTGGATATGTGCCAAGTGCTTAAGCGTTATTTGCGTCGCACGGCGTCCTTCCGGAAGACCGATAGGTTGTTTGTACTATTTGGTGGCCCGCGTAAAGGGGAGGTGGCGGCCAAGACCTCCATCTCTAGGTGGATTAGGGAGGCGATTGCGTCGGCTTACATTCTGAGAGGAAGACGGGTACCGGTGGGGTTTCGGGCGCATTCGACCCTAGCCCAGGCAGCTTCCTGGGCGGAGTATAGTTTGGTTCCGCCATTGGATATTTGCAGGGCGGTTACCTGGTTGTCGTCTGCACACCTTTGCCAGACACTATAGGTTGGATGTTCAGGCGGCAGCGGATGCTCGTTTTGGGAAGGCAGTGCTTCGGTCCGGGATGGCAAACCCCTTCCAGGCTTGAACTGCTGTTACATCCCAGAAGATAAGGGACTGGACTGGAGAGACGATAAGGAAAGATTAATTAGACCTTACCTGCTAATTAGGGTTCCTGAAGGAACTCCAGTCCAGTCCCTGATCCCGCCCGAGTTAGTTTTTTTTCAGGTTACAGATACAGAGGACGGTTGCCGGCCAAAGGTCTGTCCAGGGACCGGTGAAGATATGAGTATTCCTCGCAATGGCGTTGGCGGTAAGGAGTGTCACCGACGGAAGAGCATGGCCCTTGGAAGGGTTAGAGAGGGGCTGCTGCGGTGTGAAGGTAAGCCGCCTCCTCCTACTTCGTCTTCCGGGGAGGGAGTTGGTGGTCCTTCAGGGACGAAGAGGAGGGGATAGTTTAGTGTGGAAATTTATTTCTTCTGTTTAAAAAAGAAAAAAAAAAAAAGGAAAAGAGTGTAGTTATGGTTTCTTAATTGTCTCTCCATTAAGTTTGCTTTTTCAATAGATTACTGGTGCTGGTGGGTGGTGCCAGTGATGATATACAGGGAGTCAAAGCGATGATTGGCTCAGCCTCCAAGCTGCTGGAAGGGGTGCAAAACCCAGAAGATAAGGGACTGGACTGGAGTTCCTTCAGGGACCTTAATTAGCAGGTAAGGTCTAATTAATCTATACTGCACCAATATGAGGGGGGACTGATAAGTCTCTAGCCTTGTAACAAAACAGAAAGCTACGGGCATATTTCAGTTCCAGAGGTCCGAATGATCCCTCTGTAGTTTCGTTTTAAATAAAACAAAATTGCAGCTAGATTATAGACCTTCGGAACTGAAATGTGCCCATAGCTTTCTGTTTCGTTACAAGGCTAGAGACTTAAAAGCCCCCCCTCCCTCCTCGTATCGGTGATCAACTGCATGATCAGTATTATGAAAAGAAAAAGGAAACTGTAACAAAAGTACAATATTCCAATGAGACATGAAATATTAAAGGAAATTGGGGAGCCCAATACTGAAATACATTCCAGTTATTAGCTCAAAGAACAACTTAATCAAAGGAAAAAAGCAGTAGCATACAAGGAGGTATAAAAGAAAAGACCACTTCAAATGATACAGTTAGCTTGAGGCATTAAGGTCCAGATTTGCAGTTATGCTCATTTTAGTTGAACGAAAATTCTTAACAGTTCTTTTCTTGAATGGCAAAGATTGGAAAAAACCCAAATCCTATGTCACTGGAAAGGAACTTCTTTACAGAGGAAAAATAATTTCAATACCCATTTCCAATAATACTTGAGCAAAAATCAAAATCTAGGTAGATTTCACCATGCTGTCGTCTTGAGAGTTCTCCAGGAAGCCTTTTTTGGGTTGTATGAAAGCTATTATGACATGGATGATGCACAATAATTTGGCATTAAATGTTTCTATGATCAAGCTTTTATGCCTCTCATGGGCTATACCCTCCAGTTTGCTGTTTCAATTAAAAATTAATAATCAGGGGAGAGCCTACCTGCATCGGAGATAGACGCGGCAAGGGTTTCAGTGCCGCGGGAGCAGCTGGCAGGTGCCTGGAGGCCCTGCCCGGATCCGGCCAGGCAGTGGGAGGGTCGCCCTCGGCAGAGGAGGACCCCTTCTCCGATCCTCCATTTCTTCCGGTGGCTGCAGGTGGTCATTGGTGAGCCTACCTGCATCGGAGATAGACGCGGCAAGGGTTTCAGTGCCGCGGGAGCAGCTGGCAGGTGCCTGGAGGCCCTGCCCGGATCCGGCCAGGCAGTGGGAGGGTCGCCCTCGGCAGAGGAGGACCCCTTCTCCGATCCTCCATTTCTTTCGGCGGCTTCTTCACGCGGCCGCGTGTCGCGGCCCGCGTGGCGTGACCTAAGGGGCGTGGTACAAGGGGCAGGACACGCCCCTTTGGCGCCCCTTCGGCGCAACTGAGAAGCTGAGGCTGGTTGTTTTGCGTCATGGGCAAACGCAAAGGTAAAGCTGTGAAATCTGGTGAGAAGGTGTTAGTAGAGAAAATCGTAGGGCCCATGGACAAACACCTAGTCTCCCAGCTATCTGCTGTATCGTCACCTGAGGGAGCTTCGTTAAGCCCCCGTTTCAGGACACCGCCTCTTCCTCCTGTGCCTTCTTTGTCATCAACGAAAATAGAATCACCGTTGGAGCATGCTACACCTATCCCACGACCGGTTCTTCCGGGGAAGCCAGAGGAAATCCCACAGAGTTCTGATCTTGGTTCTGGTGAGGTAACTCTAAAGGATATTTGGACTGCTATCAATGGCATTGATAAGCGTTTAACAGCTACAGTATCCTCTCTCTGTATGTTTACCTCTGAAGCGGTTTGTAAAATGCAAAGCACTGATAAACAATTGGGTGCCATAACTAATGCTTTGGCTAAGACTGAATCTCAACTCCAAGTTTGTTCAGATAATAGTTATGCCTTGATACGGGATTTTTCCTCTCTTAACTATCGATTGGAGACACTTGAGAATCAGTCTAGAGCCAAAAACCTACGTTTCCTTAACTTCCCTGTCACCCATTTGTTGTCTCCTGTTATATTGCTTAAGAAATATTTTACTGAAGTATTGAAATTGGATGGTAGTATTGAGGCTATTTACCTATATTATTTGCCTACTCGCTCTGCCTCCTCTGATGTTCAGGGTGAGGTTGTTTCTTCTTCTCCTTTAGACGACACTGCTGGGCGGGATTTAACTGCCTTCTTAGAAGACTCCGCAGATACTATTTCCAAGCGTAGCACCCTAGTTGTTACCTTTGGTTCTGAGCTCATTAAATTAACCATTCTTCGTGCTTATTTTAAGTACAGGGAATCCCTTTTTTGTGGCCAAAAGCTGCAGGTTTTCCCAGATGTGAGCAGGGCTACTCAGGCCCGGCGTAGGCAGTTTTTGCTGTTAAAATCATCTGTTTTGGCTATAGGTGCATGCTTCTACTTAAAATTTCCTTGTAGATGTATAGTTTCTCTTGAGGGTCAGTCTTCTGTGTTTACGGATGTGTCCCAACTTAAATCCTTTTTGAATCAGAAAAAGGCAAAGGAAGTAGGCAGTGAGATTTCTGTCTCCCAATAGTGGAGTTTTGTATACTTCTGATTTCCTTATCATGTATTGTATAAATTTGTAGTATGTTCTTCCTTGATGTGGTTTTTGTTATGTGGTATATTCTTTTTCTTGAATATTGTAAACTGTGTGGGTGTTAACTTTATTCTTTATCGTATGTTGTAATTCAGGAAATTTATAAATAAAAATATTAAAAAAAAAAAAAATTAATAATCAGGGGTGGTTCAAGATGATGGCTATGAACTGTTGAGCATTGTGTTTACCCACGAAAAAGAGGTAAGCCAAGGGCAAAACCCAGGCAAAAGCTCCCTCAATGCCTGGGTCTGTTCCTGCAATTGGTTCAGTTTCTCCCTTTGTCCAAGCTTAGAGACATAGAGGGAAAGCTCAGTCGGGCACTCCAAGCCCCCCTTCAGCTCTGAAACATCCTTGAGTCTGGGTTCATGAGTTCCTCCGACATAGTCACTAGCTCCGCTTGTTCTGTTTGACCAGCTGGTGCAACTTATCTTTGATGCTGTGATTGGCCTGTCGACTGGAGGGGGACCCTTGGTGGCATGATAGGAGCCACTGTATCAAAAGATCTTTTGATGGCTCATGTAGCCCTGGGAAGTGTTTCAGGACAAAGTCAAGCTTTGCCTCAGCAACCATTAGAGACACTAAGGAATAAGTTCCCTTTATCTACTGAGCGGGGCTCCCAGCCAAGACCAGGTCAGTTGGAGCTCTCTCTATTCCATTTTGCCTTTGAAGCATCCAGACATTTTCTCTTTGGCAATAGCCTGGCAAATTGATTCCAATCTGAGCCAAGCGTTAGTGCCTAATATAAGTCTGTTGAATAATAAGGTTTCTGATATTCAGATCCGGCTTTTTAATGTGAAGGAAGAGATTCAGGAATTAAATTAAAGCTCCTTTCAGTGAGGAAAAGATTCAGCAGATCACTTTTGATGAAAGATAGTATTGCCTTACGAGCAAAGGTTGAGGCTCTGGAGAACAAGCCACTTAACCCTCCATAGCCCATGTTCCCTGTAAAATAGTTATCTCTAAGTTGTAATGCCCTGTTCAATGTAATTTCAGTTTGTTCAATGTAAACCGCACTGATGCAGAATAGCGTGGTATATAAGAAAATGTAAATAAATAAATTAAATAAACATCGGATTATCCTCAAATTGGCTTGCCTAGGAATTTCCCAAAGCTACCTCTGTCTTCTCATGAGACCTTTTAAAAATTACCTGACTGAAACTCTTAAGATTTCACCTGATTCTATACCTCCTATTTCAAAAATATATTATCTTACCGGTTAGGAAAGTTCAGTAGGAACAACCCTAAAATTGGGTCGTATCTATGAAGGTTTTAGATGTTAATACTGTTTTAGAAACATCTGGTCTGAAGTGTCTGCTCTGCAACTTTGATTATGTTTGTATTGTCCTTAAATAATTTTATTGAAATGGCTCTTGCCAAAGTCTCCAGTGATCTGTTCCTCCAAAGTTCTTTACTTCTCATTCTTCTCAATCTTTCTGCTACTTTTGATACTGTTGATCACCTCCTCATCCTTGACATTTTAACCTCTCTTGGTATTAGAGGCACTGTACTGTCTTGGTTCTCTTCCTTATCTCTCCAGTCACTCTTTCAGTGTTTGTTCTGGAGGGTCTTCCTCTTCTGCTATCCCTCACTGTGTACCTTGTCATGATGCGGGCACTAATAAAGTTGGTTTTAAGAAAAGAAATCCTGTTTTAGAAGAACTAGATGTGCAGTTACCTCCAGGCACAGCTAGAGGGAGCAGGAACAGACATACTGGACTTAATGAACCTAAGCTCACTGATGACCTGCAGCTGAAAGGGAACCAGGAAGTCAGCAGTAACGGTTCACTTTATAAGCCAGAGCAGAATGCTTCTGGAGAGCAGTGGCATAAGCAGCAGTGGCATAAGCAGAGGAGGCAGTGGAATGAGCATGTGAAGCAGCAGGAGCTGAGGAAGGAGGAGAAAGAGGAAGAAGGAACTGGAGCTGGACTAGAAGGAGAAACAGCAGAGAACCCTGGAGGCTATCAAGGACATAAGCCTGATTGCTGTGGAAGAAGCCAAGCTGGAAGCTGGAGGAGAAACAGACCTCACAAGGTGGGAAGCCAGAAAGCCCAAACTGGACCTGTTGTGCAAGGGGAGTTTGGTGGAAGTTGCTCCAAGGTGAGAGGCTCTGCCACGCCTAGTTCCTATACTCTGCCTGTTTGTAACATAGAGAGAAGAAAGCTAAGAACCAGAGAGGGAGGTTCGGACAGAAGCTTATCTCTAGAGGATCATTACCCAGTTTCACCTATTCAGAGGGAAAAGCAGTTTAATAAGCAACGGAAGTTTTTACTCGGTGAGCCAAGGTATGAGTCATTGAAGATTAACTGTAATGATTGTACTGCTAAAAGTTATACTAAAAGAAGTATTCCTCCTAGGAGAAACAAGAGTCAAGACTGGTTTACTAAACTACCGCCAGCCTTAAGAGTCCCTGGTTATGTGAAGCCAAACTCCCAAGTGGTAGATTACCATGCTGAAATAGACAGGGATAGTGAAAGCCCTTTGAATCAGTATAGGGGAGAGGATTTGATGGAAGTGGATTCTCCCAGCACTATTCCCTCACCTTTGCCTGAGGAAATGGAATGTGATTGGTGCACTCCCTATGCTCCAAAGTGTGTATGCTCCACAGAAGAATAAATGAAGTATAATTTGATGTTTATTATACTGAATATTACTTTGAAGAAAACCTGCTTTAAACTGTGAAGTAACAGTTAACTAGCCAGTGAATATTGGTACCTTTTGAAACAAAGGACTGTTTCTGTTATCTAAAATATCTCTTAGTTGAACCTTGCTTTAAACGGGGAATAAAAGCCTTTATTACCCTACACTTGGACTCTTTGTTCTTTAACAGCGCTACCTAGTGGCGTATAATCTTTGTGTCACCGGGAACCGAGTGACAACCTCCAAGGGTCTGTTCTGGGACCTCTCCTTTTCTCTCTATACCCAGCCCCTGGGTGTCCTCATCTCTTCCCATGGATTTCAGTATCATTTTTATTCTGATGACTCTCAAATCTATCTATCTACACCTGACATCTCTCCTTCGCTCCAAACTCATATCTCTACTTGCTTATCTGACATCACTGCCTGGATATCTCACCACCACCTAAAACTGAATATGGCTAAAACTGAACTTCTTGATTTTCTCCTAAAACCTTCCTTGCCATTTTCTTCCTTTCTCTATCACTGTTGACAACACTCTTCTTCTTCCTGTTTCATTGACTCGCAACCTTGGGATCATCTTTGACTCCTCCCTTTTCTTCTCCGCATATTCAACATATAGCTAAAAACTGTTTCTTTTTCTACAACATTAACAAAATTTGTTCCTTCCTCTCTGAACACACTACTAAGTTCTTGTCCACTCTTCGGTCATCTCCCATCTTGACTATTGCAACCTCTTCCTTGTTGGTCTTCCTCTGTCCTCTCTCTCCTCTTTAATCTAGCCAGAACTCTCCTGCTTGGCTAATCTTCCACCAGCCCTGATACGCTCCTATAACCTCTCTTCTAAAATGACTTCACTGTCTCTCCTTCTGTTTCTGTATCCAATTCAAACTTCTCCTTCTAACATATATAAATTCATTCACTCTACTGCCCCTCATTATCTTCCCTCTCTTCACCCCTCCTCGTGAACGCCACTCCTCCTCTGGCTCTCTTTTCTCTATGCCTTTTCTTCTACAAACTCCAGACTTTGATCTTTTCACCTTGCTGCTCCTTATGCATGGAACAAACTTCCTCTATCTTTGTTGTCTCTTCTCTCCCAGTCTTCAAATCCATGCTAAAGGCTTACCTCTTTGAGGCCACATTTGTTCTCCTTGTGTCTCCTTCCCTATTTCAACCCCCTTGTATTGTTCTGTCTGTTTTGATTAGATTGCAAGCTCTACGAGCAGGGACTGTCTTATTTATATGTTTGTACAGTGCTGCGTACGCCTTGTAGCACTATATAAATGATTAATAATAATAATAATTAATTAATAATAATAGTGGTAGTGGTAAGGCAGACAAAGGGAGAATTTGAGAAGAAGCTTGCTGCGGAAGCAAAAACGCATAATAAAGACTTTTTCAAGTACATTCGTAGCAAAAAACCTGTAAGAGTCAGTTGGTCCATTAGATGATAGAGGGGTAAAGGGGCACTAAGAGGCGACAAGGTGATAGCGGAGAGACTGAATGTATTCTTTGCTTCGGTCTTTACTGAGGAAGATGTAGGGATGTTACCCATGACTGAAGTGGTATTTAAAGGTGCGGAAGAATTGGTGGAAATATCGATACATCGGGAAGATGTATTACAACTTTTTGATAAACTGAAGAGTAGCAAATCACCTGGACCAGATGATATACATCCAAGGGTGTTGACAGAACTGAAATATGAGATTGCAGACCTGCTATTAGTAATCTGTGAACTATCATTTAAAATCATCTGTAATACCTGAAGATTTGAGGATAGCCCACGTAATGCCCATTTTTAAAAAGGATTCCAGGGGTGATCCGGGAAACTACAGACCGGTGAGCCTGACGTCAGTACCGGGAAAAATGGTAGAAACCATAATAAAGAACAAAATTGCTGAACATGTAGATAGTCATGGCTTAATGGGAGACAGCCAATATGGCCTTAGACAAGGAAGATCTTGTTTTACTAATCTGTTATATTTTTTTGAAGGTGTGAATAAACAGGTAGACAAAGGTGAGTCAGTTGATATATAGTGTATTTGGACTTTCAGAAAGCATTTGACAAGGTTCCTCATCAGAGACCTTTGGCAAAACTAAAGAGTCATGGGATAGGAGGCAGTGTACTATTGTGGATCAGGAACTTGTTAAAAGATAGAAAGCAGAGCGTAAGGCTAAATGGCCAATTTTCCCAATGGAGAAAAGTGAATAGTGGTGTACCCCAGGGATCTGTGCTGGGTCCGCTGCTTTTTGACATATTCATAAATGACCTGGAAAAGGGAATAACGAGCGAGGTTATCAAATTTGCAGATGACCCAAAACTATTTAAAGTTGTTAAAACCCATGAGGATTGTGTTAAATTGCAAGAGGATCTTTTTTTTTTTTTTTTTTTTTAATTTATTTCTGAATTTTCAAATAACAAAAACCAAGCAACACACTTGTACAGAAAAGATGCACAACAATCAATATCAAGAAAACATCATGCAAAGAAAAATAGAGTGACATCATTAGTCCCCAATTAGAGGGGGAGATAAAGCAAAAATACCACACAGGGTAGGAGACCCCCATATGTATATATTCTTAGAAAGAAAAATTAAGAGAATTAAGCATAGCGCTGGAGAGAGAGAAACATTACAAAACAATGGACGCAAGGCACCTCAAGCAGGGGAAGATGTTACAATATGAGTACTAAGGTAGGTAGATAGATCACTAGGCTGGAAGAAAACAATTTTTTGAGAATTATGAACCACAATACATTTGCAAGGAAACCTCAACAAAAAGGAAGCTCCCAGCTGAAGAACCCCAGGTTTTAACAATAAGAAAGCTTTACGCCTTCTCTGGGTATCTCGGGAAATATCTGGAAAGATAGAAATCTTTTTCCCCATAAACTGAACATTCCTCTTTTTATAATATATTTTAAGAAGCCAATCTCTATCCGAAGGCAACGCAAAAGTCACCAACAGAGTTGAAACCACAACATCTTCTGATTGAGGAGACCGAAGCAATGCTGATACATCCAGCGAATCCATTTCCAACACGCCAACTGCACGTTTCCCCTCCTTTTTACCAGCTGGAAGAAAGAATGCTTTCGAAACCGGAGGAATCAAATCAGAGGGAATCATTAGAGATTCATGAAGGTACTTCTTAAAAAGTTCAACTGGTGCTACCACCGGAATAACAGGAAATTTCAGCAAATGTACATTCGAAGCTCTAGTAGCATTTTCCAGGATCTCCAATTTCCCTTTCAATACCATATTATCTTTCATCAATGACTCAGACCAGAGACCTGTGATAGTTTCTGGTCAAAAGCAACTACTTTTTTCTTTGTTTTCACAGAATCCGTAGATAACTTATTGACATTTCACTTCAATTCAGCTAGATTAGAGAAAGACACAGTCAGTTGTTGATTCACAACCTGTGTAAGCTGATTTATGGCTTCCCAGATATTCTCAAGAGTCACCGTAGTAGGCCGGGTAAGGACAATCAGCGAGGGATTCCCAGCAACAGGAGCTCCAGTGGCCATCTTCCCTCCCTCGGCTCCAAACACCAAGCGAGAGGCACCTTCCACCTCAACATGCTGTTTGCCAGGAAGAGACACCCGGCCTTCAGACCCGGCCAAAACACTATCGGCGGCTGGCTCCCGTGCGCCCCACATCGGCGTCTCCACTTCCGCCCGTTCAGGCGTCACTGTAGATCCACGCTCCGAGGCGCCGCTCGATAGTGCCGGGGCTGCAGGAGGAGAGCGACCATTCGGGGAGAGAGAGATCTCATGGTCGGAAGCAGCCAAACCCTCCTCAGCCGGCGCCACCAAGCCCTGCCGAATCTCCCCCTTCTGTTCCTCAGTGAGCCGCACAAAACGATCCATCGGGCCGGAAACTGCAGGTATGGGCTCCGTGGGGAGAGCCCGAAGCTTGCTTTTGCATTTAGGCATTGTGCTCAACGAACGCTGCCGCCATCTTAGAAAAGCCACTCCCCCCGGAGTCAAGAGGATCTTGATAAATTGGAAGACTGGGCATCAAAATGGCATGAAATTTAATGTGGACAAGTGCAAAGTTATGCATCTAGGGAAGAAAAACGCAAACTATGGTTACACAATGCAAGGTTTCACATTAGGAACCACCACCTAGAAAAAAGATTTAGGCGTCATTGTGGATAACATGTTAAAACCCTCTGCCCAGTATGCAGCAGCAGCCAAGAGAGCAAATAGAATGCTAGGTATCATAAGGAAAGGAATGAAAAATAAAACAAAGGATGATATTATAATGCCTCTGTATTGTTCCATGGTGCGACCGCACCTTGAATATTGTGTGCAATTCTGGTCACCGTATCTTAAAAAGGATATAGAGTTATTAGAAAAGGTACAGAGAAGAGCCACCAAAATGGTAAAGGAGATGGAAGGATACCCCTATGAAGAAAGGCTAAAAAGGTTAGGGCTCTTTAACCTGGAAAAGAGACGGCTGAAGGGAGATATGATAGAAGTCTATAAATTAATGAACGGAGTCGAACGGGTAAACGTAGATTGATTTATTTACGTTATCAGAATACAGAAAGACTAGGGGACATGCAATGAAGCTACAGGGTAAACTATTTAAGACAAATAAGAGAATATTTTTTCACTCAACGTGTAATCAAACTCTGGAATTTGTTACTGGAGAATGTCGTAAAGGCTGTTAGTGTAGCTGGGTTTAAAAAAGGTTTGTACAAGTTCCTGGAGGAAAGGTTCATAAACTATTATTAAAATTGACCCAGGATGTCAATGCTTGGCCCAATACAAGCATTGTGGAACCTGTTTCTTTTGGGGAAACTGCTAGGTACATATGACCTAGATTGGACACTGTTGAAAACAGGATACTGGGCTTGATGGACCTTGGTCTGACCCAGTATGGCATATCTTATCTTATGTTCTTAGTAGCCGCCTCCCTTTATGCTTGTGTTTTATGGATGTACCTGCTGCTCGGTGCAGGTCAGCCCCTCTCTATCTATTGAATATAAAAGATACTTAAGTTTGCTTCGATTTTTATCCACTTGCTATAAAGGGTTACACTGTCTGTCACTTGCCATTTTGAATTCAGCCACTGTATTTGCTTCCACTACCTCCATCGGGAGGGAATTTCAAGAATCCACCACCCTTTCAGTGAATAAGTATTTCCTGATGTTGCTTTTAAGTTTACCGCCTTGCAACGTTGTCATATGCCCCCTGGTTTTGCAGCTTCCACTTCTTTGAAAATGGTTTGTTCATATGATACAGACCTTTAAATACTTAAAGGGTATCAATCTCCCCTGTCCCTCCTCTTCTCTAGTCTAGGGTATACATATTTAGGTCTCTTCTCATACGTCTTCTGGCACAGGCTCCAAATCAATTTTGGTTACCTTCCTCTGAAGAATTTCAAGTCTTTTTATATCTTTTGTGAGATATGGTCTCCAAACTGAACACAATACTCCACCAATGACTTGAACAGGGGCGTTAATACCTCCTCCTTTCTGCTGGTTGTTCCTATCTGTATGCAGCCTAGCATCCTTCTGGCTTTGGCTACCACCTTGTCACATTGTTTCGCCACCTTGAGATCCTCACACATTAGCACTCTGGGGTTCTTCTCCTAGTCTGTGCACACCAACCTCTCTCTCCATATTGCATATGATCCCTTTGGATTTCTGTATCCCCAAGTGCATGACTCTGCACTTCTTCACATTTAAATCTTAACTGCCAAGCATTAGACCATTCTCCCAATGTTTTTAGATCTTTCCTCATATTGTCCACTCCCTTAGAAGTATCTACTGTGTTGCAAACTTTTGTGTCATTTGCAAAAAGGCAGACTTTTCTGTTCAGTCCTTCCGCAATATCGCTTACAAATACATTAAACAGTATCGGTCCCAGGACTTATCCCTGAGGCACGCCACTACTCACTTTCCTTTAGATGCCCTGGTGACAAAAGTGAATTTTGCAGAAATGCTTAAGGAGTTTAAGCTGTTGAGAGGAGGCTTTTTTTTCAAAAGCTGTACATGATAAACAAGATTCTAAGTCCTTTGAAACAGAGTAACACAAAATGAGATACACATTGGTGAGCAGATTGATGCCACAGCGGTGTTCCAGTCCAAGCTTTGGAGATTGGAAACCTTAGCCAGGGAGACCCTTGAGCGCATGGATGATCTTGAAAACAGACAGTGTTGATGTATCATACATTTTTTCAGCTAGCTTGAACCTAAAGAGGGGGGAGGAAGATGTGCCGTGTTTAGTACCGGACATCTGTGCCATTTGTATTCCTGGAGGTCAAGCCTGAGTGCAGATAGATAAGAGCATACGGGGGGTCTGGGGAAACGTCCAACCAAGATGGATGGGCTTAGACCGATTTATTGCTTGTTTTTAGTGCTTTGAAGATATGCAGGTCCTCTGAGGCAAATGTGTTCTCAAATTTCAAAATCAAAGCATCTAAATTTTTTTCGCCATACATGCTGCAAAAACAATTGAGCTTTTAACCGCTTACCCAATTCCTGCAAAATGGAGGTGTGAAGTATCGTTGGGACTTCCCCCTTTGCCATCTACTTTGAGCTGGTTAGGAAGTCCTATTGTATCTTAGAATTGGAAGTTTTATTTATTTGTTTGTTTATTTAACTGGTTTTATATACCGCCTTATCAAAAGTGTCAAGGCGATTTACATGGGACAGTTAGGTTCTAACGTTACATAGAACAGTATAAAATTTAATTTAGGTTAATAAAAACATAAGTAGTAAACAGTTTGAAGTTTGTTTAGCTTTAGTAGAAGAGCTCTCTGCACGTCCAGCTAACCAGTCAAGCCAGCGGGATGGTCGGAGCCTGGAGTGGAAAGAATCCACCCCAAGTGCCGGAAAATGCCTAGTGCTCGACATCCTCAATGGACTGGGTCTTCTGCTGCAGACAACAGACATGGACATTTCACAACCCCCTTGACAGGGTGTGCTCGTGACTTTTTATTTCTGTTTTCTGTATCTCTCTGTCCCATGTTCAAGTTCTTTTGGGATTTAGTATCCCTCATTTCTCATTTAACTCTGGATACTTTGGATTCTGTTTCTCCTTCTCAATAGCTCCCCATTTAAATATGGTCATCTGTGATGCTTTTGTGAAGGGGTCTTGGTAAGTGTTCTGTTTCAGTGCTTCACCAGTATCCTGTACTTGTTGGTCAGGTTGCTTTGGTGGATTTTACACATTGCGTTTTTACTTTCTTTTGCTCTTTGCTGATTCTCATTGCTGCCTAGGCAGCTTGTTCATGTTGTTGTACTCAAAGCTGACGATTAAAGGAGGGAGGGGATGGACGGTTAGGTTGGGGTTGTTATACAGGATTTCTGGGGATGGGTAGGGTATTTGGGGTGAGGGGGGATTAGGGATTGGGGAACCTCTGGTTACTCCCTTCAGGTTCGGAGGAGATTGTTACATAGTGGGGGGCTGCATCCAAATGGTGGAAAGAACCACTGGATAATGGTCAAGTTGTTTCTTGGAATGTTCAAGGTTTTAAGTGAAGAATGCAGCAAAAGTGCTTGGCCTGCAAGATGGCTTCACTTGAAGTGGCAATTCGTGGTCTGAGACCAACACAGCTTTTGGTCAGGTTAAGCATCAGATGATCCATCAACCAAAGAACAGTAGCCTGGAGACATTCATTTAAATGCAGTAAGATCAGATGAAGATGAGTCTAGATCACCACTTGAATGTCATCAGCAGAGCAATGACTTTAAAATCCCAGGCTCTGGATGAGCAAACACAATGGTTCAAGAACAGATGATAGAGAATAGGGTGACAAGATAGATTCCTGAGGGACACCACAAACAATATCTTGAGCACTAGAAGACATTGAATTAGAAGTTACTGTAAATGTGCACCAAGACAAGAGACTAAAGCCACTTGTAAACCACTCCTGTAATCCCAAGAAGATGCCAAATGCTGTGATAATAATTGATGATCAATTAAATCGAAAGCTGCCATTAGGTCTAAAGATATTTATAAGAGCTTGCTTACCAATGTCAAGTGACTGTCCAAACCTAGTAAAGCAAAAATGTAAGAGACGTTTTTCAGTGCTATGCTGACTCCTAAAGCCAGACTGTCAAGGGTGAAGAACATTAATTTTATTGACCAAGTTCCTTAATTGTAGAAAGACTGCCCCCTCTCTCCATACAAAGATTTGACTCGTTGAAGCCATGGTATTTTCAATAACAACATATGGCTGTGAAAGCTGGACGATGAAAAAGATAGACAGGAAGAACATTGATTCCTTTGAATTATGGTGCTGGCAGCAAATACTGCATATACCATGGACTGTCCGAAGAACAAACCAGTCAGTACTAGAGGAGATCAAACCTAAGCTTTCTTTAGAAGCACAGATGGCAAGACTTCGACTTTCATACTTTGGACACATGCAAAGAGAGAGATCATTAGAGAAAGACTACATGCTTGGCAAGAAAGGTCAACGCAAAAGAGGAAGGCCAGCAATGAGATGGATCGATACAATAACAGCAGCTACGGGTACCAGTCTGTCAACAATGAGCCGCCTGACCTGAAGGCCGAACACAATTTAGGACAACTATCCAGAGGGTCGCCATGAGTCGACACTAACTCGATGGCACTTAACAACAACAAGAAAAAATGTATTCGAACTCCATCACACATTGGCTTATGGGGCAAAACTTTGCTATTAACTACAAGAAGACTGAAGTCCTCTACGTTTCTAGGAATATTAACTTCACTCCACCACCCTATGGTATTCAAATCCAAGTGAAATCAGAGATATGTTATCTTGGTGGTGTGTTAGATCAGCTATTCACCCTCTCTTCACACAAGTCGCACAGTAAGAAACATTTACTATTAGCTCCAGAGTATCCAACACGTAATGCCGTTCCTAGAGTGCATGACTTTCGCTCTGTTTTGCAGACTCTTATATTCCCACACCTTGACTTCTGCAATCTCATGCTTCATGGCCTGCCTAGTTATGCTATTCATCTTCTCCAACTTGAAATGAACACAGTTGCTTGTCTCCTCTGTAACGCCTCCAGATCAGAGCACATTACACCACTTTTTAAACAGCTACACCGCTTGCCTGTCTCCCAGCGAATCAAATTCAAATCTCTATTAACCACATTCAAAGTCTGTCATGGTTGGTCTGCTTCCCATCTTCAAACTCTGATTCTGAAAACACCAGACAATAGGAGCAGAAGGACATGTTCCCTCAACTCGCTCCATGTGCCTCCAGCTTACGGCAGGGTTAGTTTTGCAACATCAAGGAGAGTTTTTTCTTTCTTTGTTCCAACTCTTTGGAACATGCTCCTGTGTGAACTTTGTGCCATCAATGATCTATTGGACTTCAAAAGGAAACGAAAACCACACTTTTATATACAGAACATTTCTCAAATAACATAATTTAAGTACCAGCTCACATACTTTGTCTATCGTAGTTTTATGTAACATTTCCTTTTCTTTTCTTTTAAGTCCTTTTTCTATGAAAAGCCTCATTGGCCTTGTTGTTTTTTTATAAACCACTTAGACTTTTAGATTTGCAGTTTATAAATTTAGCTAAATAAGTAAATTTCTTTGACTGGGTGATCAGGGAGTTGGACTGAGGGAGAGCCCTAGATGTGGTGAATTTATGGTTATGGTTATGGTTTAGGCATTTGATATACCGCCCTTTACTTATGCATCAGAGCGGTTTACATGTATATACTAACAGCCGAAGGGCTCACAATCTAAATTTAGATTTCAGTAAAGCCTTTAACACTGTTCCATACAGGCAACTTTATAAATAAATTGAGCACCCTAAGGATGAACCCTAAAGTGACTGACTAGGTTAGAAATTGGTTGAGTGTGAGGCAACAGAGGGTACAGGTACAGTGGTGTGCCGCAGGGATCTGTCCTTGGTCTGATTCTTTTTAACATCTTCATTGGTGATATTGCGGAAGGGCTGTCAAGTAATGTTTGCCTATATGCGAATGATTAAAAAAATCTACAATAGAATAGACACCCAGGAAGGAATGGGTCACATGAGAAGGGATCTAGCTAAGCTTGAAGAATGGTCAAGAAATTGGCAGTTGAGATTTAATGCTAAAAAAATGCAGGGTCATGCATTTGGGCTGCAAATATCCAAGGGAGTGGTACAGTATGGGGGCAAAGTACTTCTGTCCACGAAAGAAAAAGGGGACCTGAGTGTGATTGTTTCTGATGCTCTTAAATTGGCTAAATAGGTAGAAAAGGCGATGGTGAAAGCCAGAAGGATGCTTGGGTGCATAGGGAGAGGAATGGCCAGCAGGAAGAAGGTGATTTAGTGCCTTTGTATAAGTCTTTGGTGAGATCTTCATTTGAAGTACTGTGTGCAATTTTGGAGGCCACATCTTGAAAATAATATAAACAGGATGGAGTTGGTTGAAAGAGTGGCCATTAAAATAGTCAATGGTCTTTGTCTTAAAGCATATGAGGACAGATTTAAAGATCTCATCGTGCATACTTTGGAAGAAAGGTGAGAGAGGGGAGGTATGATAGAGATGTTTAAATACCTAAGTAGTTCTGTAACGGGGAGAGTTCTGTAACGAGGAGGCATGGGATAAAGATGAAAGGGGATAGACTCGAGTAGTCAGAGGAAATATTGCTTTATGAAGAGAGCGGTAGATGTGTGGAATAGCCTCCCACTGAAGGTGGTAGAGACGTGGACTATATTGAAATTTAAGAAAGCATGGCATGAACACAGAGGATCTCTAAAGGAAAAGAAGGGATTTTAGACTAGGCCGCATGATCATTATTTACAATCATTTTTCCATATTTCTTTCTCAGTTCCTCCACTTATTTCATGAGGGATTCAACCTTCTGGCATCTTGCAGATGGTTCCAGTCCCTTCCTTTGGATCAGGCTGTCTTGACTGTAATAGAGAAACCTTGGTTGAAGCTGGTTGATTTGTCCTGATGCAGCCCTTTTGAAATACAGGGCGAAACTTGAGTTGACTTATGTCCAGCATTGCATGAGCCTTTTGAGGATTAACCTTTTGATGGGAAATTGAGAAGTGTTTCAAATCTTTTAAATGCATTAAAAAATTGTTAAACATATTACAGAAGCCTATAAATGATAAATCGGGTGCGGAACGGGTTTGAGTTCAGTGGAATCATAGCCACAATTGAACCATATGCCCTGTGCTGAGGCTTCATTAATTTATTCCCCTTGCTAACCTCATAGACTCTATATAAATGAATGGCACTGTGAGATACATTGTTACTCTTGTTATTGGAGTTCCTCTTATGTTAAATTGATACATTATAACTCTTTTTGTTTTGGTAGTGTTGACTGTAATAGTGGCAACTGCTTTGTTGACATGTTTTCCAGCTATGCTTATTTTATGAGTGTTGGTACCTATTGAAAGAACATAAGATTTGCTGTACTGGCCCAAATCAATGGTCCATCAAGACCAGAAATTAGACCTACCCAAGTCCTAACCTTTTCATCAGCTGTCCTGTAGGTCACAAAAGCAGCTGGCCTCTGTTTAGATTTCCTCTGAATAGTCTTGCTTGCCTATCTGTTGTTGGGGTATGTAGCAGTTTACCGTATCCCTTCAAACCACAAAAATGTGGTTTTATGTATCTGAAGTGTAGAGTCTAGATAATTCTACAAAGGGAATACACTAATCAAAGCCATCTGCAATATAACTAATTATTCACTTTTAATAGATAATCACATTTTGACCCATTTACTTCCTTGATTTTTTTCCCTTTCAACCAGTACTAAACATTTCTATCTAATTCAACCTGCTAATTGATGAATGGCTGTATATAGCAAGATTTGGAAGATAGGTAGGGTATTATTAGCTTTCTACCCCTTTGAGCCAGAGACTAAAAAAGAAAGTCCCAGAGGAAAACAAATAAGCTTTTTAAGGAAAGAAATCTCCTTTTTTGCTACAAGCAACAAAAAAAAGAATAACCAAACTGCTAGCCCAGCCATATAAAATTGTAATACGCTCCTCCCTTATTTAAAGATATCAAGCAGAGCACTTGTAAAACAATCTGAAAACGTCTCTCAGTACTCATTAAATGCTGAGAGCTACTGTTTTTAAACAGGGTTTATGAAGGGCACTTAGTGCTGACAGACATGGTTCAGTTGCTGGTTATTCTCAGACAACTGGAATAAATGCTGCTTTTTATTTGCATCATGTCTTGCTGCTTGTCTGAAAGCTGAAGTGAGAGACAAAGCCAGGCCTCACACCATCTCAGACAGCTGCATTTTGGTCCCAGTGAGTGCTGGAGGCTGCCTAGACATCTTTTCAGAACTTACTTAGGGAGACTTCTCTTATTAAAGAAAGATATGTTAAGCTCTCTTTGAATAGATTAGATGCACAGGACCTTCACAATGTAGTTTGAAAGTATGACTTTGTTCTTACTACTAGTAATAGGCTTATCTCCATTGATCACTCTGCATAGTCTCCAGTATTTTCTATGGTTTTCTCCTTCCTCTACTTAGTAGAGACCCAGCACATGTAAATTTTCTCTCTTGATGTTCATACTGAACATCCTCTTGGTCAAGCGAGACTGTTGCTGTACCTGGCAAATACATATAGTAGACCTGATAATTCCACAGTCGAGCCTGATTTTCAGACTGTTCACTATGAATGTGCATGAGAGAAAATTTGCATGTGCTGGGTCTCTGCTGCATAAGAAGTAATCACACAGAACTGGCATTAAATCACTACACTGAGATTAATTAGTGCAGTTTGTAAAAGGGGGTGCTTGTTATGAGGGTACCACCATCTTGGCAAGTATGTAAATTAACTGTCTTGCAAAGGATTGTGGTTATTGAAGTCCATTCACACAGAGCTTGCCTTTTTAAAATAAATGAAAACTCTTGTAGTTGGTCGAGTGTAAGGCAAAATTAGAGTTTATTTATGGGGTGATTATTCCACACACAGATATGCTTGGTAACACCATCCAGATAACTTCTCCAGGGTTTATTCAACACAAAATAAGGCAACTGAAAATCTTATGCAAATAAGAATCAAAGTCCTTTATGGAACAGAAAGGCTTTCTTACAACCACTGCTAATAATCTCCTTAGCAGTGCTGAGGTGAAAGCAAATCAAAGAGGAAAACTTCTTTATACAGAAAAGAACTTTTAAATCCCACGTGTGCACGGCTTGTGCTGGGCTCTCCTCCACCAACAGGTGACAATTAACTGCAATCAGTAGCTTGATTTCAGCACACGTGCAAAACTTTCCAACAAAGCTTTTTCTTTTCAACAAAACTTTATGGGAAGCTAATACTTAGAATGTTTCCTTTTGATGTTTGCTCTTATATTTAGGATTTTCCTAAAACAACAACCTACTCAAAGAACAGTCCATATAAATATCCTCTGCATCAGATATTAAACCTTGCTCCTGAAATTGCATAGACTCAGTTTCTCCGTCTGACTCAGAGGGCTTTAGGAACTGACCTCTATACGGAGAGAAACTGTTTCCCTGCTGTTTGCATTGCTCAAAGCTAGAGAAACGTTCACAGTTCATACCTGAATCCAGGCAAGCGTCAGGCTGCTTCTTCTGGTATTCTGGGTACCAACAAGGGGCACGACCCACGTGCTATGAAGAACCCAGTAAAATAACGTGGAAAGCGATTGGAAGAACAAACTTTATTAATGTAAAAAAGCCTATGGCCCGACACAGGCCGTGTTTTGTTGCCTTCTTCAGGGGCAGGCTATATAAAACAACAACAAATAAATAATTAAAACATACTATAATCATATAAATAAAATATAAAAACATGTAAAATTGTCAAACAAAAGGATGACAATTTGTTTTCTGATGTTCTTAGTATTGATCTTGGTTCTAATTTTGTATAACATCAGTGATGTTCCTATCCTTATTTGGTTGTTGTATATGACTAAAACTTTTTAATAAAAAAAAATTAGTTATCTCCAAGTTATAATGCCCTGTTCAATGTAATTTCAGTTTGTTCAATGTAAACCGCACTGATGCAGAATAGCGTGGTATATAAGAGAAAGGCATCGGAGCAGCGCGCTGTTCTAGCGCCGGCACTTCACGTTTGCTCGGAGCGCCGCACGGCGCAGAAAGAGGGGTTTTAAGTCGCACGGAGCAGGCATATTAAAAACGGAGCTTCTCTCTTCAAGATTGGGGGAAGGCTTGACTGCAAAAGCACTTAGAGAGGCGTTTGGCACCCTTTTCTTGCTCCGTCGGAGTTGCGGCGTCTATTTTGATGGTCATGAGAAGCCGCATGGCCGCCGTCTGCCTGGCAGAAACGGGGGAGCAGAGGCTTGCTGAGACACGGGGTCCCGGTCTTCGATTGTTTTGCTTTCTTTTACATTTTCTTTACATTTCTTTTAAGTTTCTTTTAAGTTTCTTTGCTCTGTTAGAATTTTGGGCGGGTGATAGATCCCTTTGCAGGAGGGGGGGGGGAGATTTCTCCCGCGTTCTAGGCTCCACGGTGGTTTCTGTGCAAGCTTCTTTACCGCGCGCTCCAGTAGTTAAAGTGGATATAAAATAAAAAATAAAATAAAATAAAAGGAGAAGGCAGAATAGCTCAGAAGGGAGCATATACTTCTTTGCGGCGGAATATAGCTTTGCCATGGGCAGGTTCATGTCCGCCCGCCCTCAGTGCATTGTGTGCGGCACCAGAAGAGGCACAGTGGCCGATTCTGGGGTTTGCCGTGGTTGTGCGCTGCTATCCTCCGCCGTTGAGCTACAAATGGAGGCGAAAGGGCTTCCAGAGTCGCAGGGGGCATCCGGGAAGGATTTGCCTGAGTTCCCGCCCTCGGCTGGGCAAGGGACTCAGGTGGAGGTCACGGTAGGACCCTCCGGAGTGCAGGCAGTACCGGCTCCATTGGAGTTTGAGGAGTTTTGCCCTGATTTTGTTTTATTAATGCACCAGGCCTTTTGTTTGCGCCGTCAGGGCAAGTTGCCCGGTGGACTGTCGCGTCCTGGTCCTTCTCAGCCCCTGGAGATGGCTGAGGGGCTGGGCGCGGAGCCTCCGGTCCCCAAGAAGGCGAGGACTCGTATGTTCTCGGCGGTGGGGGGGTGATTGGCCGGATTCTGAGGACCACGACGGGGCAGGAAGAAGAGGTGGAGGATCTGGAAGAAGGGGAGATCCGTGAGCCCGAGGATCAAGCTAAGATCGTTAGTCTTCCGTAGGGAAGAGCTGGCCGCTTTGATCACAGAGTCTATGCAGATGTTGAATCTCGCTACCCAGCCCTTAAGTGAGGAAGAGCTTGAGGACCCAGTTATTCAGGCGGTCTGGCAGACACAAGCGGTGTTTCCTGTGCACCGGGTGGTAGACAGGATGATCCAGGATGAGTGGGATTACCCGGAAGCGGGGCTCATGGGGGTCAGGACGATGAATAGGCTTTATCTCCTGGCCGATTAAAGATAAGGTGAGATTCCGCCCGCCCCGGGTAGATGCGGCAGTGGCAGCTGTAACTAAGAAAAACACTATTCCGGTGGAGGGTAGTGCAGCCTTGAAAGATGCACAGGACCGTAAAGTTGATGGCTTATTGAAACAGGTTTTTGAAGCGGATGCGCTATCCTTACAAGCTTCAATTTGTGGGGCTTGGGTAGCTCGAGCGTGCTTGCATTGGGTTCAACGGCTACGACTGTCGTGCCACTTGGACCAGGAGGATCTCAAGGAGTTGGGCCGCCTGGAGTCGGGGACGGCGTATCTCGCAGACGTCCATTATGACTTGATCAGAGCTCTGGCGAATAGTACAGCTTCGGTGGTGGCGGCTCGCAGGTCCATATGGTTGCGCAATTGGGCGGCGGATGGTTCGTCCAAATCCCACCTTAGCAAGTTGCCCTTTAAGGGTACATTGCTATTTGGAGAGGATCTGGAGAAATTGGTGAAAGACCTCGGAGAGTCCAAGACGGGCAGGCTTCCGGAGAATAAGGCGAAACAGGGGAAGCCGGGGCCCGGTTTCCGGGGGCAGTTTTGGGATTTCTGGAGATTTCGCTCAGCGCGCTTTGGTAGCTTCCAGAGGACGTTTTTCTTCGCGGGGCCAGAACTTTCGGGGCTTTCGAGGAGCGAACAGAGGTTTCGCCTCAAACTCCTCGGCGGCGCTTAGAAAGCTGCAGTGAAGTGAGGCGGGCTCCGGCAGGAGAGACTCCGATAGGCGGGAGGCTTCGGGAGTTTTTCCTGCTTGGGCCCTCATCACCTCGGACCAGTGGGTGTTGGAGAGAGTTCGTCAGGGGTATGCGCTGGAGCTGGTGCATCCAGTACCAGATGCCTTCCTTATGTCTCCCTGCAGGGGTCAAAGGAAAACCTTAGCGATTCAGGATACCTTGCGATGGCTGCTACGTTTAGGGGCGGTCGTGGAAGTTCCGCGGGCAGAGTACGGCGTGGGGCGGTACTCTATTTCGTGGTGCCAAAGAAGGGCGGAACGCTGTGACCTATTTTAGACCTGAAGGGGGTGAATCGCTGCTTTCGGGTACCGCACTTCCGAATGGAAACCTTGTGATCCGTCATTGTGGCAGTGCAACAAGGAGAGTATTTAACGTCGCTCGACCTCATGGAGGCGTATTTGCATATTCCCATACGTTCAGCGCATTAAAAGTTCCTGAGGTTCGCCTTTCCTTGGGGGCACTATCAGTTCCAGGTGCTGCCTTTTGGTCTGGCGACAGCTCCGCGGACCTTCACCAAGGTTATGTTGGTGGTGGCGGTGGCGCTGCACAAAGAAGGAATTTTGGTACATCCATACCTGGACGATTGGTTAATTCGGGCCAAGTCCGAGACAGAGAGTATCCAAGTCCGAGACAGAGTGGTAAGGTTTCTTCAGAGTCTGGGTTGGGTGGTCAATCCGGACAAGAGCCGGTTGGAGCTGTCTCAGAACCTGGAGTACCTCGAGGTGCGGTTCGATACGAAGAACGGCAAGGTGTTTTTACCGGAGAATCGAGTGCAAGGACTCGGGCATCTGGTGCGCAAGTTCAGGGCTTCGCCAGCACCCTCGGCATGGGCCTATCTTTGTTTCCTGGGAACAATGTCGGCATCCATAGAGGCGGTGCCGTGGGCCAAGGTGCATATGAGGCCGCTGCAGAGGGCCCTCCTTCGCCGCTGGTCACATCAGAAGGATGCCTTGGACAAACGGTTACCCGTGCCCTTTAAAGGTCAGACAGTCGCTTCAATGGTGGTTACTACCGGCATCCTTGGCATCTGGGATGCCGCTGGAGCAACCGGAGTGGCTACCGCTGTTGACGGATGCCAGCCTCGGAGGCTGGGGGGTTCATTGCGGAGGCAAGTTTGCGTAAGGGACTTGGTCTCCTCAGGAAAGCTCTTGATCGATCAACCGGCTGGAGCTGCGAGCAATTTCCAAAGCTCTCCAGGCCTTCGAGGGGGCGGTGGGAGGTTGAGCAGTGCGAATTCTGTCCGACAACTCCGCGGCGGTGGCTTACATCAATCGTCAAGGCGGCACGGGGAGTGCGGCCATGGAGGAAGAGGCGGACTTGTTGTTCGCTTGGGTGGAAAGTCGGGTGTCGGCAATCTCAGCTGCTCACATTGCCTGAAAGGACAACGTGACGGCCGACGACTTGAGCAGAGTCCGGGTAGATGCGGGGGAGTGGGAGCTGAACCCGGACATGTTTGCCCAGATAGTGTGCCATTGGGGGAGGCCAGTAATGGACTTGATGGCGACTTTTCATTCCACAAAGGCCAACCGCTTCTTCAGCAGAAGGCGGGAAAGGATGTCAGAGGGCATAGACACACTGCTTCATCTGTGGCAAACCTCCGGTCTTCTCTATGTATTTCCTCCGTGGGCTCTGATCGGCAGGATGATTCAGAGGCTAGGGCCTCATCCAGGCCGGGTACTTCTGGTGGCGCCCAATTGGCCGTGAAGGCCGTGGTATGCGGACCTAGTGCAGCTGCTTGACGGAGATCCGTGGCGGCTTCCATCAAGAGCGGACCTACTGTTACAAGGGCCCCTGTAGATGCCGCAGGTGGATCGATTCTCGCTTACGGTATGGCCATTGAAAGGGCAAGGCTGAGGAAGAAAGGCTATTCGGCGTCCGTCGTAGCTACGTTGCTGAGAGCTCGGAAACGGTCCACTTCTCTCTCATATGTCCGGATCTGGCGTGTGTTTGAGGATTGGTGCTCGAGGCATCAGATTCGCGCTTCCACAGTGTCCGTCCCCTCTGTTTTAAGCTTCTTGCAGGACGGGTTTGATAAAGGCCTGGCTGCCAGTTCGTTGCGGGTGCAAGTGGCAGCACTGTCCTGCTATCGGGGTAAGATTCAAGGCGTGGCTCTTGGCACTCACTCTGATGTGATACGTTTTCTCAAGGCCATTTCGCGGTTGCGCCCGTCGTGCAGGGTGACGGGTCCTTCGTGGGATCTCAATTTGGTGTTGGCCGCGTTGTCTGCGCCACCCTTTGAGCCTCTATCTAGGGCTACTGTGAAAGACTTAACGTTAAAAACGGTGTTCCTGGTGGCGATCTGTTCAGCTCGGCGCATTTCAGAGCTACAGGCTCTGTCGTGTAGAGAACCCTTTTTGTCTTTCTCTAAGGAGAAAGAGGTGCTGCGTCCAGTGCCGTCCTTTCTGCCTAAGGTAGTTTCTCCCTTTCATTTGAGCCAGTCAGTATCCTTGCCAGTTCTAGGATCCTCAGAGGGCGGTGACAAGGATCGCAAGCTTCGCCACTTGGATGTGAAGAGGGCGTTGAAGCAGTATTTGAGGGTGACGCAGCCTTTCTGCAAGTCAGACCGCTTGTTCGTGGTGTTCGGGAGCGTTCGCAGGGGGGAAGCGGCAGCGAAAGCATCCATTGCCAGGTGGATTCGGGACGCGATCGCTTCTTCTTATCTTGTTCGAGGGCGGTCTGTTCCCGCTGGGTTACGGGCTCATTCCACTAGGGCTCAGGCGATGTCGTGGGCGGAGCATGGTTTGATTTCTCCAGCGGACATTTGTCGAGCGGCGACGTAGTCGTCTTTGCATACCTTCAGCAGACATTACCGGTTAGATGTGGCGGCGGCGGATGATGCCTGTTTCGGGTCGGTGGTGTTGGTTGCCGGCTGGAAGGGTCCCTCCCAATAATTATTGCTCTGGTACTTCCCAGAGGTAGAGGACTGAACTGGAGGAACGATAAGGAAATGATGATTACACTTACCTGGTAATTGTAGTTCCTGAGTGACGACAGTTCAGTCCTCAATCCCACCCGGGGTTCTTTTAACAGTGCTGTTCGATTGGAGCCTTCAGGGGGACAGGATCATATTACAGGTAGGTCAGCGTGCAGATTTCTTGCTGGTCTTTTCCCTTTAGCTTCTTGTAACATGCGCAGGGAAGAGTATAGGAATGTTTGCTTAAATATAGGAAAGGTTCTTAGGTTTGTTTGATTATTGTTACTTATTTGCTGCTCCTTTGAGTCTGCTTTGTTAATAGTTCACACTGGGGCTGATGGGAGTATTCAGCGGGCTATATCCAGTGATGTCATGATTTTGACATGCCAGTCTCCTAGCTGCAGGAGGAGGTCGACAACCCAGAGGTAGAGGACTGAACTGTCGTCAATCAAGGAACTACAATTACCAGGTAAGTGTAATTATCATTTTCTCTCTTCTCTACCTCCATGGTTCCCCTCCCAAGACTCTTTCCTTCTCTCGCAACCACTCTTAGCCATGAGGATCACCTCCTTTGGGTTCAATCACTCTTCATCCCCCCCACCCCAGCTTAGCCCTTCTTTCTCTCCCTCAGGCTCATACTTTCAGTACCTTCAGACTCAATTCCTCCCTTCCCCAGGTCATCCCTTCTCTCTCATTGTCCCCTTGGCTCAACTCTGTCAGACTTACTCTCCCCAGGTCCATATCATCAGTTCTCTTACTTATGTACTCTTCCTCAGCCTCCTCGGAATCAACCATTCATCTAGTCTGCTTCCCCCACCATTCTTCCTCCCTTCCAGACTGACCCCCATAGGCTGATACCCTCTCATTCTTCCCACAGCCCATCACTCCCTTTCTCTTTCAGCCCCCTTTCCTCTTCCCCGCTATTCTCTAGTAGTTTCAGCTCTGCCCACGCTTGGGTTCATCTTATTGTTCTTTTCAAAACCAAAGGAGTGTTTGGGAACTTCTCCATTCGTACCATTTCTCTCCTCTCAGTCCATCTCTGTCAGACACACACACAGAAACACAGATATCCACATGCGCACACTAATACAAGTTGATGAAGGAACCTATATTAGAGCTCTATACTAAAGTTCAGTGCAGATCTAATGCAAAAGTCTTGTTTTCTGTTGCTGTAGGCGAACAGTGTGCAAGTTAAGTGGGTACAAAAAGTCTGCATTATGCAGACACAGGATCTATTATCAGCACCTATATCTTTTGCAAAAAAAAAAAGGCTTGGCACTGGTGCAGAGGTGCTGGAATGCTATCTGGCGCATAAACAGCAATATTAATTTCTGCACAGAATAATATTGATGTTTATGCACCAGATTGCATTCCAGCACACTCCCCTGCTGTTTTTCTTTTACCACTCCCCTCAGCAAAGCCAGAAAATAGTTACGGTGCAGTATGCTCAAGATAGAGAAGAAATGGGCATCAATTCCTCACCAGTGCTGCAGACCTATGAGCTAACCCTTTATGCCTCCTCCGACCTTGTATTAAAATTCCATTTCTTATTGGTCTTCCAGTTTAGTCCTCCACCTCTGGGTTGTGCACCTCCTCCTGCAGCTTGGAGACTGGGCATGTCACAAAAACGTGACATCACTGGATGTAGTCTGCTGGCCTCTCCCATCATCCCCAGTGTGTCCAGTCTCCATGCAGCAGGAGGATGTAGTGAGCCTAAGTGCTGGGCTCACTTGAGAATAGATAAGGATTAGTCAGAGTAGTGTTCAGCTAGTTTTGCTTTAATTTTGTCCCTAATTTGTATGCTTTGTTTAATTTGGGGGACTGTGTCTTTAAAAAAAAAAAAAAAGTAAAGAAAATGCTAAGGAAAGGAGGTGCTGTTGCTTGTGCCTGGTCCTGATTGCCCTGTCACTCTTTATTTTTCTCTATTCCGCTGTCCCTTTCACTACTGGCACTGATCTCTCCCCCCTGATTTGTACGGGAGAGCTCGGCTGTAACTGGCGGGTCTGGCATAGGCAGCGCGGGGCTGCCGCTTCTCGGCAGGCTCGCTCATTTTCTGGCTGGAGTTGGGTTCGGTGGCTCTCCGCTCACTGGTTAAGTTGAGCGGAACCGCGTGGGCGGCAGCACAGAGTTAGCGGGAACGCCGTTCGGAGCGATCCGGTGCCGCTGATATTGTAAGTACGGGCAAAGCAGCTGGCTGAGAGTGGGGGGGGGGGGGGAAGGAGGGACATCTGCAGGCCTACAAAGCCAGGATCCAGTGACTTTGGTGCCTTTTTTCCGCCTCAGTCAGGCAGCGGCGGCCATTTTGGAAGCGTGTCTGCTGGACGCAGGCAGCTGAATCCCGCAGCTCTCCCTTCACTCCTTTTTGGATGACGTTTTTTCTTCTCAAGCTCCTGAAATCTTGCTTATCTTAGTTTGTTTTCGATTTTGATTTTATTTTGATTCGGTTTTCTCCCGATAGTGGGGCACGGTATTGCTCTGGGAGCTGGAGATTAGGCAGATCAAGGGGGTTGCCTGTCTTCGGGGCAGAACCACTGCTTTGGCATCCTGTTTCTTTTTTTGTGGCAGTCTTGGCTGTTTTAAAAAAAAGAAAAAAAAAGAAATAATAAACGGGGGGAGACTATTTTGAAGACATCCTTTAAAGTAAAATAAATAAATAAATAAATAAAATACTTGGAAAGAAGGCATTGCTTTACTTCAGAGCCGTAAGCGATGGCGGCGCGGCCTCAGTGTGTGGTTTGCGGTACCCGTAGAGGTGCTATCGCTGACTCTGGGATTTGCCGCGGCTGTACGCAAGTTTCTACTAGCGTGGAGCAGCAAATGGAGGTGAAGGCCGGGCAGGAACTGCAGGGGTCCTCGGCTGGATTGGATGCAGAGGTGCCACTGGCCACTTCACCAAGGGCCAGGCTCGAGTCGCCGGTGGGTCTTTTGGGAGCCCTGGCGGTTTCGGGTCCGCAACCAGGAGACTTCTGCCCTCACTTTGTGTTAATTATGCATTGGGCGTTTTGTTTAAGGCGACAAGGGAAGATGCTGGAGTCTCTGTCGCTGTCTGGAGTGCCGCCACATCCAGGTCTGACTGAGGCAAGTACCAGTTCCTCCAGACCGTCTAAGCGGGCGAGGACTCTGGAGCCTTCCATTTCTGAGTTGGAAGGGCAAGAGTCGGAGGACGTTGAGAGGAAGGAGAGGTAAACTTGGAAGAAGGAGAGATTCCTAAACCAGAGGACCAGGCAAAAATTATTCGGGTATTCCAGAGGGATGAGTTGACAGCGCTTATCACGGAATCCCTTCAGACACTTAAGCTCGCTACGGAACAACCTGTCAAAGACGACAATGGGGAGAACCTCGTTATTCAGGCAGTGAGACAGACGCAGGTGGTGTTTCCCGTTCACAAGGTGGTGAACAGGATGATACTGGATGAATGGGATCAACCGGAGGCAGGGCTAAGAGGAGTACAGATTATGAATAGGCTGTATCCCTTAGCAGATAAGGACAAGGAGAGGTTTCGGTCTCCGAGGATTGATGCAGCGGTGTCAGCGGTGACCAAGAAAACCACTATTCCGGTTGAGGGCAGCTCAGCCCTGAAGGATGCACAGGATAGGAAGTTAGATGGCTTGTTGAAACAATCCTTTGAAGCCAATGCGGTGTCATTGTAAGTGTCCATTTGTGGGGCGTGGGTGGCAAGAGCTTGTCTTTGATGGTCGCAGCGTTTGCGGCAGTCCGCTCAGCTGGAGCAGGAGGGTCTGAGAGAGCTGGATCGCCTGGAGTTGGGGTCAGCTTATTTGTCAGATGTGCATTATGATCTGATCAGGGCCCTGGCTAATAGCATGGCGTCGTTTGTTGCTGCTCGCAGATCCTTATGGTTGTGAAATTGGGCGGCAGACGGATCTTCTAAAGCACGGCTAGGCAAACTCCCCTTTAAAGGAAGGTTGTTGTTCGGGGAGGATCTCGATAAGTTGGTGAAGGAGTTAGGGGAGTCTAAAGGTGGTCGTCTGCCAGAGGATAAGCCAAAACAAGGGAAGTCCGCGGCGCCCTTTCAGGTCTCCCTTCGAGATTTTCGGAGATTTCGGACTTCACGCTTGGGCGGATTCCAAAGAGGAAGATTTGCTCCTCGGATTCAGGGGTTTCGAGGAGCAGGTAGAGCTTTTGCGGCGGCGGCTTCAACCTCTGGTTGCAAGCCGCAATGAAGTGAGGGGGACCCCGGCAGGAGATTGTTCGATAGGCGGGCGACTTCGGAACTTTCTTCCTGCCTGGGTCCGAATAACGTCCGATCAGTGGGTGTTAGAGGTAATCCGGGAGATCTATGCGCTAGAGTTCGCGCAGCCGGTCCGGGATTCGTTTTCACAGTCGCCCTACAAAGGGCTACAGAAAACCTGAGCAGTTCGCTGCACTCTAAATTGACTGTTGCACTTAGGTGCAGTCGTGCCGGTGCCCCAGGAAGATTGCGGCAGGGGTCGATGCTCAATCTATTTCGTGGTACCAGAGAAGGACTGATCTTTTCGTCCCATATTGGATCTAAAAGGGGTGAACCGCTGTCTCCGGGTGCCGCATTTCAGGATGGAAACCCTTCGGTCCATCATTGTCGCGGTATGCCAAGGGGAGTACTTGACATCCCTCGATCTCACGGAGGCCTATTTGCACATACCGATCACAGTGGCTCACCAAAGGTTCCTGCGCTTCGCTGTTCCGTGGGGACACTATCAGTTCCAGGCCTTGTCTTTCGGTCTTGCGCCGGCGCCGCGGACGTTCACCAAGATCATGGTGGTGGTGGTGGTGGTGGTGGTGGCGGCGTTACGAAAGGAGGGAATCCTGGTTTATCCTTCTCTCGATGATTGGTTAATTCGAGCAAAGTCCAAAGCCGAGAGCGAGCAAGTTACGGACAAGGTGGTGACATTCTTGGAGAGTCTCGACTGGGTAGTCAGTACAAACAAAAGTCGTCTGCTTCCATCCCAGAGCCTCGAGTATCTCGGGGTGCAATTCGACACTCAGAGAGGAGCAGTGTTCCTACCTGATCGTCGGGTGCAGGCCCTACGACGAGTGATACGCAAGTTCCGGTCCACAGCGGCTCCTTCGGCCTGGAATTATCTCTGGGTGTTAGGGTCAATGGCAGTGACCTTGGAAGTGATTCCTTGGGCCAGAGCGCATATGTGGCCGTTGCAGCGATCGTTGCTTCACCGTTGGTCCCATCAATCCGATCCGCTGAGCAGACGTCTGCCCTGTCCGCTTGGGGTCTGACAGGCGTTGGACTGGTGGCTACTTCCGGAATGCTTGACTGTTGGGATGCCCCTAGAGCAGCCGGAGTGGCTACCGTTGTTGACAGATGCCAGCCTTGCGGGTTGGGGAGCGCATTGCGGGGAGCTCTTCACCCAGGGTCTGTGGTCAGCTCAGGAGAGCACCTGGTCAATCAACAGGCTGGAACTCAGAGCGGTGGCGTTGGCATTGCAGTTGTTTGAGGGGACGGTGCGGGTGGCGTTGGCATTGCAGTTGTTTGAGGGGACGGTTCGGGGTCGGGCAGTCAAGGTTCTGTCAGACAACTCTGCAACAGTGGCCTACATCAATCGGCAGGGCGGTACAAGAAGTACGGCCATGGAGGAGGAAGCAAAGGCGCTCTTTGCTTGGATCGAACCTCGACTGCAAGCGATTTTGGTGGCGCACATTGCCGGGAAGGACAATGTGACGGCGGATTTTCTCAGCAGAGTTCAAGTGGATGCCAGAGAGTGGGAATTGAATCCGGAGGTGTTTGCACAGGTGATACACAGGTGGGGGCCACTGATCATGGATCTCATGGCGACCTTTCACGCAGCGAAGGCCAGTCGGTTCTTCAGCAGTTGACGAGAATGGATGTTGGAGGGGATCGACGCTCTACTCCAACTCTGGCCAGTGTCTGGTCTCCTCTGTTTTCCCTCCATGGGCGCTCATAGGTCGGGTGGTACAGCGCATCGAGGCTCACCCGGGGAGAGTGCTGCTAGTGGCTCTGGACTGGCCAAGACGTCCGTGGTATGCCGATCTCATTCGCCTCCTCGACGGAGAGCCGTGGAGATTACCAATGTCAGACAGTCTGTTATTTCAAGAGCCTCTGCGGATGCCCCTCGTGGATCGGTTCTCGCTTATAGTTTGACCATTGAAAGGGTTACTTGGGAGCAGTCATTGCAGCTTTACTTAAAACTCGGAAGTCCTCTATGTCTCTGAAGTATGTGCGCATTTGGCGCATATTTGAGGATTGGTGTTCGAGGAGACAAGTGCGCGCGGCGACGGCGTCTGTGCCAGTGGTGGTAAGCTTCCTGCAGGATGGGTTTGAAAAAGGTCTGGCGGCCAGTTCCTTGAGAGTACTGTTAGCCGCGCTAGCTTGTTATAGGGGCAAGGTGCAGGGGTTAGCGCTCGGTGCACATGCTGACATGTTGCGTTTCCTAAGAGCAGTATCCTGGTTACGTCCCTCTCGTAGAATTGTGGTTCCTCCTTGGGATCTCAACTTGGTTTTAGGGGCTCTGGCTAGGGAGCCGTTTGAGCCTTTGCTTCAGGCATCTGTAAAAGATCTGACGTTGAAGACAGTGTTTCTGGTGGCCACTTGTTCAGCGAGGTGAATTTCTGAGTTACAGGCGTTGTCTTGTAGAGAGCCCTTTCTGTCTTTTTCTAGAGAAAAGGTGGTGCTTCGCCCAGTTCCCTCCTTTTTGCCCACAGTAGTTTCTCCTCCATTTCATGTAAATCAGATGGTTTCTCTTCCGGTGCTGGGTTCATTAGAGCATAACGCAGTGGACCGGGGTCTGCGCCGCTTGGACTTAAAGCGGGTGTTACGTCAGTATTTGAAGGTTTCCGAGGGTTTTCGCAAATCCAACCGTCTGTTCGTGTTGTTCGGTGGATCCCATAAAGGGGAGGCAGCGGCGAAAGCTTCCATTTCTCGATGGATCAGAGAAGCGATTGCTTCTGCATATTTGTTGTCGGGGCGACAGGTATCAGTTGGATTGCGAGCCCATTCTACCAGAGCGCAAGCGGCGTCATGGGCAGAACACAGTTTAGTGTCGCCTGTGGAAATTTGTAGGGTGGCGACGTGGCCGTCTCTTTACACTTTCAGTAAGCACTACCGCCTGGATGTCTTGGCAGCAAAAGATGCTGTGTTTGGGGCGGCGGTGTTGCAGTCTGGCTGGAAGAGTCCCTCCCAATAAGTACTGCTCTGTTACATCCCAGAGGTGGAGGACTAAACTGGAGGACCAATAAGGAAATGGAAATTACACTTACCTTGTAATTGTTTTCCTTGAAGGATGACAGTTTAGTCCTCATTCCCTCCCAGTGGGGAGTTCAGCCGAGAGACAGATGATATAACAGGTAGGTGGAGGCCTGGCGATACTTCTTTGTTTTTTCTGGTTCATGCTGGTCTACCTTTATGGCGGAGGTGGAGGGAAAAGGCACAAGGGAATAAGCCTAACTTCCATCCAAATTTTCTTATATAAGCTGGTTATGTATTCGCTTAAAATGTTTTTTATTAGTAATTTATTTGTTGCTCCTTTGAGTGTGCTTTGTCAGTAGTTCACTGGGGATGATGGAAGAGGCCAGCAGACTACATCCAGTGAAGTCACGTTTTTGTGACATGCCCAGTTTCCAAGCTGCAGGAGGAGGTGCACAACCCAGAGGTGGAGGACTAAACTGTCGTCCCTCAAGGAAGAACAATTACCAGGTAAGTGTAATTTCCATGTGTTGAGCTTAGCCTTCTAGTCTTCTGTGCATTACTCTGCATTAGCACTGAATAGCTAATTAATTACCTTAGATATGTGTGTTGTGTACTACTGTCTGCTCAAGGCTTTGCACAGTTAGCTCCTGCACAAAACTCCTTTCTGCTTTAGTAGCGCACAAAATTGTATGCAAAAACTGAGTTAACTTGTGTACAAAGTCTAGCACACTTTACTGCATCGACCACACAGAGTGGTTGAAGAGAATTCCATGAGCCATGCTCTATATATTTTCCCCACTTGTTCTTACCAATCCAGCAGATGTTGGAAAGAAATTATACATAAAGGATTGAGAATGTTAGCCTGAGGATCAAATAATGATCCAAAAAATTTAACAGGACTGGAAGAAATTTGGCATGAGAGAAAATAGTGAAAAGACAAATTGAGTTTGAAAATGGGCCAGTGCATTTCTATGGAAGAAGCAGTTCTAATTTCTGTAGGGTAGAAACGTTGACATTCTGAAACATAGCAGTTAGAGAATTGCTCCTTTCTGTCTTCCTTGCTCTTTTCTGGAGTCTCCTGGTCAGACATACATGTAAACATTCACACACACATGCATACAGATGGTTGGGACAGGTTACCTCGGGCTGGAAGGCTGGGGGTTCAATTCCCACATGGGGACAAGCAACTTCAGGCCGGAGGGACTGGGGTCTCTAGTCCTATGGCCACTCCTTGTGGCCTTGGGCAAGCCACTTAACCCTCCATTGCCTCAGGTACACAGATTGTGAGCCCTTTGGGGACAAGGGAATAAAAAGTACCTGTTAGTATCCATGTAAACCGCACTGATTCTAAAGAGCGCGGTATAAAAAAATAAATAAAAAAATAAAAAAAATAAATAATTGTCCTCACTATGATATTCCATTCAACCCCCCCACTGTTGCCACTCTTTTATTGGTAGTGGTTTGGCTAGTGATTCAAATGTGTTTCATTTTTTTGTCATGATTTCTGCTGTGAAGCTTAATGACTGAACCGTACAGCATTCTTCATGGTTGCTATATGTATGGTGACATCTAGTGACTGAAATGCATGGCTTGCTTCTGGTTGCTATTTGTCTGCGAATAAGTGGTGGTGAAATACTGCAATACCTATTGCCATGGGACAGTGGTGGCTCCGTGGATAAACTAATAAAATGAAACCTTGTTTGTTTGTTTATTTAATGTCTTTTTTTTATACCGTGCTCTTTAGAATCAGTGCGGTTTAAAGTTAACAACTTGTGCAGTGTAGGCAGGACCTACACTGGACTTACAATGAACAGGGGATTCTAAATGGGACTGACAGTGTAACTATGTACAGGCAAGCTAGCTGTCACAGGTGACGTGGTCAGCTCACAACTATTTACAGATTTGTTCAACAATATACAGATTGGATAATACATTATTCTTTCCTAAACAATGGAATATTGTGAGTATTGTTCCATTCAGGCTATATACTACATAATATTTAGCCAACTTTTCAGAAAGTTCCTGGAGGAAAGGTCCATAAACCATTATTAAAAGGGACCCGGGATATCACTGCTTGACCCAATACAAGCATTTTGGGGAGACTGCTAAGTACTTATGACCTAGATTGGCCACTGTTGGAAACAGGATACTGGGCTTGATGGACCTTGGTCTGACCCAGTATGGCATTTCTTATGTTCTTAGGTGGATCCTCATGTCTGTTTGACTGAGTGCATCTTTCTTCCACTAATACCCTGAAAGTTTTGTGTCAATAGGAAAGTTTTGTCTAGGGCAGCGATGGCGAACCTATGGCACGCGTGCCAGCTGTGGCACGCGAAGGCCTTGCAGCTGGCACGCGGGTAGGTCCGCAAAAAAGAAAAAGCTGGCTCTGGCTGCTGCCGCGGACGCGGCAGAGTGCAGTGTCCCGTGGGGCCCCCTCCGCCCGCTAAGCCCCTCTGCAAGGGCTTTCAGATTCGCGAGGGAGAGCGTCTCCCTCGCGTCTCTGTTAAGCCCGCAGGGGCTAATGGGAAATTTCCCATCAGCCCCTTTAGACGCGAGGGACTGATGGGAAATTTCCCATTAGCCCCTGCGGGCTTAACAGAGACGCGAGGGAGACGCTCTCCCTCGCGAATCTGAAAGCCCTTGCAGAGGGGCTTAGCGGGCGGAGGGGGCCCCGCGCGGGACATTGCATTCTGCCGCTGCCGCGGCAGCGGCAGCAGCCAAAGCCAGCTTTTTTTTGTTTTTAAATATGCCATTGGGGGGGGGGGTTAGGACTTCTAATGGGCTAGGGGGGGGGTGTAGGACTGCTAATGGGCTAGGGGGGGTAGCGGGTGGGACTGCTAATGGGCTGGGGGGGGGGTAGTGGGTAGGACTGCTAATGGGCTGGGGGGGGTAGGACTGCTAATGGGCTAGGGGGGGTAGGACTGCTAATGGGCTGGGGGGGTAGGACTGCTAATGGGCTAAGGGGGTAGGACTGCTAATGGGCTGGGGGGGGGGTAGGACTGCCACTGGGCTGTGGGCCGATGGGGGCTGTCTGGAAATGGGGTGATGGGGGGTTAGGACTGGTAATGGGCTTTGGGGGGGTTAAGACTGCTAATGGGCTTTGGGCTGATGGGGGCTGTCTGGAAATGGGGTGATGGGGGTTAGGACTGATAATGGGCTATGGGGGGGGGCTAGGACAGGAAATGGGTTGATGGGGAGGGGTTAGGACTGGATGGGCTGTGGGCTGTTGGGGGGGTTAGGACTAGTAATGGGCTATGGGGGGGTTAAGACTGGTAATGGGCTGTGGGCTGATGGGGGCTGTCTGGAAATGAGGTGATGGGGGTTTAGAACTGCTAATGGGCTATGGGGGGGGGGTTAGGACTGATAATGGGGTAAGGGGGGGTGGCTAGGACCGGAAATGGACTGATGGGGAGGGGTTAGGACTTGAGGTGTGCTGATGTGGTTAGGACTGGTAATGGGCTGTGGGCTGATGGGGGGTTTAGGACTGGCAATGGGCTGTGGGGGGCTGACTGGAAATGGGCTGATGGGGTTAAGACTGGAAGTGGGCTGATGGGGGGTTAGGACTGGTAATGGGCTATGGGGGGATAGGACTGATAATGGGCTATGGGGGGGTTAAGACTGGTAATGGGCTTTGGGCTGATGGGGGATGTCTGGAAATGGGTGAGGAGGGGTTAGGACTGGTAATGGGTTATAGGGGGGGCTTAAACTGAAAATGGGGTGATGGGGGTTTAGGACTGGAAGTGGGTTGATGGGGGGCTAGGACTGGTAATGGGTTGGGGGGTTGCTATGACTGGAAATGGGCTGAGTGGAAGGGGAGGCTTGAACTGCAAATAGCTGATGGGGAGGGAGCTTGGAATGGAAATGGGCTGTGAGGGAAGGGAGCTAGGACTGAAAATGGGCTGATGGAGCAGCTAGGATAGGACTGGAAATGGGCTGTTGGGGGGAGCTAAGATTGGAAATGGGCTGTGGTGGGGGCTTGAATTGAAATGGACTCATGGAGGGGCTAGAACTGGAAGTAGGCTCATGGGGGGGCTTGGACTGGAATTGGACTGAGTGGAGGGGAGCTATGATTTGACATGGGCTGATGATGGGGCTAGGAAATGACTAGAAATGGGCTGATGGGGGGCTAGGATTGGAAATGAGCTGATGAAGGGACTCAGACTGAAAATGGATGGGGGAGCTAGGACTGGAAATGGGTTGATGGGGGGCTAGGACTGGAAATGGGCTGATGCAGGGACTAGAAAGGAATGGATGCTGGGTGAGACTGGAACTAGAAGGGAGCTGATGTTGGGGGAGGATTAGAATGGGATGGGGCTGGGAGAGTAAAATGGAGAGGGGAAAAATATTTTGTGTGGGAGGAATGAAAAATCTACAATTGGCCGGGTATTGGGAGAGTAAGTGGGGATTGAGGATGGAGCGGTAAAATTTGTGTGGATGAAATAGGAATGAGGAAAGAGCAAAAGGAGAAAGATTAGTATGTTAAAGCAGATGTAGAGAGAGAGAATGGAAAAAAAAGACTAGAAGAGAGAGAAGAAAGAACAAATGGACAGCAGACGATGGAGAGTTAGCAGAAAACATGAAGAAACCAGAAGAAAGTGGCTGGAGCAATTGCAACTGAAAAAAAATGCACAAAAGGTAGAAAGATATCTCTTTATTTTGAATTTATTAACTGGAATATGAAACCTCTGGGAAATGTGCATCATTAACGTCTGTGCTTTGTTTGGTACAAGAGGAAATTAATTTATAGTTTTATTTCTACAGTGTTGTACATTCCAAGTTTGGCTTTTGGGGTTCCCAGTTTAATTATTGCCTTCCTGTTTCTAAATTGTGATTCCTTGTTTGGTGATGGTCTATGTTCTGCATGTGTAACTGAGCTGAGGTTTAATTGACGTGCTGGCACTTTGAGGAAATTCTTTGGTTTTGTGCGGCAGTTTGGGCACTCGGGCTCAAAAAGGTTAGCCATCACTGGTCTAGGGTAATAAAGAGTTGGACAGTTCATTTTTGTGATCTGTGTAGTATAGTCAATGAAGACATGTATGTGGTTGTCGTCTTCTAAAAACTTTTTATAGTATATATCAAATTTATTAATTTTTTGCCACAAAACAGTGGTATTTTGACGAGGATCCAATTTTTCACAAATATTAGGAATCATAATTGTGCATGAATAATTTCAGTTTTGTATCCGATCCAAAACAGATTTTCAGGAAATGTTTGGGGCCAAGTGGCGTTGAATATGAATATTTTTCTCTGGATCCATGAATGCTGTACATGAGTGCACACCAATTCCTGGAAAGTAGGCTTCATTAGTTTTGTATGGCACATTTAGTTTGTTTGGTCCAAAAAAAATCTATTTTTTCTTTAGGCTGCTTGAGCTCAGAAAATGTTCGACCCCACTACTATCCTGTTCATACAAATTCATTTTGTATTCTAACATTTGTTCAGATTAATCTACAGCTGGTCTCAACTGACTGGTTTCCCACCTGCTTGTGGTTTGCATTTTGCTGATGCAAGCTTTCTTTTTGGAGAGAGCTAGTTAGCTCTATGCCCATTCTTTTGATATGGATTTTTTTTCTCCCAAGCATATAATTAAGAAAAAGATAAGTGTTTTTAAGATTCTACAATTAGGGCTAGAGGTATGATTCGAGCAAAAAAGCGTTCAAATGACTTGCAAGTTACTTTACCCGCACGGTGTTAAAGTAGCAAATATTTTGCCCAAGGTTTTTAATTCCTTGCCATTTCTAATAGAGGAAGATGTCGCAGAAAAATAGCTTCTAGCAAAAGATTTTGGGGTTTATACAGAAACCCTATGCTAGAGCCCAGCGCTAAAGCTGTAACATGGGGTTTCCTAACGCAAGTTTAACCCTGACTTTTGTACCACAATGCCATAAGCAAGCAGCATTCAAATTACCTATATGCAAAAAGGCGGCGCTAAACAAGGAGAAAAAGTCAAATACATTTACACAAGGGTCTGTTAGCAGATTCTGTGTTTTGCACAAGTTGGTGCATGCTGTTTTGTTTAAAGTCATCTGAGGAGAAGTTTGACACTTCACTTCAGATGACCCACGGACCAGACCCTCTGTTTTTTGCCTGATAAGCGAAGGAATGGGACTGGTGCCCCTCTGAATACCTCTTGCCTACCCTGACCAGTACAAAAATAGTTAGTGACTCCATGGGACCTGCTCTCCCCCTACCTCCCCAACCTCTCAAAAGATCATTGGTGGCCCTGTTGGTGTCAATGCCTCTCTCCCCTCCCCCCAACCCTCACACAGTGCTTTTCAAAGTCAAGAGGCAGGAGCGATGCCCACATGCTCCTACCTTCCTGCCACCATCTTTCGAAATGGTGGTACCTGACCCCAGGATGCACCATGCAAGGGTCAGGCACTGCGATTTTGAATGATGGCAGCTGGGAGGCAGAAGGATGTGGGCATCGCTTCTGCCTCCGAACTGAAAAGGTACTGCGGTAGAGATTGAATGGGTACCTAGAGAGGGATCTAAGGTGTATGGAGAGGCCCACGGGGCCACCAATGATTTTTCTTTTGTGTGTCAGCATGGGGGGGGGGGCCCATGGGCTAGCAATGAATTTTTTTTGGAGCGACTGGTGGGGTGAGGTTTGGAGCCCATGAGGCCATAAATTATTTATTGGAGGAGCTGGAGGATTGAGGCCCATGGGACCACCAATTAATTAAAAAATTTTTTGAGTGGCTAGGGATGTGGGGGTTCTGGGCTTATGAAGCCACCAGTGATTTTTTTCAGAATGCCTGGTTGAGAGTCTGTCTGGGGAGCACTAGCCTCCCCCCCTGAATCTGGTAAATTGGTGACCTGTTCCAGTTCCTGGATTATCTGAGGTGAAGTGTTGACCTTTCACCTCTTATCCTTTTGCTCCCTGCTGCATCTTTATGCCTGCCCGAAACTGGCATAAAGATCTGTCATGACAAATAGTGTAAAAAACCCCCAAAACAAAACATGCTAAGTTTCGTCAGTTTTTTACATTAGGAGAAATTCAATTATTCATTATTTTGCATGCGATTAGCATGCCCACTACACTATGCTTTAGTTTAATGGTTTTACAGGTGATTTTCCTGTACTAGTTTTCTTTCTGCATCGGAGAGCAAGACTAACATGGGAAAATTTGAAGCAAAATGCTGCAGCTAGCGGCATAGCACATAATTTCTGCATTGGCCTCTGTTTGTACAAGGTGGGACTATTGCTAGAATTCTAAGAGGCAAAAGTCCACAAGATTTTTTACCTGAGTTTTCCTTGTGCTGTTCTGTGAATTTTTTTTTCCGTTACAGAAATGGCTGGAGATTAAAGACAGGGCATGAAATTTCAGATCTGACTGTACTGGTTCTGTAAAAATGTACACTTTCAAGATTTGATCATCCGGAGATAGCAGAATAGCTAGTAAAGATGAAAAGGTGTAGGAGGCAGTGGAAGAAAGTGTGATGCTTTGGCATGACAGTCACTGTTACTCTGATGTGCCTTGCAGACAGGTAGATGTCAACAGGATATGGTGGTTCTGTACTTTTATCTCTCACCTTATGGAATCACCTTTTTATCTTTATCTTTATTCAGTTTTTTGATAGACCTCTTAGGCCAGAGCATAAAAGCGGTGAACAATACAAACGATTGCTTAGACAAGGAAAGGAATGCCATTATCAGATATGACAGTAGAGGGAGAAAGAGGAGGGCTAAGGCATAGATAGAAGAGGACAGAAAGGCAAGGAGCGAGGGAGAGAAGAGTAGAAATATGGCAGTCATGACAGGGCATTAGACAGATTGAAGGCTAGGTGTAAAAAGTGTGTTTTTAAGGCGGCCTTGAACTTGACAAAGGAAGTTTGAAGTAGAGGATGAGTGGAAGGGAATTCCAATGCGAGGGGCCCAGGAAAAAGAAGCAGGTACGTTCAAAGTGAGCCTGAGTGGCATAGGGGAGAGCCAGATGGTGGTTATGGATCGAGCACAGAAGACTGTGGGGAGCATGGTAGTGAAGCAGGTTTGCAAGATATTGAGGTGTGGAGGTATAGACGGTCCGATGAACAAAGATGAGTATTTTGAACTGAAGCACACAGGTAACCAGTGAAGAAAGGCATGGACTGGAGAGACATGGTCACAATGGGAGGAGAAGGTGAGAATGCGGACAGCGGTGTTTTGATGTAATTGGAACTTGTAGAGATGATATTGTGGGAGGCTGGCTAGAGTGATGTTGCAGTAATCTATCCTTGAGATAATGAGGGAGAGGAAGAAAGTAGTCTGAGAACAAAGCAAAGGAAAGGGCAAACTGCACGAATTTGACAAAGGTGGTAGAGTGAGTGGCGAGCAATAGAGGAAATGTGCTCAGTGAAGGAAAGAGAGGAATCGAGAATACCACCAAGGTACCTAAAGGACGAGACTACAGGGATAGCGGTGGATGTGAGCACCGGAGCCAGGTGTGAAGAGGGGGCCCCGAAGATGATCCAGGTGGCGGTGGATTTGGAAAGGTTCAGGTGAAGAAAATTTGAGGACATCTAACAGTGAATGAGGGTCAGACAGGCATTAAGTATGTGGGGGGGGGGGGGGGCAATGTTAGGAGTGGAAGAGCTGGAATAGTATGCGGAGACACCGGATTCTTGTATGAGGAGGGCAAGTGGGGCCAAAAAGATATTAGAGAAGAGAGGATAGAACGGAACCCTGAGGGACACCACAGGTCAGGGGCAGGGAAGGTGAAGCAGAGGAGGGAGACAAAACGGAGAAGGAGCTTGCAAGTGACATCAAAATAATAGCAAATATATATTTTATGGAAGAGTTGACTACACAAGTCTTATCTGTGGCATGTCAGTTCTGAAGATAGTATCTGTTGCTCTGTCTCAGATCCAGTCCAGTATCGTCCATTTCCAGGTCCAGCAGGCAAGCATGTGTTAGTCCTTTCAGGTCTTTCCAGTGGTCCTCCTGGCTTAGTCTGCTCTCAGACAAGAGTCCAGGAACCACCCCTTTATGGTCTCCCCAGCATGTTTCCCTGTACGTTAGAGTGAGTGATCCAGTAGTCCCAAAATCCACGTTTGGTGGAATCCTTTCCTACGCTGGGGTCTGCCCACCTCCTTCTGGGCAACAGCCCCCTCCCCGGGTCCAAAGTAGCCCTCACCAGGATCCTTCACAAAAGTGAATGATATTCAAATTAGGTCAGGAATATGGAAATGATGTCTTCCTAACATCCTTCAGTTTAGAAAAACATACATCGAAAATTACAATAGATCCCCCCCCCCCCTTTTAAGTCTCTAATTCAGTTGGGGTGCATCCCAGGTATGGAATTACCTGGATGCCCCTCCACCTCCCATGTACCTTCATGTTGCTATTACCACCCCCATTCTGGTGGGTTATCCACCGGCTGAATATTCATGGGTGTCTCTTCAGGGACTTAGCTGTTGCTCATTTCCCAGCTCCATCTCCTCCTCCCACTGAGGGTCCCCTCTATCCTCCCTAAGGGGGGTCTACCTCTGTGGGGGTCTGGGCCAAGTCCCTCGCCTCCCTTTCATCCCAGGTGTTAGGGAGCTGGGCCCTATCTCTCCTGGCTGGGGAGGAAGCAGGGAGCAGAGGCTCAGGTCCTTCCTCTGCCCCTGGGTGTCCTCGTCCGCTGCTCTAGGGGGGACCCTCCTAGAGGCATCCATACCTCCAGAGTTGGGGCTGGCTGAGGTCCCCCAGGAGACCTGCAGTGACGGGACATACTGTGATGGGGTGTATCAAACCAGTGCAGAAGTAAACAATTACTTAATGAATTATTATTATACAAACAGTCGGACCTCTACGCATAGCAAGTGGGTCAATGGATTTTTTTTCTGACATTGTTTTTATAAATTGTACTTTAACTCAAACTAATAGGACCAATATAGGGTCATAAATTTCCCACCAGCGTGACACACAAGATCCATGCAATCACGCTCCAAACAAAATTTTTTTGTTGGACTGTAAATTGAGGTAGCTGTATCAAGCATCCTCAAAAAAAAACCATAAATCCCAATGGGTTTTGAAGCGTCGTACTTATACCACCTGCCAGTCAATTCATAATATATATGTGTTTATCTGCCCATGTAAAAAAAAGTATATGTGGGCCGCACTAAGAGAACCATGACAGCACATTTGCGTGAATATAGATCACGGCTGAATACAGCTACTAAGACAGCCCCCATTGGGATCACTGTTTGACCTTTCAACATTCGTTTGATTAAATTATGTTGGAGGATCATTCAACAAGTGCCTCGAGCCTGGCGAGGTGGCAATCTCGATGCTATTTTAAATTATCGGGAGCAATTCCGGATATTCTCTTTAAATGCAGTTCAGCCCAATGAACTCAATTGACGATTGGCTGGCAGACACTTTAGTAAGTCTGCAATCTGAGTACTAAGCTAGTGTTTGTGCTTAGCTCTTTAACAAGACGTTCAGGGAGGAACTTCTGGATGATAAAAAGACGCCACTGCCATTTTTCTACACAATCCTATGGAGCTCGAAATGTAAGGACAAGAAATCTCCTGTATCAAGATAAGTACTGCCTTTTCTATATTGCCCTGAAGCAGAACAGTTATACGGTTTATGGTTTGAAATGCGTTGGTTTGAATTATTATCGGCAGTTTTTATAAGCACTGCATGATCACTTAAAGTAGAATGGACTTTACAGAGGATGCTTGATACAGCTACCTCAATTTATAGTCCAACAAAAAAAAATTTGTCTGGAGCGTGATTGCAAGGGTCTTCTGTGTCACACAATTTTTATAAAGGCAACATAGATGTATATGCTTTTTATCAAATAGGTTCCCAGAAGCAGCCCCAATAGCACACAAGTGCTGATGCACCTATTTATGCCTGCTCTGAAAAGGCGTAAATGTGTGCATGTACTCGATGGACATACCCACATATTATAAAATATTTGTGTATATTGTAACTCTGTCTCTGCAATGTCAGAAGTGGGCATACTTTGGCGGAGCAAGCCATAAATATTTATCTAATGTGCTGCTGCACCTACCGCATTCTGTGGCCTGTTGCTTAATACCATTCCACTGAGAACCAGTGGTTAGTGGCAGATGGTTAAGAAGCAGGAGTGGAGGATTAAACCTAATGGCTAAAACAGTGGGCTGGGACCAGGGAAGCTAGGGTTAAAATCCCACCAATGATGTAAATTCTGCCCAAGCAGCCCCTGCAGTGTGGGGGGCCTTGGCAGAAAGGGGGCCCACACAGCGGCGGTTGCAGCAGCATGGCCAACTTTATCATATTTGCCATGCTGCTCCGCTCTTGTAAGTTCCTGCAGGCCCAGCAGCTGTTCCTCACTGGACCAAAGTCTTGTGATAACGGCCACATTATGAGACTTCGACCCGGGGGGTACAGCCCCTGGGCCCACGGCGAACATACTTGGAAGCAGTGTGGCAAGTACAGCTAGGTAAGTTTGCCACCGCCGCTGCCTCATGGGCTCGTAAGGGGAGAGGCACAATATGACAATGGGAGACCCTCAACAAAATATGCTTGGAGGTGCCTCATTGTAACTTATGCCACTGAATCCCAATGATGCTTCTTGAGGCCTTGAGCAGGTTATTTAACCCCCCTAGTTGCCTCAGGTACAAACTTAGATTGTAAGCCCTCTGGGGACAGGGAAATGCATTCAGGTACAGTAGGTAACTCATCTTGAACTACTACTGGAAAGATATGAGCTAAACACAAATACAAAGAAAAGAAGTTGAAAGCAGTAGTGCTTTAAAGTTTAGAAGGGAGGAGTGGCCTAATGGTTGGGGCACGTTACCTCATGCTGGAAGGTCGGGGGTTCAAATCCCACTAGAGGACAGCAACCTTGGGCCGGAAGGACTGGGGTTTCTAGTCCCACAGGTGCTCCTTGTGGTCTTGGGCAAGCCACTTAACCCTCCATTGCCCATGTTCCCTGTAAAATAGTTATCTCCAAGTTATAATGCCCTGTTCAATGTAATTTCAGTTTGTTCAATGTAAAACAAAAAAGGAGGAGGGGTGCTCATAGTCTCCAAATCGGACCTTAACTTCCACATAACAGATTCCTCTAGCTCAAGCAATCTAGACATACTCTCCATTACAAACCAGCAAATCTCCCTCAACCTCTTATACAGGACACCGTCCACGTCTCCAGATGACCTCCCAACCATTATTGACCTTACTGCCAGCACCCTCAATCCCAATAAACCAAATTGGATAATGGGTGACTTCAATCTCCCATCGTTATCCCAAAACCACGCAATTGCCTTCCTTGGTGCTATGGAAGACCTGGGACTCAAGCAAATTATCAATAAACCCACTCATATAAAGGGAAACATTCTGGATTTGGTATTTGCTCCTCAGACAGTCATTCAACAAAACCACAACCTACCAATATCAATCGTTGATGTACCCTGGTCAGACCACAAACTGATCATTTTCCAGATCCCCATCATCAATGAGAAGCTGCACAGAAGCCAAAACATGCACAGCACATCACGGACACCCACAAGAAGATTTAGACCATTTAACAGAGAACACATCTTGGCTGAGACCCAATCACTCCTCAACAAAACCACACCAGACCTCGACGAACTAATCAACTCCTGGAACTCCAATCTGCATGCCATATCACAACCTCCAATTTCCAATAACACAAAGAGGAGAAAAAGAAGCACCGCCCCATGGTTCTCTCCTGAATTGCGAGCCTCTCTGACTCAACTCCGCAGACTGGAACGCCGCTGGCGCAGATCACTTTCCACTGAAGATCAGACCGCCTACCGTACTCACCTCTCCACACACCGTGAAGCAATCACAACCACAATGAAACAATATCACACAGACACCCTAAAGAGATCACTGAATAAACCACGTGACCTCTTCAACCTGGTCAAATCCCTCTCAAAGGAACCTTCTCCCGAACAACACAGTGAGATTCATCCACAGAAATTCGCTGACTACATGCAATCCAAGATAGTGCAAACTAACAAGGTGTCAACAGTCCCGTTCCAAGAACCAACGAATGCAACCCCACTAAATAACTTCTCTACACCATCCACTAAATGCATCGAGGACACCATAGCATCTCTCAATACCTCCACTGCACAAACGGACCCATGCCCAGCTTTTTGGATTAAGGAGCTACGTTGTGCGTTCAGCCCCTTCATTGCAAATCTAATGAACCTCTCATTCACAACAGGGTACTTCCCTGCAGCACTCAAGCAGACTTCCATCAGGCCACTTTTGAAAAACCCCAAGCTAGACCCGCAAAAGGTCGAATCTTATAGGCCTATAGCTAGCATTCCCCTCTTAGCCAAGATAATTGAGAAGGAGGCACAACGGCAAATCCAAGATCATATAGACACCACAGCGCCCCTAGATCACTGCCAACATGGGTTCAGAGAATATCATGGGGTCGAGACCCTTCTCACGAACCTATTCAACGACATTATCACAGGCATTAACAACATCCGACAAGGATTTGTACTCGTCTTCTTAGACATCGCTGCGGCGTTCGACTCAGTAAGCCACGAAATTCTCCTCGGACGACTGAAAGAGAAAGGTATCTGCAACAGTGCATTAGAATGGTGCAACTCTTACCTGGATGGTAGATGGCAATATGTGAAGTCCGGTACAGAAGAGTCAAAACGCTTCCATCAAAAGCAAGGTGTGCCTCAAGGTTCCTCATTGTCTTCCCTACTATTTAACATATACATGCAGCCCATCTGCGACATCATAAGATCTTTCAAAGTCAACTGCTTGATATACGCAGATGACATTCTCTTATATATGCCTTTCTCCACAACTCAATTAGACCTGGCACCGTTGGTAGACTGCCTCAATTCGGTCTCAGAGTGGCTCCAATCACAAAACCTTCGCATTCAACATAAAAAAACAGAGGTGCTCTTCATCTCCAAAGACCCCAACTTCACCCCTCCAGCCCACGTCAGTGTCAAGGAAGCTGACCTACAAGCTAAAGAAACAATAAGATACCTTGGAGTTACATTGGACCAACGTCTGGATATGAAACATCACATAAATAACATAGTCAAAGCTGTATACTTCAAAATACGCTCGCTTAGGCATATGCGCTCCATGTTGGACCCTGATGACTTCCGAACCATATACCAAGCACTAATCCTGCCACACTTCGACTTTGCAAATGCCATATTACAAGGTCTCCCTCAATCCACTCTTAGCCCATTACAGATGGCCATGAATGCCGCAGCAAGAGTCCTCTACGGAGCCTCCAGAAGCGACCACGTAACTCCCATTCTTAAACAGCTTCACTGGCTCCCCATCCATGGGAGGATCATCTTTAAAACCCTAGTCCTATCATTCAAGGCAATCAAGGGTATCTCATCCTCCTCACTCACAGATCTGATTCACACAGTACCCCCCAACAGATCCAGAAGAACATCAGCCGTAAACCTACTGACAACCTCGAAGGCGTTGACAAAGTGCAACATGACAACCTCAAACAGAGCCTTCAGTTTCTATGTACCCAAATGCTGGAACGCTCTACCCTCCGACATAAGGGCCATTACTGACCTACTCCAGTTCAGGAAGGCACTCAAATACCACCTCTTCCTTCAATACTACCCTACCAGCAATTGAACCAGAGGAAGTGACCCACTCATGAACACACCATGCCGTTCTTGATATTATTAAGACTCTATTCTGTTCTATGTAATTATCTCTTGTATATAGTTTACCCCGGTTCTCCAAGTTTGTACTCCTGTTCGATGTAAACCAAACAGCTTGTTGTTATGGTCTTTATGTTATAATGTAAACCGCGCTGATGCCGAATAGTGCGGTATATAAGAACTTGTAATAAATAAATAATAAATAAATAAACCGCCTTGATATCATGAAAGGCGGTATATAAGAAATGTTAAATAAATAAAAATAAGTATTTTCTGCTTGCTCCTTCATACTGCATCTTTCCATATTGGGGCACAAGCATAGTACCAATGGTAGGATGGAGATTATTTATTTAACATTTTTTATATACCGTTTTTTTGCATTTCAAAATGGTTTGCAATAAACAATTTGTAACAGTGTATTTGCAGCTATTTTACAAGGAACAGAAACGGTTTGAACAATGGTAGAACCTTTTCAATAGAACTATTTTCAAAAGAACTATTTACATATTTACACTGGGGGACGAGTTAGGAGGCTAGGGAAGTGGAGGGAGGAGTGGAGAAGATGGGGTTTAATTTTGATTAGCTTTGGACGGGGTTTAATTTTGTTTAGCTTTAGAGATCTGATGTTTAGGGGGGGCAGGGTAAAGTATTCGCTAAAGAGGAAGGTTTTAAGCTTTTTGCGGCATTCTGAATGGTCGGAGCATCCTCTTAGGCCAGGAGGGAGGGCATTCCATATAGAGGGAGTATAGAGGGATAAGGCTCAGTTACATGTGGATTGTGTGCACTTTTTCTTTTGTGATGGTATGTTTAAAATGTTTGTTGTGTTTGATCTACGTGATCTGGTGGAGTTTAGTTTTGAAAGGAGCGAGAGTGGGCAGGGGGCGGATTCATTGTGTAGAACTTTGTGTATTAAGGTTTTGGTTTTAAATTTTATCCTGGCTTGTATAGGGAGCCCGTGGAGGTCCTTAAGGACGGGGGTGATGAGGACTTGTCTAGATGAGTTGGTTATTTTTATTATTTATTTATTTATTTTAATTTCTTATATACCGCACTCTTTGACATCAGCGCGGTTCACAGAGAACACAACAAGACCAGAACAACAGGCTGTTCGGTATTACACATAACAGGAGTATTCAACTTGGAAAAACATGGAAGAACTATTTACATGGAATATGCAATCTGTTAACTAGATAACATACTCGAACTATGTACATGAATTGGGACAATGTTGGGAGTAAGGAAGAAAGAAAAAGAAAAAGTGGTTGGATATGTAGTGGGACTTAATTTCATATGGGGTAGTATTTGGTAAATAGGTTGAATTTAAGGGCCTTTCTGAACTGGGCTAAGTCGGTTATGGTATGGATGTCAGAAGGGAGGGAGTTCCAGCATTTTGGTGCGCAAAACAAGAAAGCTCTGTTCGCTGTTGATAGATTGCATGTTGTTATGGCCTTTGGTAATGCTAAGGAGTTTAATGCTGCCTGTCTTCTATTTCTGTTTGGTGGTACAGATTGGATGAGCTCAGAAAGTGAGTTGGAAGATATACCCTTGATGGCCTTGAATGTGAGAATCAGGGTTTTGAACATCAGCCTTCCGTGTATGGGGAGCCAATGGAGCTGTTTGAAGATAGGTGTGATATGTTCACTCTTGGATGCTCCTTGAAGAACCCTTGCAGCAGTATTCATAGCGAGCTGTAATGGGCTCAAGGTGGATTGTGGGAGTTCTTGAAGAATTGAGTTGGCGAAATCAAAATGTGGTAAGATTAGTGCTTGGTAAATGGTTCTGAAGTCCTCTGGGTCAAGTAGGGAACGTAGGTGCTTGAGTGTGCGTATCTTGAAGTACACCGCTTTTATGATATTATTTATGTGTGGTATCATGTTGAGCCGATGGTCAAGTGTTACTCCAAGGTATTTTATTGCTTCCTTAGTGCATAGCTCAGCTCCCTTGACATTTATATGTGATGGTGGGGTGAAGTTGGGGTCTCTGGTGATAAAGAGAACCTCAGTTTTCTTGTGCTGAATGCGGAGGTTCTGTGATAGGAGCCATTCTGAGACTGCATTGAAGCAATTTGTTATAGGCAATAAATCCATTTGTTTTGTGGAAAATGGCATGTAGAGTAGGATATCATCTGCGTATACCATACATTTCACATTGAATGATCTGATGATATTGCAGATCGGCTGCATATAGATGTTGAACATGAGGGAAGAGAGAGAGGACCCTTGCGGAACGCCTTGTTTTTGATGGAAGAGTTTGGATTCTCCTGTTGCGGATTTTACATATTGCATTCTGGTGTCAAGGTATGATTTGCACCATTCGAGTGCTGAGTTGCAGATGCCTTTTTCTTTCAGTCGACCGAGGAGAATCTCATGGTTTACCGAATCGAACGCTGCTGCTATATCCAAGAAGATTAGTACAACGCCTTGCTGTAGGTTGTCTATGGTGGTGAGAACATCATTGAATAGAGTAGTAAGCAGTGTCTCAACACCATGGAATTCTCTGAAGCCGTGTTGAGAATGGTCCAGGGGGGCTGCGGAATCTATGTGGTCTTGGATTTGCCTTTGTGCCTCTTTCTCACAGATCTTTGCTAGAAGGGGGATACTGGCTATTGGCCTGTAGGAATCAGGCCGTTTAGGGTCTAGTTTCGCGTTTTTTAGCAGAGGTCTAATGGATGTGAGCTTTAATGCAGATGGGAAGGAGCCAGATGTAAAGGAGAGGTTAATGATTCTTGCAATGAAAGGGCTAAATGTACTTCGAAGATCCTTTATCCAAAAGGCTGGGCACGGGTCGGTTTGTGCAGTCGTGGTGTTGAGTGAGGCGATTGTGTCTTCAACGTGTTTGGCAGAGGGTGTGGTAAGTGCAGACAGGGATGTTATACAGGTTGTTTCGTGTACCGTGGTTTTTGAAAGTTCATCTGTTTGTAGAAGTTTTGATTGTAAGTAATCAGCAAATTCCTGTGGGTGGATATCTTCATTTTGTTCAGAAGATGGTTCCTTTGATAGTGATTTGACAAGGTTGAATAGGTCGCGAGGTTTGTTCAAAGATCTTTTGAGCAGATCAGTGTGGTATTGCTTCTTTATGGTTGTGATTGCCTCGCGGTGAGATGCAAGGTGGTGATTGTAGGCGGCGTGGTCATCGATGGAAAGTGAGCGGCGCCAGCGTTTTTCGAGTCTTCGTAGGTGGGAAAGGGAGGACTGTAGATCAGGGGAAAACCATGGAGCAGAGGTTCTTTTTCTTGATGATATGTTCTTTTTGTGTGGTAGTTGAGCAATGGTGTTGAGGTTGTTGTACCAGGCGGTGACAGACTCATCAAGGTTGAGTACTGTGTTGTTGAGGAGTGGTTGGGTGCTTGACAGTATAAGTTCCCTATTAAAAGGTCGAAAGCCTCTCGTTGCTCTGGATGTGTTGTCCGGTTTTCTGTTGTTGAGAAGATGATTGTTACTCAGAGGAATTTGTAGGTTTATAAGCTTATGGTCTGACCATGGTACATTGGTGATCGATTTTACAATGTTGTAGTTCTGTTCGGAAACAGATTTGGGAGCGAAGACCATATCAAGAATGTTTCCTTTGGTATGAGTGGGCTCCGTGATCAGTTGTTGATATCCAAGATCTTCAATGGCATTGAGGAGTGAAGATGACTGGTTTTGCTGCAATGATGGGAGATTGAGGTCTCCCATTATCCAGTTAGGAGTGGTGGGGTTGCTGGTATTGGAGGCCAGGTCCAATATGGTGGGAAGTTCATCCGGTGAGCTCGAGGGGGCTCTGTAGATTAGGTTGATGGAGCATTGTTTGTTCACTATGGTGATTATATCTAGGTTGCTTGTGCTATGAGAGCTGGTCATGTTGAAAAGGAGTTCAGACTTGGTGAGTATCAGTGCTCCTCCTCCCTTCTTGTTTTCTCTATGGGTTGTGTGTATAGAGAAGTTAGGTGGAATGAGTTGGTTGATGAGGACATTGTCCTCTTTGGATAACCAGGTTTCGGTGATCATGAGTGCATCAAGATTGTGATGGGTAATTATGTCTAGGATTACAGGCCATTTTTTTCGGATTGAGCATGCATTTATGAGGGCACATTTTAAGCTTTGTGGGAGTTGGGATTTGTGTTGCTTAGGGTTGCTGGTTTGATGTATTGCTATGTGGATGAGGTGGGAGTGTCGTATACGAGCTTCCTTATCTGGATGATGGTAAGGGTTGCCTGACCATTGTTTTCCGTGGTTCTTGAGGATCGGTATATGATTGGTGGAGGGAGAGTAGGCAAGGGAGGTCCCTAGCCAGTCTGTGAGAAGGTAAAAACTGAGGAAGGTGATGAGGTGGAGAGACATTTTAGTTTCTTGGTATGGGATGTGTATAGGAGTCTCGGATTCTTGGGAGGCAATTTACAAGTTACAGTATAATTAGTAAAGGCTATATTACAGTATAAGTGGTACAATACAGTGTTATGACACAGTAACAATGACTAAAATGGGTTTGAGTTACTGGCGATATAAGGTGAGTGTGAGTAGTGTGTGATTGGGGTGTAACAGGTGAAATGTGTGGCAGTATTATTAGGATTATTGAGGAGATTACTGACAACAGTAACAGTAACAACAATAGTAGTATTGAGGGGATTACTGATAACAGTAACAATAGTAATATTGAGGAGATTACTGACAACAGTAACAATCAGATAGTAATATAAATGATTTACTGACAACAGTAAGGTCATCCAGAAGTGTTTAAGGTGAAAAGGCTTAGCAGTAATAATATGGGGTGTAACAGGTAAAATGTGTGGCAGTATTATTAGGATTATTGAGGAGATTACTGACAACAGTAATAATCAGATAGTAATATAAATGATTTACTGACAACAGTAAGGTCATTCAAAAGTGTTTAAGATGAAAAGGCTTAGCAGTACTATGTTTGGATTACCGGCAGCATTAACATACAAGCTAACTGAGATGGTAGAGTGGTGTAAGTTAATATAATTTAGCAATATTAGGCATGCAAGTGTGTTCTGCGCCATCTGGAGGGGGTATAGGCTATGTGAGGTTACAATAGTAAAGGGTCGAAGTTGTTGAGGTCTGGCAGACAGTTTGGAAGGAGTCTGGGTTTAGTAAGGGACGGAGATTCCTTAGGTTCGTATTTTGAAGTAAATGGAATTAGTTGTTCGTTTTTATCTGCTCATGGAAGGTGAGATTTTGGTCTATTATTGGGCCTAAATATTTGACTTTGGTTTTTACCGTGATGGTGTAATCTCTGAGGACAATAGAGGACAGAGGAACAAAGGATGGGTTGGAGAAGATGTGGATGGCTTCTGTTAGAATTAGAATTTAGCACACTATCAAAGCTTTGACACAGTTGGGCTACTTTAAAACCATGCAAACAAATGAGCTTCAGGCTTTTCATGTTTTGTTCAGTCCTTAAATTTGACCCTTTAATATCTAGCATTGCATGAAAAGGCCTATTGAAGAGCAGATGCCACCCTCGCTACTACTACTACTGCGCTACAAGGCATACACAGCACTGTACAGAGACATGTAAGAAACAGTCCCTGCTCGTAAGTGCTTACAGTCTAGACGAGACAACACAACTGGGAACTAGGACATACTGTATCTAGGGGAACACATAGGAAGTGATTAGGAGACTAAGGGGATCCGGATCCAACAGCAGTGTCAAAGAAGTGAGTTTTTAGCCTGCATTTAAACAGGGCAACAGATGGAGCCTGATATACCAACTCAGGTAGTTTGTTCCAGGCATAAAGAGCAGCAGGGTAGAAAGATTGAAGTCTGGAGTTGGCAGTGGAAGAGAAGGGCACAGATAGAAAGGATCTGCCAGAAGAGCGGAGTTACCAAGGAGGGATGTAGGGAGAAAGAGAGGAAAGATAGTGAGGAATGAAGGCACTTATAGGTCAGTTGTAGAAGTTTGAACTGGATGCGTAAACAGATAGAGAACAAATGAAGTAACTTGAGAAGAGGGGTGACATGAGCATAGCGACACTGGCAGAAGATTAGCTGTTCCACCTGAGTTTTGAACAGATTGAAGTGGGGAAAGATGCTTTATAGGAAGACCTGTGAAGAGGAGGTGACTAGAGAATGAATAAGGGTCTTAGTAGTCTGTTCAGAAAGGAAGAGACAAATTTTGCCAATGTTAGAGAGAGAAGCGGCAGGTTTTAGCTATCTGTTGGATGTGGGTGGAGAAGGAGAGGGAGGAGTCAAAGATGATCTGCAGGAATGTAGTCTTCACATATGGGTATCGTCAGTACCGATGGAGCCTGCGCGGGGACGCTCCCCAGCGTCCAATAGGAAAGCTTTTGGGAGCATCCCACAGTGCCTGCATACTGCCTTCCCGCCTTTCCCAACAGTCCCTCTCCAGTTCTTCGTTTTCCGCGGAGCCGACAGGTCGCACATCCTGTCAATGCAGAAAAGTTCCCTTCTTCTTTTTTGTGGTCGCGTTTGACTTCCCTTGACGCTATACCAGTACCGCCGGTGGTTCTTTTCTTTTTTCTAAAAAAAAGCCGCAAAACAAAACTTTGTTCTGGAGTCTTTCTCCAGTCATTTTTTTTCAGGTGCCACGCGCCATTTTGGACACTAGGCCCAATTTTTCTCCCCCAAAATGGAAAAACCCGCTTCGGGTTTTAAAAAGTGTTGTAAGTGTGGCGGTACCATCTCTGTCACCAACACCTATGAGTGGTGCCTCATATGTTTAGGTCCTGACCACTCTATTTCAGAGTGTGTTGCCTGTGGGATGATGTCGAAAAGGGGCTGGCAAAACCGAGCTGCTAAACTTAGCACCCTTTTTCCCTCCGATGCAGCCTCCGTGGCATCGACGTCTTCCAGGGCTTCATCTTTCTCCCATGGATCTCGGGTAACTAAACATAAATCTGGCCGGTCCTCAAAGGGTAGTTCTCCTTCTAAGCATCGAGATGCCTCTGGCGTTGCCCTTGAGGGACTTTCACCGTCAAAATTGCCCTGGCAGGAGGCTTCGGCTTCCAAAGCACCAGCGGGGCTCCAGGATGTTCTTGAGGCCTCAACCTCGACAGAACTACTGGTGCCATGCTCTGGGGTTGTGGCCGCTTCATCCGGCACCGATACCCAGGCATCGGCAGCATCAATAGACCAGAGATTCTTGGCTATTGAATGCAGTCTGGCGGCTCTTCTCACGGCCTCGATGCCCCTGAAACCGCTTCAGACAATTCAAGCGGTACCGGCACCAACTGCATCGACATCGGCAGGTATTCTACCGGGACCGAGTCATGCGTCTCTATCCGGCATCGATGCTGACTTCGATTGCTACCGGTACTGTACCTTGCACTATCACACAGATTGGAGATACTTTGAATCCTCAGATGAGTCTGAAGACTCTGAAAGCTCTGCCGATACCAGAGTACTTCTTCCTGAGGATTCCTCTTCTCCTCAGCATAGGATGTCTCCACCAGAGGATATGTCCTTTCAGGATTTTATCCGAGATGTGGCCCGAGGGTCTTTCCATCACAGTGGCTCCTGAAAAAGAGCCTAGGGCAAAGGAATTAGAAATCCTACAATACCCTAAAGCTCCCAAGGAGGCAGCTACCTTACCTATTCATGAGATCTTGCATGATCTTATGTTAAGGATGTGGGAAACTCCTCTGACCACATTTCCTCACTCTGAAAGACTCGACACCATGTATCGCGTTCCTCTTTGTCCTGGTTTCAGAAGACTCAATTACCACAGCATTCCATGGTCGTGGAATCAGTCATGAGACGGATAAAGAGTGCAAAAAGGCATGCATCTAATCCTCCAGGACGTGAGTGTAGGACTCTTGACGCCTTTGGATGTCGATCCTTCCAGGCTTCCATGCTTTCTGCTAGGATCAGTTCCTATATCTTGTATATGGGAATGTTCCTTAAGGAGGTCACAGGATACTTAGAGCTTATGAGCCCTCTCCTTCCTGATGATAAAAGGCAAGATTATCTTGCTCTTGTTAAACATGCTCAGGATGTTTCCAAGTTTGTGAATCGTGCAGCCTTTGACTGTTTTGAATGCATAAGCAGAACCTCTGCTATTGCCATAGGTGCACATAGAATTGCCTGGCTCCAGGCGTCTGACTTGGAAATCTGGGTACAGGACAAACTGGGGAATATACCTTGCACAGGAGAGAATCTCTTTGGCAAGAATTGGCAGGAAAAAGCTAATGAGATAGATGCTGACAATATCACTTTTGATAGATTGTCTAAATCTACAGCTGATCCTGCGAGGAAAAGATCCTCTAAGAAACCATTCTTCAGCAAGAAGAAAACGTTTTACCCCTCCTATACCCAGCAGGGACATCATTTAGGTCAGTCTGCCCAAAAGGGACAGCAGCAACAACCTAGGCAAAGAAAGACAAAAGCAGCTAAGCCTCAACCAGCTCAGCAGACTCAGCCTCCACAGGGGCTTTGACTCCTATAGAGAACTTTGCCTTCCTGGCCCTGAATGGCCCAGAACCCTCCACCATCCCAGGAAGGTTATGTCATTTTGCCCCCAGATGGGGGCAGATAACAGCAGAAAATTGGACTGTGTCAATTGTAAGAGAGGGGTACAAGCTTAATTTCCTCAGCATGCCCCCTCCTACAATAGTAAGACAGTTCAATTCTCAGACCTCTCTCAATGACCGGTTAGGTCAAGAAGTCACTATGCTCCTTGCTCAAGGGGCAGTAGAAGAGGGACTCATTCCCCAACAGGGTACAGGGCTTTACTCCCCCTATTTCTTATTCCAAAGAAAACAGGAGGACACAGACCCATTCTAGACCTCAGAGAATTGAACAAATTCCTGTTCAGAGAGAAGTTCAAAATGATTTCTCTAGGAACTCTGCTGCCATACTTTCAGAGTCAGGATTGGCTTTGTTCTCTAGATCTCAAGGATGCGTACACTCATGTTCTCATCCATCCAACTCACTGAAAGTTCCTTCGCTTCCTGTTTCAAGGGAAGTACTACCAATAAAGGGTTCTTCCTTTTGGCCTGGCCTCTGTACCAAGGGTGTTCACAAAATGTCTGGCTGTGGTAGCAACATTTCTCTGCACCCTGGGAATATTCGTCTTCCCTTACTTAGACGACTGGCTCATTCGAGCCCCTTCAGAGCCAGAGGCCAGGGTTGCTCTGTCTCGCACAATGCGCATCCTTCAGTATTTGGGACTTGTCATAAACTTCCCAAAGTCCAACTTTGCTCCCACTCAATCCCTAGAGTTTATAGGAGCTCTTCTGGATACCAGACAAACAAGGGCCTACCTTCCACAGCCCCGCTGCCTTCACATTGTGCAGTTAGCTTCCCAAGCAGTGCTAAAAACTCACCTCACTGCTCGGGAAGAGTTACAGTTGCTAGGCCACATGGCATCCACTGTGCATGTGGTTCCTTATGCTCGCCTCCATATTTATTTTATTTATTTATTTACATTCTCTTATATACCGCGCTATTCTGCATCAGTGCGGTTTACATTGAACAAACTGAAATTACATTGAACAGGGCATTATAACTTGGAGATAACTATTTTTACAGGGAACATGGGCTATGGAGGGTTAAGTGGCTTGCCCAAGACCACAAGGAGCACCTGTGGGACTAGAAACCCCAGTCCTTCCGGCCCAAGGTTGCTGTCCTGTAGTGGGATTTGAACCCCCGACCTTCCGGCCTGAAGTACCGTGCCCCAACCACTAGGCCACTCCTCCACTCCATATGAGGGCAGCCCAGTGGACCTTATCCACTCAGTGGACTCAGGCGTCAGGTTGCCTGTCAGACAAAATTGCAAACTCAGATCACCTTATTTTGTCTCTCCAGTGATGACAGTCACCCAAAAATCTTTTGGTGGGGTCTCCTTTCAGCAACCCCTACCCTAAGCCACTCTAACGACAGATGCTTCACAGGTGAGTTGGGGAGCCCACTTGCAAGGCCTCTCTACCCAGGGTACCTGGACGCCACAGGAGGCCTATCTCCATATCAATCTCCTGGAGCTTAGAGCAATCTTCCTTGCTCTTCGAGTATTTCACACCCAGCTCAGCTACAAGACAGTCCTAGTTCAAACGGACAATCAAGGAGGCATGTTCTATGTGAACAAGCAGGGCGGAACAGGCTCTCTTTCACTCTGCAATGAAGCTTTGCGACTATGGGCCCTCTCCAGAGAGCATCAGATTCATCTTCTTGCGGTGTATCTTCCAGGCATTCAGAACTCTTGGGCAGACAGACTCAGTCGAGTTCTGCTTCCACACGAATGGTCTCTCCATGCAGACCAGGTGGCCAAAATTTTTCAAATTTGGGGAACCCCGGACATAGACCTCTTTGCAAGTCCGCTGAATGCCAAACTTCCCCAGTTCTGTTCCAGAATTCTGGCTCGCGGTTGTCAGGCCAGGGATGCTTTCCTCCTCCATTGGGGTCAGGACTTCCTGTATGCCTTTCCACCCATTCCCCTAATTCCCAAAACCCTGTTCAAGCTTCAGAGAGACAGAGGTCATATGATCCTCATAGCTCCACGTTGGCCACGGCAAATGTGGTACCCTCTACTCCTACATCTTGCTCAAGCTCCGCCTCTGGAGTTACGATCTGCTCCAGATCTCCTTTCACAAGAGGATGGGATGCTGTGGCATCCCAATCCCCAGTCTCTGCATCTCAGGGCCTGGTTGCTGAAAGCCTAGAACTTCATGGTCTTAACCTTTCCCAGCAGGTAAAGGATATCCTTCATGCTTCCAGGAAACCTTCCACAAGACGCTCTTATGCATTTAAGTGGAAAAGGTTTACCATATGGTGCTCACAGAAGAGTCTTAACCCTCTTGCGATACCTGTGGAATCATTACTGGAGTACCTCCTTCATTTATCAAATGCAGGGCTTAAGACTAATTCAGTGAGAGTCCATTTGAGTGCTATTGCAGCTTCTTTCAAGCCTCTAAACGGACAGCCTATTTCCTCTCATCCTCTCATAGCAAGATTTTATGTGAGGCCTTCTTTTAACAAAGCCTCCCATTAAGCCACCACCGGTGGCATGGGACTTGAGTCTGGTACTTGGGCAGCTCATGAAACCGCCCTTTGAACCATTAGCCACTATCTCTTTGAAATTCCTTTCCTGGAAAGTTATCTTTCTCATTGCAATCACATCAGCACGTCGCATCAGTGAATTGCAAGTGTTGGTGGCTGATCCTCCTTATACAAGGTTCCATCATGATAAGGTAGTCCTTAGGACTCATCCACACTTTATGCCAAAGGTGGTTTTGCCCTTTCATTTGAACCAAGCGGTTTACCTTCCTGTATTCTTTTTGAGGCCTCATGCCTCAAATGCAGAAAGGCACCTTCATACTTTGGACTGTAAAAGAGCTTTGACCTTTTACTTGCAAAGGACACAGCAACATAAAAAATCCTCTCAACTCTTTTTTGCTTTTGATCCTAGTCATTTGGGACTTCCAGTCTCCAAAAGGACACTGTCCAACTGGATTGCACAGTGTATATCTTTTGCCTATGAGAGTAAGAACCTTCCTCTTGAAGGCCATGTCACAGCTCACAATGTGAGAGCCGTGGCAGCCTCAATGGTTCATCTTCACTCTGTGTCTATCGACGACATAAGAACATAAGATATGCCATACTGGGTCAGATCAAGGTCCATCAAGCCCAGTATCCTGTTTCCAACAGTGGCCAATCTAGGTCATACGTACCTAGCAGTATCCCCAAAAGACACAGGTTCCACAATGCTTGTATTGGGTCAAGCATTGATATCCTGGGTCCCTTTTTAATAATGGTTTATGGACCTTTCCTCCAGGAACTTGTCCAAACCTTTTTTTAAACCCAGCTACACTAACAGCTCTTACTGCATCCTCCAGTAACAAATTCCAGAGTTTGATTACACGTTGAGTGAAAAAGTATTTTCTCTTATTTGTCTTAAATAGTTTACCCCGTAGCTTCATTACATGTCCCCTAGTCTTTCTATATTCTGATAGTGTAAACAATCGATCTACGTTTACCCATTCTACTCCATTCATTAACTTATAGACCTCTATCATATCTCGCCTCATCAGTCTCTTTTCCAGGTTGAAGAGCCCTAACCTTTGTAGCCTCTCTTCATAGGAGTAGCCTTCCATCCCCTTTACCATTTTGGTGGCTCTTCTCTGTACCTTTTTCTAATAACGTTATATCCTTTTTAAGATACGGCAACCAGAATTGCACACAATATTCAAGGTGCGGTCATACCATGGAACGATACAGAGGCATTATAATATCCTTTGTTTTATTTTCCATTCCTTTCCTTATGATACCTAGCATTCTATTTGCTTTCTTGGCTGCCGCTGCACACTGGGCGGAGGGTTTTAACATGTTATCCACGATGACTACTAAATCTTCTTCTTGGGTGGTGGTTCCCAATGTGGAACTTTGCATCGTGTAACCATAGTGTGGGTTGTTCTTTCCTAGGTGCATAACTTTGCACTTGTCCACATTAAATTTCATCTGCCATTTGGATGCCCAGTCTTCCAATTTATCAAGATCCTCCTGCAGTTTTCCACAGTCCTCTTGGATTTTAACAACTTCAAACAGTTTTGTGTCGTCTGCAAATTTGATAACCTCACTAGTTATTCCCTTTTCCAGGTCATTTATGAATATGTCAAAAAGTAGCTGACCCAGTACAGATCCCTGGGGTACTCCACTATTCACTTTTTTCCATTGGGAAAATTGGCCATTTAGCCCTACCCTCTGTTTTCTATCTTTTAACCAGTTCACGATCCACAATAGTACACTGCCTCCTATCCCATGACTTTTTAGTTTTGCCAGAAGTCTCCGATGAGGGACCTTGTCAAAGGCTTTCTTAAAGTCCAGATACACTATATCAACAGACTCACCTTTCTCTACCTGTTTATTCACACCTTCAAAAAAACATATCATATTAGTAAGACAAGATCTTCATTGTCTAAAGCCATGTTGGCTGTCTCCCATTAGGCCATGACTATCTACATGCTGTGTAATTTTGTTCTTTATGATGGTTTCTACCAATTTCCCTGGTACTGACGTCAGGCTCGCCGGTCTGTAATTTCCCGGATCACCCCTGGAACCCTTTTTAAAAATTGGCGTTACATTGACGACCCTCCAGTCTTCAGGTATTACAGATGATTTTAATGAAAGTTCACAGATTACTAATAGCAGGTCTGCAATCTCATATTTCAGTTCTTTCAACACTCTTGGATGTATACCATCCGGTCCAGGTGATTTGCTACTATTCAGTTTATCAAATAGTTGTAATATATCTTCCAGGTATAGCGATATTTTTCTCAATTCCTCTGCAGTATCACTTTTAAATACCACTTCAGTCTTGGGTAACATCCCTACATCTTCCTCAGTAAAGACCGAAGCAAAGAATTCATTCAGTCTCTCCGCTATAGCCTTGTCTCCTCTTACTGCCCCTTTTACCCCTCTATCATCTAAAGGTCCAATTGACTCTCCCCCAGGCCTTTTGCTAGGAATGTACTTGAAAAAGTCTTTATTTCGTGTTTTTGCTTCCGTAGCAAGCTCCTTCTCAAATTCTCGCCTTGTCAAGCAGCTACTTGGGCTTCGGTTCATACCTTCTCAGCCCATTACTGCTTAGACAAGGACTCCCGCCAGGATGCCTTGTTTGGTCAGGCTGTTCTTCAACACCTGTTCCAGACTTAATCAACTCCTACCCACCATCCCTGGTAGGATGCCAGAGATCCATTGGGGGGAAGTGGAGCCCTTTTACAAGGGCACACAACTTTCTGGGGACATCTTCCTGGCATCTGGAGCTAGGGGGAACCCATATGTGAAGGCTACATTCCTGCTTCTTCCTGGAGAAAGCATAGTTACACACCTGTAACAGGTGATCTCCGGGAACAGCAGGAATTTAGTCTTTACAACCCGCCCACCTCCCCTAGGAGTTGTATCTCTCTATCTCTCTCTCTCTCTCTCTCTCTCTTTTGTCTCAGCTATAAACTCAACTGGAGAGGGACAGTTGGGATAGGCAGGAAGGCAGCATGCAGGCGCTGTGGGATGCTCCCAAAAGCTTTCCTATTGGACGCTGGGGAGTGTTCTAGCACAGGCTCCGTTGGTACCAACGATACCCATATGTGAAGACTAAATTCCTGCTGTTCCCGGAGATCACCTGTTACAGGTGAGTAACTATGCTATCCCACTGTTGTGAGCCGAGGAAATAGAGAGGAATAGAGTGTTATCTGCCGAAGTAGAGAAAGCAGGAAGGGGGAGGTAGGCTTAGGGGGGAAGATAAGGAGCTTGTTTTTAGCCATGTTCAGTTTCAGATGGCGGTGAGATATCCAGGCCCTAATGTCATATAAGCAGGCAGATATATGGGCCATGTCATGAAGAAATTGTTTTGATTTCTTAATACTGCACTTACTTTAGTCATTATAAAGATTGGAATGTTTGGGACACAAAAATATTTTAAAAACATGGGTCTTAACATTCAGACATGGAATTATGTGGGCAACATAGAGAGAAGGGGTAGATAGATGTGGTTACGTCATCCTGTCTGATATTAACAGATGTGGCAGTAGTGAGACCTTTGGCCTGTTCATTATATTTTATAGCTTCTATCTAGATAAGCAGTGTACATTCGGAGCTCCCAGGACACTCCCGAGTCTGCTTCTGCCACTGCCACATTAAAAATCTAAGCATTTTGTGACTACGACTCCATGAATATTGACATTAACAGAACATAAATAATGAGAGAAGATTCTGAATGTTGTACAGTGCCTGCTCCTGTTATCTGAGGTAGGTCATGAAACAAAGGCCACAGAGCAACCTAGGAAGTCTTCCTTCTCTTCTAGTGATCTGAGACCTTTGATCACTGCAGCAGAGCTCAGTAGTCGCAGAACTAATAACCAGTCGGTATTCTGAATTCTCAGTTTTGTCTCTTTCATTTTTGCTGCTGTGATACAGACCTAGAAATAGCTTGTTTTAAATGAGACAAAGGTTTTTGTGTTTAGCACTTTCTTTGAGTGTTATGGATTATAGGAAGTAGAGAGAGGTTATATGCTTAGTTTTCTTTTCTTCTTTCACATTTAAATGTCCAGCTCTGATTCAAAAAAAGTTATTTCCTGCTTGTTGATGGAAAATCAAGCACACAAGTGGGCGAGTCCCAACCTCATGGCTGCCTCTATACTGCATCGGCTTTCTGTCCATTGTGAGAAGTGGTCTGATCAGAAAAACATAAGAATTAGTGTGCCAGTTGTGCAGTGTGCAGCAGCCATCGAACTCAACTGTTCAAAGTCAGGCTTTGCTGCCGCTGCACAAAGGAGAGGATGGCTGATGACCTGGGAGCATTAGGAGAAGGGGCGGGAATTGGATGTCAGAAGACCTGCGGGAATGGCTGCCATTTTGGAGAGAAACATCTTGTCCCAACGAACAATTCTAGAGCCCCTGGCTCTGCAGCTCATCTCAGGGGAGCTCTGGGTGGATCTCGGGAGGGGGAATTCTCTCTCTTCTCTCTTCTCCCTTGAGTTTGTGTTAATGCTTCATCGGGCCTATTGCATAAGTTATAATTGTTCTATGTAAAACAAGCTCTGCATTGTTAATTGTTGTTAATTGTACACCGCAACTGATCGCTGGAAGATGCGGTATATAAATAAGTGTTAAATAAATAAAATAAAAAATAAGACAGGACTTAGGTGTGTGGTCCTCTGCGCTGACTTCACCGCTGGTGGATAAAGAGCCTCTCTCAGAGGCAGATAAGCGGCAGTTTAGTGAGAGGTGGAGGAAGATGATGGGGCCTCAGTGGGATCCCTGGGGCCTTCAGAACCCTTGGAGAGTCCCTCTGACCTCTTGGAGGAGCAGTTTCAGGAAGAACTTGAGGAAGGGGAGCTTCCTAAAGGGGAAGATCCCTCAGTGGTGCATATATCATTCAGACTTTGGCGGCCCTGAAACAGTGGAGCCGGTAGAGGATCAGTTGTTGGAGAGTATCCGTAAGCTGGCTCATGCCTTCCCAGGCCATAGGGCTTTCACGGAGATGATTGATGTGGAATGGAAAGTCCCTGATGTAAGCTTGCATGTTGCTCGTAGCATAGCCCAGTTGTACCTAGTTGCACCAGAGGGGAGAGAGCAGTTCCACATTCTGTGGGTGGATGCCATGGTGAGGGTCACTCGGAAGACTACTATCCCGGTGGAAGAGTGTGTGGCCCTGAAGGACCCTCGGGACTGCCATATGGAGATGTTGCTCAAGCAGGCTTTTGAAAAGTCAGCCATGGCATTGCAGGGGGGCCATCTATGGCTCCTCTGTGGCACTGGCCTGTGTGTCTTGGTCCCAGAGGATTCCTGAAGCAGTTCTGGGAAGGCTTCGGCCCGAGAAGAGGTGGCTCTGTTGAAGTCTGGAATGATGTTTTTGGCTAACTTGCTGTATAACCTCCGGACTTCAGCGAAGTCTATGGCCACTGGGATGACACTATGATGATTTTTGTGGTGGTGAAATTGGTCGGTGGATGTGGCCCCCAAAACGTAATTTAGTAGGCTCTCCTTTGTCGATCGGTGGTGGTTGTTCGGTGAGGATCTGGAAAGGTTGGTGGAGGATCTGGGGGAGTCCAAGGTACCTCAACTTCCTGAGGATAAGCCCAAGGTGGTTGGATAGGAGACTTCCTCCCGAGGCTGTGGCTGAGATTCCAAAATGTTTCATCCATTCATGGGGGCATATCCACAATGATCCAGATTTCTGCCAAGGGGATCCTTTTTGTGGCAGTCGGTGAGGTGGCAGAGATGGGGCACCAGTTCTGGAGCAGACAAGCCTTCACAATAAATGTTTGGGGGTCCTAGCGGAGGTGCAGCTGGGTGGTCAACATTGGCATTTTTACTCTGCTTGGGCCCAAGTCACTATGGATGCCTGGGTCCTAGAAGTGATCTGGGAAGGCCACGCTCTCGAGTTTGCCAAGCCTCTCACGAATGTGTTCCTGGTCTCTACTTGAACCCTTTCCAAAGCATGAGCCATGCAAGTGATGCTTGCCCGTCTTCTGCAACGCAAGGCATTTGTCCCACTGTCCCGAGCAAATGGGACTTGGGTCGTTGTTCCATCTATTTTGTGGTTCCAAAGAAAGAAAGCTCTTGGTGTCCTATTTTGGATTTGAAGGGGGTGAACAGAGCCCTCGGGATTCTTCCTATGGAGAACATATGCATTGGGGCCCTTAGAATTGCATGGCTTCAGGCCTTAGATCTTGAACAGTGGGTTCAAGATAAGCTTTAGTTTTAGTTTTAGAGTTGTAAGCTTTTAACTGTTAATTTTGTAAGCTGTTAAATGTTAATTGTAAATTGTAAATAGTTAATTTACTGTTCCTTGTAAGAACGTTCTGTTTTCTGTAAACCGCTTTGCTAAAATGAAAAGCGGTATATAAAAAATGTTAAATAAATAAGCTGGGCAACATACCCTGTACATGGGAGAATCTCTTTGGCAAAGATTGGCAAGATAAAGTCTCTCAATTAGAATCAGAGAACACTACTCTAAAGAGATTGTCTGTCTAGAGTCACAGCTGACCTTGCTAGGAAGAAGACATCTGCAAAGAAGTCTTTCTACAATTTATTTATTTATTTAACTGTATTTATATCCCGCCTTTCTCCGGGTCAAAGCGGAGGATCTTCTCTTCTTCTCTTCTTCTCCATCTGCTTCTCAGTACCAGGGTCAGGTCCCACAAAAGAGGCAGCAGCCTCCTAAGCAATAGAAGCCAAAGGTGACTAAATCTCAACCAGCTCTGCAGCCACAGTCTGCACCTGTTTTTTGACTCTTTCCTAGAGAATTGCCACCCTGCCTCTGGAGGAACCCAATCCCTTCCACATAGCAGGCAGACTGTGTTACTACGCACACAGATGGCACCCCATCACCTCAGAGAAGTGGACACTAACCATAGTCCAGGAAGGGTACAGACTACATCTATAGACTGCCCCCTCCACTTTCATGGGGGAAAATCAAATGCAACCCTCACTCACTGCTCTCCTACAGGATGAGATGTCTTCTGTCTCAAGGCGCACCATAGAAGAAGGCTCCACATCCCAACAGGGAATGGGCTGCTACTTTCCCTACTTTCTCATCCCAAAGAAAATGGGAAGGTACAGGCCCCTTCTGGACCTCAGAAACCTCAACAAGTTTCTAGTCCACAAAAAGTTCAAGATCTCCTTCAGGACTCTTCTTCCCTACCTCCAGAGTCAGGACAAGGCTCTGTTCTCTAGATCTAAAAGCAATATACACACACATCCTCATCCACCAGGGACACATGAAGTTTCTACGCTTCACTTTTCAAGGAAAACATTAGCAATGCAGAGTCTTCCCCTTCGGACTCGCCTCTGCCCTAAGAGTCTTCACAAAGTGCATAGCGATTGTAGCCACATATGTAAGAACTTTGGGGATATTTGTCTTCCTTTACTTAGACAACTGGCTAAGAAAAGCAGATACCTCCCCAAGAGGTGCTGCTCTCCTTGCATTGTACCATCACAGTGCTACGACGTTTGGGCTTTGTGATAAACTTCCCAAAGTCCCACCTCGCTCCAACTCAAAAACTAGAATTCATCGAAGCTCTACTAGACACCCAATGGTCCAGGGCATTTCTGCCCCAGCTTCGCTGTGTCCATCTAGTCGAACTAGCATCCCAGACGCACCTACGAGACCATCTGACAGCCTGAGAGATGCTGCAGCTCCTTGGGCATATGGCCTCTGCAGTACATGTCGTTCCATATGCCTGACTACATATGCAGATAGCCCAGTGGGCTCTGGTCTCCCAGTGGAAACAGGCTTCGGGCCATCTCCGGGATAAGATCTAAGTCACTGCCCATCTAACCACATCCCTTCAGTGGTGGTGGTGTTCAGAAAACCTGCCTCCACTTTAATGCATCCTGACGACAGATGCCTCCAAACTGGGTTGGGGGTCCTATCTGGGCAACCTGACTTCACAGGGGCTCTAGACAATGCAAGAGTTGCAACACCAGATCAATCTCCTGGAACCTCGAGTTATCTCATATGCCCTCTGGGTGTTTCAACACTACCTCAGGACAGAACAGGTCTAAGTCAGGGCGGACAATCTGCTTGCCATGTTCTATGTGAACAAGCAGGGAGAAACAGGCTCCTGGGCCCTCTGCGAGGAGGCGCTACATTTGTGGTCCTTTTCCATTGCTCATCAAAAGCACCTCCAAGCGGTGTACTTCCTGGGGGAGTACATTGTTTTGGCAGACAGACCGAGTCGCATCCTTCTTCCCCATGAATGGTCTCTGCATCCAGACACCATGTCCTACATCTTCCAGACCTTGGGAACTCCAGACATAGATCAGTTTGCGATTCCCCAAAATGCCAAGCTTCCTTGCTTCTGCACGAGAACTCCAACATCCACCAACCAACCAGTGGATGCCGTCCACCTACATTAAGTTCGGAGTCTGCTTTATGCTTTCTCTCCTATACCCCTCATTCCCAAAATGTTTTTCAAACTTCAGTTGAATAAGGGCCCCATTATGCTCATAGCCCCCTATTGGCCGAGGCAACCATGGTTTACTCTGCTATTACGTCTGACTCAGACTCAACCTCTGCGATTGGGATCTGCACCCGATCTCCTCTCCCAGGGCAACACTCGCTACTCCATCCCAATCCACAATCTCTCCATCTCACAGTTTGGCTGCTGAAAGCATAGCTTTCCAGGCCACTGACATTACCCAAGAGGTTAAGGAGATCCTTTTGACTTCTAGGAAGCTCTCCACCAGACATTCATATGCTTTCAAATGGCGGAGATTTTCTGTCTGGTGATCTCGATCCCTTTTTGGCTCCAGTATCTCCTCCACCTGTCATTGACAGGTATGAAGACCAACTCGATGAGAGTCCACCTCAATGCAATTGCAGTCTTTCACCACCTACTGGATGGACAGCCATTCTCCTCTCAATCACTAGTGGCCCATTTCATGAGAGGTCTTCTCCTGTCCAAACCGCACATTAAGCCACCTCCAGCAGCTTGGGACCTTAATGTCATTCTAGCGCAGCTTCTCAAGCCGCTCTTTGAATCATTGGCTATGGCCTTACTAAAGTTTCTGTCTTGGAAGGTAATCTTTCTAATTGCTCTCACTTCAGCTAGACACATTAGTGAGCTTCAGGCTTTAGTGGTGGACCCACCCTATATATCCGGTTCCACCACGACAAAGTCATTCTTAGGACTCGTCCACACTTTATGCCAAAGGTAGTGTCCTTTTCATTTAACCAGTCAATTTTCCTTTGAGTCTATTCTCCCAAACTGCATGCATCTCAAGTGGAAGCAGCCCTGCACACTCTTGATTGCAAGCATGTGGTGGTTTTGATATGATAGAAGTCTATAAATTAATGAACGGAGTTGAACGGGTAAACATAGATCGACTGTTTACGTTATCAGAATATAGAAAGACTTCGGGACATGCAATGAAAGCTACAGGATAAACTATTTAAGACTAATAAAAGAAAATATTTTTTCACTCAACGTGTAATCAAACTCTGGAATTTGTTACCGGAGGATGTAGTAAAGGCTATTAGGTTAGCTGGGTTTAAAAAAGGTTTGGACAAGTTCCTGGAGGAAAGGTCCATAAACCATTATTAAGAAGGGATCCAGGATATCAATGCTTGACTTAGTACAAGCATTGCAGAACCTGTGTCTTTTGGGGAAACTGCTAGGTACGTATGACCTAGATTGGCCACTGTTGGAAACAGGATACTGGGCTTGATGGACCTTGGTCTGACCCAGTATGGCATATCTTATGTTCTTATGTTCTATCTTCAAAGGACTCGAGCACCGCAAAGCCTCACAGCTGTTCATCTCCTTTGACTCTATTCACCCTGTATGTAAATGCACACACTCCAGATGGATAGCTGACTGCATCTCATTTGCCTTTGGCAAAGCAGAACACTCCCTGGAAGGGCATGTCACAGCTCACAAGTTTCGTGCCATGGCAAACCTATGCTCGGTTGCCATTGACAAGATCCCCGCAGATAAAGACCAGCATGGTCCATCTAGTCTGCCGCTCCATGCAGGTCACCCCTCCCCATGCCTTTGTTTAGGGGTATCCACTGCTCCGTGCAGGTCACCTTTACTTGCTGAGATATCAGAGATAAGTTTATTTTGATTTTATCCCGTTTCTATAAAGGGATCCACTGTGTCTGTCCCATGCCATTTTGAATTTTGTCACTGTATTTGTCCCCACCACTTCCATCGAGAGCGCATTCCAAGCATCCACCACCCTTTCAGTGAAAAAGTATTTCCTGACATTGCTTTGCAGTTCACACCCATGCAGCTTCATGTTATACCCTCTAGTATTACAGCTCTCCCTACTTTGAAAACGGTTTATTTGTTCATTAACACTCCTTAAGTATTTAAAGGTCTATATCAGCGATGGCGAACCTATGGCACGCGTGCCAGCTGTGGCACGCGAAGGCCTTGCAGCTGGCACGCGGGAAGGTCCGCATTTAAAAGGTCCCAATTTTTAAAAAAAAAAAAACCAAACAAAGCGGCTGCTTCTGCCGCGGCAGCCTCAAGAGCTCTGCAGCGGCAGCCTCAAGAGCTCTGCCGCGGGGCCCCCCCCCTGCCCGGCAGAGCCTCCCTGCATCATCTACCTTCAAGTCGCAAAACGCGGGCTTCTTTCAGAGCCGCGAGAGTTTCCTTTCTCGCGGCTCTCCCGCGAGAAAGGAAACTCTCGCGGCTCTGAAAGAAGCCCGCGTTTTGCGACTTGAAGGTAGATGATGCAGGGAGGCTCTGCCGGGCGGGGGGGCCCCCGCGGCAGAGCTCTTGAGGCTGCCGCGGCAGAGCTCTTGAGGCTGCCGCGGCAGAAGCAGCCGCTTTGTTTGGGTTTTTTTTTTAATTTGGGATGATAGGGGGGAAGGGGGTTTAGGACTGGTAATGGGCTATGGTGGGGAGGCTAAGACTGGAAAGGGGCTGATGGGGGGGGGTTAGGACTGGTAATTGGCCATGGGGGGGGGCTAAGACTGGAAAGGGGCTGATGGGGGGGTTAGGAAAGGTAATTGGCCGGGGGGGGGGTTAGGACTGGTAATTGGCCATGGGGGGGGGCTAAGACTGGAAAGGGGCTGATGGGGGGGGGGGTTAGGACTGGTAATTGGCCAGGGGGGGGGTATGACTGGTAATTGGCCGGGGGGGGGGTAGGACTGGTAATTGGCCATGGGGGGGGCTAAGACGGGAAATGGGCTGTTGGGTGTTATGGCTTGTAATTGTACAAGGGGGGGGTTTAGCACAGGGAATTGGGCGGGGGGGGGGTAGGACTGGTAATTGGCCGGGGTTAGGACTAGTAATGGGCCATGGGGGGTGCTAAGGCTGGAAGTGGGCTGGTGATGGTGATTGGGGGGGGGTAGGACTAGTAATGGGCTATGGGGGGGGGCTAAGACTGGAAATGGGCTGATGGGGGGGTTAGGACTGGTAATGGGCTGATGGGGGGGTTAGGACTGGTAATGGGCTATGGGGGGGCTAAGACTGGAAATGGGCTGAGTGGAAGGAGGGCTTGAACTGCAAATAGCTGATGGGATTGGGGCTTGGAATGGAAATGGGTTGTGAGGGGGAGGGAGCTAGGACTGGAAATGGGTGAGGGGGGGCTAGGACAGGAAATGGGCTGATGGAGGGGCTAGAATAGGACTGGAAATTGGCTGTTGGGGGGGTGCTAAGATTGGAAATGGGCTGTGGTGGGGGTTTGGATTGAAATGGACTCATGAAGGGGCTAGAACTGGAAGTAGGCTCATGGGGGGCTTGGATTGGAAATGGGCTGAGTGGAGGGGAGCTAGGATTTGACATGGGCTGATGGTGGGGCTAGGAAAGGACTAGAAATGGGCTCATGGGGGGCTGGGTTTGGAAATGAGCTGATGGAGGGACTCGGATGGGACTGCAAATAGATGGGGGAGCTAGGACTGGAAATGGGCTTATGGGGGGTTAGGACTGGAAGTGGGTTGATGAGGGGGGGCTAGGACTGGTATTGGGTTGGGAGGTTGCTAGGACTGGAAATGGGTTGGGGGGCTGCTAGGACTGGAAATGGGCTGATGCAGGGACTAGAAGGGAATGGATGCTGGGTGAGGCTGGAACTAGAAGGGAGCTGGTGTTGGGGGAGGATTAGAATGGGATGGGGCTGGGAGAGTAAAATGGAGAGGGGAAAAATATTTTGTGTGGGAGGGATAAAAAATCTACAATTGGCCGGGTATTGGGAGAATAAGTGGGGATTGAGGATGGAGGGGTAAATTTTGAGTAGATGAAATAGGAATGAGGAAAGAGCAAAAGGAGAAAGATTAGTATGTTAAAGCAGATGTAGAGAGAGAATGGAAAAAAAACCCAAGAAGACAGAAGAAAGGACAAATGGACAGCAGATGGAGAGTTAGGAGAAGACACGAAGAAGAAACCAGAAGAAAGTGGCTGGAGCAATTGCAACTGAAAAAAAATGCACAAAAGGTAGAAAAATATCTCTTTATTTTGAATTTATTAACTGGAATATGTCAGCTCTGGGAAATGTGCATCATTAATTTTTGCGCTTTGTTTAGTACAAGAGGAAATTAATTTATAGTTTTATTTCTACAGTGTTGTTGTATATTCCAAGTTTGGCTTTTGGGGTTCCCAGTTTAATTATTGTCTTCCTGTTTTTAAATTGTGATTCCTTGTTTGGTGATGGTCTGTTCTGCATGTGTAACTGAGCTGAGGTATTCTGTTTATATAATTCCTATTTGACATTGCCACTTGTTCTTTCCCCAGTAGGTCATGTATTGTTGTTCTCTGAAATGTATTGGTTTAATATTTGCAGTGTTGCCTTTTGATAGTTAGGGTATGGTGCTTTGTGAGTCCTGGTAGTACTGTTAGGATACGGCGGGTTTGCTATGGGTTCTAAATGGGCAGCGTTTGTAGTAGTTCCTAATGTGCCTGGCGGTTGGTACTGGATTATAGTAATGTAGAAACCTTTTAGTCTTTCTTTATCCATATACTCATTAAGAGGCATGTTTACTAAAAGTTAGTGTATGGTAACATTATGCAAATATTTATGCAAATGAGGCACCTTATGCAAATGAGGCTTTAATGGACGTGCTGTCACTTTGAGGAAATTCTTTGGTTTTGTGCGGCAGTTTGGGCACTCGGGCTCAAAAAGGTTAGCCATCACTGGTCTATATCATATCTCCCCTGTCACTCCTCTCCTCTAGAGTATACATATTTATTTATTTATTTATTTATTTAACAGTTTCTTCTATACCGCCCCTTCCAGAGATCAGGGGTGGTTTACATTGAACAATAATTAACATACTTCCGTATATTTTACATAGAACATGTTCTAACTATATACACGTTTTGTTACATGGAACATATTTTAACGTTAACAATAACACTTTTTTAAAACTTATATACAGGTTATGAAACATGGGGCATAACATAGTTAATTAACATAAGCTATTTACATTAGTGAAATAGCTGTCAGTTTGGGTAAATCATTTTGGGTGTTGTATATATTAAGGTAAGTATCTTTCTTGTGTTAGTCATTTGTTCTGTCTTGAGGACTGTGGATATTTTTTTGTGATTGTCTTGGTGAGGTTTTTTGTTGGTAGGGGATCTCAAAGTGTTTTGTAAAAAGGTATGTTTTTAATTCCTTCTTGAATTGGTGGAGGTCCTTTATCATGCGGAGGGTTAAAGGAGAAGGCTCTCTCGCTAGTTGTTGCTTTGGTTTTTCTAAAGTTTGTCTTTATATTGAGGGAGTGGGTTGCGTTCTGTCTGCGCGTTCTAGTTTCTGATGGGGGTTGTATTAGTGTTGATAATTGTGAGGGAGAGATGTTATTGATGAGTTTAAAAGTAGTTAGGAGGATTTTATATTTTATTCGGCTGCATATGGGGAGCCAATGTAGGTCTAAAAGTATTGGGGTCACATGGTCTGTTAGTTTAGGTCTTGGAGTCTTTCTTTTTATATGTCTTCTGGTGTAGGCTCTAAATAATTTTGGTCAACTTTCCTCTGAACCATTTCCAATCTTTTTATATCCTTTGTAAGATATGGTCTCCAAAACTGAACACAATATTCCAAGTGAGGACTCGCCAACGAATTGTACAGTGGCATTAGTACCTCCTCTTTTCTGCTGCTAATTCCTGTTTGTATGCAACCCAGCACCCTTCTTGCTTTGGCCACCGCCTTGCTATGCTGTTTTGCCACTTTGAAATCCTCAGAAACAATCACTCCAAGGCCCTTCTGGTCTGTGCACACCAACCTATTGCCCCCTATCTCATACAATTCCTTTGGATTTCTGCATTCCAAGAGCATGACACTGCACTTCTTCACATTGGTCTAATGCTTGGCAGTTAAAATTTATTCTTCCAGCTTTTGCAGATCTTTCCTCATGTTATCCACTCCCTCAGGGGAGTCCACTGTGTTGCAAATTTTCATGTCATCTGCAAAAAGACAGGCTTTTCCATTCAGTCTTCAGCAATATCACTCACAAATACATTAAACAGTACCAGCCCCAGGATCGATCCTTGGGGAACGCCACTAATCACCTTCCTTTCATCCAAGTGAGTTCTGTTTACCATCGCCTTCTGTTGTCTGTCAGTCAACCAATTTCTGATTCAGTTCACCACCTTGGGACCCATCGCCAGGCTGGTCAGTATAAAGCAACGGTTCCCAACCTGTGGGTCGCGACCCCCATGGGGGTCGCCACAGGATTTAGCGGGGGTCGCCTCGCCTCACCTCACCTCACTCCGCCATTAAAAAAAAAAAAGAAGCACCCAAGTTGCTGCCGCTGCCGAGTCCACTTCTCGGCAGTGGCAAACTCACTGCCTCCCAGTCCCTTCTAATGCAGCCACGGCTCCCTGCCTCTTAGGGAACCGCGGCTCCCTGCCTCTTAGGGAACCGCGGCTCCCTGCCTCTTAGGGAACCGCGGCTCCCTGCCTCTTAGGGAACCGCGGCTCCCTGCCTCTTAGGGAACCGCGGCTCCCTGCCTCTTAGGGAACCGCGGCTCCCTGCCTCTTAGGGAACCGCGGCTCCCTGCCTCTTAGGGAACCGCGGCTCCCTGCCTCTTAGGGAACCGCGGCTCCCTGCCTCTTAGGGAACCGCGGCTGTGCCAGTAAAACCATTATGGAGCCTTCCTGTCTCTTGACGGGCTCCGTGCAGCATTGTCCCGCCTCTAAAGGAAGTTGTTTACCACTTCCTTTGGAGGCGGGACAATGCTGCATGGAGCCCATTGAGAGACAGGAAGGCTCCGCAACGGTTTTACAGGTATAGCCGCGGTTCCCTAAGAGACTGAGCCGCGGCTGTAGAACAGCAGGGCAGCAGCAGGCAGATAGGGAGAGGGGAGGAGGGGGCAGGGAACCTGCAATGGGGCTGACATGGAGGGATGGATGGATGGAGGGAGGGAGGGAGGGAGGGAGGGGGAGGGGTCTGACATGGACAAGGGTGATGACATGAATGAATGGCGGGAGGGAGGGGAGGGCAGACATGGATGGAGGGAAGGAGGGCTGACGAGGGAAGGAGGGAGGAGAGGGCTGACATTGATGGAGGGAGGGAGGGGTGGCTGACATTGCTGGATGGATGGAGGGAGGGGGGTTGACATGGACAGAGGGGGCTGACAATGGAGGGAGGGGGCTGACATGGATGGATGGAGGGAGGGAGGGGGCTGACATGGACAAAGGGAAGAGACAGGGGGACATACTGTACAGACGGGCAATAAATGCTGGACAGAGTGGAGAGACAGTGCGGGTTAGGATTATAATGGGCAGATGGGGGCTAGGACTGGTAATGGGTTGATTAGGGAAGGCTAGGACTGGGAATGGACTGATCAAGGGGGGTTGGGACTGGTAATGTGCTGATAGGGGGGTAGGACTGGTAATGGACTGATGGGGGGCTAGCACAGGAATTGAGCTGTTGGGGGTTAGGACTGGTAATGGGCTGATTAGGGGAGCCTAGCACTGGTAATGGGGTTGAGGAGGGACTAGCACTGGAAATGAGCTGATTAGGGGGCTTCAACTGGGAATGGGCTGATTGTGGGGAGGGGAGGATAGAGCTGCTGGCCCTGGAAGAAAACTGGGGGCTAAGGCTACAAATGGGCTGATACAAGGGGATGGGAGAATGGAACTGGAAGAGTGGATCTGAGAGGAGCTGCCATGGTATTTGTACTAGAAGGGACTGCTCAGTGGGGAAGGAGGGGGACTGGAAAGGAAGACACCAGTGGCAGTCATGGGAATGCAAGTTGACATTGGAAGGTACTGAGAGTGAGGATTGGAAAGGGGCTGAAACTGGGGATGTTTGTTTATGTTTATTTAAATTTGATATACCGCTCAGACCAAAAGGTATTAGAGCGGTTTACAATGCTACATCATTTAGGGAAATATGAAAGGAACGCCAATTATAAGATAGGATAGAGTAGAGGACAGAAACAGTCAAACAGATAAGAGGAGAAGGACACGGAACAGCAAGTTACCCTGATAAATACGCAGGACATCAATATAGGCTCCAGAAACCGACGCCACAGACCAACGCCTAAGCAGGCACGGGTGCGCCCCGGCAACGGCAGTTCTTAAGCCGTTGAGCAGGGCAGTTGATTGGCAGCTCGGGGAGGAAGGGGGAGCTCCTGCTCTCACCCCGGACTGAAACGCTGCTCAGCTGAGGCCCCGGCAACGTTAGTTCTTAAGCCGTTGAGCAGGGCAGTTGATTGGCGGCTCGGGATGGTTACTGGGACTGGAAATAGGCTGATGGAAAGAAGTGAAGAAAACGAAAGAAGAGATAAGAAATGGCAGATGGACCATAGACCACAGAAAGAGAGCTAAGAGAAGACAGGAAAGCAGAAGCCTCAGATCGGGACCAGCATGATCAGAGAATAAATTGGTCAGACAACAAAGGTAGAAAAAAATTTTTATTTCATATTAGTGATTTGACTACAAAATCATCATAATTTTGAAATTGAATATTGTTACTTGTTATTGTGATTGATTGTGGTTTAAATAAGTAAATTCTATAAATAAAAACATATTGCAAAGGCCTATAATATATTAATAATTTCAACAAATGATTACAGCGACAATGCATTAACGGTAAAGGAAGAGAGACACATTTGATTTTATCATTGGGGGTCACCACAAGTTGACCAATGGTAAAAGGGGTCACGGTACAAAAAAGATTGAGAACCACTGGTATAAAGCCTCCTGTGAGGAACATGAAATCTAGGTAAATCACATCCATCGCATGCCCTTGATCTAGTTCTCTGGTCACCCAGTCAAAGAACTCAATCGGATTTATTTGGCTTGATCATTCTTTGATAAAACCATGTTGCCTCGGATCATGCAACCTATTGGTTTCGAGAGAGTCCACTATTCTCTCTTTCAGGAGCGTCTACATTACTTTTCCCGCCACCCTGCTACCACTTTTGTGAAGAGGTACCACATCAGCCCTTCTCCTGTCCTGTGGAACTTCTCCTGTCTCCAGGGATCTATTAAAAACATCCATTAAATGCCCTGTGAGAATCTCTCTGAGCTCTCATTATCTTGTGATGTTTCCCATCCGGTCCCATGGCTTTGACCAGTTTGTTTTGCAAGCTGTTCCAACACATCTTCTGTGAATGGTGTAGTATCTATTCCATTTCCATTTGTATATTTGTCAATCACAGGTGGTCTTCCTCCAGGATTTTCTTTAGTAAAAACAGAACAGAAGTATTTGTTTAGCATTTTTGCTTTTTCAATGTCACTTTCCACAAATCCATTCTCGGCACTTTTGTGTCTTGCAAATTCACCTCTGATCTTCCCCTTCTCCAGAATATACCTGAAAAAAGTTTTATCACCATGCTTTAGATCTTTAGCTATCTTTTCTTCTGCCTTTGATTTTGCTATCCTTATTTCTCTTTTTGTCTCTTTTAGCTTTATCCTGTATTCTTTTCAATGTTCCTCTGTTTGCGAACTTCTGAATTTTGTGAAAGTTGCATTTTTTTGCCTTTATTTGTGCAGCCACTTCTTTAGAAAACCAAATAGGTTTCCTTTTCCTCTTGTTTTTATTTACTTTCCTTACATATGTATCTGCTGCCCCTTTTATTGCCTCCTTTAGTTTAGCTCATTGCAATTTCACTTCCCTTACCTCCTCCCACCCTGCCAACTTTTCCTTCAGGAACACTTGGCCATCTTCCTGAAGTCAGCGTTTTTGAAGTCTAGGACTTTGAGCTTGCTGTGAGGGGACTCTGCCTTGGCTTTTATCTCAAACCACACCGTGTGATGATTGCTGCTGCTTACATGGGCACCCACCTGGACATTCAACACTCTTTCTCCATTGGTGAGTACTAAATCCAGCATCAAACTTTCCCTGGTCAGTTCCATCACCATTTGTCTAAGCAATGCCTCTTGGAAGACATCCACAATTTTTTTTTATTTTTTTTTTTTACTACTTTCAAGATTTGCAGAAGGAATACTCCAGTCCACATCGGGTAGATTAAAGTCACCCAATATGATCACTTCCCCCTTCATGGCTACATTTGCAATATCGATATTCAAGTCTCTATCCATTTCTTTGGTTTGAGTTGGAGACTTGTAGGCTACACCAGCATGGATGATGGTGCCATTTCCTCTTTCCAACACAATCCACAGCACTACTTCTTTTCCCTACGTCCCCTGAATTTCAGCAGCATTAATATTACTTTTGACATATAGGGCTGCTACTCCTCCTTTTCTGCTTTCTCTATCTTTCCTAAATAAATTATAGTCAGTTATGGCTATATCCCATTCATGTGACTTGTTAAACCATGTTTTTGTAATGGCCACAATATCCACGTCCATTTCCACCATTGGGGCTTCCAGGTCAGGAACTTTGTTGGCTAGGCTTCAAGCATTTGTGCTCATTGCTTTCCAGCATTTGTTGACTGGCTTGCCTGTATTTTGCATGGATTTTGTTCTACATACCTCTTCCCACTTGCTATTGATGTGTGGTTTAAAAATGTGGCTGTTTCCAATGTTATGCTGTTGCTGGGAGTGACATTATGAACTTATCCTTCTCCATCCATCACCCCCTTTCCCTAGTTTAAATGCCTGTCCACATACTGCCTGAATTTTTCACTTGGGATCCTTTTCCCTGCAACAGAGAGATGTAGTCCATCAGCACAGTATAGTCTCTTGTTGATCCATCTGTTTCCTCAATCGCCTGTATATCTAAATCCTTCTTGTTTGTACCAGGTTTGGAGCCATGTATTAAAGCTGCTTATGCAATGCATCCTTTCTTCCCCCTTACCCAAGAACAGGTAGAACTTCTGAGAATGCTATAGTGTTAACAATGGGCTTGAGTTTCTCTCCCAGAGTCTAGAAGTCCCTTTGAACTGCAGAGGCACTGTTTCTAGTCAGGTCATTTGTACCCAAGTGGATGACAATGTCAGTTTTGGAGTGCTCACTTTTTACACTAACTATACTATGAATTTGGTTCATATTCCTGCTGACTGAAGAGCCTAGGAGGGATTTGACCTTCTTCTCTCCTTTGAACTGTGTTCCCAAGTTGGTGCCTCTGATGATGGAATCTCCAAGTTGTAGTAGTTTTCTGTTTTGTGACTTTTTTTCATATTTGGTGCATTACCAGTAGATTGGGCATTGACTATCTCATTTAAGGGCACTTCATTTTCCACAGATTGGGCATGCTTATTATCCAAGGCAGAGAAGGCATTATGTAGAGATATCTCTTGATGTAGAGGGTATCTCTGTGTTACAGGTCGCAACTTGTCAGAGCCCACTGCGATCCATTTGTTCCTGGGCTGTTTGATTCTTTGTTGGAGCAGTGGTAGATTTTCTACAGTTTATACCCTAGAAAGGTGTGGTTAATTTCCCTTAGTAGAGTCAATTCTTTATACATAGCAGATAACTTGAGGCATATAGGGCAAGCTCTTAGGCTCCAAATGATTCTTCTTAGAATGAAAGCACCACAGTTATTGCATTGAGTACACAACATGCTGATTAAGGCTGTTATAAAGTGGTCCTAGAAGAAGGAGAAAATTTGGGTCTGACACCTAATTAAAGGACAGATGTCAATATATATGATGATTATATAGGCAATGTAACCGAGGGGTAGGGTGGGTGTGCAGTTAAGTGTCCTTGGACAGTAGACCTATATGAACTGAGTGTACGCTCAGGTATCTGATTTAAAGGCTGTGCAAGGAATGTAGGCAATCTAAATATTCCTAAACTTATAGCCAAAAGTTAGACTGTTTGCCACTAGACTGTAGATCAAGATGGCTGTGAACAGATAGAAAGATAGGAAGAGCAAGTTCTTTTTTGTGTTTTGTTTTTTTCTTTTTGGTTTGTCCCACTCCCTTAGTGCAGTTTTATTTATTTTATTTATTACAGTTTCTTATATACCGCGCTATTCGGCATCAGCGCGGTTTACATCATAACATAACTACCATGGTGACAAGGTGTCTGGTTTTACATAGAACAGGTAATAAAACTTGGATAACAGGGTTAACTATCTACATAACTATATACATAAGCTATTTACACTGCAGGATAGGTAGAGTCAGATCATGAGTAAGGGGGCATCTATAAGGGGTGATTTCTTGAGAGGGATATCCAGTCTCAAAGGTTGTCTGGGAAGTATTGGGTGAAGAGGTAGGTTTTGAGTGCCTTTCTGAACTGATATAGATTGTTTATGGCCCTAATGTCAGGGGGTAGAGTATTCCAGCATCTGGGGATATAGAAACTGCAAGCTCTGTTTGTGGTTGTCTTGTTGCACTTTGTCGATTCCTTTGGTGTGATTAGCATGTTGATGGTTGTTGCTCTTCTAGATCTGTTGGGGGGTACCATGTGGAAAAGATGCGTGAGAGATGGGGGGGAAATGCCTTTGATTGCCTTGAATGTTAATAGAAAGGTTTTGAAGGTGATCCTCCCGTGGATAGGTAGCCAGTGCAGTTGTTTGAGAATGGGAGTTATGTGGTCGCTTCTGGAGGCTGTGTTGATGACCCTGGCTGCGGCATTCATGGCCAACTGTAAGGGGGCTAGTGTGGATTGGGGAAGCCCTTGTAAGATGGCATTTGCAAAATCGAAATGTGGCAGGATCAGTGCTTGATATATGGTTCGGAAATCCTCTGGTTCCAACAGGGAGCGTAGGTGTTTGAGTGAATGGATTTTAAAATAGACGGCTTTGACTATGTTTCTTATGTGGGTTCTCATGTCCAGCCGTTGATCGACAGTTACTCCCAGGTATTTTATTGCCTCTTTAGTCTGGAGATCAGCTTCCTTGACACTGACGTGGGGTGGGGGCGTAAAGTTGGGGTCTCTGGTGATGAATAGCACTTCTGTTTTTTTATGTTGGATGCGTAGGTTCTGTGATTGGAGCCAAGTTGAAACTGCATTGAAGCAGTCCGTGAGTGGGGTCAGGTCCATGTGGGTTGTGGAGAAAGGCATGTATAAGAGGATGTCATCAGCATATATCAGGCAGTTCACATTGAATGATCTTATGATATTGCAGATAGGTTGCATGTAAATATTGAATAGTAAGGAGGATAGTGAGGAGCCTTGGGGAACCCCTTGTTTTTGATGGAAGTGTATTGACTCTTCTGATCCAGACTTCACATACTGCCATCTGCCATCCAAATAAGATTTGCACCATCCTAGTGCACTGTTGCAGATTCCTTTCTCTTTCAATCTTTCGAGGAGTATTTCATGACTGACGGAATCGAATGCTGCTGCTATATCTAAGAATATAAGCACACAGCCTTGACGGATGTTGTCAATTCTTGTGATGATGTCGTTAAATAGAACAGTGAGCAGTGTCTCGACCCCATGATGTTCTCTGAAGCCATGTTGACAGTTGTCTAAAGGAGCGGCAGCATCAATGTGGTTCTGAATTTGTCGTTGTGCCTCTTTCTCTATTATTTTGGCTAATAGAGGGATGCTGGCTATTGGCCGATAAGAGTCAACTCTTTGGGGGTCAAGTTTGGGGGTTTTCAGTAGGGGCCTAATGGAGGTCTGCTTGAGTGAAGTGGGAAAGTATCCTGTTGTGAAGGAGATCTGCATTATATTTGCGATGAACGGGCTGAACACATCACGTAGTTCCTTGATCCAAAACGCTGGACATGGGTCAGTCTGAGCCGTAGAGGTGTTAAGGGTTGCTATGGTGTTCTGGATAGATTTAGTGGGTGGTGTGGAGAGTGTGTTCAGTGGGGATAAGCCTGTTGGATCTTGGTATGAAATTACTGACCCCTTGTTAGTTTGCACGATCTTGGATTGCAGGTAATCGGCAAATTCTTGTGGGTGAATCTCGCTATGTTGTTCGGGAGATGGTTCCTTTGAGAGGGCTTTGACCAAGTTGAAAAGGTCCCGTGGTTTGTTCAGAGACCTTTTTAGGGTGTCTGTATGGTATTGTCTCATTTTAGTAGTGATTGTTTCACGATGTGTTGCAAGTTGGCTGCGGTAAGCAGACTGGTCATCAGCTGAACGCGATCGCCGCCATCGGCGTTCAAGTCTACGTAGTTGTGCGAGAGAGGATCGTAGCTCAGGGGAGAACCATGGGGCGGATCTTTTTTTCTTGCTGTGTTTTCCTGGTTTGAGCATTGAGATAAGGCAAGCAGGCTGGAGTTCCATTGAGAGATTAGTTCGTCAAGGTCTTGTGAGCTATAGTCAAGTAGTGATGGGATCTCCGAAAGGATGTGTTCTCTATCGAAGGGGCGAAAGCATCTGGTGGCAGTTCTAGAGGTGTTGCTTGTGTGTTGACTTCTGTCTGGCTGGTCAGGGTTGATGGGTATCTGGATAATGATCAATTTGTGGTCGGACCAGGGTACCTCTACGATTGATACTGGAGGATTGTTGTTTTGGATCATGACTGGTTGTGGGGTAAATACCATGTCCAGAATGTTCCCCTTTGTATGCGTGGGTTCATTGATGATTTGTTTGAATCCCAGGTCTTCCATTGCTTCAAGGAAAGCCTAAAGAGAAAAAAAAAACAGCTAATAAATCGGCAAGGAAAATTTATGTTAAACAGGCAGTTGTAAAGTCTGAAAGCTTAGCTTTGTGTAGAGTATCTTGGAGCTGTGATGACCAGAGCTGGGTCAGGTAGCTTGCTCAGGCTGCAGAGCTCATTGAATTAACCACATCCTGTGAAGCTGGCTTATAACAGAACAATGGAAACCACAATGTTCAAAATGAAATCTTACTTCTGTGTAACAGCCCACTATGTAAAGGACTCTGTAACCTTAAAATGTATACCTTTGCTGCAAAATTAAGTAAGAGACTTAAGTAGAAGACCAGGTCTCTGCAAATCCAAAAGCAAATGCGTACTTCTATTCCAAGTGTCCCTGGCCAGTAGACCTTATATGAACTGAGTGGGAGACCGATGACAAGTCCCTGGACACTGGATGCCCCCTCGGACCAGTCTCCTCTGCAGGAGCATCGGCGATCCCTGCTCGAGGACATCTCCTTCCTTTACTTCATCCAAGACATGGCAAAGTCCCTGGCCTTCACCACGGAGTCAGAGGATGAGCCTCAGGCAGGGGGATCTAGAGATCCTGTAGTAGGAGGCTCCTCCCAAGGAGGCACTCACAGTGCCCATTCCCCCCCTCCCATTTTGGAACACTTGTTCAGGATGTGGAAGTCACTTATGGTACCCATTATGAGCAAGCGTCTCAATTCCATTTATCAAGTCCGCAAGGGCCCTGGATTCAAAAGACACAGCTACTACAAAATTCCATGGTCGTGGAGTCGGCCATGCGCAAGATCAAGAGCCAGAAGATGTACTCATTGGTGCCCCAGGCAGGGAGGCCCGCGCCATGAATGGCTTTGGTAAAAAGTGTTACCAAAGGCTTGATGCTTGTGGCCTGTGCCCAGGCTTACCAGCTGTACATGGGCATATACCTGAGGGACCTGGCAAAAGAACTTGCTGGGTTCAAAGCTGGCTTGTCCGAGGAACCTCTTCAGTGGTTCCGGACCCTAGTATCGACTGACCAGGCGTGCTCCAAATGGCCGTCACTCGAGCTGCTTATGACGACATAGAGTCCTTGGCTAGAGTAGCTGTGGTGGGCAATAGTGCCTGCTCCTGGCGTGACTACACTCCTCAGAACTGGAGCAATGGTATCTGGACAAATAGGTTGATGTCCCATGCTGAGGGGAGAACCTCTTTGGCAAGCCCAAGATGGACAGGGCCACAGAACCTGGAGTCTGAGTACATGATCTGAGCCAGGCTCTCCCAGAAAACTGCCAAGCCTTCCCAATGGAAGGCTTTGGGGGAAAAAGCCCTTCTACCCAAAGAAGAGGAAAGCTTACGGAACTTACCCCCAGTATCCAGCCTACCTGGCTCCCCTGCAGGGTCAGCAGGGCAAGGGCCATGGGCCAGGGGCACGGCCCTTGTAAGCCTAAGGCCCCCAAACCCCAGCCTGAGCTGCATCTGCAATCTGGGAGCAAGAGTGTTTGACTCCTTGAGCATGCCTCTTCTGCAGCATACAGGGGGCATCTGACATTCTTCGCTGACCAGTGGACCACCATAACCACAAACGCTTGGGCTCCAGGTGGTGAGGGACGGTTACCTCCTCCATTTCGAGCAGATGCATCCTCCGTTCTTTCCCAGAGAACTTCCCATGATTCTTCTTCACTGAGACCTTCTGCAGCAAGAGCTCGAAGGCCTCCTCGCAGCCAAAGCGATCAAACCTTCCCCACCAACTCTAAAGGTCTTTACTCACACTACTTCTTTGTTCCCAAAAAGACAGGCAGCTTTCTGCCCATCCAGCATTTGTGGGATCTCAGTCGGGAGAAGTTCAAAATGCTCTCCCTTGGAATAATGTTGCCCTACCTCCAGGGGAGAATGGCTATGCTCCTTGGATCTAAAAGATGCTTATACCCACATCCTGATCCATCCTCGCCACTGGCAGTAACTCCTCTTTGCCATCGGACTGCCATTACAGTAGGGTCCTACCCTTCGGACTGGCTTCTGTTCCTCGAGTGTTCACAGAGTGCCTGGCAGTGGTTGCCGGGGTGTGTGTGTGTGTGTGTGTGTGTGTGTGTGTGTGTGTTTGTCTGTCTTCCCCTATCTGGATGACTGGCTCATCAAGGGTGGCTCCGTCGATGAGGTCAGTCAGGCGGCTCGTCGCACCATTCTCATTCTTGAGCACTTAGGCTTCATCTTCCTATCCGAAGTCTCTTCTGCAGCCGATGCAGCTTCTGGAGTTCATAGGGGCCCTCCTGGACACTATCCAGGCCGGGGCCTGCCTTCCTCTGGACAGGACTCAGTGCCTAGCGGTCCTCGCCACGGAAGTGCAGGGTCACTCAATGGCCTCTGTTCGTCTCCTGTTGTGCTTTCTGGGGCATATGGCTGACAGTGCATGTCATGTCCGACACTTGCCTTCGCATGCGTCAGGCCCAGTGGACTCTGAACTCAGTAGACTTGGGCAATGGGGCGCCTGGAGGACATGATCTGCATAACCGCACCTGTCTCCAAATCCCTCATCTGGTGGCAGTAGCTGCTGCACCTCATGCGGGGATGCCTTTTCAGGCCCCCCTCAGAAGATCCTCACCAGAGACACCTCCAAACTGGGCTGGGGGGCCTGCAGACCCAGGGCATCTGGTCGACAGGGGAGAGTCTCCATCAAATCAACTTTCTCGAACTTTGAGCAGTTGCAAGCACCTTGCGGGTGTTCTGACACCACTTGGAGAACCAGGTTGTTCTGCTACAGACAGACAACCAAATGGCGATGTTTTATGTCAACAAACAAGGGGGCATTGGGTCGTATCTCCTGTGCTGGGAAGCAGTTCGCCTCTGTACCTTCACGATCAAGAGTGGGATGCTCCTTCGAGCAGTTACCTCCCCAGTCAGAACAATCTACTGGTGGACCAGCTCAGCAGGATCCTTCAGCCCCAATAATGGTGACTGTGAAGTGGGGAAAACTCATGCCATGCCTTTATAGTTACATGATTATTTTGCAGCAGAACTAACCAAATATAGACAAATTTGATGTTTTTTTATCAATCTTACCATTTGTACAAAAACGAATGCACATCCCTAATATCTAAATGTCGAGAGTGAAGTGGTCATGCCTTTATAGTTACATGAGCCTCCTATGACCAAATCCTAAAGCTAGGAAAGTGCTCTAAGTCTTCCAGGCTATTCCATACCCTCTCCCACTGCAGTCTGTGTACTCCATATTCTCTCTTTACACCTCAACCTATCCACACAATACAGTTCCTCCTTCTCAGCTTATTTCCACCACACTCTCTCAGCCCCTCTGTTGTCTTACACTCTCCTAATCTGTGCTTCCTCCTCACATTCTCTTTTCCTCTTTCCCTCCTTACTCCCTCTGCTCGTTTTAATTTTTCCCCTCCTGCATGAGTATAGTTTGACCTTTTTATATCTGGAGTTCAGTGGTTTAATGAGCGCCGTGACTGCTCCTCTCCCAATACCTCCTTAGTCAGCTCATCCATTTCCCAGCAGGTTCTAGCCAGCTTCCCTTCTCTAAAGTCTTGCCTCACCTATCCTTTCACTGCTTTCCTGCTGCTCATCTCCTCTGAGCAGATGAGACTTCCCTTTGTTGCAGGGTCAGCTCAACTTTTTAATTTATAATTCCCCATCCCATACAAGCTTGGATCATTTCCCTGTTCTGCTCTCCCTAAGCCAAGATATATCCATATTTTCTGGGACTGTTCCTGCCCTTCACCATACACTGTGGTACTTCTGCTAGTATTTAAAGATTCCAGGCCAGTTGCTGTCCCATGCCTAAACTATCCACATGAGATGCTTTGCCATTTGCTTGCTCTGAGCCCTGGCAGCTCATAAGGATCACAGCTGCACATGATGCTTACTCTGTGCAAACTGTTTTCTCTACAGCCTGTTAGCTTCTATTAACACCACCTGCCACTTTATTCCTTTCCTTACCCCCTTCAAGCCTCTCTTATCTGCCATGATCCTTTTTCTTATAACCCTTTTTTCAGTTTACCTCCGCTATAATCTGCTTCTCTAATGCAGCATCTCTCCAAGTCCTCTTAACCTTTTTTCAGCTCTTTGCCTAACTCCTTACCCACGTCTTATCACAACTCATGCCCTCTGTTAGTTCCTTTGCCTCTGTAAGACTATATCCTCTTCTGTTCTTCTCTTAGCTATGTTTTTTGTACCTCTAACAAGCCTTCTTTCCCTCACAACCCATGTCCCCTTCCAATCCTCAGTCTGTCTGCTGTCTATATTTCAGCCCTACTATCATTCCCCCTCTTCATCCCCTTTCCTTCAGTTCTTATCCTCTCTCAGCCAGGATTTCATTTTTCAGTTCTTCTCCCATATCCTCACGGTAATATGTATCTCCAGGCTTGCTCTCACAAGCCCCCTTTCAGCTCTTCTCTCAACACCAACACCTCTCTCACTCTTCTCATAGGTCCTCTTCCCCTCTGCCTATTCCTCATTCTCTTTCCCAGTGCCTGTATTGGCAGCTCCGCCCCCTGCCCAAGGTAGATCAAAAGTAGGAAGCCTGTCTGTCCTACACTGCTGAAACTCTCTGCTTACTTTGTAGCCCATTGGTCAGACGTTCCTGATCTAAGCAGTAGGCTGCAGAAGCAGGCTGGTGCAGTAGCAGAGGAGACAAGCTTTCCTTCCTGGCTTCCATTGCTGCCCCGAAACATGAATCTGAGTCATAAGAGTGTAGGAGAGAATATTGGAAGCCAACAGAGAAAACGTGAGCACAAAATAAGATCAGGGTTAATAAGATACCAACAATTAAATAATAGTAAATAGTACTGAATAATAAGTGATTTAAACATAAGTAACGAAACATTCCTTATCCTGCTACACTGGTCCAGGCAAATGGGTATGCTCCCCAGCCAGCAGATGGAGCCAGACCAGGGCAACTTTCAGTGATGATGTCATCACTTGTATATGTGCTGTCATAGCACTGAAAGAAACATGTGGCAAGGTGTATGGATTGGTGCAGCAGTGTAAGTTGGCCGGTCTCCTCTGGCTCAGAGGAGCTTGGGTACACTCATTGTCTCCTCAAGCTGACAGATGTCTTGTGTCCTGTGATTCTTATCCATGGGTTCCTGCACTGGTAGGCCAGAGAGTGTACATAATGACTCTCATGGGACCCCTGAGGGGAGTTGGTAAGTCTGGGTATAGGCTTCTCTTCCCTCTCACTGTCCTATGTCTCTATGTTCTGCTTATTTTTCCCTATTTTTAATTATTTTTATTTTTTTTTTTTATTGAAAGGCTTTCAAAATATACAAATCGTCATGAACCACAAGGATCGTCACAGAAAATGTAGCAATAAGAATATAACTTCAAGACAAAACAGCATTCAACAATATGCCTTCATTTTTTCAAAGTTTTGAAGATAAAAAAGCAAAAAACAGTAACCCCGCAGCCTCCCCTCCCCCCCCTAACCCAATACTCTCCTCCCTCCCCACCTCCCAATCCCCCCCACTATGGCTTGCTAATGCTCAAACATGGAAGTGTGATGGGCAAAAAGGGGCACACTCGGGGGGGGGGGGGGCCCATCCCGCTTAGCCTGCACAATCACGCACCGTATTGAGAGATAAAGGGCGCCCACACCAACTCAAAGCGCGCCAGGCGCATCCTACTAACTGCCACCCCTCGTTCCATGGCATACATATCCCTCTATTTTTAATTTTTGTTCTGTTTCTGTTAATGGTTCTCTGTCATTGCTACTTGAAACAAGCAGCTTAAAAAAAGTGTCTGCAGGGTCTTTAAGAGCTGATGTTCCTCTTAGGCTCTGGATGCCAGTAAGAAGGACATAGTTGCTGTTTTGTCATTCTTGCAGTGCAGGTTGGACCAAGATTTAGTTCTGAACTCTGAAGGTTCAGGTGGCAGCCCTTTCATGCTAATGGGGTGGGGGGGGGGGGGAAGGGATGTTCAGAGCATGTCCTTATTGGCATACCCTGAAACATCCTGCTTCCTCAACAGGGTGAAGCAGATCCATCCAACTATCTATGCGTTTGATTGCACCACAATGGAGTGTTTCTTTGGCGATGCATCCTTCTTCCTCAGCAGGATGAAGCAGATCCATCCACCTATCCATGCATTCAGTTGCACCACAATGGAGTCTGTCTTTGGTGCTAAAGGTGCTGAAAGGTCCACCCCTTTGAGCCCCTTCAAGTGGTCTGCTCTTCACACAGCCTCTCACATCCTCCAAGGTGCAAAACGTCAGGACCACATCACTCCCATACTCAAACAACTCCACTGGCTAAAGCTCATAAGCTGCATAAGGTATACTGACACATCCACTCTGAGCCTCTCCCGCCTACCTCCACACACTACTGCAAACACCCCAACCGAACAGATCAAGACACCTTCCATGCCAGAACCAAATCTAATCAACAGGCTTGTAGACGTGCATTTCAGCTCTATGCTTCCTCAATTTGGAATGCCCTACCTGAAAAACTATGGAACATATCCAACCTCATCGTATTCAGGAAGCACTTCAAAACACACATCTTCTTTTGAACATTTCAACCCCACCAAATAATCCCCCCCCCCCGATACATCACTCGCTGTAAACTGGACAACAACACATGTCTAACGCGTGCCAGATTTGTACATATGGTTTAAATGCTAAGAATGTTAAAAATGTTATTTATGTTAAAAATGTTCTACAATTGTTCTATGTAAAAAAAATAATAGTTCTCTATTATTTAAGTATTATTGTTCTATGTAAACCGCCACTGATCTCTGGAAGGGGCGGTATAGAAAAATGTATAAATAAATAAAACAAATAAATAAATACATGTATACACTATCCCATCCCCAGCTACTTGTTGCATGCTGTAAATGATTTAAAAAATGTTAAAATGTTAAACATTACTGTTACTCCCACAGTGTTCTCTGTAATTGCCTCTTACCTTGTTTTTTGTAAACCGCCTTGATCCGGTGAAAGGCGGTATAGAAATACAGCTAAATAAATAAATAAATCTGTCTGTCTATCCATCCATGTGTTCAATTGCATCACAATGGAGTCTGTCTTTGGTGTGTTAAAGGTACTGAAAGGTACACCCCTTTAAGCCCCTTCAAATGGTCTCTCAGTGATATGACCCTGAAAGTGGTATTCCTGGGGCTGTTGTGAGTGTTGGAGTTAAAAGCCTTTTCCTTTAGGGAGCCTTTTCTGGTCATCTTGACATTGTCTATCGCTCTGAGGACGGTACCATCCTTTCTGCCAAAGTTGCTGTCTTCCTTTCATCTTAATTAGACTCTGATTCTGCCTTTCTGCTTGGATTCAGGCCTTCAGAATGACCGTTTATGGCATCTGTTGGATGTGAAGAAGGGTGTTTGTGAAGTATCTAGTACTTAATAATTTCTTCCGGCAGTCAGATCATCTCTGTCCTCTTCAGTGGCTGGAGGAAAGGGAAAGCAGTTGCAAGTCCTTGTTGCCTGCCGGATTAAGAAGACTATTAGTTTATCCTATCTCCTGTGTGGGGAAACATGGGTCAGAGGATGTCTGAATTCACTCCACTAGGGCCCAAACCTCTTCCTGTGTGGAATCTGCCTTGGTACCTAGTCATCTGAATGCACTTCGGGTTGCATGTGAGAGCTGCAGCAGATAGTGCTTTTGGTGGAGTAGTTCTCTACAGAGCGTCATCTTCCTCCCACCCAGAGTCCTGACTGCTTGGGGTACATCTAGTCATATGCTGTGGTATAGCAGGATGATGAGGAAGGATAATTTTTCCATACTTGCTAATTTCCTTTCTTTGACTCCTGCTAGACCAGTCCAGGACCTGCCCTGGAAGACTACTACTACAGTTTTGGGAGCCTTGCTACTTTTTAGCTGCATTTTCAATATTTGCGCCTAATGCAGTCAATTATGCTAAAGAGCCATACGTTTGTACATAGTTATTGTTAATTAATACTTTTTATTGAATATTTTCTTAGTTTTTCAGTCTTTCTGCCTGGGAGTGTCCCTACAAGTCTCGTTGTGCTGCAATAGTGCATACACAAGTGACAGCATCACAGTTACTCTGATCAGTCTCCACTTACTGGCTGGGGAACATAACCCACTCATCTGGACTGGTCTTGCAGGAAATCAAGGAAAGGAAATTTAGCAGGTAAGGAACTTTTTAACTTTTGCCTGCCTTATTAAGACTTCCCTTCAACTTTCCAGTGTTCTATTTCTTGTTTGTTTGTTTTTTTCATTTGGATCTACTTTTCATTTTTTGCAAAATGATCTTTGGATTAATAGCTTTTTACCCTAATTATGCTAGCAGTATTTTGGTCTTCCATGACCTTTTCTAATGTATAGAATACATTTTGGTCTTGGCTTCCAAGATGGCATTTCTAAAGTGCCCATGCCATAGATAAATGTGTAACCTTTGCAACCCCTGCTTTTAATTTGTATCTAATTTTCTCATTTGCCCTTAGTCCTCTCTTTTGTTTTTAAGGTTAAATACAACTGCCAAGGCTGGTGCAAGGTCATTGAGTGCCCTAGGTGAACTTTCAGATTTTAATATTAAAGTTGACTATCTTGATCATCCCAATACCACTCTTACCACAACAATCTTGTAAAAATGTGTAACTGAACATAAATTTCTCTTTGTATGTATCTGTGTGCCTGCTCTACTTTCAGGTAAAAAAAGTAAGTGCTTATGCTTCTTTGAGTTAGTGTGGCTGTCGGGGTCTATTGTTTTGCTTTTGACTACTATGGCTCTTTGCTGCCCTAGGAAACACCACCCAGTCTTCCCTAATGACTGAGCTGGCCATGGCAATTGCAGTCCTCTCTCCATTGTTTATTTTAAATTTGATCACATTTAGGGGAATTTTAAAAGGGACTTCCAATCCAGAATGTCGGGGGGGGGGGGGGAGGGGGGAAGCAGGCATGTCCAGGTGCAGACAAGGTTTCACAAACGTGGATGTGCCTGATATGTATGTCTGCAGAGCTTTCTGCATAGACTTCCCCAGAACCGTATTTCAGAACCTGTATATCTAGGATAGCCTATTAGTTAGAATAGTGGTCTCAGAACAGGATAGCCCGAGTTCAAATCCCACTGCTGCTATCTGACATTGTGCTGAGAACTAATAATGAAGTGCTTTCTTCTTTACACCCTCTGGATGATTTTCAGCCAAAATAAGCACTGTTTGTGCCTGGAGCAGGTCTTAATTTAGACAAAACTCTTGACATTTCTGAGATCAGGCGGGTACATTCAAGTTCCTAGGAATACCCTTGTCACGCTCCCATTCAGACTTTGATAGCCTCACACTGGGGACGTCCCCAGAACTGGCTTCTAAAATGGCTCTGGAGACCTCTGTTTTCTTTGGATATCTCTATCCCTGTTGTCAGACATCCAAAGCATGAAGAGAGCTTCCAAACTGACCCCATTATGATCACTATTAACAAGAAGCCCTACCATCATTACACATTGCACCAGGTCCTATTTTGCAGTGAGGACTAGAACAAGAATAGTTTCCCCTCTCGTCAGCTTCTAGGATCAGCTACCTTCCTGGTGTGTCCCAATGAGACATTTATTCCATCAATACTGGAGTAATTGAAATTTCCGATTATTCTGTTGCTAATTTCTGTTACATATCACCGTTTCCTCATTCTGGTATGGTGGATAGTAGTATATCTGCAGCTCTGTATTCTTTCCCATTACATGTGGAATTTCTATCAATAATGATACCAAAATCTGCAATAGAGTAGACACCCAGGAAGGTGTAGATAACATGAGGAGGGATCTAGCTAAGCTTGAAGAATGGTCTAGAATTTGGCAGCTGGGATTTAATGTTAAAAAATGTAAGGCCATGCATTTGGGCTGCAGCAATCCAAGGGAGCAATACAGTATAGGAGGTGAAGTACTTTTGTCCACTAAAGAAGAGCGGGACCTAGGTGTGGTTGTGTCTGATGATCTTAAAGTAGCTAAACAGGTAGAAAAGGCGACGGCAAAAGCTAGAAGGATGCTTGGGTGCATACGGAGAGGAATGGCTAGCAGAAAAAAGGAGGTGATAATGCCTCTGTATAAGTCTTTGGTGCGACCTCATTTGGAGTATAGTGTGCAATTCTGGAGACCGCACCTTCAAAAGGATGTGAACAGGATGGAGTCGGTGCAGAGGGTGGCTACTAAAATGATCAGTGGGTTTCATTATAAAGCATATGAGGACAGACTTAAGGATCTTAATATGTACACCTTAGAGGAAAGGCGGGATAGAGGTGATATGATTGAGATGTTTAAATACCTCCGTGGCATAAATGTTCAGGGAGAGAGCCTCTTTCAATTGAAAGCAAGTTCTGCTATGAGGGGACATGGGATGAGGGTGAAGGGAGATAGATTCAGGAGTGATATGCGGAAATATTTCTTTACGGAAAGAGTAGTGGATCCATGGAATAGTCTCCCAGTGGAGGTTGGTAGAGATGAGGACAGTAACTGAATTCAAAACCAACACAGAGGATCTCTTAAGGTAAAAAGTGGACTGTTGTAGTTGTTGATATGGAAGGACAGACTAGATAGGCCATGTGGTCTTTTTCTGTCATCATGTTTCTATGTTTCTATTCCATTTAATTTCAGCAGGACTTTTTAATTTTATACCTTCTTTAAAGTGTGATCTTGACTGGTTTGATTTCAATATCATTTGGATATCCCCAGTGTCCCCTTGGTTGTCTTCCTTCCATCAGGACTCTGGGATGGTTATTCCTATCTTCATTTTGTGCCACACATTCCATCTCTCTCCAGCCTTCTTTTTAGGCTTTTGGGATATACATGGAGACAATTCAAAGAATATGTGTGTTTAAATTTATATTCATAACTCATGTAGTAGTTGATAGATCTAAATGATTCCAATTTATCCTTGTCCACTTTTTCAAAATGGATAAACTATGGGGATGAGTTGAAAAACACCAAAAATTATGAATTAACCCGTTTTGGACAGCTCGCATATTCTCTCTCTGTTCTGGATGATTTGTTAGATTTGTTACACCCAAACAACTATGAAATACCGGCAATAATAAAAAATATTAAAACTTTGCAGAAAATAGAAGTTTCACATAGGGTGTGATACAGTAGACTATAGAGAGCCTGTAGGGGCTAGTAAAAAGGAAGAGCTTACCTTAAACTTGGCTGGACGTGAAGACTCAGCATGTGTGAAGACAGCTGAGCAGCCAGTGCCGTCAGCAGAAGTAAAGCAGAAAGGGTTTGAAATGAAGTTTCCCTTCTCTAGTAATGACGCAGGTAGAATTAGAGAATCTCATCAGGAGCACCTGTCCTCAGAATCTGACGTAACGTGCAGAGAGGAGAGATATATAAGTTCCTGGTCTGAACCAAGAAGTGGTGAGGGTCAGAAGGAGCAGAGAGGTCAGAGAAGGCAGAGCAGTAGAGCAGCTGGTCTCTGGAACGACAGTCCCAGGAAGGATTTCCACACAAACAGGAAGTGGGGCAGAGTCTCTGAGGGATTGCATGAGCCACGGAGGAACCTAGCTCAAGCTGAAGGAACTGTGCCAGGGGAGAGGAAGCTCAAAGCTGACTTCAAAGCCTGCAGTAAGGTAACAAGTTTGAAACCTTATCTGTATAGAGAAGAGGCTAGAGGTTTTAATGAGCACAACCCTGAGCAGTCTTATAACTCAGACAGATACTCAGACTTCCTACTAAGAAAGCCAAGAGAGGCAAACGAGAAAGAGACATTACCTGTACCAGATTTCTGTAACCCTGGCTGGGATAAACACCTTGGAAGGAAAGGGGTTTATCAGCCACAAGAGAACAAGCCATGCTCCAGCACATGTAAGGAATGTGACACGGAGAGTATTGGGAGTGGTCCGGGTTAATGCAGTGGGAGAGTGATAACATTTGCACAGACCCTGAGCCAATGGACTGTACGATTTGTCTATCAGATAACATAACCTCTTTGTGTTGAACTTCAGCCAATGTGACCTTGTGAGAGAAACAAGGAAAGAAGAAAAGATGTTCTAGCTGTTTTCGTTTAGTTGCTGTTTTGTTCTGTGTGTTTTTGCAAGGAATATTATCTGTCCGGGAAAGGGAATAAAACCCTAATTTTGCTTTAACCACTTGACTGACTGACTCTGTTCAAAGGAGAGCACCAGTTAGTAAAAACCACAATACCCTAGGCAGTGGCCTATTGGGTCTACGGAGGCTCTACCCAGGGTCGCCGTGACAAGGGGTATGTTTACTAAACCGCGCAAATGTGCAGGGCGCACTTGAGCGTGCGCTAAGGTACCTTAGCGCACGCTAATAGTGTGTTTTTGGTGCCCCGCACGCGTGCGCTCCGCCCACACAAGAGTGGGGTGCGCTGATGTGCGATAGAGGCGTGGAAAGGCATTTGGAGGGCGGAGGAAGGCTCCCGAGGGGCGGGGGAACGGGGTCAATGGGTGGAGAGTGGGAGGGGAGAGGCTCCCCGCACAGGAGCGGGGCTGAATTTCGGCAAAAAAAATACCGCGAGTGAAACCCTCGCGTTAGAGCCGATTTAAAGGGAAGAGAAACCATTTCCGTCAGCAATGTACAACAAAACCGGGGAAACCTGCAAAACGTGAGCAGTGTGATACATGTGCACAGAACAAAATAGCAAATATAAATTGAAAATGACCACAACAAATTCCAAATAAATTATAATCCAGCTGGGCAACAGTGATATTAATGGGCAACCATAAAAAACACTCCCAGGAAAGCTCCAAAAAAAAAGAAATGATTTTTGGAAGGGTCTACGCTCCGTAGACTCTTTCAAAAATCACTGCATTTTTTTTTTCAAAGCTCTGTTTATTAAACATTACAGGATACAAAAAAAACAATGGCAAATCAACATGTACAGTTTTTACTATTCCAAACGCCAAACACTCAACCTGGTCCCGGGCGGGGCTGTATCTTGTCCACCACCCTGGGAACCCGATATACACCAACAGCACCTCGTTCAGATAACCCGTATCCCCCAGCAAGCCCCCCTCCGACCACCCCCCATCCCCCCCCCTCAGCCTCCCTCCCCCCCCCCACCGCATGGAGCACAGCAGCTCAATGCACCCATCAGGGGACACCAACTTCACAGGCTATCATTATCCAAGTGTTAATACTGCACTACGTGCCGTGAGACCCAAGCGCTGAATATAAGGCATCCAAATCAGCAAGAAGGAAGCCCAGGCCCGAGGGTGCCTCAACGCCACTCTCCGCTCCAAGAGCATAAGGTGATGCAGGCTATTTCGCCACTCACAAAAGGTAGGGGCCACCCGCTCCCTCCATCGACTAAGTATAGGGCCTTTACCCACCAGACAGGCCTTACGCACCAATACCCTGTCCCAGCGGCCCTTCGGGTGGAGCGGTCCCAACTGATCCAGTACCACCAGCATCCCCGACCAGCACAGCTGTTGCCCCAACAGGCCACTCAGATAGGTCTCAATATGCCTCCAATATCGACGAATAGAAGGGCACCCCCACCACATATGACCCAGATCCGCTAAGGCACACGAGCACTTAGGACAGCCGCCATGGGGGGCAAGATGACTCCGAAACGCTCGTCTCGGGGAAAAATGGGCACGAAGGATACATTTAAACTGCACCTCCCGCCAACGAGCCCCATCCACAAGTTGCCCAATCCTACTCAAGGCCGCCCGTACGGATCCCTGAGCGACCTCCCGTCCCAACTCTCTCGCCCAAAGACGTTCTACCACCGAATAGTCCGGGGGCACCTCCAACTGATCCAAACGTTTCTTCAGGTCCGCAATCGTTGGCGGAATATCGGCCCCCAATGCCAAGAACTCCAAAAGACGCTCCGAATGTTCCACCACAAGCTCCTGCCGCGGCAGGGAGCCAATATAATGAGATATCTGAGCATGTGCAAAAGCCGTGGTGCCCGGAGACAACCCGTACTCCCTACAGAGCACCCCCAAGGCCTTACCACAGCCGGCAGGGTCTACCACCTGTCCCAACCGCCGTATCCCCGCTCGCCACCACTGGCGAAAGGGGGCCGAATCTGAGCCAGGCAAGAAACAGGCATTACCTCGTATAGGCAACCAGCATGACACCGCTGCATCACTGCCCCAATACTTATTTAATTGCTGCCATGTCCGCCGAGTAGCCTGCAACAGAATACTGTTCATCAGCCGAGCTGGCAAGACAGTGCCCGGTAGATGCAAAACCGCTTCCAAGGAGTGGGGTGCCACAAAGGCTGCTTCCAGTCCGCGCGGAGTATAAGTCTCCGTATCCCCCAACCAATCGCTCAGATGCCGCGCCTGACAAGCCAGCGCATACTTCCAAAAATCGGGCAACCCCACTCCCCCCGAACGCCACCCTCCCCGCAGGCGCGCCAGCGATATCCGGGCCTTACAACCTTTCCAAAGGAATCCCCGAATCTCCCTCTCCAGTCGCCCCAAATCACGCTTCAATAGCCACACCGGGAGTGTTTGCATCCAATAGAGCACACGTGGAAGGATCACCATCCCCAACGCGGCCACTCTACCGAGCAAAGACAGAGGGAGATGGGCCCACGCCCTCAACTGTGCATGAACCTTCGCAAAAATACGTTCAAAGTTCGCTGGATACAACAATGTCGGTTTCCTCGTTAACAAAATACCCAGATAGATAATAGAATCAGCAGCCCAGCGGAGCGGGAAGCTCCCAGACCAGTTCCCCTGTAACGTACCCCCTACATCCAATGCCTCCGATTTAGCCATATTAATACGCAATCCTGCAAACTGCCCATAGCGTGTAAGCTCCTCAAGCAGGCGCGGAAGCAATTGCCGGGGGGAAGACAGATGTACCAGTATGTCATCGGCAAAGGCAGCCACCTTAAAGCCATAGGAGCCAATACGGACACCCCCTATGTCCGGGGAGTTCTCGATGTTACGTATTAAGGGATCTAGGGAGAGCACAAAGAGTAAAGGGGAGAGCGGGCATCCTTGACGCGTGCCACGCTCCAAACGAAACGGATCCGACAACACTCCATTACATAGGACCCCCGCTGTGGGTCCCGCATACAGCAGCTCCACCATCTGACAGAAAGGAACCCCCAACCCATACTGGGGCAAAAGAAAACGCAAATACTCCCACTGGACCTGGTCAAATGCCTTTTCGGCGTCGAAGCTGATTATCAAAGATTGAAGATCCTGCTTCCGAACCCATTCAAGAGAGGCCAGAAGTCGTCGCATATTCCGCACGGCATAACGCCCTCTAACAAACCCGACTTGCGACTCGTGAATCAAGTCCCCCAACACCAAGGCCAACCGGTCCGCCAATACCTTCACAAAAATTTTCACGTCGAAATTCAATAACGAAATAGGCCTATACGATGCTGCTTGGGAGGGGTCTTTCCCTGCTTTAGGAATCAGGGAGATATACGCATGATTAGAGCCCCATTTAAATTCCCCCTGCTCCACACGCCTATGGTAGACGGCCACTAACGTTGGGGGCACCAACCCGCCCAATAGCTTATAAAACTCAGCACCAAACCCGTCCGGGCCGGGGGCCTTGCAACACCTAGCCCACTGGATAACTCCCTGGACCTCCTCCACCGTTATCGGAGCATCCAGGCACGCCCTCTGCTCAGCAGTCACTTTCGGCAACAACAGCTCCTGCAAGTACTGCTACATGGCCTCCGGCGCTCCCTCCCTCCGGGCGTATAATTTCTGAAAAAAGGAGCGGAACACTCGAGTAATACCCGCGTTATCTTTATACAAAACCCCCCGATCATCCCGCAACGCTGCCACCAGTCGGTGGCCCCGATGACCTTGTAGGCAACGTGCCAATAGTTTCCCAGGTTTATCTCCAAAACGGAAGAGCTGATATTTGTAATATATATGCGATTTCTTTGCCCTCTGGTGAAGTAGTTCATTAAGGGACGTTTGCAATTCCCAGAGCCGGCGCCGGTTCAATACACTAGCGTCGCCCGCACAACGCCGCCGAGCGCGCACCACCTGCCTCTCCAACTGAACAATTTGCCACGCCACTAATCTCCGTTTCCTTGCCGCATACGCAATAATATCTCCCCTTAATACGACTTTAGCTGTCTCCCAAAGTAATTCCGGATCATCCCTATGACGCTCATGGTACTCCATAAACTCTTGCCAATGCCGTGTAAGATAGGTACGGAACTCTACATCCTGATATAAGCCCAGCGGAAAACGCCAGAGCCGCATCGACCCGGTCGGGCCACCCGCACCGATTTCGACCCAAACTGGAGCGTGGTCAGACACCGCCAAAGGACCGATTTGCGCATCCTCTACCTGTGCAAACAACCTTTCAGAAACTAAGATATAGTCCAACCTTGCACTAGTTCCATGGGCTCTCGACTGATGGGTAAAATCCCGCTCATCATGGTGGAGCAGTCTCCATGGGTCCACCAGGCCCAAACGCCTAAGCCCTTCAAAGCCTTAGTAGTCGGGATACGCAAGTGTGCCCCCCCCCCCCTCCGACACATCCAGCCCTATGTCCAATACCCCATTCAAATCACCTGCTAGAATCAAAGGAACATCAGGCAATTGCTCGAGTCGAGACGCAAGACGGTCGTAAAACGCCCGATTCAATACATTAGGGTTATACAGACAGCCCAACACTACCGGCCGACCGTCCAAGTTACCATAGAGTAAAATGTAACAGCCCTCTGAATCAGAATACTCCTTAAGTAACTCAAAACGGGTCCTCTTGCTGATCAGTATGACCACTCCTCCATTTTTTCCCTTGGCCGGGGACCCCCAGCACTGCCCCACCCACATTTTGCGCAATTTAAGATGCTCCTCCCCTGTCTGGTGGGTTTCCTGCAACATTGCTATGTCACATCTCAACAGGGCCAAGGCCTGCAACACCTTATACCTTTTAATAGGGCTACCAATCCCACAAATATTCCAAGAGACAACCTTCAGGGTGGGTCACACATGATCAAACAGTTTGCATCCTTCCAAGGACAGCAAAAAGGTGAGACCCCCCCCCCCCCAGCCCGGGGCCCCCCCTCCAGCCATCTACTATCCCCATACAAGTCATTGCCACTCCCACCACAGTGCTGCCGTGCCCCCCGCAACCCCCCTCCTCTCCCCCCCACCAACCCACCCCTCTCCTTTGCCCCTTCTGCCCCCCTCCCCCCCCCATCCTTATAACCTACCCCCCTCCCTCCCCTCTCCCTCCCCTCTCCCTTCCCGCACACTCCACCACTAACCACCCATTCGCTCCCATCCGGGTCACCGAGGATGTGATAGGAACCCCCCTCCCCCGAGTGAACCGGCCCTACTCAGTAGCATGGATCCCGACACAGTCTCACTCACATCATGACCGCTCTTGGGGTAGCCCCCCCCGAGGGGCCGAACTTCAAATGCAACCACCCCTCCTGCCGAGCAGTTGTCGCCCAAACAAAGGGAAGGCCACCCCCGAGCCCACCTAATATAACAGTCACCACCCCCTCCATCCCCAAACACACTGCATCCATACATCTTAACCAGCCACTAATCCCCCATACACACTGCGGCCCAGTCCCTTTTCAATCAAACATCTAACCCTCACCCTCCCGCCTCCCCCACAGCCAAAACAGTATCAGGCCTACATTCAGCATTAACAATACACAATATTATAGGAAATTCAAACATCTGAACAAACTCGCAGATCCAGTCCGGTCTTCTCCCAAGTGCCGCCCGAATCAATCACAGAGGGCAATAGTGGGGCTGCAGGGTTAGGTGGCATCAGCTCAGGTCACCCGTGGTTTGCCCCGACTGGAAGTACACCGAAACCCATCCGGGCCTCCTGCAGCAGGGGAGGCAAGCACGCGGTCCAATCACAGTACACCAGGCTGCATCGCGTCCAGGCTGTCCGGTAACACCAAGGCAGGCCCACATTCAGCGTAGTAAGGTTCCTGGTACTCCATACCGACAACGGTAAGGGTCCTCGTCCAGGCAAAAAGCATTGGTAGGCCGCAGAGAATCCCCCCCCAGTCAAAAGGGCACAATCTTGCGCCAAGGCGTCGCGAGTAGAAAGAACACACACCTCACTGGTCCTCCCGAGTTGACAATCTCCCTGGTGTCAGCTTTTCCACATAGGCCTGCGCCGCCTCCGCAGAGTCAAATGCTTGGTGCGAGCCCTGGTACAACACATGGAGTCTGGCAGGGTACTGAACGCTGAACCGCACCCCCGCATCGATCAGCTTTTGGCACAGCGGCGCATATGCCTTCCTGCGTTGACTCAGGGCAGCGGAGTAGTCCTGTGTTATCCGAATCTTCGCTGTCTCCCATTCGACCGTGCCTCTTTGCTTCGCCACTCGGAGCACCGCATCCTTTTGTGTGTAGCATAGGAACTTCGCCAGGACCACCCTGGGTCTTTGGTTCCCAGATTGCGGCTTAGGCCCCAACCTATGTGCCCTTTCCACCACGATGGGCCTGTTCGAGTCCGCCTCCTCTCTGAGAAAAGTGGCCAAGTTTTCCACGTAGCCCCTCAGATCCTTATCAGGGACGGATTCTGCGATCCCCAGAAACCGCAGGTTATTTCGCCTAGACCTATTTTCTAGGTCATCCAGCTTCAATTCATGCGCTTTTGAGGCCTTCTGCAGCACGAGCAGCTCCCGCTTGAGGCCCTCCACTTCCTCCTCGGCATGTGCAATATGGGTCTCCGCTTCCTGCACCCGCACACCCAGAGTACCCAAGGAGCTCTGGAGCACATCCATCTTCGCGTGCAGTGCTTCGAACTGCGCCGCCAAGGCACTGGTGACTGCCGCCGAGATTTCCTCGGGCATGGTAGAGGAGGCCACCGCACTGTGTTTAGGAGGGGACTCCGCCATTTTGAGGGTACTCACAGCGCGCTCCTTATCCCGCTGCCCTGCCTTTGCCGCATCCGCCATTCCCGCTCCCGGGTCTCCAGCTGGTGTCGGGCAATTCCTCGGGGCACTCCTCAGCTAAAAAACGGCTCCAAGCCACAGTTAAAACGGCAATTTAGCAACGTTTCGGGGGAGCGGGGTCCGGAGCCCAAGCCGCACACGTCTGCTCAGGCTCACCGCATCACGTGACCTCTAAATCACTGCATTTTAATGGAGCTTTCCTGGGAGTGTTTTTCATGTTGCCCATTGATATCACTGTTGCCCAGCTTGGTTTTGGTTTTTTTCCCCTTTTTTGGAGGTCATTTTTGAGGTTTATTTGCACCTTTGTCCCCATACAAGGTAAACGAGCCCACAGTAAAATTGTGCAGAGCAAGGTGTCTGACTCGTGCGGCCAGGTTTCCTATCTCCAGAGACTGCACTGTCTCTGTGGCCACAGTGTGGTGCAGCGGACACAGCCAGTGCCTGTAGGACCAGAGGGTCACAGGTTCAAATCCCAGCTGGGGCTCCTGCCAACCCTGTCCCCATAGTTTTACCCTCCACTAAATAGTGATAGTACAGACACTCCTTTATTGCAGAGAACATAAGCATGCTTCCAACACCTATATTTTACCCTACACCGCACACAAACCGTAACAATGGGCATTACCTACAGCCGAGTCCCCCAAATTCAGTCCTGGAGTGCCACGACTCAATCAGGTCATATGCTTTTTCCCAGATAGGGACATGTCTGCATGTTGGCGGAAGGGTATAGGTGGTGGAGGGGGCAGTGGCTGCAAACCACAGCAGACAGTGGCCTAGGCCTGTGCAGGCTGGCACCGTCCACCGCAACAGACAGGCTCTGTCGGATGTACAGTCATGGACTCCCCAGGGAACACAGCATATCTGTGGCCACAGTGTGGTGCAGTGCACACAGACAGTGTGTGCAGGAACAGAAGGTCACAGGTTCAAAGCCCAGCTGGGGCTACTGCCAATCCAGTCCACATATTTTTCCTACAACTAAACCGTGATAGTAAGGACAAACCTTTATTGCTGAGAACATATGCATGGTTCATACGCCTATATTTTACCACACCAAACACAGACACCATAAACAGCCGCATTACCTAGAGCAGAGTCTCCCAAATGCAGTCCTGGAGGGCCCCACACCATTCAGGATCCATGCTGCCTCTAATAAAGATGCCTGTGCTGCATATCTATGCACCACCCCCATGGTATGCTGATGTAGCTCATGCATATTTATGAGGGACAGCATGAAAACCCGAACAGTGGTTGGAACACCAGGACTGGAGTTGGGACACTCTGCCGTAAAGCAGCAGCCAACAGGGCCAGACACACACCCACACACACACACAGGCCCCATTGGCCAATGCCTCCTGGAGAGGCAGGACATTGGGCCCTGCCTATATCTCCCAATACTAGCAGTTGCATACCTTAGCAATGCCACCCTACACCTGGGTATATGGTACACAGCTATCAAACGTTGCCCATGATAACTGGCAGATATCAATTCCTACGTTAAGCACATTTTGCTCATTAATCTCCACCATAACAATCATTGTGATGTCTGCGGTGTGCGCTGCAGGTCTGGTCTCTGACAGTGTTTACCACCCTGGGGAGTGACCCCCAACAGTATTGCGTACCATATCCATGCCTGTACTGTGCCCAGGACTGGTGTGGTGGGTATGGCTGCTGGACTCCTCTATAGTAGCACAATGCTGGCATAGGTGTGGGGGTGGCTGTCTGTCTATCCAGTGTGTGGTGGCTGCAAACACCTTCCACAGCCCACACTGCCAGCAATGTTGCCAGTATTGGGCTGCCAATGTGCATAATGAGGAGCAAGGTACCATGGGTATAGGCCAGACAGGGTGGCCTGGCCAGGGTGCATCTGCACAGGGCATAGGGCACTGACTGGGATATTTTAGTGCCCGGCCACCACCTACACAGACAGTGTGACCTCAGTATGTCCTGCTGAGAGATCACTCTCACCCTGACTGTGCAGTGACCACAGCATGGCTAGGCACCCCCATAGTGCTATATAGTATTTCTCTCATATGATAGATATGGGTTTCCTTTTGGGGCCCAGTCACTGATTTATCTGCTTGCTGTGTATGCTGACATCCCAGTTCTGGGTGCACGCATATTCCACTGGGAACATGCACTGTGCACTAACTAGCACACTGTTTGCAGCTGGTATGTGTCTTGATGGAGCAGCTTGCAGGGTGCAGCGGCTGATGACTTGCTGCAGGAGAATATCAGATAGTGGTGGGGTGCAGCTCACCATATCCAGGCCTAATGTCTGTCTGCTATTGTGTTATGGATGTGTATAGAGCTGCATTGACTGCCCTGTGGGGTGTCTGTTCCTCAGCAGGACCAGGGTTGATGGTCCCCTCTACTGCCACCTTTGCAGGGAGGTAGAATGTGGATCTATTGATAGGAGACCCTGTTTGCCACCCTCAGCCCTGGAGGAGGGGGGTTGGTGGTACATAGCCCACCTAGGGGTCCATAGGGGCTACACCTGACTGAAACAGACAGAGATATCCAAGGTGTTTGTGCATAAACTACCTATCTCACACATTAACACTGCTTTGGACCTCCGGCATGGCCTCTTTCAGCCATGGAAGGTGTTGTGGACCTGGTCCTGGGCGCCTCACCGCACCCTCAGGGTGAGCACAGTACCTGCACAATGTGACGGTGTGTAGCTACTCTGTGCCAGTAAAACACACGGTCAGTACCCCCTACCAGGCCGAGGTGGTGTGTGGGTTGTGATAAAGAAGCTTATCATAGCTCAGGAAGTAGCTATAGAAAAGGTGAAGTGACTCTGAACAAGCAACCTGTCAGTTCTGGTAGAAATATGAAAACAGAATTTTGCCATAAAAGACTACCAGTCCCAGAATGCACCAGGTTTCCAACAGCCATTAGAGGAGCTGAAGTGAGGAAACGTGTGTTCAATCAGGAGGGCTATGAGGTAATCCCTAAGCACTCATCTCAAAGGGCAGGGCCTGATTCGGCACAGCTGCGCTGTGTTAGGGAGGATCACTCATCTAAGCAGAATAAGAGTAGAGTTTATTCTACAGATGACCATCTTCATGATCACCTTGGATATCCAGAGAATTGTCCTCAGTATCCTGAGAATCAGCTTGAGTTTGATCATCAGTTTCATCTGAAGGATCATCAGAAGCAGAAGCCAAACCGGACGGACAGAGAGGGAAAGAGACCCTTTGGAAGAAGGAAGAGAAAAGCCTTTGAGAGATCTAGAAGAGTCCAAAGCAGTACGTATACTGGGAGGTATTCCAAGGGCCAGCATACACCATTGGACTGGGGAAAGCCAGAGGAATGGTGCTGCAGAGCTAGGAATCACCAGAGGCTACCTGTGAGGGAGACGGCTGCACGTGGAAGGGACCCTAAGACTTGTGCCAGAAGGTATGTGAAGAGAGATCCAGTGTCCAGGGATCTGGATTGGAAGGCTGGACATAAGAACTGGACTACATACTGGCCAGGCTATATAGAGAGGAACTCTAGCAGCAATGGAAGCTCAGGTATGAACACTGATCTATGCCCTAGCTATAACCTTGAAAGACAGCAGGGAAACAAGTATTCTTCTGAAAATGCTCCATTGAGAGATTCATCTGTGCCAATCCATGATATTGAACCCATGCTTGTTGAACAAGGGGGAATAATAGCAGATGAGGATCCTGTTTATATGGACTGCTCTCTATCTAAACTCCGTTGGTAACTTTCTGTTATAAAGTACAGCAACCATCACAAAGAAATACAAATTTGTTCTTTAATCTACTCAGAAAAGCTCCTGAAGCAGGATTTGACCCACACAGTGGAAGGCAAGCCAGCTAAGGAGTTTCAGCTGGTAACTGCTAGCAATTAAGCCTTACCTAATTGCTTGTGAGCTAGGAGAGAACCACTTCTGTATCTATGTGGGAAGTAATCAGAAGTTAACCTGAAAAGAACAATTTGTTTCTTGCTTTGTGGCTTTTCATTTGTTGTTTTCCTGTTTTTAACTTTGTTTTTCCAAGTTAACACTGAAAGCAAGTAACCTAATTTATGTGCTACCAAGCATATCTGTGTTGGGAGAAATAACCCCATAAATAAATATCTTATTGGCTTTACCCAAGAGCACAACTAAATTATTGTCAGCAGCTGTGTCTGGTGTGAATGAACTACATTGCCCACAATACCTTGCAAATCATATAGATATATGCACTTGACAAGACTGTGAAGATTCTCACCCAGGCAGCCGTCTGACAGGGTGCACATGGTCACTTCCCTCTACCAGGCGGAGGTGCTGTGGGGGTGCATTGCCCATCTTGTGTTAATCTGTGGACAGCTGATTTGCATGTGCAGTGCATCATGGGTATGGGTGGGCTAACCCTATCCTGGTGACCACAGCAGACTGTCTGTGTGGTGACGTGCATGCTTTCTGCAGCCAGCCAGGGGCTTGCTAGCAGCTATAGAGCTGTAGCCCAATGGTTACTTCACTGCCTTTGAAGCCAGAGGTCATGGGTTCAAACCCACAGTGGGGTTATTTGATAGGGTTGTCCAACGCATTATCTTTTTTTAATGTACATATTTTGATGCCAGCAAAAACACCCTCAGCGTACTGTACCCATAAGGTGCCTCTGAGGGTGCTTTATAGGGCGCCCTATAGGGCACCTTATGGTTCCCGTCCATATAAGGTGCACTATACATTATCCTGTGACGCAACCTATAGGGTGCCCTATAGGGGACATGTTAGGGTGCTGTGGCGGACAGTGCAATTTATAATGTGCCTTATAGGGTGCCTTATACGGCACCTTCAATTACGGCACGTGAGGGCGTGTTTGCTGGCAGCAATTAATAAAATAAAAATAAAGTGTGCAGGACAAAATATGTACAATGCAAAGCTGATGCCACAGCCAGCCTTACGTATTAGGCACACTGGGGAGCAAACTCATGACCCCTGTATCAGCAGTCAGTGCCTTAACCATTGTGCTCCACTGCTGCTCCTCCTTGCCTGTCAGCGCACCTACTTATGCTTTTCATTCCTTAAACTGCACAGTGCTGCCATAAAAAACAGTACACTGACCTTGCGGTACCTCATACGGCACCCTCTAAAGCGCCCTATAAGCAACATTCTAGGGTGCCTTGGCTGACAGTGCACTTTAAAATGTGCCTTATAGGGCGCCTTATGTTAACACGCTTTGAGAGTGCGTTTGCTAGTAGTGATATTAAAATATTAATAAAATGCCTCCTAAAGCAATCTTCCCCATAATATGTTATGCCTCAGCCAGCCTTGTTCATTGGGCACTTTGGGGGATTGAACCCCTGATCCCTGCACCGTCCACCGCAGTGTCTTAACCATTGTGCTGTGGTTCTGTTCCTGTGATTGCACATCAGCGCGCCGCCTTATGCCGCCCAATATTAAAAAGCCTCCTAAAACATTAGCGCGCCGCCTTATGCCCATCAGCGTGCCACCTTATGCCGCCCATCATTTAAATGCCTCCTTAAATAATGCCTCAGCCAGCTGTCTCCATTGGGCACTCTGGGGGATTGAACCCCTGATCCCTGCACCATTGGTAAGTGCCTTAACCATTGTGCTGTGGCTCTGCTTTTCTTCCTGCACATCAGCGCGCCACTTATACCGCCCAGTATTAATATGCCGCCAAAAACATTAGCGCGCCGCCTTATGCCGCCCAGTATTTCTGCGCCTCATAAATTAACGCCTCAGCCAGCCGTCTTCATTGGGCACTGTGGGGGATTGAACCCCTGATCCCTGCACCATTGGTCAGTGTCTTAACCATTGTGCTGTGGCTCTGCTCTTTTTCTTGCACTTCAGCGCGCCACTTATGCCTCCCGCGCAGCTATCTCATGCGCTAAGGTGCGGAGCGCACATGGGCGCCGCGCACCTTAGCGCATATGTAAATTCCGGCTTTTCTTTTTCAGGACGGAACGCCCACTCCTTATATGGCACCCGCACACTACCGGGGCCCGCACTTTACTGGGGTTTTAGTAAACATACCCCATAGTGTATGTTTTTCATACACTGGTCCAATATAGTATATTGTCCGTCTTCAGAAAAGATAGGATTCAGTTCCAATATTCATTGACATAAACATACTGTATGATGATATTGAAACTGCATTTTTCATTTAAAGCACTTTACTATGATATAATAGTTTGTCAACAGTCCATTCTGACGGCAGAATATGATACACGTAAAAACACTTCTGATGCAGTGCGTCGATATTGCACCATTGAAACACCTAGAACAGAATGCTTGACAGCAATTAGTTTCGACAACATATTAGCCCAGCGTATGAAAAACATACAAGGCTGATATACGCACCAATAACTCTGACACTAAGTAACTTAGTTATCTAAACCTATTTTCTAAAGTCTACAAATAGCTACTATTTTGCAAATAAAAGTATTACAGCATTATAAGCTACTTACTAGTTTTGGTGATCTTTTTATGTTGAGCCGCCAGTACCGTCAAAATGAGCAAACTTTGAATACCTATTAAACTAACTAGATCTCAGATTAAAAAATCTGTATATAATGCTTTTTGACCTAACAATAATAGCTAAACATAGTTCCATTGAATTTATAACCATTAATTAGTAAACAGTTGAGTAGTAAGTATGGAAACCTTATCTATGTAAAACACGCTGGTCCAAAACGGGTTAAGGCAGCACAAAGATAGTAGATTGATAGAAGGGGTGGGGAGGTGATTTGGGAAAAAAAGTTCTGTTTTGGTTATGTTGAGATTGAGGCAATGATGGGGCATCCAGGCAGCAACATTGAATAAACAGGTTATGGATAAAAGATTGGAGTCCACAGGAGGTCAGCTTACCGGAGGGAGAAGAGTATAAAGGGAATAAAGAAGGAAGCCGAAGACAGTGCTCTGAAGCATACCAACTGACAGCTACATTTATTTATTTATTTATTTTATTGCTTTTATATACCGCGCTCTTTAAAATCAGTGCGGTTTACAGATAACATTTTTTATGCATAACAAGATGTCTGTTATGCATTTACAGTGAACGGATGATACAACTTGGATTTCAAACTGGGGGAACTATCTACAGTATCTACAACTATTTACAGTATAAATATGAGTTGTCTGTGGCTTATCATTGCTTAGTTGGGTGTAAGGCGGCTAAGGTTGGGCTGTGAGTAGTATAGGAGAAAGTGGTGGTGTTTTAGTGCTTTTCTGAATTGGACAATATCCGTAATTGCTCGAACGATGGTTGGGAGCGCGTTCCAGCAGATAGGAACACAAAACTTAAAGGCTCTGTTCTTCGTTGCTTGGGTGCATTTAGTTATTTCATTGAGGGTCTGAAGGGTATTGATGACGAATGACCTCCTCGCTCTGTTTGCTGGAGTGGGGTAGAGCAGATCCATTAGGGAGGAGGAGGACATGTTGTTGATGGTCTTATAAGTCATCAGGATTACTTTATATGTGGTCCGACAGTAGATTGGTAGCCAGTGCAAGTCCTTTAGAATCGGGGTAATGTGGTCTCCCCTGGAGGCTCCGTGTAGGAAGCGTGCCGCGGTATTCATTGCCAGTTGTAATGGGTTTAGTGTGTTTTTGGGTAGGCTATGAAGGATCACATTGGCGTAGTCAAAGTGGGGGGTCACCAGGGCCTGAAAAACTGTTCTGAAGTCGTCTGGTTGCAACAGGGGTCGGAGAAGTCTCAATGTTCGTATTTTGTGGTAAATTTACCTGATGATGTTGCTGATGTGTGTTTTAAATTTGAGCTGCTGGTCTAGTGTAATACCTAGGTAGCGGATAGTGGGTCTACTTATGAGCTCAGCGTCTCTTGTCTTTAATGTCGGTGGTGGGGAGAAAGATTGTTTTCTTGTAATGAAGAGTACATCTGTCTTGCTAAAGTTTATCTTGAGGCTCTGTGCGTGGAGCCAATCCGTTACAGCCTCGAAGCATCTTACTAGTGGGGAGAAATCCGGATTGTCAGTGGAGAATGGGATGAAGAGTAGTACATCATCTGCATAGATCAGACATGAGACGTTGAAGGAGTGGATTACTTCACATATGGGTTGCATGTATATGTTGAATAAAAGGGCAGAGAGTGAGGAGCCCTGAGGAACACCATGTATCTCCAGGAACAAACAGGAATGTAGTCATCACATATGGGTATCGTCGGTACCAACGGAGCCTGCATGGGAACGCTCCCCAGCGTCCAATTAGAAAGCTTTTGGGAGCATCCCACAGCGCCTGCGTGCTGCCTTCCTGCCTTTCCCAACTGCCTCTCTCCAGTTCTTCGTTTTTCCGCGGAGCCAGCAGGTCGTGTTCCTGTCAACGCAGACAATTTTCCTTCTTTTTTGTGGTCGCGTCTGCCTTCCTCGACGCTTTACCGGTACCACCGGGGTTTTTTTTTCTTTCTTTTCTTTAAAAAAAAAATAAAAATTCTTAGTACTTTTTTTTCCCCCCAATTTTTCCAGGTGCACGCGCCATTTTGGGCCTTAGGCCCAAGATTTTTTCCACAATGGAAAAAACCTCTTCGGGTTTTAAAAAGTGCACCAAGTGTGGCGGTACCATCTCCGTCACAGACACCCATGAGTGGTGTCTGAAATGTTTAGGTCCTGACCATTCCATCTCTGAATGTATGACCTGTGCCATGATGTCCAAGAGAGGTCGACAGAACAGAGCTGCCAATCTCAGTACCCTGTTTCCCTCGGATGCAGCCTCGGTGGCATCGACGTCTTCCAGGGCTTCGTCTTCCTCCCGTGGATCTCAGGTAACTAAACATAAGTCTAGCCGGTCCTCCTAAGCATCGAGATGCCTCTGGCGTTGCCCTTGAGGATTCTGCACCGGCAAAATTGCCCCGGTGGGAGGCTTCGGCTTCCAAAGCATTATCGGGGCTCCAGGATGTTCTCGAGGCCTTGACCTCTGCAGAACTACTGGTGCCATGCTCTGGGGTACCGGCAGTTTCTCCAGGACCAAGCAGGAAGTCAGCCCTCACATATGGGTGTCATCAACGCCGATGAAGCCCCAGCGTAGCATTTCCCCAGCTTTCTGTGAAAGTCTTTGGAAATGCAGGCACGCATGCGCGGTTCCCTTCCCACCTAAAGGTGCCATCTTACCTCAGTCTCTCTTTTTCTGAGAAGCCCACCGGACGTGTGTCCTGTCATCCCGGATAAAAGTGTGATTTTTCGGTGATTTTCGCTATTTTTTCTTCCCGGTTCGATGCCGGTTCCCCTCCCGCCGGGTTCGGTACACCGGTATCGAGCCCGATTCTTCTTTTTCGGTTTTTGCCCTTCGTGGCTGGCGTTCGCGCCCTTTTTTGATTTTTCCCTGGAAGGCCGGTCCTTTGACCTCGCGGGGACTCTTTTTTTCCCTGATGGCTTCCAGCGGTTTTAAAAAGTGTGATTGGTGTAAGAAATTGATGTCTCTCACCGATACACACGACTGCTGCCTTCGGTGCCTTGGTCCTGATCACGACCCTAAGACATGTGGACCATGTGGGAAGATGTCTTCCAAGGCACTACGAAGTCGCCAGCAGCAGAAAGAAAGGCTTTTCTCTGACTCAGCCCGGACCTCGTTTGAGGCCTCGACATCTCGGGATTCGGATCCCGAGCACCGTCGGGGCTCCTCGGACAGGGGGTCCCCCGACCGGGAACGCAAGAGGAAGAAGCGGCTCGTGAGGGCGGCGTCGGAGGAGGTCCCTGGCTCCTAGAGGGCAGGGTCTAAGACCCCCCGACCGTCGCCCCGGGCCCGTGGAACAAGAGAAGCCTGCCAAAGTTCCTCGCGTGGAGCCGGAGTCTGCTGGACACATAAGCCCCCTAGTCCTCGAGGACTCTCCTCCCAGAGAGCCGATGTCGGGCCCGGCGCTGCCGGGGCCCGAGTCGGTGGCTGCTGCGTCTCCCGAGCTGAGTCTCAGGATGACAGCCTTGGAGTGCAGACTGTCTGCCTTCATGGAGCAGCAGCAGGCACTGATGGCCAGCCTGTCTGGCGCATCTGCCCCGACCACCGGGACATCGACATCGAAGTCGACCCCGGAGACCGAGCCGATACTCGAAGAAGGCCGCACAGCTCGAGCCTGAGCACCTTACAAGGACAAGGCTGTCCAGAAAGACCTCTGCCCCTTCTCACAAGAAGAAGGCCTCTGGTAAGAAGCCCTTTTATCCAAGGAAGGACACTGCCTACAAACAGTACCCTCAGTATCAGGCTGCCCAAGCTGCACCCCAGAGCCAGCAAGCCAAGGGGCAGGGTAATGGGCCCCGTAGGCAGAGGACCCCCAAGCCTCTGGCCCCTTCTCCCACTCAGCAGGGTGGGGGTTTTTGACTCCTTGAGCGTAGCCTCTCAGTCCCTGCTCTCCCAGCCCTGCACAGGAGGTCGCCTTGCCCTCTTTGCCCACCAGTGGCCCCACATCACTGGGGACAGTTAAGAACATAAGAACATAAGATATGCCATACTGGGTCAGACCAAGGTCCATCAAGCCCAGTATTCTGTTTCCAACAGTGGCCAACCTAGGTCATATGTACCTAGCAGTTTCCCCAAGGGACACAGGTTCCAGTTGGGTGATGAACATAGTTCACAGGGGCTATGCTCTTCATTTTCACCAACTACCTCCGCCATACTTTCCAGGGGAGCCTCCAAGGCCTCCCCTGCACACAGATCTTCTCCTCCAAGAGCTTCAAGGTCTGTTGGTGGACAAGGCGGTGGAGTCTGTGCCTCCCCACTTGCAAGGTCAAGGTTTCTACTCCAGGTATTTCCTGGTGCCCAAAAGAACCGGTGGCCTTCGACCTATTCTGGACCTCAGGAACCTCAACAAGTTCCTAGAGAAGGAAAAGTTCAAGATGCTTACTCTTGGAACACTTCTGCCCTACCTCCAGCAGGGAGATTGGCTATGCTCCTTAGATCTAATGGATGCGTACACTCACATCCTCATTCATCCAGACCACAGAAAGTACCTCAGGTTCATTGTGGGAGGAAACCATTATCAGTACAGAGTTCTGCCTTTTGGCCTCACCTCCGCTCCCAGGGTCTTTACCAAATGCCTGGCAGTGGTGGCGGCCTACCTGAGAAATCAGGGAATCTTTGTCTTCCCCTATCTGGACGACTGGCTCATCAGGGGTCAAACGTGCCAGGTGACGAGACAAGCCACCCTCAGAACTATTGCTCTTCTTCAAAGCCTGGGTTTTGTAATAAACTTTGCAAAGTCCACTTTGCTCCCCTCCCAGAACTTGGAGTTCATAGGGGCCAGGCTGGACTCTCTGCTGGCAAAGGCTTTCTTGCCAGTCGACAGAGCCCAAAGACTCATCAGCTTGGCAAGGCAATTTCTCAGCAGGTCACTAGTCTCCGCCAGACTCTGCCTGAGGCTGTTTGGCCACATGGCTTCGACAGTTCATGTAACCCCCAATGCAAGGCTCCATATGCGGCCTGCACAGTGGTCCCTTCGGAATCAGTGGTCACAAGCCACAGGCAGCCTCAGAGACAGAATAAGGGTGTCCAGACCATTTCTGGACTCCCTCAATTGGTGGCTGCACCCACCCAATCTACTAAAGGGGGTGCCCTTTCAGATTCTAGGTACACAGTGGTACTGACCACAGACGCCTCCCTACAGGGCTGGGGAGCTCATTGTCTCAACAAGTGCACCCAGGGCCTGTGGTCTCCTTGGGAGGCTGCACAACAGATCAACCTCCTAGAACTCAGGGCTAATCGCTTGGCTCTCAAAGCTTTCTCTCCTGCCCTGGCTCATCAATCTGTCCTGGTTCAGACAGACAATCAGGTAGCCATGTTTTATGTGAACAAACAGGGTGGAACTGGGTCCGAGCTCCTTTGTCGGGAGGCTCAGGACCTTTGTTCATTTGCCCTCAAGCACAACATGCTCCTCAGGGCGGTATACCTTCCAAGCCAGGAAAACTACCTGGCTGACCGGCTGAGCAGAATTTTGCAGCCCCACAAGTGGCAACTGCATCCCTTGGTAGTTCAGAAGATCTTCCTAAAATGGGGTCTCCCTTTGATAGATCTCTTTGCCAGTCCACTGAACAAGCAACTGCCACAGTTCTGCTCCAGGCAGCCGCATCCTCTGAGGATAGCAGCAGATGCTTTTCTGATTCCATGGTCTCAGGGCCTCCTGTATGCGTTTCCTCCCACGCCTCTGGTGGCCCGAACTCTGTTCAAGATTCTCTAGGACAAGGCCTCTGTCCTGCTGGTGGCTCCCAGGTGGCCGAGACAGCCTTGGTTTCCACTTTTGCTTCAGCTGGCAGTGGATCCCCCACTGCCTCTAGGGTTGCAACCCGACCTTCTGACTCAGGATCAGGGGGCTTTCTGCACCCCAACCTCAAACCTCTCAATTTGATGGCTTGGAGGCTGCAAGGGTAGTTTTGGCTCCCTGGGGCCTACCTCAGGAAGTTGAGGAGGTTGTCCTAGCCTCTAGGAAACAGTCCACAAGGAAAACCTATGCTCTCAAATGGAAGAGGTTTTCTATGTGGTGTCAGCTACGTACAGAAGATCCCTTCTCCTGTACTGTCCCTGTAGTACTTCAGTATCTGTTGCACTTATCCAATCAGGGACTTAAGTCCAATTCTGTTCGGGTCCACCTCTCAGCTCTAGCAGCTCACCACTCACTAGTAGAAGGACATTCTCTGTCGGTTCACCCCTTGGTGTCCCGCTTTCTCAGGGGCTTGCTTTTGCTCAAACCTCTAATCCATCCTGCTCCTGAGTGGAAGTTGAATGTGGTCTTGCAGCAGCTGACTCGCCCACCTTTTGAGCCGATGGCTACTTGCCCTCTATGCTTCCTGTCCTGGAAGACACTCTTCTTGATAGCCCTTACCTCGGCTAGGCGAGTGAGTGAGCTTCAGGCCCTGGTCTGTGATAGACCTTACACTCGCTTCTATAGGAACAGGGTGGTCCTTAGGACTTATCCTAAGTTCCTCCCAAAGGTTGTCTCCTCCTTCCACCTTAACCAAGAGGTGGTTCTTCCAACATTCTTCCCTAGGCCTCATAGAAGCCAGGCTGAAGCAGTTCTGCATACCCTGGACTGTAGGAGGGCTTATCCTTCTACCTTGACCGTACGCAGGGGCATAGAAGGGCTACTCAGCTTTTCGTATCCTTTGACCCTAATAAGTTAGGGTTGGCTGTGTCCAAGCGTACCTTGTCCATCTGGGTGGCTGACTGTATCACCTGGGCTTACAAGGCGGCTGACCTTCCTTTGCAGGGTCGGGTCACAGCCCACCGTGTCAGGGCAATGGCTGCCTCAGTGGCTCATCTCCGCTCTGTGCCCTTGGTAGACATCTGCAGGGCTGCAACTTGGTCTTCAAGCCAGACTTTTGCGGCCCATTACTGTCTGGAGAGGGAGTCCTGTAGGGATAGTGCTTTTGGCCAAGCAGTACTCCAGAATCTCTTTGAGGTTTAGGCAACTCCTGCCCTCTGTTGGGCTACCGATGGAGGTTGTGTCAGTGAAAAGCCTTTCTTTGCTGCTGAGACTAGAGGGAGTTCTCTTGTTCAGCCTGGGTTCCTCGGTAGCCCAGAGCTGGGGAGTCACCCATATGTGAGGATTGACTTCCTGCTTGGTCCTGGAGAAAGAGTAGTTACTCACCTGTAACAGGTGTTCTCCAGGAGCAGCAGGAATCAGTCCTCACAACCCTCCCTCCTCCCCTGGGAGTTGCAGTTGTACATAGTTTGGGGTTTTTTCATTTTTTGTGTGCTGTTCTTAGCTATGTCATTTGACTGAGGTAAGATGGCACCTTTAGGCGGGAAGGGAACCGCGCATGCGTGCCTGCATTCCCAAAGGCTTTCATAGAAAGCTGGGGAAATGCTCCGCTGGGGCTTCATCGGCGTCGATGACACCCATATGTGAGGACCGATTCCTGCTGCTCCTGGAGAACACCTGTTACAGGTGAGTAACTACTCTTTTCTCCGGTACCGACATCCAGGCATCGGCAGTGTCGATAGACCAGAGGGTTCTGGCTATTGAACGCAGTCTGGCGGCTGTCCTTGCGGCATCAATACCCTCGGAACCGCATCAGACAGTTCAACCGGTACCGGCACCGACTCCAGTATCGGTACTGGTACAGATAGCATCGACATCGGCGTCTGCATTGCCGGCACCCAGTCATGCGATACCTTCTGGTACCGGTTCCCCTCGGTACCGACTTCGGTTGGTACGGGTATCGGGCTCTTCAAGAGCATCCCGATAGAAGGTACTTCGAGTCCTCAGAGGAATCTGAGGATTCTGAAAGTTTTGTCGATGCGGGAATACTTCTCCTGGAGGAGCCTTCCTCCCCTAAACGCAGGATGTCTCCTCCAGAAGATATTTCCTTTCAGAATTTCATCAGGGAGGTGGCTCGGGGTCTGTCCATTTCTGTGGCCCCTGAAACAGAGCCCAGAGCAAAGGAGTTGGAAATTTTACAATTTGCTAAAACTGCTAAGGAGGCAGCTACCTTGCCCATCCATGAGATCTTGCATGATCTCATGCTAAGGATGTGGGAGACGCCTCTTACTACCTCTCCTCACTCTCGTAGATGGATACTCTGTATCGAGTCCCTCCTTGTCCTGGTTTTCACAAAACTCAGCTTCCCTACCACTCTATTGTAGTGGAGTCAGCTATGAGAAGGATCAAGAGTGCAAAGAGACATGCCTCTAATCCCCCAGGACGTGAGTGCAGAACTTTGGATGCTTTTGGACGTCGTGTCTTCCAGGCTTCCATGCTTTCTGCCAGGATCAGTTCCTGTAGTCTATATATGGGAATGTTCCTGAAGGAAGTCACAGGAGATTTAGAGGCTTTGAGCCCTCTTCTTCCTGAGGATAGAACACAGGATTTTCTCACATTGGTCAAACATGCCCAGGATGTTTCTAAATTTGTCAACCGTGCAGCTTTTGACTGTTTTGAGTGCATAAGCAGAACCTCTGCCATTGCCATAGGTGCACGTAGAATTGCTTGGCTCCAGGCATCTGATCTGGAGCTCTGGGTACAAGACAAACTCGGAAATATTCCTTGTACTGGTGAGAACCTGTTTGGTAAAGATTGGCAGGAGAAAGCCAAAGAGATGGATGCTGAAAACTGCTGATCCTGCAAGAAAGAAATCTTTTAAGAAACCATTCTTTTCTAAAAAGAAAAGATTTTATCCTGCTTATTCTCAGCAGGGATGTTCTGCAGGTCAACCTGTCCGGAAAAGTCAGCAACCACCCAAACAAAGGAAAGCAAAGACTGCTAAGTCTCAACTGTCTCAGTAGTCTCAGCCTCCACAAGGCCTTTGACTTTCAGCTAGAGAACTTAGCCTTCCTGGCTCTCAATGGACCAGAACCTTCCACCATTCCAGGAAGGTTGTGCCATTTTGCTCCCAGATGGGGACAGATAACAGCAGAGCATTGGACACATCATCATAAAAGAGGGGTACAAGCATAATTTTTCGAGCATGCCCCCTCCCACAATGATAAGGCAGTTCAGTTCTCTGACCTCTCTCATTAACCTGTTAGGTCAAGAGGTCACTATGCTTCTTGCCCAAGGGGCAATAGAAGAAGTACCCATCCATCAACGGGGTACAGGGTTTTACTCCCCCCTATTTCCTTATCCCAAAGAAAACAGGGGGATACAGGCCTATCTTGGACCTCAGAGAATTGAACAAATTCCTTGTCAAAGAGAAATTCAAGATGATTTCTCTCGGAACTCTGCTGCCATACCTTCAGAGTCAGGATTGGCTTTGTTCTCTAGATCTCAAGGATGCGTACACCCATGTTCTCATCCATCCAGCTCACAGAAAGTTCCTTCGGTTCCTTTTTCAAGGAAAGCACTACCAATACAGGGTGCTTCCTTTTGACCTGGCCTCAGCACCAAGGATGTTCACGAAATGCATGGCTGTGGTAGCAGCGTTTCTCCGCACTCTAGGGATATTCGTCTTCCCCTACTTAGACGATTGGCTCATTCAAGCCCCAACAGAGTCAGAGGCCAGGACTTCTCTATCCTGCACAATGCGTATCCTTCAGTATTTGGGTCTGGTAATAAACATCCCAAAATCCAGTCTAACTCCCACTCAGTCTCTAGAGTTCATAGGAGCTTTGCTGGATATCAGAAAGGCAAGGGCCTATCTCCCCCAGGCCCGTTGCCTTCGCATGGTGCAGTTAGCTTCTCAAACAGTGCTAAAGTCTCATCTCACTGCCCGAGAAATGCTACAACTACTAGGTCACATGGCATCTACCGTGCATGTGGTTCCCTATGCTCGCCTCCATATGAGGGCAGCCCAGTGGACTTTATCCACTCAGTGGACGCAGGCTTCAGGATGCCTGTCAAACAAAATAGCAAACACAAGTTGGCTTGTTTTGTCCCTCCAGTGGTGGAGGTCCACTCAAAACCTGTTGCTGGAACTAACGCACATTGAACTAACACTGTTGAAGACGTGAGTATTGAACCTTCTCCCCCAGTATCCTCAAGAAGGCCAGTAACATCCAAAATATTAAAGTTCACATTGGATACCGCCACTGAAGTCTCAGCATTCTTCTTCCGAAGAGGTAGATAATATACCTTACTAAGAAGTGGAATCAAATCAGATAGAACTTTCAAAATCTCCTGCATATACTGTTTGAACATATCCAGAGCCGTGACTTCAGGGAGACGTGGAAAATTCAAAACACGAAGATTCGCTGCCCTGGAAGCATTTTCTAACACTTCCAGTTTATATTTAAGGATCCCATTCTCCTTAGTCAGGGCCGAGGACACGTCAGAAACAGTTTCCAGCTGAGAACTTAGAGTATAATTTTGTACCTTAATCTGCTCACAGGTAGACAGAACCACATCAATATTTTCAGCGTTCTTCTGGATGTTAACCGTATTTTCCTGGACTCGAGACGTCAGCATTGCAGTTTGTGAGTTAATCGAACTGGAAAGACTGGCAATCGCTTCCCAGATGGTCTCTAAGGTAAAAACCTTAGGACAAGTCAGAGGAGGTAATTCTGACGAAGGAGTTGAAACCAACTGCGGGACGAGACTGTCCACTGGAGTACTCTGCACCAAACATCCACCTGAAGCATCCCCGAGACTATCGGGGGTCAAAGAAACCAATCGCTCAGACTGCACCCTCTCCACAGCCAGTGTCCCCACCTTGGAAGGCGTCGGTGTTGCAAGAACTGAGGGAGGTTCCAACGCAGCAGGGTGTGGTGGTGGACTCCTCACTACAGGAGAGAGAGATGTCTCGGAATCCGACGGAAGCGTCTGGGCCCCTGCACTAGGCGCGACCAAGCCGGCTCGTATCTCCTGAATCTTCTCCGAAGGTAACTTAACGAAACCGTCCATCAGACCAGAGCTGGGTGGTTGAGGCTCAGAGAGGAAAGCCCTCAACTTCCCCTTCCTCTTAGGCATGAGTGTTCAAAGAAACAGCACCGCAGCCATCTTGGATAGTCTCCCCTCTGCTTCTACATCTCTCTCAAGCTCCCTCCCTGGAGTTAGGGGCTGCTCCAGACCTCCTATCTCAGGAGGACAGAATGTTATGACATCCCAATCCCCAGTCTCTGCATCTCAGGGCTAGGTTGCTGAAGGCCTAGATCTCCATGATCTTAACCTCCCTCAGCAAATAAAGGATATCCTTTATGCTTCCAGGAAGCCTTCCACAAGACGCTCTTATGCTTTCAAGTGGAAAAGGTTTACCGTATGGTGTTCGCAGAATGGTCTTAACCCCAGTGCCATACCTCTGGAATCATTACTGGAGTATCTCCTTCATTTATCCAATGCAGGACTTAAGACTAATTCAGTGAGGGTCCATTTGAGTGCTATTGCAGCTTCCTTCAAGCCCTTAAATGGACAACCTATTTCCTCCCATCCTCTTATAGCAAGATTCATGAGAGGCCTTCTGCTAACTAAGCCTCCCATTAAGCCACCTCCTGTGGCATGGGACTTAAATTTAGTTCTTGGTCAGCTCATGAAGCCACCTTTCGAACTCTTAGCTACTACCTCTTTGAAATTCCTTTCTTGGAAGGTTATCTTTCTCATTGCAATCACATCAGCACGTTGCATCAGTGAGTTGCAAGCACTAGTAGCTGATCCACCTTATACAAGGTTCCATCATGACAAGGTAGTCCTTAGGACTCATCCACGCTTTATGCCAAAGGTGGTCTTGCCTTTTCATCTAAACCAAGCGGTCTACCTACCTGTGTTCTTTCCAAGGCCTCATGCTTCAAATGCAGAAAGGAACCTACATACTTTGGACTGTAAAAGAGCTTTAGCCTTTTACTTACAAAACACAGCAACATAGAAAGTCCTCTCAACTCTTTATTGCTTTTGATCCTTCTCATTTGGGACTTCCAGTCTCCAAGAGAACACTATCTAATTGGATTGCTCAGTGTATATCTTTTGCCTATCAGAGTAAGAATCTTCCTCTGGAGGGCCATGTCACAGCTCACAATGTGAGAGCCATGGCAACTTCAATGGCTCATCTACACTCTGTATCTATTGACGACATCTGTCGAGCAGCCACCTGGACCTCAGTTCATACCTTCACAGCCCATTACTGCTTGGACAAGGACTCCCGCCAGGATGCCTTGTTTGGTCGGGCTGTTCTCCAACACCTGTTCCATACCTATTGAACTCCTACCCGCCATCCCTGGTAGGATGCCAGAGATCCATGGGGGGAAGTGGAGCCCTTCTCAGCGACACACAACTTCTGGGGTCTCTCCCTGGCATCTAAAGCTAGGGAGTCCCCATATGTGATGACTACATTCCTGCTTGTTCCTGGAGATAGCATAGTTACTCACCTGTAACAGGTGATCTCCGGGAACAGCAGGAATTTAGTCCTCACAACCCACCCACCTCCCCTAGGAGTTGTATCTCTCTATCTTTCTCTTTCCCTTTCCCTCTCTCTCTCTTTGTCTCAGCTTTAAAACTCAACTGGAGAGAGGCAGTTGGGAAAGGCGGGAAGGCAGCACGCAGGCGCTGTGGGATGCTCCCAAAAGCTTTCTAATTGGACGCTGGGGAGCGTTCCCACTCAGGCTCCGTCGGTACCGACGATACCCATATGTGAGGACTAAATTCCTGCTGTTCCCGGAGATCACCTGTTACAGGTGAGTAACTATGCTTTTTGTTGGAAAAGGCTCAGAGGTTGTCGATCCTATATGAACCTGCTGCCATCTGTCCATTACATAAGATTTGCACCAACTCAATGCTGAGCCACTGATTCCCTTATCTTGAAGCCATATCAGGAGTTGATCATGGTTTACGGAGTCAAATGCAGCGGCGATGCCCAGGAAAATTAATGCATATCCTTGTCTGATGTTGTTGATTAGTGTGGTAAGGAGAGTTTCCACACCGTGTGATTCTCTAAAGCTTTGTTGGGATAGGTCAAGGGGAGCTGTGGAATTGATTTGGTCCTGTATTTGGCTTTGGACGACCTTCTCAATTAACTTTGCTAGCAGCGGGATGCTCGATATTGGACGATATGATTCATGGCCATAGAAGGGGATCCACTGGAGCATATGCTTGAAGTGCCCTTGGAAATCTAAAATGATAATCAGGATAGAACTGAACCTTGAAGCCCAAGAGAGAATGAGGTGTCAAGGAGTAGATGTGGTTAACAGTATCAAAAGCAGTAAGATAAGGATGGAGCTGAACTCCTTGGCTTTGGCTGTGAGGAGTTCATAAGAGACCTTGGGAAAAGCCATGTCATTGGAGTGTGAATGATGAAATCCTGATTGGAGAGGATCACATAGATCTTGAGATATCAAGGAGGCCATAAGTCTTTTCAAAACCTACACTATGCTTCAGGCCTACTCCTCTATCACAACGTTTGAGCCATCTTTCACCTTCAGGCAATACTGACGTCATGAAGTCAGGAAGCATTTAGAAAGTAAAAATAAGAAGAAAGTAATCCCAAATTCTGAGAAAATAAAGGTCAAGGGTTGGATTATTCAGGATGGGGCAGATGACAGTCTTAAAGATGAGGGAGATACCTAATAAGAGGGAGAAATTGAATATCAGCTAGATGAAGGGGAGGATAGGATGTAGTGTTTTTGTTTTGCTTTGTTTTTAAGGAGGAAACGTTTGCAGAGGGACCACTGGGAAGAGTGATGGATTTGTGGTGAAAGATGCATTGGATCAAAGAAAATTAGGAAGTCAATAAGGAACCTTTCTTGGGAACAGAACACACAAGATATAGGGGACAAAGTTCTTAGGTTTTCATTTGTTCGCAGCTTACAGATTTTGCCTCTGGCAGCTGATGTTTTCAGTAGGTTGCTGCAAGATGATAAAATTCAGAGTAGAGCTTATAGAGCAAAGATGACTGGGAAGTACAGCCTTAAACCCACAGGGGCTGATGAAGGGTATAGTCATAACCTGTCTATTGCTTCCAAATCACAGATTGAAATGAAAAAAAAAAATAGAGAACACCATGAACCTGAGGATTGAAGATACTAAAGCTAAGCAACTTGCTGGTCATCGCACACAATGGAAAAGGTGGAGTTAATTCTTGGCAGGGATTGTAGGTTATGTATCTTTTTCTGTATTCTTATTTTCTTTGTACTTGGCTCCTCTGCCAATGCAGACTTCTCTTGAGGTTTCTCTTCTGAATACCCAGGTCTCAATTGATAATTATGTTCTGCCGGATGTTGTATCCTGTTGGACTTGTTGGACCTGTTTCTGGGCAGCATGACCTAGGAGATGTAGGGAATAGCCAAATAGAAGTAGTGGTAGTTCAGACTTGATTAGCTTGTATTCAGTTTATCCTTGAACAAAACAAAAGGATTTGCAAGAGTATCTGAGTCCATTTTAGTTGTAGGGCTAAAGGAGCCCTGAATGCTGCAGTAAGAGCTTCAGTAACATGAGAGCATTCATCATTATGCAGCACTGCAACAACATAATGCTTTATACAGATTCTTGTCAACATAAAGAAATGAACTGCTGAGACGTTCTTCTTGCTATATGCCTCTACCTCCTGCTTGCTTCACAGCTTTCTTTTTCTTTTTTTTTTATGTAATAAATTTTATTTTTTGACAAGACTTTGACTTTCATACTTTGGACACATCATGCAAAGGGAGAGATCATTAGAGAAAGACATCATGCTTGGCAAGATAGAAGGTCAACGCAAAAGAGGAAGGCCAGCAATGAGATGGATCGATACAATAACAGCAGCTACGGGTACCAGTCTGTCAACGAGCCGCCTGACTCAAGACCGAACACAATTTAGGCTAGCTATCCAGAGGGTTGCCATGAGTTGACTCCGACTCGACGGCACTTAACAACAACAATAAATTTTATTGAGCAGAGTCAAATAACATACATTCTGACACATCAAACCATAACAAGGTAGTGCAATCTCTACCCATTGTACAGCCATGCAACCATCAAATAAGGGACAAGGCAAAATTATCGGCTGCTGTTAATCAACCATGACATACCAAAGCTTATATATAGAACTTCATATCAGAAAACCAACCACCCCTGTGCTAAAGCTCCCCCCCCCCCCCCAACAACAACAACCCACATCGGGATAGGGTGAAAGATACAGTAGAGGTTCAAACAGGTACACAAAGTTGTACAAAAGCCTCACAATACAATTCAATGCAAGTTAATGCAATGCAATTCAAAACAGTACAGAACAGAACAGACCAAACACCTAGCCCTCCCACTGGGATGCAGCAGTGTTAAAAGTATTCGCAAGGCCAAGTCAATGCACCTACCATTTTCTTACATTCCCCAATTCTTCATAGCTGAACCCCCCCCCCCCCCTTCATCCTAGCAACTAAGTGCTGGAAGTGGAAAAGCACACTCAATCCCTTAAGTAGACAGAGGTGTACAAAAAAAAAGACTCTACTCAATTAACCTCCCATCCCCCCTAATCCCACCCTGTCCTACCCCCCTCTCCACCCCCACCAACCCCCCCTCCCAACCCTTCTGACCCATCCACTTCCCCCCAAGAAAGGGAAGGAAGAAGAAGAACAGGTAACAAATCCTAGGGAGGAAACAGTCCAGAGAAGAGAACCCGCTGTCCATAAAACCGCCCAGGTTCCCGAACCCTCAAGGTTCTTCCTGAAAAACTAGGCGCCAAAGCTCCTCTTCCCGAAAGGATTGTCCTCGAACCAAAGCAGTCATTTTCTCCAACCTGTACATTTCCCAGCATTTAGAGCGCCATTCTATAAGAGACGGTGCCCTACTGCGTTTCCAGAAACGAGCAATCACTGATCTGGCCGCTAGTAGTAGCGATTGTATCAGTCTCTGGAGAGGACACTTATCAGGAAGTTCCGGAAACCCCCCCCCAGTAAATAAGACTCTATGTCAAAGGGGAGGGTAACCTGCAACCTCCCAGTGATTTGTCCCATCACCATCCTCCAATAACACTGAATTTGAGGACACAGCCACCACATATGATCAAAAGTCCCATGGCGTCCACACAATCGCCAACAAAGCGAATCGTCCGCCCTTTTCCATTGAAAAAGATCGAACGGTGTTACAGATAACCGATAAAGTATCCGAAGTTGTGTATGAATTAACCCCAATGATATGGAACACGAGTGTGAATAAGAATAAACTTTGAGCCAGAATTCCTGCTCCTTCCCTGGCAAAGTTGTCTCCCATCTCTGCTGAGGAAGTTTCAGAGTAGAAAGTACCTGTGAGTCATCCACTATATGCCTATACAGCCGAGCAATGAATGCGGTGAGTTTCCAGGATACATAAAGATCATGCTCCCAACTTCTAGGGCTCCTGGATAGATCTGCTACTGAAAATTGAGTACGTAAACAATGAGATATCTGCAGATATTGAAACGGAGAGAGATGAGAACCCAGTCGCTCCTCTAGCCCCAACCTAGGTACTGGGCGCGAGCTCTCATATAAGGAGGAAAGTCTCGTCAATAGAAAATCCGAATTTACTCCGTTAGTCATATTTTGGATAAACCCCAAGGCCCCCAAAATGGTAAAGGGTGAATGGGAAACAGATAACCCCGTCTGCTTACAGATCCTTCTCCACGCCATCCAACAAGGGCCAAGAAACATGTGCCTTCACCTGAGTTACCTCTTGCGGGTCACTAAGAAAGGGTACAGCTACTAACGGAATCGGACTTAACCAGTCCTTTTCTAGTGAAGCCCATTCTGCCCCCGGATGAATTCTCCACAACAATAATGATCTCAGACAGATACAAGAGTAATATAGCTCTGGATCAGAAAGACCCATCCCCCCCAGAACCTTTTGGGAGTGTGAGTATCTGCCAGCTAAGCAAAGGACGTCTTCCCATCCATAAAAAGCTAGTTACAGCCTGATGGAGGGTCGTGAAAAACTTGCCTGGAAGAGCAATAGGCAACTGCATAAACATAAAAAGTAGCTTTGGTAGGACCAACATCTTGTAAAAGTGTTGATACGGCCTAGCCAAGAAACCAAGCAAGAACCCCACCGTTCCATATCCTCCTTAATTGATTTCAGAAGGGGGCTATAATTCAGACTGTACAACCTCAATATATCCCGATGTATTACAATAGCCAGATACTTAAAGGAGTCCACCACCGGAAAAATACCCGCCTGATAGTAATCTGCGGTGGAAGAGTGGGACAAACAACGAAGGAGAGTGGACTTCTGTTTATTGATAGTAAATCCGGAAACCAAAGAGAAGCGGTCTAAGATACTTAGCACAATAGGTAAGGCCTAGAGGGCTCATTCAAGTAAACCAATGTATCATAAGGAAATGGAATGCCAATCAGAACCCAAATGTATACCTATTTCTTCCGCTCTTAACCTGATATGAGCTGTTAAAGGTTCTATTGCAAGAGCAAACAATAAAGGAGAAAGAGGGCACCCCTGTCTTGTGCCTCTTCCTAAGCGAAAAGATGACGAAATAGAACCATTGACAGATACCCCTGCTTGGGGGCGAGCATATAGGGAAGCAATCCACATACAAAATGAAGTCCCAAAGCCAAATTCCCGGAGGACCTGCAAGAGATAAGGCCATTCTAGTTTGTCGAAAGCTTTCTCGCATCTAACGATATAATGCTATATGACCCCACTTGGAATTTTATCCTCTGCAAGACATTAATTAATCTGCGCACATTTTCAAACCCATATCTATTTTTTATGAAACCCGTTTGGTTCGGGTGAACGATATATGGAATAAACGTGGCTAGGCGATTAGCTAGAATTGTGGTGAAGATTTTGTAATACAGATTCAGTAAAGAAATTGGTCGGTAGTTGGAGCACTGCAATGAATCTTTGTCAGCTTTGGGAATGACAACAATATTTGCTTGATAAAAGGAGTCAGGAAGAGATTTTTTGGAGAGGATTTCATTAAAGACTGACAGCAAAGTTGGAGCAAACAAATCCGGGAGTGTTTTATATAGTTCCGCCGGCAAGAAATCTGGACCTGCCGCCTTAGCAGGCTTGAGGTTCTTCATGGTGTGCAGAACCTCCTCTAATGTAATCGGACGGTCTAGGTGTTCCCTTCCTACCCCAGATATTTGAGGAAGGGAAGCCTCCTTCAGCCACGCATCGATGTCCCCGGGAGTTGCCGGCTACTCACTGGCATATAGCTGCTCACAAAAGCTAGCAAAAGTAGATGCAATAGCATCGGGGTTATGTAAAATCTGACCCTGAGGAGATTTAATAGCATCAACTCTATGTTGTTGCCGCTGACGTTTTAATTGCCACATCAACAGCTTTCCTGCCTTATTTCCCTGCTCATAATACCGTTTTCGTGCGCAGGAAATCAACGCCACTCGTTCGGTCTCCAACGCTGCTAATTCCCCCCTGCGTCTTGTCAACAAATTCCAGACCCTGTCACCCCCCCCTTCCTATGTTTTTTTTCCAATTTCTCAATCTCTTTTCTCAAATCCTCCTGTTGAGCTACTAAGTGCTTCTTAAAAGCACTCGACATGGAGATAAGCTGTCCCCGGAGAACCGCCTTCCCCGCATCCCATAAGAGAGCTCGAGAGATGTCTGAAGAGTCATTAAAATTCAAATACTCCTTCCATCCTTTCCGAATCCCATCAGCAAACTCCGGGTTAAGTAATAGCCCTCGAGGCAAAGACCACGTCCGAGTTGAGAAAGCAGTGTCCCCCAGGGTGAGACCAATAAGAGATAATGGCATGATCAGATGGCCCCATGGTCCCAATATTTGCCTGAGTCAGCCATGAAGCCCCAGATCTGGACAAAAACCACATATCAATTCGAGAATAGCACCTATGCGCCTGTGAATAGAAAGTATAATCCCTTTCCAAAGCATGTAGATGCCGCCATACATCACACAAATCAAACTGCGCAACCCACTCCTCCAGTGATCTTCCCAAAGTATTTTTCAGCGGTCGGCTCCCTGAATGGTCCAGTTCAGAGCAGACGCAGTTAAAGTCTCCTCGTATGATCAACGGCCCCTGACTGCAGTTCTGGAGAGCCAACGAGAGGTCAATCTGAGAACTCCCCACCATTGCCGGAGGAAGATATATATTTACAAAAGTTAAGGTGGTCCCGTGAATAGATCTCACCAGAATCAGAAAACGGCCCTCCGGGTCCATCACTTTATTAATCAGCTGAAAGGGACAATTAGAGGAAAACAGAATAGCAACCCCCCGTTTCCTAGTGGAATAGTTAGCTAAATGTATTTGTGGAAACTTACTTTTAGCAGAATCAAAATGATCTCGCTTAGAAAAGTGAGTTTCTTGAAGGAAAATTATCTCAGCTCTCTCTCTGCATAACTGATCCACCACCCTCCTAAGTTTACACGGATTATTTAAGCCGTGCACATTCCAAAAAATAGCTTTAACCATATCCGAGCTTAACAGAAGACAACTTATAAACTCTCTTCCTTAAACTAATCCCCTTCCATGCGCTCCCTAGACTCTGAACAATCACCCTCCTTCCCCAAACTCCCCCAACATATTTTACACCCCCACCCATGTGAACAAAGTGTGTAATTTGAATTTGCAGAGGGAATCGTTTAGTACCCAGGTCAGAAGAATCTCCCTGTCCCCCCCACCCCCCCCACCCCAGCCCCCCTGCACTCCTATAATAGCAGGAAGTAGACGGAACGTATAAATGTCGTAAAAGTGGAGACACCGTTAGTGTCTCCATAGAAGGCATGGTGAATCAATGTGTGATAACTAAGCCCCTATACCCCTCCCCACCTGCATCCCAACAATATGGGGATAAAAATCCCTGCAAAAGCTTCCCTATACCTTAGTGCATCCCTTCAATTAAACCCCTCCCAGCCTCTTACCCTCTGTACCATTCCTCCTTGAGTAACTGTCTCCATCCCCAAACTTCCCTCTCCCGCCTAAATCCGTAATCCTGCTGCTATGTCTGACTAAAATCAATGGAACCCATACTACCCAAAGCAAGAATGTGAAACATAAAAAAGTACAACACCTGCAAACAACAGTACACCTGCAATTGACCAGCACATTAAAGTCATGTAGGAGCAGAAGTGTCCATCTCTTTTTGCAGATTGGAATCCGGATCTGAATTGGACGACTTTCGGGATCTTGGAACTTTGCATCTCTTTGGCATGGACACCTCCCACTCTCCATTGGTGTTTCTCTGACGTGTTGTTCGTTCCCCATGTTGCATCAGATCTAAGAACTCCATTGCCGCTGGCAAATCCAGAATCTTTTGAACACAATTATTCCATTCAAACAATAATGCAAAGGGAAAGCCCCATCTGTACGAAAATACATGTTTCTGTAATGCCTGAGTTAAGGGCTTAAAGCTTCTCCGCCGCTCTAAAGTGTAATGAGAAAGGTCCTGGTAAATTTGAAGTTCTTGACCTTTAAAGACCACTGAACGGCTACCCCTCACACTTCTCAATAGGGCCACTTTATCTTCAAAGAAAGTGAAACAGATAACAGCACGAGATTGCACCTGGGAAGACCTACGGCCCCCACGAGAGCGATGTGCCCTTTCCAAATGCACCGGTTTCGGAGCGTTCAGCACATAGAAGGCATAAAGCTCTTGAACTAAGGCCACCGTATCTTCTGATCCTCCCTGTTGTTCCAGAAGGCCAAATATTCTTAGATTATTGTGTCTTTGCCGGTTTTCATGTTCATCTTGCCTCTCTTTTAGATCTTTTATGAGTTGATCCGGTTTTACAATTTTAGACTGGAAGGCCACAGTCGAGTCCATTTGTTCCCCGATATTGATCTCAGTCTGTGTTACCCTATCATCAAGTGACTTTAAATCTGCTTGGATATCACTCACTGCCTTGGTGAAGTCCTGGCGGAAAAGCTTAAGCTCCTTCATAATTTCTAGAAAATCCACCTTCGTAACTGGGAACTGCGAGACATTGGCTTTGGAGACAGGCATACCATCCATTGCAGGTGAAGTTTGTGTGTTGAGAGTGTCCGAAGATCTCGCAAACTTGGACAGGGAGGATGCGTAAGATTTTGCAGTGGCCATATTTATTGGGCAAATCCGGGTTCTCTATCAACAGGCTCCCTTGCTCCACGTACCCTCTGTGAGTGCAGCAGACTGATTCCTCTCTTCTAGTGTTCGTCAGATTTCAAAAGTACAGGGGCTTAATAAACCACCCTCATCCGAGTACAGCCAAGGATACCATCCATTCGGATCCTCAGGACAGGTATTGCCTCGAAGACGGTGTGATTATAGTGCAGCAGCGATATCTCCAGGTCAGGAGGTATGAGCCTTAAGATGGAAGTGCACTCCGAACTTTCTTCAGCTATCTCCTGATGCCTCTGCCACCAAATATACTGGAGGAGCTTCAACTGAAAAGACTGCACTCTGCTCCCCATGCCAAGGCAATTATTCTCCTCACCAACGCAGATCAAAAGAATGATGATAGCGCAGGAGTGACTATAGCCAAAAGAGAATATCTTGTGAGGAATTATAATGCCCTTTACCTGCAGTACTCATGAAAAAGCACAAGGGGGAGCCCCAGGATCAAACACCATCTATTGTAACGAAAAGAGCATATGCACTACATATTTTCTCCCCCACAAGCCAGGCAAAAACAAACGACCGCTTCAAAGAGGCTGAGAAAATCTTCTTGCTTCAGGCAATAACACTACCCAATCTCCTGATGTACAGGTCGCCGGCTCTATAGACACAGTCCTCCGAGCCCTTTAAATTCCGGCGGCCATCTTGTCTGTCACAGCATGCGTTCCAACAATGCGTTCCATGGTGCGGCGGCCATTTTGAAGGGGGAAACAGCTACAATTGCAGACATCAGCAGAACCGCGGTCTTCGTCAGCACTCGTTTGCTTTCCAGAAGGAGCCCACATCGACTTTCCCGCCACTGCTAGAGCCCCCTCCTGCATTCCAGAGCAAACCACTCAGGTAGGACTGTCATGGCTGCGATAATAATTTTGTATAGGAGGTCAAAGTACCCACGGAGCCAGCCCTCGGCGCCTATTACACCTTATATGGGATTCCCCTCACCACTTAAACATTCTGACGGGCATCCTGTCCCCATCTGAAGCCCCAGTATCGCCAGCTGTTAAATGTAGTTGCACTCACTGTTTAAACAGATCTGCAGGCAGTAGAAGTATTGAGGCTCATAAACGGAGGCAGAGAACATCGTTATTATCTTTGGTGGATTTACTCAGCCGCTTCATTTCCTCCGAAGTTCAGCTCGCCTTTCAATGCCATACAAAAGAAAAGTCCCCTCCGGGGGTTTCATACGAAGATTAGATTTTTGAGACAATTGGTAGAAGGCTGGGAGCACAGATGGTAACGGCTAATGATGGGGTCATAACGCTATTAGGAGATGCATCTTCACTCCAAAATTTCCATTTCTGGAACCCGATTGTCCGGGAATTAGATGAAGAAGTTCAGGAGCCTCAAGGAACCGTGGCCATCTTACTTGGGCTCACGAGCGCCCCCCACTTCACAGCTTTCTGATATTTCAGCTACCATTCCCTGGGACCTGTGATATCATCTGCAAGGCTGACATAAGGAAGGAAGAATCTGTGTTATGAGGGAGAACGGGAGTCTCCTACAGAACTGACATGCTTCTGCTGCATTCCAGTCTCCCCTGCTTGTACTGCAGCTGTCTGCTGTTTTAGCTACCAGTCCCCAGGACTTGCAGTGGTAAGCCCTACCCTCCTGTTGATATCACTGTTGTCAACTCAAGGAAGTACCCGTGCCATATAATGGGATTTGTCAAAGGGGCATGCCCCTTTGAGAGACCCAGCAGTGACTTGAGAGTGACATAAGAATGATTTATATTGATTGCTTGGGAACAGAGGGGAAGCCCCTTGCATTAAGGGTTGGCAGTGTACATGGAAAAGCTGTGATAGCTATGGTTAACTATGTTGTAAATTTTGGTGTGACGGACCCCTTTTTTCACTGGTCCAGTTATGGCCAAATGGTGTGGAAAAGTAAGAACATATGCCCCCCCCCCCCCCGCCCTGCCTCTGCTTTCATATTCAGTAATTCAGTAATTGAGCACATCATTGCTCCCTGTCTCCTAGGTTTGCTATCAAAAGAAGTCAGGCTTGTTGGTCTTGGCAGAATATCTGCCCCTCTCAGACTAAAACATTGCTTAGCTCTGATACCCCCTTGTTCCTTTTGCAAATATGTGATTCTATGGAAGAATCTCTAGGGTCATTCATTGCTATTGGTTATGTTGTTGACATAACTTGCAGGAGGGAGGTAGCCCCACTGTTGAGTCTCTTTTTGCAGCACCTCCTAGTACACAAGTATCCCGTGAGAGCAGGATCTCTGCTCCAGGTGGGGGAGGATAATAGTGGAATATTAAGTGGAGCTATGAACATGACAGCTTTTAACAATGTTTGAACAGAGCCTGCCCTGCCTTAAGGATCTCTCCAGCAAAACCTCAGGTAGTTAGACATGTCATAGTTGGTATTCGTATGGAGACATGTATGCTTATAAAGGACTGCTTTTTGCTGATAACTGGTAAACCTCTGTCCCAAACACTGCAGGAGTTAGGGATGAAAGTGGGTAAGCTAGAACTGTGTATTAAAGATTCTCCAGTTGTCTAAATCTGCAGAGTATTTGTACCTATTTAGTGTTTTTACAAACCAAATGCTTAACAAGTAGGAAAAGCATGCAGAGTATGGTTCATAGAATTCTTTCCAATCACTTCATGTGCATGTGCTCACATCTATATTTGTATTGGTGTTGGGTGTCGTCTTGTATTTTTGCAGGTGTTGGGGTATATATTTCTCTGTATTATATATATCTCCAGGAACAAGCAGGAATAAGTCCTCACATATGGGTACGTCGGTACCGACGGAGCCCGTGCGGGAAAGCTCCCCAGCTTCTTAGAATAGAAGCTTTTGGGACCTCCCACTGCACATGCGCACTGCCTTCCCGCCTTCCTGAACAGCTCTCCTCAGTTTCTCTTTTTCCGCGGAGCCAGCAGGTCGTGTTCCTGTCACCGCTGAAGAAATTGTTATTTTATTTGTTTCTTTAGACCGCGTACCTGCCTTCCCCATACCGATACCGGTATCGCCGGTCTTTTCTTTCTTTCTTTAAAAAATTATAATTCTTTTTTCTTATTTTTTAGCTTTTTGGTCACTTCAGAGAGGCCTCTCGGCCTACTCAATTTCTCCTCATGGAGAAGCCAGCCCCTGGATTTAAGAAGTGTACCAAATGTAATGCTGTTATTTCAGTCACAGACACCCATGACTGGTGTCTGAAATGTTTGGGGCCTGACCATTCCATACCGGACTGCCCATCTTGCTCCCACATGTCTAAACGTGGGCTGCAGAACCGGGCCAACAAATTCCATGTGCTGTTTGCTTCAGAGAATACAGCATCACAGTCATCCAGGTCTTCTTCTCCGGATGGATCTCAGGTAACCAAACCTTCTGTGGGCAAGTCCTCAAAGAGCAAATCTCCTTCAAAGCATCGAGAGGCTCTTAGCTTAGAACTTGAGGACCCTGCCCCAGCCAAACAACCCCGGCGGGAAGTCCAACTTCCAAAAACGCCAATTCAGGGGTCTCAGGTTGATATCGATGCTACGGCCTCGACAGATCACCTGTTAGCCTGCTCTGGGGTACCGGGTCACTCCGGTACCGACATCCAGGCAGCTATGGCGTCCATGGGCGATACTGTACAGTCCATGCAGCAGGCCGTCATGGCTTTCATTAAAGCTGCAACGCCATCGGTTCCGCTTTCAGCGGTTCCGGGCCCGATACCGGTATCGTCCGCCATGCCGGTATCGAGGCCGTCCACCTCTAAACGCAAGTCGGTACCGTATGGGCTTTCGCTCCATACCGGTTCCATACCCGATACGCCCGATATCGATACCGATCGATACGCGTATCGTGCGTTAGAGGAAAGCACCGATTCCTCTGAGGATTTTCACTCCTCTGATGATTCTGCTGAGTTTTCACTCAACTTACCTGAGGAGCCCTCTTCTCCTAAAAGGAGAATGTCCCCTCCAGAGGATTTGTCCTTCCAGGACTTTGTTTTAGATATGGCTACAGCCCTTTCTATTACCACATCCTCTGAAAAGGAACCCAGATCCAAAAAACTGGATATTTTGGGATACTCAAAGGCCCCTAAGGAGGCAGTTACCCTGCCTATCCATGAAATCCTTCAAGAACAACTGATGGATTTCTGGGAAAATCCTTTGACTTTGTCTCCTTATTCCCGTAGGTTGGACACCATGTATAGGGTCCCTCCTTCTCCTGGTTTCCAAAAGACTCAATTGCCCCACCACTCTATTGTGGTGAAGTCTGCAATGAAGAAGATTAGGAGTACCAAAAGGCACTCTTCCACCCCTCCAGGACGGGAATGTAAGACTTTGGACTCTTTTGGTAGGAAAATTTTCCAGGCTAGTATGCTTATAGCCAGGATTAATTCCTACAGTCTCTATATGGGCATGTTCCTGGAGGAACTTGCCAAAAAGGTGCGGCATTTTGCCCCCTTTATCCCTGAGGATAAAAAGCAGGGATTCCTTTCCCTAGTGAAACAACTCTTAGAGGTTTCTAAGTTCTCTAATAGGGCAGCATATGATTCCTTTGAGGGAGCCAGTAGGGCTTCGGGCATTGCTATTGCAGCCCGACGTCTTGCTTGGCTCCAGGCCTCTGATCTGGAACCTTGGGTTCTAGATGGCTTACGGAATCTGCCCTGTACAGGTGAGAACTTATTTGGGGAAGAGTGGCAAATCAAAGCCACCCAGATGGATGCTGAAAATGCCACCTTGGAAAGACTTTCAAAGTCCACTTCAATTCCTACTAAGAAAAAGTCTTTTAAAAGGCCTTACTATAAGAAGGCCAGAGTTGCTTCAAATACTGGCCAACAGTCTTCTCAACCTCGCTATACTGCTAAGCGTCAGCAATCCAAACAAGCACGAGCTAAGCCTGCAGCAGCTACTGTAGCTCAGCAGGCTCCAACCCCTCAGGGGTTTTGACTTGCTCCTAGGGAACTTGCCACTTCTGGTTCTAACACAACCAGAACCTCTCACCATACCCGGAAGGTTGGTTCACTTTGCTCCCAGATGGGAACAAATCACAACAGAACAATGGACCCTCTCTATCATTCGAGAGGGTTACAAACTTCATTTCTCCAGCCTTCCTCCCCATCATATGGTGAGACCATTCAATTCTCCCCCATCTCTCCTAACCCTGTTGGGTCAAGAGGTTTCCTCTCTTCTTGCCCAAGGGGCCATAGAAGAGGTTCCTCTTCCTCAACAAGGGTCCGGTTTCTACTCCCCTTATTTTCTCATTCCAAAGAAGACAGGGGGATTCAGACCAATCCTAGATCTGAGAGAATTGAACAAATTTCTCTTCAAGGAGAAATTCAAAATGCTGTCTCTCGGCATTCTCCTTCCTTACCTCCAGGGTCAGGACTGGCTTTGTTCTCTAGACCTACAGGATGCGTATACACATATACTCATCCATCCATCCCACAGAAAGTATCTTCGCTTTCTGTTTCAGGGAAAACATTTCCAATACAGAGTACTCCCCTTCGGTCTAGCCTCTGCTCCAAGAGTATTCACAAAATGCATGGCAGTCGTAGCCGCATTTCTAAGAGGCATGGGAATCTTTGTCTTCCCATATCTGGACGACTGGCTCATCCGAGCTCCAACTCAGTCACAGGCCCAGATTTCCCTGGACCACACAAGGAGCCTTTTGCAGTATCTGGGACTGGTAGTAAACCTTCCCAAGTCCCAACTCATCCCTACTCAATCTCTAGAATTCATAGGGGCCCAGTTGGACACCATCACTGCAAGGGCCTACCTTCCACATGTTCGAGGCCAGCGCCTCCTGAGTTTGGCCTCCCAAGCTCAGTCCAGCACTCACTTGACAGCCAGGGAAATGCTACGCCTACTGGGTCATATGGCCTCCACAGTGCATGTGGTGCCCTATGCTCGTCTTCATATGAGAGCAGCTCAATGGACCCTGGCCACTCAGTGGACTCAGGCGTCAGGAGCGCTCTCAGACCAAATACAAACCTCCGATCGTCTGTTTTGGTCCCTCCACTGGTGGACTTCCACCAAGAATCTGTTGTTGGGGGCTCCATTTCAACCATTGCTACCCCAAGCAACCCTCACAACAGATGCCTCCCAAACAGGGTGGGGAGCCCATCTGCAAACTCTCTCCACTCAGGGCACTTGGTCTCTACAGGAGACCACCCTTCATATCAATCTTCTGGAACTGCGAGCAATTTACCTTGCCCTCAAGGTCTTCCACTCCCTCCTAGCCAACCTCACTGTCCTAGTTCAGACGGACAATCAGGTGGCCATGTTTTACATAAACAAACAAGGAGGGACGGGCTCTCTGTCGCTTTGCAACGAAGCTCTAAGACTATGGGCCTTCGCCAGAGAGCATCAGATTCACCTGCTAGCAGTGTATCTCCCAGGAGTTCAAAACTCTCGGGCAGACAGGCTCAGTCGAGTTCTGCTGCCACACGAATGGTCCCTACATTTGGACCAAATAAACCGAATCTTTCAGGAATGGGGGACCCCGGACATAGACCTCTTTGCAAGTCCGTGGAATGCCAAACTTCCCCGGTTCTGTTCCAGAACTCCGTGTCAGGGAGCTCAGGCTACGGACGCCTTTCTCCTGAATTGGAATCAGGCATTCCTATATGCCTTTCCACCCATTCCTTTGATTCCCAAGACTCTGTTCAAACTCCAGAGGGATCATGGAACTATGATCCTCATAGCTCCACGCTGGCCACGCCAAGTGTGGTTCCCTCTACTTCTACAGCTCTCCCAGGGATCCTACTTGGATCTGGGAGCTGCGCCAGACCTCCTGTCTCAGGAGGAGGGGACTTTGTGGCACCCAAACCCCAAATCCCTTCACCTCAGTGCTTGGTTACTGAAGGCTTAAGCCTTCAAGACTTTCATCTTTCCCAACCAGTGAAAGATATCCTTTCTGCCTCTAGGAAACCCTCTACCAGGCGTTCCTATGCTTTCAAATGGAAACGTTTTTCCATTTGGTGTGCTCAGCAGGGTCTTGACCCTCTGGCACTTCCTTTGAATTCTCTTCTTGATTATCTCCTGCATCTATCCAATGCAGGCCTCAAGACGAATTCGGTAAGAGTCCATTTAAGTGCTATTGCAGCATCCTTGAAACATATAAATGGACAACCTATCTCCTCTCATCCTCTTGTTGCAAGATTCATGAGAGGCCTGACTCTCACTAAACCTCCCATCAGACCACCCCCGGTCGCATGGGATTTGAATCTAGTGCTCGGTCAACTTATGAAGCCACCTTTTGAGCCAATGTTTTCCACCTCCTTGAAATTTCTTTCCTGGAAGGTCATCTTCCTCATTGCAGTCACTTCGGCTCGCCGCATCAGTGAGCTGCAGGCTTTAGTGGCTAATCCACCTTACACAAGATTTCATCATGATAAGGTGGTCCTTAGGACGAATCCCCACTTTATGCCTAAAGTGGTCTCGCCTTTTCATCTTAATCAAGAGGTATATCTACCTGTCTTTTTTCCAGCTCCTCATGCATCCAATGCAGAGAGGAACCTTCATACTCTGGATTGTAAAAGAGCTCTCGCTTTTTACCTTAATAGGACTCAGCCACATCGAAAGTCTTCTCAACTTTTTGTGGCCTTTGATCCTTCCCATTTGGGACTTCCAGTCTCCAAGCGTACACTTTCCAATTGGATTGCTCAGTGTATTTCTTTTGCTTACCAGAGCAAAAACATTTCTCTGGAAGGCCATGTCACTGCTCACAATGTGAGGGCCATGGCAACTTCTATGGCTCATCTGCACTCTGTTTCCATAGATCAGATCTGTCGAGCCGCTACCTGGGCCTCGGTTCATACCTTCACAGCCCATTACTGTTTGGACAAGGACTCCCGCCGGGATGCCTTGTTTGGCCAGGCTGTCCTCAAGCACCTGTTCCATTCCTAAACAACTCCTGCCCACCTTCCCAGAATGGATGCCTGAGATCCATACGAAGATGGCGAACCTTTACAGGGGATCCCATGCATCTAAGCTAGGGAGTCCCCATATGTGAGGACTTATTCCTGCTTGTTCCTGGAGATAGCACAGTTACTTACCTGTAACAGGTGATCTCTGGGAACAGCAGGAATTAGTCCTCACAACCCACCCACCTCCCCTAGGAGTTGTATCTTTTATCTATCTATCTTCCTGTCCTCTCTCTGTTGACTCAGCTATAAACTCGAAACTGAGGAGAGCTGTTCAGGAAGGCGGGAAGGCAGTGCGCATGTGCAGTGGGAGGTCCCAAAAGCTTCTATTCTAAGAAGCTGGGGAGCTTTCCCGCACGGGCTCCGTCGGTACCGACGTACCCATATGTGAGGACTAATTCCTGCTGTTCCCAGAGATCACCTGTTACAGGTAAGTAACTGTGCTTTCTATGTTTGTGATTGTATGCATGTTTGTGTATGTATTTGCATATGTTTTTTTGGGTGGGTGAATGAATATTTGGGTTGGCCTTTGGAGATCAGGAGAGGAAATGAGAATGAAGGGCAGTTTGAAAGATGGAATTCCTTAATCACTATTTTAGTGAGTGACTGTGTGCATGCTGCAGCTGTTGATACTGCTTCTCTCATAGAAATGTATTTGGGGCATTTTTTTTTTGGGGGGGGGGCATTTCTTTTTCACCCTCTACTACATGCAGAAACTTCACTTCTACAGCACAGAACATTCTCCACAGGGGCGGTTCAAGGCAATCTGCTGCCTGTGGCGAAGGAAGAGATGGTGCCACCCCCCCCCCCCCCCACCACACACACTTCCCCATAGATGGGGCAAGGCTTTTTCAAAACTCCAATCAGGGACTGAATCAAACCAAAAAGCTGATTAGATTATATGGAGGAAATGCAAGATGTTTGCACACCAAGGATCTAAAAGAGAGCGAGAACCCCACAGCACAGTATATAAAACTAAATTATAACTCTTTTTTTTTTAAATTTTGTGTTAAACTGCATTATGGTTCTTGCTTTTTCTTTTTCATAATATATTTTGCATCCACAGAACCCCCTTCAACAGTGGGTGCAGAGCAGAACCCCAGGACATTCACCCACAGAACTCAATATCTTAAAAAAAAAAATCTGAGTCTGATCATCTCACTAACAACAATAACAAACATTCTCCAGTACCAGGCATATTGTGAACTAATACAAAACCCTACAACAAAGACACTGAGTATCTATAGAGCAAATCTACCATACCATACCATACCATATCAGCACCAAATTCCAAAACTCACATAAGGAGCCCATCCAAAAAAAGAATCATTGTAAGTACTACAGTGGGCCCTGGAACATCCATACACCTATTTGAAAGCTGAACAAGTCAAATTACTACAGTACAGTATAGATCTCTATGTACAAGCTCCATGTTAACAGAACACCTGGCCTCAGTCACACACTCAGAACACAGACACTCACCAAGTACAGAATAAGTGACTTATATGTAGACAAAATTTAAACTGAAACCCCAAGAAGCCAGACTCCGCATGCAGTGCAACATCAGATAAATAAGAGATGCAGTTCCTCCATACTGTGTAAAATATATAGATAGCACAAAGTCCAATTACTAAAATGAAATAAAATTATTTTTTCTACCTTTTGTTGTCTGACCATTTGATTCTCTGATCATGCTGGTCCCGATCTGAGGCTTCTGCTTTCCTGTCTTCTCTTAGCTCTCTTTCTGTGGTCTATGGGCCATCTGCCATTTCTTATCTCTTCTTTTGTTTTCTTCACTTCTTTCCATCAGCGATTTCCAGTCCAAGTAACCCTTCCCAGTATTGGCCCCTTTCCAGTCCTCCCTCCAAGTACCTTCCAATGTCAACTTGCATTCCCATGTCTGCCACTGATGTCAATTCCCTTCCAGTCCCCCTCCTTCCCCACTGTCCAGCCCCTTCTAGTCAATATACCATGGCAGCCCCTCTCAGCATCCACTCCCTTCCAGACCCATTCTCCCATCCCCTCACATCAGCCCATTTGTAGCCCTAGCCCCCAGTTTTCTTCCAGGGCCAGCAGCTCTATCCTCCCCTCCCCACCATCAGCCCATTCTCAGTTGAAGCACTCCAATCAGCACACTTCCAGTGCTAGTCCCACCTCAACCCTATTACCAGTCCTAGCCTCCACTAATCAGCCCATTTCCAGTCCTAGCCCCCCCAATCAGCTCATTTCCATTGCAAGCCCCCATTAATCCATTACCAGTCCAACTTCCCCCATCAGCCCATTACCTGTCCTAGTTTCCCCTAATCAGCTCATTTCCAGTGCTAGTCCCCCCTCAGCCCATTACGTTATCAGACTATAGAAAGACTAGGGGACTTGCAATGAAGCTACAGGGTAAACTATTTAAGACTAATAAAAGAAAATATTTTTTCACTCAGCGTGTAATCAAACTCTGGAATTTGTTACCGGAGGATGTAGTAAAGGTTGTTAATGTAGCTGGGTTTAAAAAAGGTTTGGACAAGTTCCTGAAGGAAAGGTCCATAAACCATTATTAAGAAGGGACCCAGGATATCAATGCTTGACCCAGTACAAGCATTGTGGAACCTGTGTCTTTTGGGGAAACTGCTAGGTACGTATGATCTAGATTGGCCACTGTTGGAAACAGGATACTGGGCTTGATGGACCTTGGTCTGACCCAGTATGGCATATCTTATATTCTTATGTACCAGTGCTAGCCCCCCTAATCAGCCCATTCCCAGTCCTAGCCCCCCCCCATCAGCCCATTATAATCCTAACCTGCACAGTCTCTCCCCTTTGTCCAGCATTTGCCCCCCATCTCTCCCATTTATCTAGTACTTGTCCCTTTGTCTCCCTCTTTGTCCAGTATGTCTCCGTCTTCCCTTTTGTCCAGAATTTTCCCCCTGTCTCCCCCCTTTGTTTAGTATTTGCCCCTTGCCCCCCCCCCTCCTTTGTCCAGCATGTCCCCTGTCTCTCACCTTTGTCTCTCATTGTCCTCCTCCTTTCCTCAGTCCCTCCACCTGTACCTCTCATCTGGCGGTGGCAGGGGCATTCCGGCTGGGTTTGTTTTTTTTTGTTTGTTTGTTTTTAGATTTTGCCACCTCTGGCCTGATCTGCCTTCCTGCCACGATGCTTGCAGCAAAAAAAAAAAAAAAAAAAGCGTCAGGAAGGCAGAGGCAGGCTAGGTGGCAAAATCTAAAACAAAAACAACCGGAATGCTGCAGCCACCGCACAAATCAGCCTGATCGCTTGCAGGGTTCCTGTAAGTAATCAGGCTGATTTATCTGATGCCAGGCGGCACTCCGGCTCTATTTTAATTTTAGATTTTGCAGCCTCTGGCCTACCTCTGCCTTCCCGCATGGGAAATCCAAGGCAGGCCAGAAGCTGCAAAATCTAAAATTAAAACAGATCCGGAGTGCCACCCCCAACGGAGTGCTGCCTGAGGCCATTGCCTTAGGTGGCCTAATGGAAGAACTGCCCCTGATTCTCCATATCGCCACACTTCTATAACTAGAGCAGCCTTCCAGGACTCTGCCTCTCCATCCTTCCCTTTAGAAATATGTTCAGACACATTAGCCATCCTTCTGCCTTCTGGACATTTAGTGCAAAATGTTGAATCCAGAAAAGAACACAGTTTACAATCCTAGCCAGAGTCTTCAGCACATTTCACAGGGTGCCTATAAACATTTGAATCCAATACTTTAATCTGGCCCTGCTTATGGCAACAGATATTAGTTTGTTTTCTTATTGGTTGTTATGTGTACTGCAATCAGTAGTTTTTACAGTAGAATTAAAAACAAAGACAATGAAATGTATATAAGTGACTAAAATGTATCACACCAAGGATAGTGAATTATTTGCAATTCCTTTGTGTTTCTGCTATACAAGTTTTGTGTCTGGGGGAGGGATAAGATGAGGGTGTGGTGGCAGTTGAGGGGGGCTAGTTTTGGTAGATGATGGCAGTTTGCGGCATGTTAGGGAGCTAGTTTTGGGGTGTGATGGCAGTTGCTTAGGGTAGTTTTGGGGGGTTGAGCAGTTTGTCGGATGGGTGGAGCCATTGAGGAAGATTGATTTTGAGGGGGGGGGGAGGCAGTTGCAGGGTGGTAGCTTCTAGAGTTGGTGCAGTTTGTGGGGCTAGCAGGTATTATTTTTTGGGTTGGGGAATAGGGTTTCCTTTTCGTCCCTCCAGTCCAGTCCTGCATTTCTGGGTAGTGTACTTCTTCCAGAAGCTTGGAGACGGAGTATGTCATCTTTTGATGACACCTGGGTACTTATGCAGCTGGCACCGCCTACCAACCACAGTATGCTCAGTCTCTAAGCAGCTGGAGGAGGTACGCACAGTGTCCGGGAAAGTTTTGGAAAGCCAGGCGGGGGGAGCTAATTCGCCTGTAACCGCGTGGTGGGGGGAGTAGTGAGCTGCGCAGGAAGGAAAGAGGCTGTTCTCTCTCTCTCTCTCTCTCTCTCTCTCTCTCTCTCTCTCTCTCTGCATGGGTCCCCAATTAGTTTTTGGGCCACTATTGCATTGGGGAAGAACAGTTTAGCATTTCTTAATTAGATTTTTTTTTAAAAGAGATTTTCAGTTTCGTAGCAGTTTTTGAAGTGGTTTTAATTTCTTTCAAGTTCTCAGGCAGGGGGCTCTCCTTTTTAGCCTCAGAGAGGGTCGGGCACACTAGAGATCCATCCACTGGTTTGTTCCCATTATGCCGGCCATACCACAGTGCCTGCTGTTTAGGACCTGGTGAGTTGCGGTCTTGGAGGCGGGCATTTGTTGGGGGTACGCACAAGAGGCCACCTCGATGGAACAGACCCTGCAGGACAGGAGAGGATGCTCTCTCCATCTCGGGAGGCACAGGACTCAGTGGGTTCCTTGCTTATGCCACAAGAGACAGCTTCCTGCTCCCCGGCCATTCTCAAACCCTCCACATCTCAGAGCCTGGATGAGTTTGTCCTTCTTCACCATAAGGCCGTTCTGCTTGCACCAGCAGGGATCAGTGGGAAGTCCCTCGGCGCTGGAGTGAGAGCGAGCCAGGGGCAGTGCCTGCAAAGAGGTCCAGGCCCTCAGAGGAGTGGCAGGGGCAGTCTCCATTGTCTGAAGTGCTGGAGGGGGAGGACCTGGGCATGGAGCTAGTTTTGGACGAAGAGCTGGAAGATCCCAGAACAGGAAGATCAGGCGCGGATTGTACAGGTGTTCCACTGGGAGGAGTTGCCGGCGCTCATCATGGAATCCCTGAAGGCTCTTAATATGCCCACTAGTCTTCCGGCAGAAGATGAGTCACTAGAGGACTTGCTACTGCAAGCGGTATGGAAGAGACAGAAGTCAGAGTGGTCAGGCAGATGATTCGGGATGAGTGGGATCTGGCCGGGGGGGAGGGGGGTGGACCATGTCGTGCATGTATCTGCTGTCAGATCAGGGTCGTGAGCTTTTTCAGTCCCCTAAGGTAGACGCAGCGGTTTCAGCAGTTACCAAAAAGACGACTATCTCGGTGGGTAGTGCAGCGCTTAATGATGTCCAAGATAGGAAGCTGGACACCTTGTTAAAGCAGGCTTTTGATATTAATGCCCTCTCACTAGAGGCCTCCATTTGTGGGGCCTGGGTGGCTAGGGTCTGCTTCTACTGGTCGCAGCAGGTTCAATAACAAGGGGTGCCGGTGACAGACCATGCGGGGGAGGCAGCCAGATTGGAATTGGGAGTGCTTTTCTCACAGATATCCACTGCGATCTTATTAGAGGGCTCTCTAAGATCTCACTGCTATCTTTGGCTATGGAACTGGGTAGCAGAAGTTCTTCCAAGGTCCGACTCAGTAAGCTTCCCTTTAGAGGGAAACTGCTGTTTGGGGAGGACCTGGACAAGTTAGTCAAGGACTTGGGAGAATCCAAAGATGGGCGTCTGCCTGAGGATAAGTAGAAACAGAGCCGCGCCTTTCCTGCGGCCCCGGGCCAGCCACGGGACTTTGGGCATTTTCATTCAACATGCTTTTCCCCTTAGCAGAAGGGAAGATTCCCCTCTAGAGAGCAGGGCTTTCGAGGTTTTCGAGGAGCGGGCAGATGATTTGCCGCCGCTCTGTCCTCTGGGCCCAAGAAATCCCAATGAAGTGAGGGGGACCCAGGTAGCAGTACAGCCCGTGGGAGGTCGGCTGCGGGAGTTTGACCCTGCCTGAGTCCAGATCACTTCCGACCAATGAGTGCTAGAGGTCATTCGGGAGGGGTATGCCTTCGAGTTGGCTCATCTGGTGGGCAACTCCTTCGTTCAGTTGTCCTGCAAAGCTTGAGCCAAAGTGGCAGCGGTAAAGAGACACCTTGATACGGCTCTTGCAGCTCAGGGCCATGGTACCTATTCCCTGATACCAGTACAGCTGCTGTCGGTGCTCCATTTACTTCGTAGTGCCAAAGAAGGAAGATTCCTGTCACTCGATCCTCAACCTCAAGAAAGTGAACCACTATCTGTGGGTTCCGCATTTCACATGGAGATGTTGCGATCCATCATAGTCACGGTCAGAAGTGGGGAGTTTTTGACGTCTCTCGATTTAACTGAGGCGTATCTGCATATCCCCATACAGCCAGAACACCAGCAGTTCCTCCGGTTTGCAGTACCAGTGGGGCATTTCCAGTTTTGGGTGTTGCCATTCGGTCTAGCAACGGTGCCTCGTACCTTCACCAAGGTCATGATAATGGTAGCGGTAGCACTCCGCAGGGAAAGGCATTCTGGTGCATCCATACCTCGACGACTGGCTGATCGGGCAAAATCCAGGGATGAAAGCGAACAAGCAACATCACGGGTGGTACAGGTCTTCAAAGTCTCAGTTGGGTGGTCAACATGGTCAAGAGCCATTTGGATCTATCTCAGGAACTGGAGTACCTGGGAGCATGCTTCCACACCCGTGTGGGGAAAGCCTTCTTTCCGGAACAGCGCACACAGGGGCTTCGAAGATTAGTGCAACATTGTCTGAGGATGACTGAACCGACGGCCTGGCATTACCCTGCAGGTCCTAGGGACCATGGCAGCCACTCTCAAGCTTGTACTGTGGGCAGGGGCACACATGCGGCCCCTGCAGCGGGTTTTGCTCTGGTGGTGGTTGCACCAGATGCATTCCTTGTCCCAGAAGCTCCCCTGCCAACGAGTGGCAAAGAGAGCACTCAAATAGTGGCTTCGCCTGGGGAATCTGGAAGGAGGCATGCCCCTCATGTCGGTGCCAGTCTGTCCAGATGGGGAGCCCATTGTGAAGGGGACAGTGCTCAGGGACTGTGGAGCACGCTGGAGACTCGGTTGATCAACAGGCTGGAGATGTGGGCAGTAGCTCTGGCGCTCTGGAGCTTTGAGCTATGGTTGCAGGGGAAGGCGGTCCATGTCCTTTCGGACAATGCAACCACAGTAGCCTACATCAACCGCCAGAGAGACATGGGTAGCATCCTTGGAGGAGGAGTCCGAAGTGATGTTAAGCTGGGCGGAAAGTCACCTCCAGGCATTGTCGGCGGTGCACATAGCGGGAGTTGATAAGTGGTGTGATGGTGGACTACCTGAGTCGAGTGCGCGTGGGTACTCAACCAGGAGGAGTTCACGCAAGTGGTGTGACGATGGAGCATGTCAGTCATGGACCTGATTGGAACATTCGACACCGCCAAAGCGAGCTGCTTTTTTGGTAGGAGAAAAGAAAGGATGTCAGAGGGCCTAGATACCCTAGTGCAGAAGTGGCCCGTGAAGGGGCTTTGTGTTCCTGCCAGGGGCTCTTATACGCTGGGTCATGCAGAGGATTGAAGCTAATCGGGGTTTGATCATTCTGATCGCCCATGATATGCCGACCTTGTGCGGATTCTGGCGGATCGGCCATGGTGTCTTCTGACTCAAGAGGATCTCTTGATGCCAGGGGCTGGTGCACATGCCTCAGGTGGATATATTCTCGCTTACGGTATGGCTCTTGAGAAGGCGCAATTGAAGAAGAAAGGCTACTCGTGTCTGGTAACTTCAGTCTTGCTGAAGGCAAAGAGGAGGTCTACCTCTCTAGCCTATATCCGGGTCTGGCACATCTATGAGGCGTGGTGTGCAGATAGGCAGCCTCGCTGTCTACGGCTTCCATTCTGGACATCTTAGTATTCTTGCAGGCCGTGTTTGATAAGGGCCTGGCGGCTAGTTCCTTGAGGGTGCAACTGGCGGCGATTTCCTGTTATGGAAAGGTCAAGGGGGTAGCGTTGGGGATGCACCCGGACATCGTATGATTCCTGAGTGCGGAGGCCCACTTGCGCCCTCTGAGGAAATCAGAGGTGCCTCCATGGGATCTCAATTTGGTGTTAGCGGCGCTTATCGGAGAGCCTTTTGAGCAATTGAACTGGGCTTCGCTGAAGGACTTAACCCTCAAGGCTTGCATTTCTTGTAGCGATATGCTCGGCGTGCAGGATTTCGGTGCTTCAAGCCTTGTCATGCCAGGAGCTATTCCTTTCTTTTTCGAGAGAGAAGGTGGTCCTGCAACCGGTGCCTGCCTTTTTTGCCCAAGGTGGTATCAGCATTTCACTTAAATCAGATAGTTTCCCTACCAGTCCTCGTGAACGCAGAGAAGTCTCCACCAGCCCACAGTTGCACCTCTTGGATTATCATCACATCGTGAGATGTTACTTGAAGAGGATGGCATTCTTCCGCAAATCGGATTGCCTATTTGTTCTATTAGGAGGGCCGCACAGAGGGGAGGCAGCGGCCAAGGCCTCCATTTCTAGATGTATCAGAAAGGCGATCGTGTCTGCATACATCTTGAAAGATAAGCCAGTGCCAGCGGGATTGCATGCACATTCCACGAGGGCTCAAGCAGCCTCGTGAGCAAAGTATAGTTTGGTGCCACCGGTCGAAATCTGCAGGGTGGCAACCTGGTCTTCGCTTCATACCTTTGCCAAGCATTATCGCCTGGACGACCAGGTGGGGGAGATGCCTGTGGTGCTTCAGGCCGATTTGGCAGGTCCCATTAATTTTAACTGCTCTGTTACATCCCAGAAGTGTGGGATTGGACTGGAGGGACGATAAGGAAGATGAAATTAGACTTGCCTGCTAATTGTTGTTCCTCGAGGAACTCCAGTCCAGTCCTGGATCCCTCTCCGAGTGCCAGTTGTCTGTGACCGGGTCCTGAAGCACTTTTCCTTGGCTAAGGAAGTGGCCTGGGGAGCTAGGAAATCCTGGGGAGGGCGGTGTTGAGGGTGGACCGGAAGAATTGCCTGCCTCACGCTCAGTACTGGATGTCATTGCCCAGGGGGGCCACAGGTAAGCCGCCTCATTCTGGGGGGAGGAGGAATTTCTTCTCAAGTGAGGGGGACATTAGATTATTTAGGCGGAGAATTCTTTGTTTGAGTTTTTAACTACTTGTTGCTTGTGAGTCTGCTTTGTCAGTAGGTTACTGGGGCTGGTAGGCGGTGCCAGCTGTATAAGTACCCGGTGTCATCAAAAGATGACATGCTCAGTCTCCAAGCTGCTGAAAAAGGTACACTATCTAGAAGTGCTGGACTGGACTAGAGTTCCTCAAGGAACAATTAGCAGGTAAGTCTAATTTCATCTTGGGTCAGTTGTGGGGGTGGTGGCTGCATTTGGGGGGGGGGGGCTGTGGAGCAGTTGTAGGGGAAATGGTATTGGTGGTAGGGGCAGTTTGGAAGGTTGGGATAGTAGAGAACAAGGAGAGACAATTTGAAAGGAGGAATTCCTAACTGCTCTTTCACCATATCTAAATGTCTATGCTATGAAAGCTGTAACTTTTCCCATAAAAGTGCATTGGGCCATTTTTGAGGAGGCTTATTTCTCTGGAACTCCTGGTCCAATTTGACTAATTTCTGAACTTAATTGGTCTTTTTTGCCATCTCCCCCCCGCCCCCCCCCATTTCAAGTTTTATGCCTTTCAGTTAAATTTTCACAGCGTTATTATGCCACAGGCAAACATTTCTTGAGCTCTTTTATTGGAAAGAATAAAAAAAATTTATTATGGCAAAATGTGGAAGTACATCTAAAAATCATATCTGCAAGCTAGTGCTGACTTTCTCTTTGTGCGCGTTTTTAATCTTTTTGGCTTTTAATGGTAGTTTCCACTTATTTGACCAGGATGGTCATAGTTTAGGGTGGACATAAGGGAACAGTGCCACCCCACCCTTCCCCCAATGGTTGCAGGCACTAATACTGAATTAGTCCCCTCGCCTTCATATCAATATGGCTTCCTTATCCTTTGCTACCCCCCCAAAAAAAATACGCAGGGAAAATACACTAATGCCAGGTGTCCTAAACACATCATCTTACCCATCCAGACAAACTTTTATGGTGATCTGTCATTGATCAGACATTTTATTTATTTATTTAGTATACATTTTGTATACCGCTACTTCCAGCGATCAGCAGCGGTTTTGATTACAGATTGGAAATTGTCAAATCATGACAGGAAATTTTTTTTGAGGTATAAACACATTGACATGCATGTTTTTAAGCTCCTTACTTCTTTCCCAGGGTTCATGAAGTATGTAAAATAGATTAGATTGATCTTCTTTTATCTCTTGTAGGTCCTGAAAGTGCTAATTATGCTGCAGTAGAGCTGTTGGTACAGTGGTAGTATGGAAACTGGCGCCAAAGCTGAAGGCATCGATCCTGCTTCAGACTCTATTTCCTTGTCTTCGCTGAAGTCTGATGGTTTGAACGCAGCATTGGATGACGATGAGGAGGAAGGTGAGGAGGGAGCGGCTCTGGACTGTGAAGGAGACCTGGAAGTGAACCCTTATGATGGTCTCCCATTTTCCTCCCGTTATTATGACTTGCTGAAACAGAGGAAAGAGCTGCCTGTGTGGAGACTTAAGTACCTCTTTATGGAGAATCTAGAGAGCAGCAACATTGTTCTAGTCTCTGGAGATCCAGGAACTGGAATGAGCACCCAGGTAAGGAGCCACCTGATTGCATGTTAGGAGAGGTCCATCACTGCCTTCTGCCATGCTTACAGCTTCTCAGAGTTCCCATTCAGCAGGCTTTAGATGTATTTGCATAAGCATTTTTAAGTATTGTTTTTGTACTTATGTAGCAGCTACCTTTCAATTCTCTATAGCTTTCGTGTATGAAATAATTCATGAATGATGTCTCAAACACTGGCATGTAATGGATTAAGCAGTGTGAGAATGTTAATTTGTTGCATCATACAGCCAGTATAGACTAATGGATAACATTCTGTGGGCTAGATGTACTGAGAGATTTTTTTCCTATTCTTCTATTAGGGAAAAATACTTAGTGCATAGACACTGTCAAACTACTATCTTCCAAAATTGTTTCCTCCAATGAGAAGTGAAGGAGAGCTAATTATTGAAATTAAGAGGTAATTTTATAAGCATTTCCATGTGTAGTTGGAATACATGTGCACATGGTGATTTTGAAAAGCAGCTATCTTGTATGTACATGACCGGGACAAGGATTTCAAGTGGACATAGTTTAGGAGGACTGAAAAAACATGCTTCCATGTCGTCCTGCTAGATCAGTCCAGACAAGTGGGTTGTGTTCCCCTACCAGCAGATTGATGTAGACAAAGAACCAATGAACAGCCCAGGTATCAAGGATTTCACTCCTATGCCTCTATTTACCTCAGCCACCAGAAGTGCCTTCAGTATTTCTTTGTCTCCAACAGATGGTGGATGGATTTTCTCCTCTCTATAGAAAATCTGAGGACTGAGATGAAAAGAAATGGATTAAACGATTGTGATGATCATCTGAGTAGAGAAAGGTGACTCATAAAAAGAAATGCAATACTGGATCAGACCTAGGTCCATCAAACCCAGTATCCTGCTTCCAACAGTGGCCAATCCAGGTCACAAGTACCTGTCAGGTTCACTAAAAGATACACAGATTCCACAGTGCTTATCCTAGGGCAGTGATGGCTAACCTTTTTGAGCCCGAGTGCCCAAACTGCCGCACAAAACCAAAGAATTTCCTCAAAGTGCCAGCATGTCAATTTGCATAAATATTTGCATAATGCTAACATACACTAACTTTTAGTAAACATGTCTCTTAATGAGTGTATGGATAAAGACAGACTAAAAGATTTCTACATTACTATAATCCAGTGCCAACCGCCAGGCACATTAGGAACTACTACAAACACTGCCCATTTAGAACCAATAGCAAACCCGCCATATCCTAACAGCACTACCAGGAGTCACAAAGCACCATACCATACCTATCAAAAGGCAACACTGCAAATATTAAGCCAATACATTTCAGAGAACAACAATACATGACCTACTGGGGAAAGAGAACAAGTGGCAATGTCAAAAAGGAATTACATAAACAGAATACCTCAGCTCAGTTACACAGTTGCAATTGCTCCAGCCACTTTCTTCTGGTTTCTTCATGTTTTCTGCTAACTCTCCATCATCTGCTGTCCATTTGTCCTTTCTTCTCTCTTCTAGTTTTTTTTTCCATTCTCTCTCTCTACATCCGCTTTAACATACTAATCTTTCTCCTTTTGCTCTTTCCTCATTCCTATTTCATCCACTCAAATTTTACCCCTCCATCCTCAATCCCCACTTACTCTCCCAATACCCGGCCAATTGTACATTTTTCTTCCCTCACACACAAAATATTTTTCCCCTCTCCATTTCATTCTCCCAGCCCCATCCCCTTCTAATCTCCCCCAACATCAGCTCCCTTTTAGTTCCAGCCCCACCCAGTATCCGCTCCCTTCTAGTCCCCTCATCAGTCCATTTCCAGTCCTAGCTCCCCCATCCATTTCCAGTCCTATCCGAGTCCCTTCATCAGCTCATTTCCAATACCAGCCTCCCATCAGCCCATTTCTAGTCCTTTCCTAGCCCCACCATCAGCCCATGTTAAATCCTAGCTCCCCTCCACTCAGCCCATTTCTAATCCAAGCCCCCCATGAGCCTACCTCCAGTTCTAGCCCCTCCATGAGTCCATTTCAATCCAAGCCCCCACCACAGCCCATTTCCAATCTTAGCTCCCCCAACGCCCAATTCTCAGTTCTATCCTAGCCCATCCATCAGCCCAGTTCCTGTCCTAGCTCCCTCCCCTAAGAGCCCATTCCAAGCCGCCCTTCCCATCAGTTATTTGCAGTTCAAGCCCCCTTCCACTCAGCCCATTTCCATTCCAAGTCCCCCTCCCCATTAGCTATTTGCAGTTCAAGCCCCCCACTTCCCCTCAGCCCATTTCCATTCCACGCCCCGTCCCCATCAGCGATGTGCAGTGCAAGCCCCCCACTTCCCCTCAGCCCATTTCCATTCCAAGCCCCATCCCCAACAGCTATTTGCAGTTCAAGCCCCCTTCCACTCAGCCCATTTCCAGTCCTAGCAACCCCAACCCATTACCAGGCCTAGCCCCCCAGAGCCCACTCCCAGTCCTAATCCCACCAGCCCATTTCCAGTCCTAATCCCCCATCACCCAATTTCAGTTTAAGCCCCCCCATAGCCCATTACGAGTCCTAACATCCCCATCAGCCCACTCCCAGTCCTAATCCCCCATCACCCTATTTTCACTTTAAGCCCCCCCATAGCCCATTACCAGTCCTAACCCCCCATCAACCCACTTCCAGTCCTAATCCCACCAGCCCATTTCCAGTCCTATTCCCCCATCACCCAATTTTCAGTTTAAGCCCCCTCATAGCCCATTACCAGTCCTAACCCCCCATCAACCCACTTCCAGTCCTAATCCCACCAGCCCATTTCCAGTCCTAATCCCCCATCACCCAAGTTTTAGTTTAAGCCGCCCCAGCGCCCATCACCACTCCTAACCCCCCCAGCCCAGCGCCCATCACCACTCCTAACCCCCCCAGCCAGCCCAGTGCCCATCACCACTCCTAACCCCCCCCAGCCAGCCCAGTGTCCATCACCACTCCTTCCCCCCCAGCCCAGTGCCCATCACCACTCCTAAATCCCCCCAGCCCAGCACTACTCCTAACCCCCCCAGCCCAGCCCATCACTACTCCTAACCCCCCCCAGCCCAGCCCATCACCACTCCTAACCCCCCCAGCCCAGCCCATCACCACTCCTAAATCCCCCCAGCCCAGCCCATCACATCACCACTCCTAACCCCCCCCCCGCCCAGCCCATCACATCACCACTCCTAACCCCCCCACCCAGCCCAGTGAAAATTAAAAAAAAGAAAACCTGTATGTTGCCGCTGTCAGGGCCGCCGCGGCAGAATCGAGCGTGCCGCGGGGCCCCCCTGTGTCCGGCAGAGCCTGCCCTCCCCGTAGCAGCTCTCTCTTTGGAGCTGCAGTCAGACGCGCCGGCTTGCAGAGCGCGAGGGAAGAGTTTCTCTCCCTTGCTGCTCTGTTAAACCCGCGGGGGCTGATGGGAAGTTCCCCTCAGCCCCCGCGGGCGTAACAGAGTCGCGAAAGGGAAACTCTTCCCTTCGCGCTCTGCAAGCCAGCGCGTCTGACTGCAGCTCCAAAGAGAGAGCTGCTACGGGGAGGGCAGGCTCTGCCGGGTACAGGGGGGGCCCGCGGCACGCTCGATTTTGCCGCGGCGGCCCCGACAGCGGCAGCAGACAAGTAAAATTGAAAAAAAAAAAAAAAAACTAATTGCGGACCTTCCCGCGTGCCAGCTGCAAGGCCTTCGCGTGCCACAGCTGGCACGCGTGCCATAGGTTCGCCATCGCTGTCCTAGGGTAAGCAGTGGATTTCCCTGGTCCTCTTTAATTATGGTTTATGGGCTTTTCCTCCAGGAACTTGTCCGAACCCATCTACACTAACAGCTTTTGCTACATCCTCCGGTAACGAAGTCCAGAGTTTGATTACTCGTTGAGTGAAACAGTATTTTTTCCATTGGTCTTAAATGGGCTACATTGTAGCTTCATTGTGTGCCCCTTAGTATTTCTACTTTTTGAAGGAGTAAACTGATTTACATTGACCTGTTCTGTTCCATTCATTAATTTATAGACCTATCATATCTCCCCTCAGCCATCTCTTTTCCAGGTTGAAGAGCCCTAAGCTTTTAAGCCTCTCCTCATAGGGGTATCCTTCCATCCCCTTTGCCATTTTGGTGGCTCTTCTGTGTACCATTTCTAATTCTGCTATATCCTTTTTAAGATATAGCGACCAGAATTACACACAATATTCAAGGTGCGGTCACACCAGGAACTCTCATGAGTGTGACGTGGGAGGCTCAACTAAACTGCTCTTTTTTTGGTAGCCTTAGGAGGGAAAATTGGTTCAGCTCCATACTCTTATCATGATAAGGGTCTGTTGATCAGCCACAAATTGGAAGGATCTGGAAGAGTGCAGCAGCCTCACATAACCTTGATGCCCCTCCCTCCTCCTCTCCTCTACCCCCCTGCTCTTTACCGAAGATCACAGAAGGCTGTCAGAACTTCAGGATCTGCCTTCCAGCCACCTTAAACATACTTCTACAAAGCCAGCCAGTTTTAGGGGAGTAGAACTGAACCCAACACTGATTCTCTGCATGGGGCTCTCAAGGGCCGAGTACCAAGGTCTGACCCTAGTCATTGTCCTTGCTGGGGGCTACCGATTCCATTATCTTGGACTGCAATTTTGGGTGGACCACTGGTGACAGTTGGCGTGTGGTGTGTGGTTTTCTGCTGTTTTCTGCACGCGTTAGTAACATTTTTACCTATTGTCCACCTGATGGTTGCATGGTCCTAACGCGCATTCTGCTCAAGCGGCTCCAATGCGCACTTCTTCCCTAGCACCTGTAATGTACGTAGAATAAATGAACAATTAAGTGCGCACTTGTAGCCCAACGCAGCCTTAGCGTGCACTGTTGTAATGCTTGCCCTAATTCTGTCTTCTTCCAGGAAGCAATGTTTGATCTGTGGCAAGCGAAGTGCCTCATTCCCAAATTCTGGATTCTGCTTTTCCTGAATGGCAGCTTCTGAGTTATCCCTGGAGGGCCTGCTTTCCCCCTCTCAGCCAGGGGATGTAGTTAGTCTGGCCTGGCCTTGCCTGCCTGCCTGCCTCAGGATGGGAAGTGACAGATGGTGCTATGGGTAAGGATATTCAGCTGACCAGAGGTTCCAGCACTATGCTATGAGCTGCTCTTCATCTTCTAGTGGGTCTTTGGCAGCTGTGCCCTCCTGGTGTTTGGGAGTCATTTCTGAGAGGAGAGTTTCTGGACTCCCGATTCCTCTCCCAAATTATTCTCCTTTTTGCGACAGGTCTGGTCCTTCTGGCATGGAACTAAAGACCCTGTGGCCTCTGGATGACCCCGAATGCGGTCTTGTGCAGAGCAGGCTGAATGTGGAAGCCCTGTTTGATTATCTTTGGCTAAGTGCCCCGGCGAGGGGTGCTCTCTGGAGCTGGGGAACAGCTGGGAGCTATCCCAGATGTTGACTATGACTTGACTAGCAAGGAGGAGGTTACAATAGTCTAGATGGGTTGTGACTAAAGAGTAGTTAAGTGTCTTAGTAGTGTGTGTAGAAAGGACAGGACAAATTTTGTCAATGTTATAGAGAGAGAAATGGCAGGATTTAGTTGTCTGTTGGATATGTGCAGAGAAAAAGTAGAGTTAAAGATGACCCCAAGGTTGTGAGCTGAGGAAACAGGGAGGAGTGTAGTAGTATCCACAGAAATGAAGGAAAGGGGGAGGTGGGTTTAGGGGGAAAGATAAGGAGCTCAGTTTTGGCCATATTCAGTTTCAGATGTCAGTGAGTCATTCAGGTAGCAATGTCAAATAAGCAGGCAGAGATTCATTCCTGGATTGATTTCAGGCACAGAAAGGTAGATCTGTGAGTCATTAGCATAAGGATGGTACTGAAAACCATGGGAGGAAATAAGTGCACCAAGGGACCGAGTGTAGAGAGAGAAAAGGAGAGGTCCCAAGAGGTACACCAACTGAAAGCAGGATGGCGGTAACGGAGGGACCACTAGAACATACAGTAAAAGTGTGATGGGAGAAATGGGAGGAAAACCAGGACAGAACAGAGCCCATAAAGCCAAACGAGGACAAGGTATTGAGGAGAAGGTGGTGCTCAACACACTCAAAGGCAGCAGAAAGGCCAAGAAGGATGAGAATCCAGTAGAGGCCTTTGGATTTGGCGAGGAGCAGATCCAAGAGGGCCTATGAAGTGGGTAGGATCCGCTTTTCTGTCAGCCTCTGCCCGCTCCTCACGTGCGCACTGGTCGGACTCCCGGGGGTCTCGGGACTCTTCATCGCTTACTGGCCTGGAAAGACTTTATTTACCCTTTGCTTATGGACTTTGGGCTTGTTCTCAGTACTTTCGTGAAGTGCATAGGTCCAGGGACCTAGTCCCATCCAGAGGAGGACCCTCCCAGGCTGTACAATGAAGGTTTGGGGGCCAGTTCCCTGGTTATTTTGGTTGGGGCCGGTTTTGCCTTTTTTTTCAGAAATGGGCCCGGATCACCAAGAATTGCTGGGTGCTAGTCCCAGTTCAGTATGGCTATGTTCTGGAATGTAAAGAGCTGATCCCAGCTGCTTTCTTCTCCCCTTGTAAGTCTGCAAACAGTAGTGCCGCTGTGTGGATCACTTTGCACAAGTTGCCTCCCCTGAAGGCAGTGGTGCCCATACCCCGGACAAGAGCAGATATTCCATTTGTTTTGTGATGCCAACACAAAAGGAACATTCCGGCCCATTCTGGACAGTTGTTGGATAAACCGCTGGTACAGCACTGGATTGATAAGCAGCATAAAATCTGACTTGACGTTTTTTGTTATCAAAGTGGTAAAGCCCAGTTGGAGAGGAGGCAAACTCATAAAGTCCTGCTCCGGTTAGAACGATTTATATGTTGCAATCTGTGACCACAATAGTGCTTAATATGGATATGGACCTATCTGCCTTTCTGTAAAAATCTGAATAGTATGCATCTCCCCTTTTTTCCTTCCACGTCCTCCTCGCTCCCTCCCTCACAGCCCCCTCTCCCTTTTCCCTCCCTCTCCTCTCTCCCTTTTTCCTCCCCCTCCCCTTTCCCTTTCCCCTCCTCCTCCCCTCCCCTTCCCTCTCCCCTTCCCTTCCCCCTCCCCTCTCCATCCCTTTCCCCTCCCCTCCCTTCCTCCCCCTCCCTTCCTCCCCCTCCCCCTCCCCTTTTCCCTCCCCCCTTCCCCCTTCTCCCTTTGTTTATAATTTTATCTCTTTAATTTATTTTTATTTGTTGGTATCAATATGTAATTTTGTATCAATATGTAATTCTTTATTTAAGTTTAAGGTTTTTCATTTTGGGTTTCTTTTTAATGTTTTATTGCCAGTTAAGGATTGCATTTATGGTCTTAACAGTTTATGTAATTTTAAATTTGTCCCGAGTGGTTTTATTATGTTTTTATGTTTTTAAGGGGCTTGTTTTTATGAATTATTTTTATGGTTTATCCCCTTTGCCTTTTTTCTCTCGCCTCTCTCCCCATCCCCTTTCTCTCTCCCCCCATCCCCTTTCTCTCTCCCCACCTCCCCCCTTCTCTCTTCACCTCCTCCCTCCCCCCTCCCCACACTTCCCTTCCCACACTTTCGTCCCTCCCTCCCTTTCTTCCCTTCCCTTCCCCCCTTTCTTCCCTTCCCTTCCCCCCTTCCCCGCCCTCTCCACTCCCTGGTTTAGTCATTCTTTGTGAAATAACCTGGTTTTAGCTCTGATTTATATTTTTATATATTATCTTTATTTAATGTTACTTTTATGGATTTGAGTTTTATTTTTAAGTATTCATTTAATACAATCTGCCAGGTACCCTCTGTCTTATGGTAGGTGGTCTTGGACTATAATCTGGAGGCACCATAATAGTCCTCTATGAATACTGGGCCTCTAATTTTATTATGTATTCTCCATTTTTAACACCAATGTTTTATCACTGAATCCTGAAAACGTTTTCATTTGAATAGATCCAGATTTTATTGTTTTTAAGTATTTATCTATTTATTCAATTCATGGCATGGGAGGAATGGTTTAGTGGTTGGGGAAAATTACCTCGGGCCGGAGGGCCAGAGGTTCGAATCCCACTAGAGGACAGCAACCTTGGGCCAGAAGGACTGGGATTTCTAGTCCCACAGGTGCTTCTTGTGGCCTTGGGGAAGCCACTTAACCCTCCATTGCTTCAGGTAAAAAACATAGATTGTGAGCCCTTTGAGGACAAGAGAAAAAATATATATACAGTACCTGAATGTACACCGCTTTGACTGGCAGAAAAGTGGAATGTAAGCCTAGTTAAATAAATAAATGTTTTAGTGTACACAGTCACTTACATACAATTAGTGGATAAAGAAATTTTGATAGTATTTCCATGAGGCACGATTACAGACTCTGTGACTTCTGGGTCTCGACTTAAAAGTCTATTTGATCTAGGGTTTTTTTTAAAATTATATTTCATATTTAATACCCATGTTTTATCATTGATTTTATGTAGTTCCTTTTAACCCCATTTTTAAACGAAAATTGTAAATACAGAGCCGGAGGCTGATTCAATTAGGATTGACGTCCCGGAATGCTAGAATGCAATTGGCTTACTGGATGATCTCGCTCATTCCACAGTGATCAGATCTATTTTCTATAGATGTTACTTTGTATGAATGTCAAAATAAAATTGGTGTCTAATGATTATCACATGAGCGGGATGGATCCATGCTATGTAATATCTCTTTTGCTTCTGTTTTGGCAGACCCTCATCTTAACCTTTAACTTGCTAAAGGTTTTGTAGATTTTTCCAGTAGTTCACCTATCGTTGGGTCCCCTATGCTAAAACTGGCAGTAATGAAGGTCCCTTTCCCAGTATTTATAAAGCACTATCATCACTTGCGACGATACAGCTCGTCAATGGGCACCTTTGATCCTTTAAAATAGGAAAACATCAAATTCGCAATCAATACACCGATATTTGCTGTGTACAAACACTTTGATTGATATATTTAGATGGCGGTGACAGCAGTGATGTAGTATCTCCAGGAACAAGCAGGAATGTAGTCCTCACATATGGGTATCGTCGGTACCGATGGAGCCTGCGTGGGAACGCTCCCCAGCGTCCAATAGGAAAGCTTTTGGGAGCATCCCACAGCGCCTGTGTGCTGCCTTCCCGCCTTTCCAGCTGTCCCTCTCCAGTTCTTCGTTTTCCGCAGAGCCAACAGGTCACATACCCTGTCACCGCAGAAAAACTTTGTCTTTAATCTTTGTTTTTGTGGTACCGCCGGTTCATTCTTCTTTCTTTTAAAAAAACCCAAAAAACATTATAGTTTCTGAGGTGTTTTACTTTAGAAACTTTTTTCTTGGTGCTAGGCGCCATTTTGGGCACTAGGCCCAATTTTTTCCTTAAAAATGGAAAAACCTACTTCAGGTTTTAAGAAATGTTCTAAATGTGGCGGTACTATTTCCGTCAGACACTGTGATAAGGAAGCTTATCATAGCTCAGGAAGGGGCTATAGAAAAGGTGAAGTGTCTCTGAACAAGCAACCTGTCAGTGCTGGTAGAAATGAGAAAACAGAATTTTGCCATAAAAGACTACCAGTCCCAGAATGCACCAGGTTTCCAACAGCCATTAGAGGAGCTGAAGTGAAGAAACGTGTGTTCAATCAGGAGGGCTATGAGGTAATCCCTAAGCACTCATCTCAAAGGGCAGGGCCTGATTCAGCACAGCTGCGCTGTGTTAGGGAGGATCACTCATCTAAGCAGAATAAGAGTAGAGTTTATTCTACAGATGACCATCTTCATGATCACCTTGGATATGCAGAGAAGGATCATCAGTTTCATCTGAAGAATCAGCAGAAGCAGAAGCCAAACCGGACGGATAGAGAAGGAAAGAAACCCTCTGGAAGGAAGAGGAGAAAAGCCTTTGAGAGGTCTAGAAGAGTCCAAGGCAGTACGTATACTGGGAGGTATTCCAAGGGCCAGCATAGACCATTGGACTGGGGAAAGCCAGAGGAATGGTGCTGCAGAACAAGGAATCACCAGAGGCTACCTGTGAGGGAGACAGCTGCACGTGGAAGGGACTCTAAGACCTATGCCAGAAGGTATGTGAAGAGAGATCCAGTGTCCAGGGATCAGGACTGGAAGGCTGGACATAAGAACTGGACTACATACTGGCCAGGCTATATAGAGAGGAACTATAGCAACAATGGAAGCTCAGGTATGAACATTGATCTATGCCCTAGCTATAACCTTGAAAGACAGCAGGGAAATAAGTGTTCTCCTGAAAGTGCTCCATTGAAAGATTCATCTGTGCCAATTCATGATAGTGACCCTATGCTTGTTGATGAAGGGGAAATAATAGCAGATCAAGATATTGTTTATATGGACTGCTCTCTATCCAAACTCCGTTGGTAACTTTCTGTGATAAAGCACAGCAGCCATCACAAAGAAATATAAATTTGTTCTTTATTCCACTAAGAAAAGCTCCTGAAGCAGGATTTGACTCGCACAGTAGAAAGCCAGCCTGCTAAAGGGTTTCAGCTGGATAACTGATAGCAATTGAGCTGCACCTAATTGCTTGTGAGCTAGGAGAGAATTACTTCTGGATCTGTGTGGAAAGTAATCAGAAGTTAACCTTACAAGAACAGTTTATTTCTTTCTTTGTGGCTTTTCGTTAGAGATATGCTAAGAAAACAGCTAATTGCCTGACAAGTTTGAAGGTTGTTTTCCCTGATTTTGAGTTTTTGACTTTGTTTTACCAAGTTAAACACTGCAAGCAAGTAACCTAATTTATGTGCTACCAAGCATATCTGTGCTGGGAGAAATAACCCCATAAATAAAGAAGTATCTTATTGGCTTTAACACTTGTGCACAACTAAATTATTGTCAGCAGCTGTGTCTGGTGTGAATGAACTACATTACCCACAATACCTTGCAAAAATCATATAAATATATGCATTGTCAAGACTGTGAAGATTCTCACCCAGGCAGCCGTCTGACAACACCCATGATTGGTGTCTCAAATGTTTAGGTCCTGACCACTCTATTTCAGAGTGCCACTCCTGTGGAATGATGTCAAAAAGGGGCCGGCAGAACCGAGCTGCTAAACTTAGCACCCTTTTTCCCTCAGACTTAGCATCCGTTGCATCGACATCCTCCAGGGCCTCATCTTCCTTCCATGGATCTCAGGTAACTAAACATAAATCTAGCCGGTCCTCAAAGGGTAGATCTCCTTTTAAGTATCGAGATGCCCCTGGCGTTGCCCTTGAGAAATTTTCACCGGCAAAACTGCCCCAGCGGGAGGCTTTGGCTTCCAAAGCACTAACAGGGCTCCAGAATGTTCTCGAGGCCTCAACCTTGGCAGAACTACTGGCGCCATGCTCTGGGGTTCCAGCCGCTTGTACCGGTACCAACACCCAAGCATCGGCAGCGTCGATAGACCAGAGATTCCTTGCTATCGAACGCAGTCTAGCGGCTCTTCTCACGGCTTCGGTACCATTGAAATCGCTTCAGACACCTCAACCGGTACTGGAACCGGTACCGACTGCATTAGCATTGGCGGGTATGCCACGCATACCGAGTCATACGTATATCTCCGGCATCGACAGATCAGTACCAGAACTCTGCTGCTATACTTCAATGTCAGGATTGGCTTTGTTCTCTAGATCTCAAGGATGCGTATACTGATATTCTCATCCATCCAAATCACAGGAGATTCCTCAGATTCCTTTTTCAAGGAAAGCATTACCAATACAAGGTTCTTCCCTTTGGCCTGGCTTCTGCGCCAAGAGTGTTCACAAAATGCATGGCTGTGGTAGCAGCATTTCTCCACACTCTGGGAATATTCGTCTTCCCTTACTTAGACGACTGGCTCATTCGAGCCCCTACAGTGCCAGAAGCCAGCTCTGCTCTGTTTCGCACAATGTGAATCCTTTAGTATTTCGGACTGGTCATAAACCTCCCAAAATCCAATCTTGCTCCCACTCAGTCCCTAGCGTTCATAGGAGCTCATCTGGATACCAGACAGACAAGGGCTTTCCTTCCGCAGCCCCGCTGTCTTCACATAGTACAACTAGCTTCCCAAGCAGTGCTCACACCTTGTCTCACTGCTCGGGAAATGCTACAATTCCTAGGCCACATGGCATCCACCGTGCATGTGGTTCCTTATGCTCGCCTCCATATGCTCGCAGCCCAGTGGACTTTATTCACTCAGTGGACACAGGTCTCAGGCTGCCTGTCGGACAAAATAACAAACTCAAATCGTCTTATTTCGTCCCTCCAATGGTGGCAATCACCCAGAAACCTTCTGGTGGGGGTCTCCTTTCCAGCAACCCCTATCCCAAGCCACCCTAACAGATGCATCACAGGTGGGATGGGGAGCCCACCTGCACGATCTCTCTACCCAGGGTACCTGGACTCCACAGGAGGCCTGTCTTCACATCAACCACCTAGAGCTCAGAGCAATCTTCTTTGCTCTTCGAGTATTTCACACCCAGCTCAGCTACAAGACAGTTCTAGTTCAAACGGACAATCAGGTAGCTATGTTCTGTGTGAACAAGCAGGGCGGAACAGGCTCTGTGTTGCTATGCAACGAAGCTTTGCAACTATGGGCCCTCGCCAGAGAGCATCAGATTCATCTCCTTGCGGTGTATCTTTCAGGCATCCAAAACTCTTGGGCAGACAAATTGTCGAGTTCGGCTTCCACACGAATGATCTCTCCATCCAGTCCAGGTTGCCCAAATATTTCAGATTTGGGGAACCCTGGACATAGACCTCTTTGCAAGTCCGCTGAATGCCAAACTTCCTCAGTTTTGTTCCAGAATTCCGGCTCCATGTTGTCAGGCAAAGGACGCCTTCCTCCTCCACTGGGGTCAGGACTTCCTATATGCCTTCCCACCCATTCCCCTCATCCCCAAAACCCTATTCAAGCTTCAGAGAGACAGAGGTCATATGATCCTCATAGCTCCACGTTGGCCATGGCAAATGTGGTACCCTCTGCTCCTACATCTCTCTCAAGCTCCGCCTCTGGAGTTCGGATCTGCTCCTGATCTTCTCTCCCAAGAGGACGGGATGCTCTGGCATCCGAATCCACAGTCTCTGCATCTCAGGGCCTGGTTGCTGAAAACCTAAAACTTCAGGATCTTAACCTTTCCCAACAGGTAAAGGATATCCTTCATGCTTGTAGGAAACTCTCCACAAAATGCTCATATGCCTTTAAGTGGAAAAGGTTTACCATATAGTGCTTGCAGAAGGGTCTTAACCCTCTTGCGATACCTCTGGAATCGATACTGGAGTATCTTCTACATTTGTCAAATGCAGGTCTCAAGACAAATTCAGTAAGAGTCCATCTTAAAGGCTTGTAAGAAGCTGCAATAGCACTAAGTGGACAACCTATTTCCTCTCATCCTCTCATAGCGAGATTTATGAGAGGTCTTCTTTTAACAAAGCCTCCCATTAAGCCATCACCGGTGGCATGGGACTTAAATCTGGTGCTCGGGCAGCTCATAAAACCGCCCTTTGAACCATTAGCCACTACATCGTTTAAATTCCTTTCTTGGAAAGTCATCTTCCTCATTGCAATCACATCAGCACGTCGCATCAGTGAATTGCAAGCGTTAGTGGCTGTTCCTGATCGTATCTCCAGTCTAGTCCCGGACCTCTGGGTTGTCTACCTTAATCAGCAGCTTGGAGACTGAGGAACCACCTTCTTCTTCTGATGTCACCAGTATATCATCCTGGGATCACCTTCACTGCCCAGTTACCTCAGTCTCCAAGCAGCTAGAAGGAGTCAGCCCGGAGGTCCGGGCTCCCTGGAGGAACGATTAAGGATAGTGGTAGTGAGAATAAGGGGTTTAAAAAAAATAATAAATAAATAATAAAATAAAAGAAGCAGGAAAGGCTTCCATACTTTGATTTTCCTACACCAGGGGATTGCAGTGAGGTCTGTGCCTTTAAGGTTCTGCGAGAAGCCTCCCCCCTCCCCGTCTCAGCCTTACTGGCTAGTGCGGGAGTTGGAGATTGGTATATTTAAGGGGTCGGAGAGGTTCCGGGTCTGGGCTGCACAGCTGTCTTTCAGACCGGAGCCCTCTGAGTCTTGGAGCCGTCGCTTCACAGACGCTTTGCCTGTCAGCGCGCCTGGCTCCTTGCAGCGGCTGAGCCACGAGAGCAAAGGTGGTATTGGTTTTTCTTCTTCTTTCAGCTGAAGAGTCCGACGTTGGACCTGGTGCGGCGCCTGTTGGAAGTAAGGCAGGTCGCTGAGAGGGAACCCGACGGCGTGAGCAGGCCCACACGGGGGTTTTTTGAGCTCAGCGGTTTTGGCGTGAAATCGCTACTGAGGCCCACCGCGTGGCAGAGCCAGCACCGGTATGCGTTAGGTGCCTGGTTTTCTGGTTTTTTTCTTTTTCAAGGGTTTGTTTTATTTTGTACAGTTTTCAGCGGGCTAGCTACTGCTCTTATGATTTTCTGCCGGTAAGGCAGGGGTTCGTTGTTTTTGCGATTAGGAGGAAAAAACCCCAAAACAAAACAAGTGTCAGTGATTCCTAACTAAGACAAGGTAGACAGTATACAGGGCTCAAGGGTCTTCCTCAGGGCACTTATATCTGCCTTGGGTGCGCTAGGGGACAAGGCTGCATAAGTGCCTTCGTGGTGCTGTTTTGGGCGTAAGATACCATCTAGACCCCAGTGTTTTGTGTGTGGGGCTAGAAGAAGTTCTGTGGCCGACTCTGGGGTTTGCAAAGGCTGCTCTAAGGAGGCCACGGTGATGGAGCAAGTGAGGGAGGCTAAGGAAGGGACCCCGGAGGCAGAATTGGGGGTTGCTGCAGACCCTGCGTCCTTCCTGCCCTTAGAGGAGCCGGTGGCCGGACTGTCCTCCGCCCCGGATCTCTCTACATCTCCAGCGCTCTGGACTGAGGGTCTGGCGTCTATCTTTTCAAAAGATTTTATGACTCTGCTGCAGCAGGCAGTGGGAGGCGCCTCTCAAACGCGGCAAGTGGACACTCCAGAAAGGCGTGGGGTGAAGAGGACCACTTCTAGCGATTTGGCGGAAGAGCACCAGGTCTTGACACGGTGAATGGAGGACGACGAGCTCAAGGATCAATCCGTGGCATCAGAAGGTCGGCTTTCCGAGGAGGAAGGTCACAGTGGACCTTGAAGAAGAATTAGAAGAAGGGGAGCTCACAGAGAAGGAGGATCAGGTGAGAGTGGTGCGAGTGTTCCGCAGAGAAGAGCTCCCAGCACTTATTGTGGAAACGCTAGGGGCGTTGAACATGCCAGTTCCGGGGTCGGTGGAGGAGGACACCCTGGAAGATCCGTTATTGCAGGCCTTTAGGAAGACTCAAAAAGCTTTTCCGGTGCATAGAGTCTTTCAGGAGATGATTCAGGAAGAGTGGAATGTTCCTGAGGCTCCACTGAAGGGCGCCAGAGTAATGCGCAGACTCTATCCCCTGGTGGATCGGGATAAGGAGGTTTTTCAGCTGCCTAAGGTGGATGCAACGGTGGCGGCGGTCACAAAGAAGACCACAATCCCAGTAGAGGGTGGTGCAGCCCTCAAGGATACTCAGGACAAAGGATTGGATGCCTTGCTACGGCAAATTTTTGATGTGAATGCCTTCGTGCTCCAAGCGGCTATCTGCGGAGCGTGGGTGGCCAGGGCCTGCCTTCGCTGGTTGCAGCGGGTGCAAGGTGAACGGGGCAGCAATAGTGCCGGGGAGGCTTCCAGGCTTGAGTCCGGAGCGGCCTATCTGGCGGATGCCCATTATGACCTCATGAGGGGTTTGTCAAAGAGCATGGCTTTGGCGGTTGCGGCCAGGCGCTATCTATGGCTGCGTAATTGGGGGGCAGACAATTCGTCTAAGTCGAGACTAAGTAAGCTGCCTTTTAAGGGCCGTCTCCTGTTTGGGGAGGATCTGGAGAAGTTAGTTAAGGACCTTGGCAAGTCTAAGGGAGGTAGATTGCCGGAGGATAAGCCTAAACAGGGTCAGCCGGGCCCCGGTGGAAAGGGACCGGGGAAAGATTTTTGCAGGTATCGCTTTCAGAGGTTTACCTTCCCCCAGAGAGGCAGATTCTCCAATAGAAGCCAGGGCTTCTGGGGGTTTCAAGGGGCAGGGAGGGGATTTGGAGCCTCTTCCACGTCCTCCTCGGCCAATCTTAGGAAACCGCAATGATGCCAGGGGGACTCAGGCGCCCCTAGTTTCCGTAGGGGGGTGACTGCAAGAGTTTTATGCAGCCTGGGTCCGAATCACATCAGATCAGTGGGTGCTGGAGGTAATTCGAGAGGGCTATGCCTTGGAGTTCCGGATGCCGATTCGGGACGCCTTCGTCATGTCCCCCTGCGGCTCGCCGAGCAGGCACGAGGCAGTGAGGGGGACAGTTCGGAGGCTCATAGACCTTGGGGCAATAATGCTGGTGCCTCGAGATCAACTCTGCTGCGGTCGATACTCCATTTATTTTGTGGTGCCAAAGGAGGATGGAGGTTGCCGACCGATTCTGGATCTCAAAGGTGTGAATCGCGGGCTTCGCGTGACTCGCTTTCACATGGAAACGCTTCGTTCAGTGATAGTGGCGGTGCGAAAGGGCGAATTCCTTACTTCACTAGATCTTTCAGAAGCGTACCTTCACATTCCTATTCGGCCGGATCACCAACGCTATCTCCGCTTTGCGGTGCCTTTCGGGCATTTTCAATTCCGAGCGTTGCCTTTCGATTTAGCAACGGCACCCCGCACGTTCACCAAGATCATGGTGGTTGTCGCGGCTGTGCTATGATAGGAAGGAATTCTGGTGCATCCGTATCTCGACGATTGGTTAATTCGGGCAAAATCGAGAGACGAGAGCATGCAAGTTACAGCCAGAGTGCCATCCTTCCTGGAGAGCCTGGGTTGGGTGGTTAATTTGGGAAAAAGCCATCTCCTTCCCTCGCAGAATTTGGAATATCTGGGGGCACGCTTTGACACGGCGTCGGGGCACGTGTTTTTACCTTGTCACCGGGCCAGCGCCTTGCGAATGCTAGTGCGGAGATTTCTGCGTTGGGAGGCGCCCATGGCATGGGAGTACCTGCAACTGTTGGGCACCATGGTGGCGACGATCGAGCTGGTGCCGTGGGCGAGGGCGCACATGCAACCTCTACAGAGAGCGCTGCTCAGGCGCTCGTCGCACCAGCAGGATCCTCTGTGCCGGAAGCTCCCTTGTCCAGGGGAAACGTGTGTTGCCCTGCGTTGGTGGTTGAATCCCGAGGCGTTACAGAAGGGTAGGCCGTTGGAGTCGCCCGACTGGGTTCCGGTGACGACGGACGCTAGTCTTCTGGGCTGGGGGGCTCATTGCCAGGGCCGGTTCGCACAGGGGCAGTGGAACGCACAGGAGAGGACTTGGTCAATCAATCGGCTAGAGCTGTGGGCAGTGGTGCTGGCCTTGCAGAGTTTTCGGAGTTTCCTGGCAGGGTCAGCGGTTCATGTGTTCTCCGACAACGCAACGGCGGTGGCGTACGTGAATTGTCAAGGGGGAGCCAGCAGAGTGGCGAGGGAAGCAAAGGCCGAGGCCCTGTGCAGCTGGGCCGAAGTACAGTTGGTGGCTCTCTCGGCGGCGCATGTGGCAGGAGTGGACAATGTGCAAGCGGATTTTCTGAGCCGTGTGAAAGTGGATCCAGGAGAGTGGGTTCTTCATCCGGAGGTGTTCCAGATGCTCGTGAGTCGCTGAGGCTCACCGGTCATGGATCTCATGGCAACCTTTCAGTCGGCGAAGGTCAGTCGGTTTTACAGCAGAAGAAGGGAACAAATGTCAGAAGGTCTGGATGCTCTCGTTCAACGGTGGCCAGAAGAGCAGCTTCTGTATGTTTTCCCTCCATGGGCCCTGATAGGCAGGGTGATCCACCACATAGAGGTATACCGCGGTCAGGTGATTCTGATAGCCCCGGATTGGCCTCACAGACCCTGGTACGTGGATTTGGTGAGGCTGTTGGTAGAAAGCCCATGGCGTCTTCCGCGGCGAGCGGACTTGTTGTCGCAGGGTCCGCTGCTGAGGCCCCAACTGGATCGATTCTCGCTTACGGTTTGGCTATTGAAAGGGCGCGGATAAGGGCGAGAGGGTATTCTGCTGCGGTGATTAGTACCTTGTTGAGGGCCAGAAAGTGGTCTACGTCGCTAGCGTATGTTCGAGTTTGGAGAGTATTTGAGGCCTGGTGTACTGACCATTCGGCCACTGCGCGTGAGGCCTCAGTTCCGCAAGTTTTGCAATTTCTGCAGGACAGTTTTGACAAAGGGTTGGCGGCCGCTTCATTGAGGGTATAGGTCGCGGCGCTGTCCTGTTACAGAGGTAGGATAGGTGGGCGGCCGCTTGGAGGACACAGTGACATTAAGCGCTTTCTCAGAGCGGTTTCGCTTTTAAGGCCTCCTGGGAGGCATTTGGTCCCTAAATGGAGTCTTCCGTTCGTGCTGGAAACGTTGGAGCGTGCACCGTTTGAGCCCTTGAGTCGGGCTTCATTGAAGGATCTCACTTTGAAGGTTGTGTTTTTGGTGGCAATTTGCTCGGCGCGCAGGGTCTCAGAGTTACAGGCTTTCTCCTGTAGGGAGCCTTACCTGTCATTCTTTGAGTCTGAGGTGGTTTTGAGGCCAGTGCCAGCCTTTTTACCCAAGGTAGTGTCAACGTTCCATTTGAATCAAGTTGTTTCCCTGCTGGTGTTTAGGGGGGAGTCGGGGGATCCTACCGCAAGGTCTCGGAGTCTCCTGGATGTAAAGAGGGCGTTGAAAAGGTATCTGTGTCGAACGGAGGAGTTCCATAGGTCGGAGAGACTTTTTGTGCTTTTCGCAGGCCCGCGTAGGGGAGAAGCAGCTTCCAAGGCTTCCATTTCTAGATGGATAAAGCAAGCTATTGCTTCGGCTTACGTACTAAAGGGTAAGGCTGTTCCAGAAGGACTGAGAGCCCATTCCACGAGAGCGCAGGCAGCGTCTTGGGCAGAGAATCGTTTGGTTCCGCCGTTGGAGATTTGTAAGGCGGCAACGTGATCGTCCTTGAATTCCTTTGTTAAGCACTACCGCCTGGATATCCAGGCGCAGCAGGACGCGTGTTTTGGAGCGGCAGTTATGCAGGCTGCTAAGGGGGGTCCCTCCTGTTGAGTACTGCTCTGGTACAGACCCAGAGGTCCGGGACTAGACTGGAGATACGATCAGGAAGGTTAAATTAGACTTACCTGCTAATTGTTGTTCCTGGAGTAGATACAGTTTAGTCCCGAATCCCTACCAGGTGTAGTTATTTTTTCACAGCGGCAGCCTGCAGGAAAGTACGCCTGACACAGGTAAGGAACTTAGTCATACCAGTTTTTTGGACTTTTTTTTTTTTTAATATATTGTTTATTTAGATTTTCTCAAATGCAAGAAACATACAAAAACACCAAATAACACTCAAAAATAGTACACTCAAGAGCATGATACCCCACCGATATACAAAGCACATCAAGGGAGAGTGAGCCACTCTATTCCCACAAGGGAAACAAACATATAATAGAAGAAAAAAGGGAGTTATAAAAAACTCCAATCAGGGAGCCAAACAATTAAGCCATCCCAGCTATACACCCTCCTGCCCACCATCGCCCTCCTTATCCACTAAAAACTGACGTAGCGAAGCCACATCAGTGTACACAAAATCATGACCTTCAAAAGTGACTAAACAGCGACAGGGGAACTTCAAAAGAAAAGAAGCCCCCAACGCAATCACTCTAGCTTTAAGCTCAAGAAACTGCTTCCGACGAGCCTGAGTGACCTTACCCACATCTGGAAAAATCTGAAGTTTATATCCACAAAACAACTGATCCTTGCATTTAAAATAAGCACGAATAATCTTCAATTTAAGTAATTCAGACCCGAACGTCACCACCAAAGTACATCGCTTTGGGATGACATCGAGTGAATCCTGTAAGAACTCTGTAAGATTAGGACCAACCGAGTCAGCCAAAGGACTTTTTCGTTAGCAGGGGGTATTGCCTGCTCCAGACCGGATTTCCTCCGGGCTTTGGGCGGGGGGAAGGTTCTTCGCAGATTCTCAGGCTACGCGTTACTGTTTTACCAAGTTGTTTTTGTGTAGTTTAGTTTAGTTCAGGGATGTTTAGATTACATGAATACTTACTTGTTGCTCCGGTGAGTCTGCTTTGTCAATAGGTTACTGGGCAGTGAAGACGGATCCCAGGATGATATACTGGTGACATCAGAAGAAGGTGGTTCCTCAGTCTCCAAGCTGCTTTAAGATAGACAAACCAGAGGTCCGGGACTAGACTGTATCTACTCCAGGAACAACAATTAGCAGGTAAGTCTAATTTAACCATCCTCCTTATACAAGGTTCCACCATGATAAGGTAGTTCTTAAGACTCGTCCACACTTTATGCCAAAGGTGGTTTCGCCTTTCCATTTAAACCAAGCGGTTTACCTTCCTGTATTCTTTCCAAGGCCTCATGCCTCCAGTACAGAAAGGAACCTTCATACCTTGGACTGTAAAAGAGCTTTGGCCTATTACTTGCAAAGGACACAGCAACATAGAAAATCTTCTCAACTCTTTGTTGCTTTTGATCCTAGTCATTTGGGACTTCCAGTTTCCAAAAGAACTCTAACTGGATTGCTCATTGCATATCCTTTGCCTATGAGAGTAAGAACCTTCCTCTTGAAGGCCATGTCACAGCTCACAATGTGAGAGCCATGGCAGCCTCAATGGCTCATCTTCACTCTGTGTCTATCGATGACGTCTGTCGAGCAGCTACTTGGGCTTCGGTGCATACCTTCACAGCCCACTCCTTAGACAAGGACTCCCGCCGGGATGCCTTGTTTGGCCAGGCTGTTCTTCAACACCTTTTTCAGACTTAATCAACTCCTACCCACTGTCCCTGGTAGGATGCCAGAGATCCATGGGGGGAAGTATGGCCCTTTCACAAGGCCTAACAACTTCCTGGGGCCATCTCCCTGGCATCTGCAGCTAGGGAGTCCCCATATGTGAGGACTACATTCCTGCTTGTTCCTGGAGATAGCGTCTCTCGTCTCAGCTATAAACTCAACTGGAGAGGGACAGTTGGGAAGGCAGCACGCAGGCGCTGTGGGATGCTCCCAAAATATTTCCTATGTGGATGCTGGGGAGCATTCCCGCGCAGGCTCTGTCTGTACCGACGATACCCATATGTGAAGACTAAATTCCTGCTGTACCCGGAGATCACCTGTTACAGTTGAGTAACTACGCTATACTCAGGGTTCCCATGGTGACCCAGGTTTCACGCCAAAGCAGAAGTAAAAAAACATATTGCAGCTGCGAGGCATTTTTGAAACACTGGTCAGTATGAGGCTGCTATAAGATAAAAGAATTTAGGCAAAATATTGTATATTCTACCATACGAACTTCATAAATGAAGGAATTTGATGATGATAATATTTGCCATAGCGATTCAGTCCTTCTAGATATGAATTTGAAACATAAGTTTCACACACTATCCTTAATACCTAAACAACTGGGTTTTTGAATGTTGGGTTTTTAGTCCTTTGATATAAGAAGGTTTATGTACTACTTTATCTATTTTTAGATGAAGTGATAATTGTTGAGTCACGCATAGAATTAGATAGCATGTTCAGATCAGTAATGTAGTGACCACATGTGTTCCTTTCTTGTCTTTCTGTCTTTTTTTATTCATTTCACTTGAGTCACTGATATGGGACAGTTTATCATAATGATATTAACTGTGTTTACATTAAGGGAAGGTGTCCTTATTTCTTGTTTTTTATCACTATTTTTATATTGCATGTTCTTATTTCTTGATATCATTTTTATAGTATGTTAATGTACTTTTTAATACTTAATTTGTCATTGTTTATTTGTTTTATTCATTATATAGGCCAAAACTCCTGACAAAGGTAGTGCGGAAACATGGCCGTGTTGGGTTGGCTCCTAATGGTTCCCTTGGGGTGAATCAATAAATTGTGGTTTGTTCACACTTCGCTCTAGATTGGTGTTTGCTCCTTCTGTGAGTGTGTTGTTTGCTTCTTTGGTTGGAGCATGAGCGCTTGAATGCCATGCGCTTCTGGAAGGAAACTTTTCAATCCATGATTCAAGCTGTAAACGAAGGGGAGTTTCTGGCATCTCTGGATTTGGCCGAGGAATATTTTCATATCCCGATCTGGAGGATCAGCAAAATATCCGTGCTTTTCTTGCTGTGCTTGGCCCTTGCCTTCAGTTTGCCGTCCTCCCATTCAGGCTCTCCACACGGAGACAAGGTCCTTGGGCATTGGAGCCCTGGCTCATCCTTGACCAAGTCAATACCTGCTATATGTGTTTCCTCCATGGTCCCTGATGGGGCATGTGATTTGGAGCATCACACAGGAAAGATGATTCTTGTAGCGCCAGCTTGGACAAGAGCATGATTCGGAGATTGGATGTGGCTTCTGCGAGTGCCACCTCTTTGTTTGCCTCAAGGCCTATTGTGTTGGGGACCCCTTGTCCTGGAGGAGACAGTTAACTTGTACGGGCTGCTTTCTGGCAGTGGTTTTCCATTCTACTTAGAAGCCTGGAGGTGGTCTACTAATCTGGCATATGTGTGGAACTGGTGCCTTGAGTGCTGGTGCAGCACATGGCAGCTAGCTCCTGAGGTTGCCAAGGTGCCATCTCTGTTGGTCTTTTCTACAGGACATTCTGGAGAAGGGCCTCTGACTTAGCTCTCTGAAGGTTCAGGTGGAAGCTTTGGCCTGTTTCAGAAGTCCATTGGCTGGTAAGTCTTTAGCCTTACACGTGGATGGTTTCATGCTTTCTTCAGGGGGTTCGGCGTCTGCATCCTCCCCTCCAACCTGTGGTCCTTTCATGGGATCTGTGTCTGGTGCTCAGGGCCCTGATGCCTGAGCCCTTTGAGCTATTGAAGGGCGCTACTCTGAAGGATTTGATGCTCAAGATGTTGCGATTTGTTTTACATGGAGGATTCTGAGCTGTCGGCTCTGTCTTGCTGAGATCCTTACCTATCTTTTTCTGAAGAGGCCGTTTCCATTCGGCCTGTGCCTTCCTTCTTCCCTGAGGTGATGTCTCCCTTTCATGTGAACCAGATGATCTGTCTACCCTCCTCCTCTAAGGAGCAATGTCGGAGGGGTGGTAAGGATCTTCGCCTTGTGGATGTATGGAGGGTGCTTCTCTGTTCTTTTTGGGGATTACAAATTCTTTTTGTAGGTCAGTCAGTCTTTTTGTGCTCTTTGCTAGCCTGCACAAGGTGACATTGCAGCTAAGTCTGTATTGGGGTGCTAGATAAAGGAGGCCATTGCCTCGGCATATCTGTTGCAGAACTGGCCAGTTAAGGAGGGTTTTTTGCACTCATTCTACCTGAGCGCACGCATTCCCATGGGTGGAGCGGAGCTCGATAGCCACTGCAGACATTTGTCGGTGGGCAATGTGGACACCAATTTTTATTTTTATCAAGCATTTCTGCTTGGATGTCCACGCTCGGGCGACACTGCCTTTGGCTCAAAGGTTTGTGAGCTGCTGTGTCTTCTCCCTGCCCAGTGGAGGCATAGCTTTGGTATAACCCATTTGTCTGGAATGGTCTAGCAGGACGATATGGAAGGTGACATTTTACTTACCAGATAATGTCCTTTCCTTGAGTCCTGCTAGACCAGTTCAGGGCCTGCCCCTTTGAACTGTGTGGTCTGTTCTTCTGCAGCGGAACCCTTGGGTCCACTATGATTTATATATGTGGACCTGCAGGTCCATCTTCTATGGACAGGCTTCTGTTTATGCTTTTTTGTACTTAGTTCTCTACCGTTTGATTACTCATTATTGTCCACGTTGAGGTTGTGTGAGGCTTGCCATGTTCTTCCATATGCTTTGAGACGAATTCTGAAGAGACCAGTACAAGCATTGTGGAACCTGTGTCCCTTGGGGAAACTGCTAGGTACGTATGACCTAGATTGGCCACTGTTGGAAACAGAATGCTGGGCTTGATGGACCTTGGTCTGACCCAGTATGGCATATCTTATGTTCTTATGTTCTTATGAGACCTCTGGTGGCTGAGGCAGATAGAGGCATGGCAGTGATGTCATTGAAACCTGGGCTTTTCATTGGTTCTTTGTCTCCACAAATCTGCTGGTAGGGAAACACAACTCATTTGTCTGGACTGGTCTAACAGGACGATAAGTATTTTTAGAGAAAAGTGACTTTGACTCTTTAACAAATTTTACAACTGGATCTAGTCAATAATAAACTCCTTCAGACATGTTAGTAATTCTGATCAGAATTTACAGAATTTAATTTAGCTGACACATCTCTGCCTTTTTTATGGAGTTGTGTTGAGCTATATGAATGTCCAAGTGATTCAGCTTCCAGTAAAGCTGACGAAAGTCTCCTGGGTAGTTTTCACACCCTCTAGACTTCCAGTAATCATTCCAGAAATCTGAGCTTGTGAGTGACCCACTTGTGGCTCATTCAGTCCTGCTTATTGACAGAAGGTAAATTTCTTACCTGTAATGAATGCTGCCCATAGACTGCAGTTTTTAATAAGGCACACAATCCTGTTCACTTCCATGAGGGTTTATTCTGAGCTTTAAACTGAGGGGCCTGTTGCATAGTGGAAGGGCTGTGCATGCTCAGAACCTTACACTGGTTCCTAGCTCAGGGAGAGTTTTCCATCCCATCACGATCTGATGTCACCCACTTGTACACCTGATGATGAATCCTGCTATCTATAGAGAGCATCTGTTACAGATAAGCTTTTTTTTTTTAGTGAAAGTGTACTCTTATTGTTATGTGATGATGCCTTGCTCTGTAAAGAGAGCCAATTGAAGGAATGGTGTATTTTTAAAGCAGTGCAATTCATGGGTTGATAGTTAACTGTTGTCCCTTTTTTGTGACTGTAGCCAATTAGTTGTGCTCAGTGTTTTCAGGATAACCATAGTGAATATGCATGAGGGAGCTTTGCGTATAATGAAGGCAGTGCATGCAAATCTACCTCATGCATATTCATTGCGGCTATCCTGAAAAACCTGACTGCTTAAGTGGCTCCAAGGACTGAGTTGAGAACCCCTGAGCTAGGGTAATAAGGGGTATATGAGATATATTTGGGGCTTCTATTTTGATATTTACTTACAATTTTAATTCTATTTATTTATTTATTTGGTTTTATATACCACACTTTTTAAGATCAGCACAGTTTACATAAGAACAACTCAATACATTGAACAGGACAGGTTAAATTACATTGAACAGGTATAAGTTACATTGAACAGGTATAAAGAACAGTAGATGATTCCATTAAATAACAGATGTCTTAATGAAGGTAACTATATACAAGCTGAAAGGGAGTTGTGCATTAGAAGGGAGGTCATAAGCAGCTATGGTACATGGTCGAATGAAAGCTGGAAAAGATGTCTTAATTGCCTTGCAGAAAGTTGACAGGTCAGTGATAAGACGGATAGGAGCAGGGAGAGAGTTCCAGAGCAGAGGGGCAAAAAAGGAGGAGGCTCTGTTTCTGGCAAATTGGGAGATTTTAGTGGCCATAGCTGGAATGGCAAGGGTGTTAGCCATATTTGTTCTCCTGGATCTGATGTCGGGTGTTCAATGTAAGAGGTTTTCCAGAGATGATGCTGAGAGATGGTGAAGGATTTTAAATGATAATAGAAGGGCTTTGTATTTGAGTTGATTGTTAATTGGTAGCCAATGTAGCTGTACTAGGAGAGGTGATACATGATCATATTTGGAAGCTCCGTAAATGGTTCGGGCAGCAGTATTTAAAGCCATTTGTAAAGGATGGAGAACATATGAAGGTAGACCATGAAGTATGATGTTAGCATAATCAAAAAGGGGAGTGACCAGGGCTTGGAAGACAGTGCGGAAGTCAGTAGGTTCTAATAAGGGTCGGAGCTGGTGGAGGGATCGTATTTTGAGGTAGGTAGATATTGCTTATATGGGATTCCATATTTAGATGTTGGTCCAGAGTGACACCAAGATATTTAACCTCGTGATTAGACTTCAGTTCAGCATTCTTAACATGTAGGTGGGATGGCATTATGAATGTTGGATCCTTCGTGATGAACAGAACTTCTGTTTCCTTATCGTTCCTCCAGTTCAGTCCTCTACCTCTGGGTTGTCAACCTCCTCCTGCAGCTTATAGACTGGCACATCAGAATTCTGACATCACTGGATATAGCCTGCTGTACACTCCCATCAGCCCCAGTGTGACCAGTCTCCATGCAGCAGGAGGACGTCATGAGCCTGGGTTGAGGCTCACTAGAGGAACAGATAAGGAATCTGTAGGCTAGATTAGATGAATTGGGGTTTGATGGGTTTTAATTTGGCTAATTGAATCTCAAAGGCTAGAAAGGTGGTAAAGTGTCTTTTAAAAAGGGAGAGTCTCCGGTTAGCGATCCCATCTCTCCAGTTCAGCACTGCTAGAGGAAATTGCAGCTGCGGTGAGTCGGTGAGTGACCGGTGACGCCATTGTTAAGGCGCTAGGAAAGCCGGTGGCTCTGCTTCTTTTGTGAATGCCGAATCGCTGGGGGACAATCGGATTCAAGCGAGGCAGTCCTGACCGATAGGCAGTGCACCAGGTTCAGGCTGTCGGAGCTGCGGAGCATCATTTTTTCAGCGGGGCTGGGTAGCGGTAACAGTAGGGAAAGCTACTTTGGTGCCCTTTTCTTCCTTTCCTCTCTGCAGCGGGCGGCGGCCATGTTAAGCGGGCTCGCGTGGCTGCCGCACAGGAGGGGAACGAGGGCAGCCGTGCTTTAGCGATTTTTATTTTACCCAGCCCGTTGGCTTCTTTCGGTTGGAGAAGGAGGCTTTTCCCTTTTAGTTTGCCTTTCCGTTTGCTTTTTATTTTTCTTATAGTTTGATCGTTGTTTTGGGCGGGAAATTCCCTAGAGGGGAGAGGCGTTTCGTGCCAGGTCAGCAGGTAGTTCAGGGTCCCTTGTCCTTCAGGTGAACAGCGGTAAGGGTTTTTAGGGACAAGTCTGCAGGGTCCATTCATTCACGTTTTACAAAAAAAAAAAAAAAGGAAGCTTTATTTTTGGGCAGGCACGTGCAGCCTTATGGCTTCAATGCCACAGTGCGTGGTCTGCGGCACCCGGAGAGGCACAGTGGCAGAGTCTGGCATCTGCCGCGGCTGTGCTTCCCTATCATCCACAGTGGAATCTCAGATGGAGATCAGAGAGTCCCCAGAGATGCAGGGGGCATCGGCTGGGCCAGAGTCGGATTCAGTGCTGTCGGCGGTGCAGGGATACGCTCTTGAAGGGGCCGCAGGATCGTCCAGAGCTATTTCAGCTTCAGGGCCGGCAGATATGGGGGACTATTGTCCTGATTTTATATTGATGATGCATCAGGCCTTTTGTTTGCAGTGGCAGGGCAAGTCGCCTGCGACGTGGCCGCTTGTTGGCTCGTCTCAGCAATCAGACGAGGAAGGTAAGGGCTGCGGACCGTCGGCGCCTAAGAAAGCGAGGACCCGAGCTCTAGCTTCCACGGAGAGCGATTGGCCGGAGGTGGAGGACTCCGAATGGGAGCGTGAGGACGGGTTGGAGGATCTGGAAGAGGGAGAGATCCAAGAATCTGAGGATCAGGCAAAGATCATAAGAGTCTTCCGTAGGGAGGAGCTGGCAGCTCTCATCACAGAGTCTATGCAGATGTTGAATCTCGCGGCACAGTCAACTAGTGAGGAAGAGGTTGAGGATCCGGTTATTCAAGAGGTGCGGCAAACGCAGGTGGTGTTTCTGGTTCACCGAGTGGTTGACAAGATGATCCAGGAGGAATGGGACCAACTAGAAGGCGGGGCTCAGGGTTATACGCATGATGAATAGGCTTTACCCCTTAGCCGATAAGGATAAGGAGAGATTCCGCTCGCCTAGGGTGGATGCGGCAGTGGCAGCAGTAACTAAGAAGACCACTATCCCGGTGGAAGGTCGTACAGCCTTAAAAGATGCACAAGACCATAAGGTTGATAGTCTACTGAAACAGGTTTTCGATGCGGACGCGCTATCCTTGCAGGTCTCAATCTGTGGGGCCTGTCTACGCTGGGTCCAAAAGCTCCGTCTTTCTCCGCACCTAGACCTGGAAGAGCTTAAGGAGCTGGGCCGTTTGGAGTCCGGAGCGGCATATCTAGCGGATGTTCATTATGACCTCATTAGGGCTCTCGCGAATAGCACGGCTTCGGTGGTGGCCGCACGTACATCTGTGTGGTTGTGAAATTGGTCTGCTGATGGCTTGTCCAAGTCCCGTCTCAGCAAGTTACCCTTTAAGGGTAGGTTGCTGTTCGGGGAAGATTTGGATAAATTGCTAAAGGACCTCGGGGAGTCCAAGACTGGTAGACTACCGGAGGATAAGCCGAAGCAGGGAAAGTCTGGTCAGAGCTTTCGGGGTCAGTTTTGAGATTTCCGGAGATTTCGGTCTCCGCGTTTTGGGAGCTCGCAGAGGGGTCGCTTTTCTTCGCGAGGTCATGGATTTCGAGGAGCACATAGGGGCTTCTCCTCGAATTCCGCCTCGGCAGCTCAGAAGCCACATTGAAGTGAGGCGGGTCCCAGCGGAAGGATCTCCGTTAGGCGGGCGGCTGTGAGAGTTTCTTTCTGCTTAGACCCACATCACATCCGAGCAGTGGGTGTTGGAAATCATTCGTCAGGGGTACATGCTGGAATTCACGCATCCGGTGCGGCACTCCTTTGTCATGTCTCCCTGCAGAGGTCAGAAGAAAACCTTGGCAATTCAAAGTACTTTACAGCGGCTTCTGCAATTGGGGGCTGTCGTGGAGGTGCTGAAAGCAGAGTACGGCATGGGTCGGTACTCAGTTTATTTCGTGGTGCCAAAGAAGTGCGGAACTTTGTGGCCTATTTTGGATCTGAAGGGCATAAACCGTTGTTTACGGGTTCCGCATTTTGGGATGGAGACCCTCCGGTCGGTCATTGTGGCAGTGCGGCAAGGGGAGTATTTGACGTCTTTAGACCTCAAGGAAGCGTACTTACACATCCCCATTCGGTCGACTCATCAAACGTTTCTGCGCTTTGCCTTTCCTTGGGGACACTATCAGTTGCAGGCGTTGCCCTTCGGTCTGGCAATGGCGCCACACACTTTCACCAAGATAATGGTGGTAGTGGCGGCGGCGTTGCACAAAGAAGGAATCCTGGTGCATCCTTGACGATTGGTTGATCCGGGCCAAGTTCGAGGCGGAGAGCGTTCAGGTAACGGGCAGAGTGGTGGAATTTCTACAAAGTCTCGGTTGGGTGGTCAATCCAGGCAAGAGTCAGTTGGAGCCCTCACAGGACCTAGAGTATCTGGGGGTGCGGTTCGACACGAAGAAAGGACTGGTCTTCTTGCTGGAACGTGGTCTTACCTCAGAGTGCTGGGGAGCATGGCAGCAACTCTAGAAGCGGTGCCTTGGGCCAAAGTACATATGCACCCTCTACAGAGATCGCTCCTTCGCCGGTGGTCGCATCAAGTGGATTCGTTGAGCAAGCGCCTCCCATGTCCGTTCAAGGTCAGGCAGTCGCTACGGTGGTGGTTGCTTCTAGCTTCTCTGGCGACCGGAATGCCTCTGGAGCAGCCGGACTGGCTGCCAGTGTTGACGGATGCCAGCCTCGCGGGCTGGGGAGCCCACTGCGAAGGCAGGTTCACGCAGGGGTTTTGGTCGCCTCTGGAGAATTCGTGGTCGATCAATCACCTGGAGCTTCGAGCAGTGTGGCAGCCACTTCAGGCGTTCGAGGTGGCCGTGGTAGGTCGGGTGGTCAGAGTTCTGTCCGACAATTCGGCAGCAGTGGCCTACATCAATCGGCAGGGCGGCACGGGGAGTGCGGCCATGGAAGAGGAAGCAGATCTCTTATTCGCTTGGGTAGAAAGTCGGTTGACAGCAATTTCGGCAGCGCACATTGCCGGAAAGGACAATGTGACGGCCGACTTTCTAAGCAGAGTCCGAGTGGATGCGGGAGAGTCGGAACTGCACCCGGATGTGTTTGCTCAGATAGTGGATCGCTGGGGGAGCCTGGTAATGGATCTAATGGCGACCTTCCAGTCAAAAAAGGCCAACCATTTCTTCAGCAGAAGGAGAGAAAGGATGTCGGAAGGTATAGATGCGTTGTTTCAGCGGTGGCCGACCACAGGTCTTCTGTATGTTTTCCCTCCGTGGGCCTTGATTGGTAGAGTAGTTCAGAGGATCAGAGCTCATCCGGGACAGGTTCTCCTGGTGGCACCAGACTGGCCGCGGAGACCATGGTACGCAGATCTGGTTCGTCTGTTGAACGGAGATCCTTGGTGGTTACCCGTAAAGGCAGATCTTTTGCGCCAAGGGCCTCTCTTCATGCTGCAAGTGGATCGGTTTTCGCTTACAGTATGGCCTAAAAGGTCCAGGTTGAGGAAGAAGGGTTATTCCCCCGCTGTCATTGCAATGATGCTTAGAGCTAGGAAACAGTCCACGTCGCTGGCGTAAATTCGTATCTGGCGGATATTTGAGGATTGGTGTTCGAGGAGGCAGATCCGGGCGGCTACGGTCTCCGTTTCCTCGATATTAAGTTTTCTACAGGATTGTTTTGATAAGAGTCTGGCGGCCAGTTCTCTGCGTGTACAATTGGCGTCCCTCTCTTGTTATTGGGGGAAGGTGCAGGGCGTTGCACTTGGGGTCCATGCGGAGTCTTGCATTTTCTCAAAGCAATTTTGAGATTGCGTCCGTCACGTAGGGTGACGGTTCTGCCTTGAGATCTTAGTTTAGTATTAACAGCTTTGACCAAGCCGCCCTTTGAACTGTTGTGTTGGGCGTCAGTGAAGGATGTGAGCTTGAAGACGGTTTTTCTAGTGGCCATCTGTTCAGCGAGGCGTATTTCGGAACTTCAGGCGTTGTCTTGTAGAGAATCGTTTCTGTTTTTTTCTAGAGAAAAGGTGGTGCTGCGTCCAGTTCCGTCTTTTTTGCCGAAAGTGGTTTCTCCCTTTCACCTAAGCCAGGCGGTTTCCCTGCCAGTCCTGGGTTCTTTGAACAACGGCGATCAGGAGTGCGGTTTGTGGCTTTTGGATGTAAAGAGAGCATTGTGGCGGTACTTGAAGGTTTCTCAGCCTATACGCAAATCTGATCGGTTGTTCGTGGTGTTTGGAGGAGTTCGCAAGGGAGAGGCGGCGGCGAAGGCGTCCATTGACAGATGGATTCGAGAAACGATTGCTTCCGCCTATCTACTTCACGGTCGGGTGGTACTGACTGGGTTGCGGGCGCATTCCACCAGAGCGCAGGCGGCGTCATGGGCGGAACACAGCTTTGTTCCGTCAGGGGACATTTGCAGGGTGGCTACTTGGTCGTCGCTGCATACCTTCAGCAAACATTACCGCTTGACGTGGCATCTGTGAGTGATGCCGGTTTTGGGTTGGCGGTGTTGCGTGCCGGCTGGAAAGGCCCATCCCATTGATTACTGCTCTGGTACATCCCAGAGGTAGAGGACTGAACTGGAGGAACGATAAGGAAATGATAATTACACTTACCTGGTAATTGTAGTTCCTTGAGTGACGACAGTTCAGTCCTCATTTCCACCCGGAATGTTTGGTTTCATGAATACCGTTTGGCGGGCAGCGGGAAAATAAGGATCAAGGGTAGGTCGGTTTAAAAAAAAAAAATTTGTTCATTTTCACTCTTCCTTCTATCTTCTTGTGGGTTCTGCAGGGAAGAGTGTAAGTAAAGATTATTGTAATGGTTCCAGGGAAGTTTTAGTTTAGAGTTTATATTCTGGTTAAAATACTTATTTGTTGCTCCTTTGAGTCTGCTTTGTTAATAGTTCACACTGGGACTGATGGGAGTGTACAGCAGGCTATATCCAGTGATGTCAGAATTCTGATGTGCCAGTCTCCAAGCTGCAGGAGGAGGTTGACAACCCAGAGGTAGAGGACTGAACTGTCGTCACTCAAGGAACTACAATTACCAGGTAAGTGTAATTATCATTTTTTATTTTATTTATTTTTATTTATTTATTGTAAATTTTTATACCGTGTTTTTCTGGTGGATCAAAAGCAGTTTACATTGAACAACAAGTTGAATATTACAGTACAGGTAGATATTCAATTACATAGAACATTTTTTTAAACTATGTACAATTAATATAAGTTTTCTTCTTAACTATTTACAGTAACGTTTCTCTGCACATCAAGTTCTGATAAATTTACAGTTCTGAGGGGTTTTCTATGTTCTGTTTGTTCCTTTGGATATGGCGTAAGAAGGTTTTTAGGTTGAATTCCTTTATGCTTTGGTGTGTACTGCGGTGGTGGACTGTGTGGTATTGATGTATGGGGGATTTGGGTTGTTTTTAATTAGTGTGTCAAAGTGGAGGGTAAATAAGTGTGTTTTTAGTCATTTTCGGAATGTTTTAAGATCTTTTGTGTCTCTTATGTGATCTGGGAGCGCATTGCAGAGGATAGGTGTGTTATGGGAGAATGCCTTGTTTGTTGCTTTCGTTGATTTCCTGAAGTCTGGATGTATAGAGATTTTGTTCTTTTTTGCAGTTTCATTGGGAGCGGGAGTTAGGGTTTTTTTTTTTTTTGGATGAGTGTGGAGAGGTGTGAAGGAGTGATATTGTTGATTAACTTGAAGGTTCTGACCAGTATTTTGTAATTTATGCAGCTTTGTAAAGGGAGCCAATGGAGGTCATATAGTATGGGGGTTATGTGTTCTGTTGGGCTGATGATCATCGTTATCCTAGTTTCAGTGTGTTGGGCTAGTTGGAGTTGTCTTAGGGTTTGTGGAGTTGGCAAAATCAAAATGGGGTGTGATGATTGCTTGGACTACAGACTTAGGGGCTTGTTTACAAAGCCGCGGTAGTGGTTCGCGATCGCAGCCGCGGCCCCATTGAAATCAATGGGGCCGCGGCTCCGATTACGATCGCAAACCGCTACCGCGGCTTTGTAAACAAGCCCCTTAGTCATTGAGGTAGAGTAGTGGACGAAGGAGTTTCAGCATTTTGAGTTTATAGAAGATCTTTTTTGTTGTGTATTTTATATGGGATGACATGTTGAGGGTGCGGTCGATGAGAACTACAAGGTATTTTATTTCATTTTTGACTGTTGTGTGTGTCATGTATCTTTATTGATGGGGGGCGGGGGGTGAAGCTTTGGTTTCTTGTTACATACATGGCTTTGGTTTTCGCGAAGTTAATCTTAAGGTTGTGATTATCAAACCATTCTGTTATCTCTGCAAAACATTCAGTGAGTATTTGGGTTGATGGGTTTTTGATGTTGAGTGGGAGGTATAACATTATGTTGTCTGCGTATAGGTGGTATTTTATCTGGAATTTTTTAAAGATGGTGCAGATGGGTTGGATGTATATATTGAAGAGGATGACTGATTGATAGGGCGGAGCTTTGGGGTAGACCTTGTTGTCTGTATTGTTTGGACATTTGGTGTTCGATTATTGCTTGTTGTGTTCTGTTGGACAGGTATATGAGAAACCATTTTAGGACTGTGTTTTGTATGCCTATTGGAGTCTGTTGATCATGATATGATGTTTTATGCTGTCAGTCGGCGGTGATGTCAAGGAAGATGAGTAGGAATGCTTTCCTGGTGTCGTCAGTTCCTCGTATGAGTTGGTCAAATAGGATGGTAAGGAGTGTCTCCACTCCATGGAACGGTCGAAAACCATATTGGTGTTCGTCTAGAGGGGCTGAGGAGTCTATATGCTCTTGGAATTGTATTTGAATCATTTTTTTCTATTAATTTTGCCATGAAGGTAAGGCTTGAAATCGGTCTGTAGGAGGGTGGGGAATTTTTGTCCATTGTGTTGCTTTTTAGTATTGGGCGGATTAGGGCATGTTTCAGTGAGTGTGGTAGGTGACCTTGCTTGAGGGAAAGGTTGGCAATAAATAGGATAAATGCTAGGAGTTCTGGTTTTGTTGCTTTTATCCAGTTAATTGGACAGGGGTCCAGGTATGATGTGGTATTTATTTTGGATATGATGTTATTGAGCATGCCTTTTGTGATAGGGGTGAATGTTGACCAGGAGTTTTGTTTCATAGTTCGTGTGTGAATCTAAGATGGTTAGTTCTTGTATTGACAGTTTCTCCTTGTAATAATCCACCAATTTTTGTGATGTGCTGACATTCTCTGTAGAGGTCTTGTTGGCTGTGTGTGTTAGGGATTTGACTATTTCAAATAGTTCTCGTGGTCGGTTCAGGGAGTGAGATAGTAGTTTTGAGTAGTACTCTTTCTTTGCTGTATTGATTGTCTCCTTGTAGAGTATGAGTGTGTCCTGATATTGTGATTGGTGGGTTTTGGACTTTGTGTAGCGCCATTTGCGCTCACATTTGCGTAAGTTTGCTTTCAGTTGTTTTATTTCGGATGTGAACCATGGGGCATTTTGTTTTTTGTATGGTATGGTTGTTGTATATGAATTGTGGCTACGTTGTGAATTGTCATGCCAGCAGGTTACGGTTTCATCTAGATCTGTTGGATCTTCAATGAGGTGTGGGATGGTTTGATCTAGGAATTTATAGTTTACTTTCAGGTTGCGGGCTCCTAACCAACCCCTCTCCATATTGTAGACTATAGGGTATTTTGTGCCAAGCTATTTTTAACAAAACTCCCCATGGCCTTTTGGACCATAGCCATTTGAGACAGCAGCCCCCATATGTTGTTTCAGAGTTGTAAAGTTAGCTTCATGCTTTTCAAACTTGGCCACAACTTGCATAAAGAACTGTGACTTGAGAAACATTAGTACTCGTTGCAGCTTCAATTTGTTGCAAAGCCCCCCCCCCCCCCCCCCCCACATAGATGTCATCTAAAGCAATCTTCTTGCCAGCTGGGACCTGTGAACACACAGGGCCCAACCCTGACAAGGGCTTGGGTAGAGGGATTGATGCTGCCCTCACAGGAACTCCTTCAGCAGAATCCGCCAAGCTAGAAAAAGCTTTGGAGGTGCTACAGTGGTTTGTAACTCGCTGTGATGCGCTCTCATTCCCCAAAAAGCCTGATGTGCACTCTTCCTTGAGGGCACTGCAGGTTTGGTAAAGGCTGAGATGGGGGGAAGGGCTGCTGGAGATGAAACACCTAGTTGTGCCGGAGATTGCTCCTTCTCTGGCAGCGCAACATTTCTCATAGGCACAGCTGCAACAACATGCCGGTCTGTTGGGTCAGAGGCCACCGGCTGCTGCCATTGCTTACAAGAGTTCTTGCCCTTTCACTTGGGGGACATCCCGGTAAGAAATTCAAACTTTAAAGTAACTTCCAAATCCCAGCAGGAGTGAGTCAGTGCATTCTCATAAAGCGCTATCTTGGATCCCCCGAAGGAGTATATAGTTAAGATAGCGGGGTTTCTGGACTGTATGTGGTAGTTTTATATTTTGTTAATTTGAGTTGACATTAGGTATCGAGCCTGATGTTCTACTGTTTGTTTTTAGTATTTTTTGTGGAATATTGATTGAGTGTGTTTCACAGCAAGCTCTAATGTCTGTCTTTCCTTATTCATTTTCTGTCCCCATGCCCCTTATTTCCCCTCCATGTATATACACACCCACAGCTTTACTCTGCACAGATGCCTCTCACCCTTGACACCCCCCTCTTTTGCCCCACACGCCCCATTTACACTTCCATGACACAGAAGCACACACATACTCCTCGAGCGTTTACCATCCATGAGACACAGCACCTTGTTTTGGATGCACACTCCCCCCCCCCCCCCGTGACACATTCATGCTCTCATCCCTCCCTCTCTATGCATGTGCACAGGCACCCCTAGCCCACCCCTAATTTAATTTAAGAGCTCAGAAGATGATATTGAGCATGCCAAGAGGTTCATGTTAATTTGCTTGATTGTACCATGCCCTGGGCACTTCTGTAGGAGAGCTAGAAATTAAAATATTTTTAAGAAAATAAATAATACAATGCTATTTAATGGTGTAAGCAATAGAATAAGAATATTGTCCGTAATTTAGAAGCTTCCATGGCTGTAAAAATCCTGAATGATGGAGCTTTTGATGCTTACTTTCTTTTCTCCTCTTCAAGATTCCTCAGTGGTGTGCGGAATATGCCCTCTCCATACAGTACATTAATGGATTGGTAGCCTGCACACAGTCTCACAGTCTGGCAGCCCTGAGTCTTGCCTTACGAGTGGCAGATGAAATGGATCTGAACCTGGGGCATGAAGTAGGCTTCTGTATCCCATATGAAGACTGCTGCAACCCGGAGACTATTCTCAGGTGAGTATGAGAAGAATTGACCTGATTAGTGTTTTATCTAGCCTCTTCAAGATGACAACTAGATTGGGAGCTCATCCTTTAGAGATGGGAAGTCATTTGGTGTTAAACTGAGGGGAAAATAAAACATTGTGCTTCTTCAAGCTATCTGGTAATGTATTTTCCCACCAGTGCCATCTGCTGGAAGAAAGAAAATGCCGTTATAAAACACGTTTATACTAAGAGTGCAGTGCTGGGAATCCCTTTTTTGGTCCACTGTTGATGCACCTCTTCAATATTTCTATTTAGAGTATCTCAACTGTGGTAACTCCTGCGATCGGGCAGGATGCTAGAGGAAGGTAGGCAATGGAGTCATAGTTGGTAAAAATAAATAAAATAGTATAGCTCGGATTTTTTTTGTTTTGCAAAGAGTAGTGACAGATGAAATGCACATTTTGCTAGGGAATAAGTTTCACCCTCTCTCCCCACTAAAATATGCAGCACTACCCCTTATCAGTAAGTCTGTACTCAGGGTGAAGGGTAACGTCAAGAGGAGGGGGGGGAGGCTGGAGAGGAGGAATTTGCGCTTTCTATTAATAGAAGGTATATTTTGTTTTCTGACCCTTGTAGATTTTACAGAACACCTGCATGTGTTCTCTCTAGTAATCTCTCTTTTTCCTCCTAGACAGAGGGCAGAAATGTTTTTCTCCTTCTGTGCCTTACCATATTAGAATGAGCGCTCTCTGGAATGCTGTGCTCTATAGAAATAGCTGCACTGACTTGCCTTTCGCAAGGGATTTCAGGAATTTATGAAAATATCAGAACTTGGTCAGACTGACTTGATAGTGTCTCATTTGCAAGATACCCTTTAAAATAAAATTATTGCTTTTACTTTTGATTTTTCTTTAAATCTGGATGCTTTTTTTATTTTCATGCTACAAAAAAGCATAGGATTCTTGGGAAGGGTTTTAAAATTTTGGGCAGAAATTTAACTTTTGCTTCTGATAGAGCTGAAGTTCTATGGCAGGTAGTAGCTTGTTACTCTATTAATGCACTTCATTTCCTTCTTAATGCACCCCCTGCTATTCCAATCCTGGGAGCTCCAGAGCTATGCCATTTCACCTCACAGCATTCATAGTTCAGGGCCTAAAATACTGAGGCTAGGCAGCTTTCACTTTTTTTCTTGAATTACAATGCTGCACATGGTACTTTGTTAAATTGGAATGTTGTAACAGGAATAACTGTGGTACTGAATTGTTTTTAGGTACTGTACAGATGACATGCTATTGAATGAAATGATGTCTGATCCGCTCTTGCACCAGTATGGTATAATTGTCATTGAAGCACATGAGCGTACTGTGGCCACAGACGTCCTACTTGGCCTTTTGAAGGACGTGCTCCGACAGAGACAAGAGTTGAAGATTGTGGTTATTACTACTCCGCTGATGGAGGAGCGATTGCACACATTTTATGGGGAAACCACACCTATTGTGCGAGTGCCTTGGTCAGAGGAAGGGATGCTGCCGGATGTGGAAGTAATTTACAAGGATGTCCACTCACAAGATCAAATTGCTGCTGCTTGTCAGATGGTGCTGGATATCCATCGGAAAGAAGAGCAGGGTGACATAGTAGTGTTCCTGGCTTATGAGAAGGTATGAAACGGAATCAGTAGCACTAGGATTTGTACTTTAACACCTCAGAAATCATATTTTTGTGTGTTCCTTATCGTCTCTCCAGTCCAGTCCCTCTTCTTCTGGGTTGTGCAACCCTTCCAGAAGCTTGGAGGCTGAGCCTATCATCGCTTTGATGATGCTCGGGTATAAGTACTGCTGGCACCACCCACTGGCACCAGTAAACTCAGCCTCCAAACAGCTGGAGGTTGCCAGTAAGCCAGAAGATTTACAGGAGAGATTGCAGGCAGGGAGTTAGTGTTAGGGACTCCCAATAGCTAGATTTATCTAATTTTAAATTGATCTTTATTTGACCTTTAATTTTAATTTAATTTTAATTTTTACATTTTAAGCGACTGCAGCTTTAAGGCTGATCTCCCTTCCCCCCCCCCTTCTCCTCCTACCTTCCGACTCTCCTTCGTTCTGAGGACTGCGTAAGCCCGATCTCCCAGGACCGAACGTGGAGGGGAAGTGCTGCTGGCCACGTGGGAGAGATTGAAGAGAAGACGCAGAACCGACTGGCATGCTAGGACTCCGGGAGCGGCCTGCTCCGCCTCGCACCGAAGCCCTCTGGGTGGCTGAGCGCTTGAGGCGGGCCCCCGAAGCCTAGGGGAGCAGCGCAACGGCAACAGGAGAGGCTGTCTGAGCACCAGAAGCAGGAACGGCGAAAAGTGGCATAGCAAACGGCGGCAGCCGCGAGCAAGGCCTGCTGCATGCCGAGCTCGTTTCCACGTGGCCGCGGCCTAGCACGTGCGACATCAGCGAAGGCCTTTGCATGCGGCTGTAAAAGAGGGAGAGAGGAACTGGATCAACAGCAAGTATTTTAAATGCTTTACGTAACTATTTTATTTAACTGTTTTATTTAAAGGTTTATTTAACCTTCATCCAAAGTTTAGGTCTAGATTGATTTGATTAAATAAGCCTGCAGCTAAGCTTCCTATTTTTTATCTCAGTATTTTGTTTGGGGGGTACTGTTTATTGTATTTAATTCTAAAATTTGATTTATTATCTGGACTCCACACTATGCCCAGCAAGCCACGGTGTCCGGCCTGCGGCACTCATCGGGGCACGGGGTCGGAAGCAGGAATCTGCAGAGGTTGCACGGCAGAAGCTGCTTCCATGGAGAAAGAAATTCAACAGGTATTATCGCAGGATTCCCATGGATCAGGAGATCCTCTGGAGGAGGAGGAGGGCCGATCCCCTCCTCCTTCTCCAACCATGGACTTGCCCGGAACTTCCCTGCCACACCCCTCCATCTCCTCCGGGGAAGGTGGGGCCTGGGGACACTTCTCACCTGAATTTGTCCTCCTGCTGCACAAGGCCTATTGCATGCGCCACCAGGGAGCAGGAGGACCACCGCAGGCAAGCGCTACACCCAAAAGGACTATGGCCAGGACACAGGACACGGGGGCCCCTCCTAAGCGCGCTAGGCTGATTACCGAGGAGAGCCCTACGTCACCGACACCTGAGGCCGGAGAGGAGGAAGCCTCGGACAAGGAGGTAGGGGAAGATGATGAGGAGCTTGAGGAGGGAGAAATCCCAGAGGAAGAACAAGCCCGGATAGTACGCGTATTTCACTGGGAAGAGCTCCCAGCGTTAATTACTGAATCGCTGAAGGTCCTTAATATGGCTCCGGACATGCCAGCAGACGAGGAATCCCTGGAAGATCCATTGATCCAAGCTGTTAGGAAGTCACAGAAGGTGTTCCCACTTCACAGAATGGTACGGCAGATGATCCAGGAAGAATGGAATCAACCGGAATCCAGCCTAAGGGGAGTACGTTCTATGGCTCGGCTGTATCCTTTACCAGAACAAGACAAGGAGTTTTTACATTACTGAAGCCTCCCAGAGTGGATGCGGCGGTCTCAGCAATCACTAAAAAAGACGACTATCCCGTTCGAGGGCAGTGCGTCCCTGAAGGATCCCCAGGATAGAAAGCTTGATATGTTGCTAAAGCAAGCCTTTGATGTAAGTGCCCTCGCCTTACAGGCTTCCGTATCAGGGGCCTGGGTGGCGAGAGCCTGTCTGAGGTGGTCTTAACAACTTCAGCTAGCAGGGGGCCTGGCCGGAAACGTGCAAGCTGAAGCGGCTAGGATGGAGTCCGGAGCAGCCTACCTGGCGGATAGTCAGTATGACCTCATTAGAAGCCTAGCAAAGAATATGGCCTCTGTGGTGGCAGCCAGGCGATACTTGTGGCTGCGTAACTTGGCATTGGATGCCTCCTCAAAAGCACATCTGAGTAGACTTCCCTTTAAGGGTAAGTTGCTCTTTGGGGAAGATTTGGACAAACTAGTAAAGGAGCTAGGCGAGATCAAGGGAGGCAGACTCCCAGAGGATAGACCAAAACAAGGCCGTCCCTCGGCTCCCACATGTATCCAACCAAGAGATTTCCGGAGGTTTCGACCAGCTAGGTCCAACCCCCTTCCACTGGGGGCGTTTCCCCTCGAGGAGTCAAAGCTTCTGGGGGGTTCGCGGAGCGGGAAGAGGCTTTGGGACCGCCGCCTCCTCCGCGGGTCCTAGAAAACCGCAATGAAGCAACGGGGGTCTGTGATGGATGCCTTCCGGTGGTAGCCCGTAGGGGGACTCCGATCATGGATCTCATGGCAAGATGGGAATCGGCCAAGGCGAGTCGATTCTTCAGTTGCAGGAAGGAAAGGATGTCGGAAGGCCTGGATGCTCTGGTCCAGAAGTGGCCTTCGGAAGGTCTCCTGTACGTTTTCCCTCCCTGGGCCCTCATAGGGAGAGTCCTGCAGCGGGAGGAAGCCCACCAAGGATTGGTAATTCTCATAGCCCCGGACTGGCCACATCAACCGTGGTATGCGGATTTGGTGAGATTAATGGCCGTCCGTCCATGGCGGCTTCCCTGCAGGAGCGATCTGTTACGTCAAGGACCGTTACAGATGCCCCAGGTGGATCGGTTCTCGCTTACGGCCTGGCTATTTAAAGGGCGCGCCTCCTGAAGCAGGGATATTCAGGAGCAGTAATCTCGACATTGTTGAGTGCGCAGAAGCGCTCTACCTGTCTCTCGTACGTGAGGGTATGGTGTATTTTTGAGGCATGATGCGCGAGACAAGAGAAGAAGCCCCTCAGCCTCCATTCCGGAGGTACTGGAATTCTTACAAGCAGGGTTCGAAAAAGGTCTAGCGGCTAGCTCCTTGCGAGTTCAGTTAGTGGCCATTTCATGTTATAGAGGTAAGGTATGTGGGAAGCCCTTGGGGGACCACGCTGACATTTCCAGGTTCCTTCGAGCAGTTAGGCATTTGAGACCTCAGCTGAGATCGGTGGTTCCTCCATGGGACCTCAATCTAGTCTTGAATGTCTTAACGGGGGAACCTTTCGAACCAGGGGGAAAATCCTCTTTGAAGGATTTGACCCTAAAAACAGTTTTTCTAGTAGCTATCTGCTCAGCTAGACGTATTTCTGAACTTCAGGCGCTGTTTTCTTCCGCCCTTTCTCTCTTTCTTCAAGGAGAAGGTGGTCTTGCGGACAGTTCCCTCCTTTTTACCTAAGGTCGTTTCTTCCTTTCATGTAAACCAAGTCGTATCCCTCCCATCCTTTTCTAGTGAAGAGCGGAAAGGGAATGATGGGAGGCTGCGCCTCTTGGATGTGCGTTGAGTATTGAAGCGTTACCTGTCTCGCACAGCATCCTTTTGAAAGTCCGAACGGTTATTCGTGCATTTCGGAGGGCCACGCAAGGGGGAGGCGGCAACCAAGGCATCCATCTCTAGATGGATCAGGGAGACTATTATGTCGGCCTGTCTCCTGAAAGGAAGAAGGCCTCCAGTAGGGCTGCGAGCCCATTCGACTCGAGCCCAGGCTACTTCATGGGCGGAACATAGCTTGGTTCCGCCACTGGACATCTGCAGAGCGGCCACTTAGTCCTCCTTGCTTGCATACCTTTGCCAAACACTACAGATTGGATGTCCAGTCGGCAGCAGATGCTGGTTTTGGGTATGCAGTGCTTCGGTCCGGGATGGCGAACCCCTCCCAGGCTTGAACTGCTCTGATACATCCCAGAAGAAGAGGGACTGGACTAGAGAGACGATAAGGAAGAAGTAATTAGACCTTACCTGCTAATTAGTGTTCCTGAAGGAACTCCAGTCCAGTCCCTGATCCCACCCAGTTACGTTATTTACAGGATTCCCTTTTTCAGGGGAGGAGCCGGACCGAAGACGGAGAGTGAAGAAGAGATCGTGCTCCTCGCTAGGAGGCCCATAGGTGAAGTGGAATGCTATGGCGGACCCTTTGATTGGAGGAAAGGGTTAATGCAGTCTCAGGTATACCTCCTCCCCTCCCCTCCCCCCCCCCTTTTTTCCCTTCTTTCTGGGGGCTTGGAAAAAGTTCCTGCAGGGAGGGAGTGGAGAGGCTATTCTATAAGTTTACAAGTTTAAAAAAATAAAAATAAATAAACAATTTGGTAGTCTTTAATGTTTCCTTGAAAAGTTATAGTTGGTTAATGGTTCTTTCCGATAAGTTTGCTTTTTCAATAGTTTACTGGTGCCAGTGGGTGGTGCCAGTGGTACTTATTTTTATTTTATTTTATTTAGACAGTTTTGTATACCACCTTATCCTTCAATCAAAGTGGTCACAACACAATTGGGGTATACATTTTAACACGAGGGGATATGAGACACATACACTAATACTTACAGAGAACATGGGCAATGGAGGGTTAAGTGGCTTGCCCAAGACCAAAAGGAGCACCTGTGGAACTAGAAACCCAAGTTCTTCCGGCCCAAGGTTGCTGTCCTCTAGTGGGATTTGAACCACCTACCTTCCCTTCCGGTCTGTGGTACCTTGCCCCAACCACTAGGCCACTCCTCCCTCCCTTATACCCGAGCATCATCAAAGCGATGATAGGCTCAGCCTCCAAGCTGCTGGAAGGGTTGCACAACCCAGAAGAGGGACTGGACTGGAGTTCCTTCAGGAACACTAATTAGCAGGTAAGGTCTAATTACGTCTTATTATCGGAACAATTATGATGCCAAAGAATTTGCTTTTCCTTGTAGACCTGTGGGAAACTTAGGGTCCCCCTTCTGCCACTCTCTCTGTCCCTATGCTGCTTTTATGCCTCCTCCTAAGAGGTTCCACAAACCACTGAACAGTAGCACTTCCACCACCTAGGCTAAGGCACTTTCTTCCAGTTGAGCAACACTGTTCTGCCCAGTCCTCTTCCACCTCCACTGCACTATCCTGTTCACCATATTCTCTCTGCAAGACTGGTCACGCTCTCTGCTGTTTTGCTCGCCCACCATCTTCCACTTCATCCCCTCTGTTTTGGACCATTTGCTCTCTTGATCTCTTCTTAGTGCTTTGCCAGATACAAAATCTTATTTTTGCCTTCAACTACCACTTTCTCAGTAGAACTATTAATTGTCATATCCATGTGCAGGCACTGTGGGGCTTGGGGAGCAGATAGGAGGGACAGTGTGGGAAGTAATTCTGGGGAAGGTAACAGCACAGAAGTTAGCTTCCGGATCACAAAACGAAAGAGGGAGGGAAGGGGATAGCACCAAGACATCATCTGGAGGGTGGAATACTGTGAGATGGAACATTTGTAGGGATAGGAAATATGATATGGAAGACAAGAGGGAAGGGATGGAAGAGTGAGGGACTGATGACAGGGGGACTGTATGGTGAAACAGGTGAGAGAAAGAGACTTGGAGAATACAGGGTGCAGATCGGAAAAGAGAACCTTTTTGATAAGGTGGCAGTGAGTGGGATTAGGAAAAACAATTACAAAGAAAATTTTTAAAAAATGAGAACCGAATCGGAAAAAACACCACATACGGTTGGAGTAATGTATGTTGAAGAAATATTTTTAAGACCTTGGGTAGATGTACAATAACAATCAGCATTTTTTCCTGTCTACAGTTATATGGAAACAAATGTCAATATATCAGAGAACCTGATATTGTATTGCAGAATTTTCTAATTCTTGCCACAGAACCTACTTCTGTGCCAGCTATATCAAAATCAGGGGCCTTGGAATCCAGTTGGGGTCCTGTACTGCAAAATACAGTGTTATATATTGTTGCCAGCCATACTTTCTTCTAAAGATTTTTGATGTAGGTAGATCTCTCATAGGCTATGTGGTCTTTTTCTGCCATCATGTTTCTATGTTTCTATGTCATTCAGTATTAGTACTAGGGCTGATAAAAATCCATTCAAAAGAGAGGGTCTTAGGCTTTAGGAAAACAAACTTGGCAAGATGAGCCAATACCTCAGGGAGTCATTAGTGGGATGAGAATAGCTGGAGGATGTAGAAAAACAGTGGGCAAAACTGAAAGGGGATATTTTAAGAACAACCAATGTTTTTGTTAAAATGGTAAATAAAGGTAAAAGGAAAAGGAGAGCGCTATGATTTTCAAAAGAAGTAGCTGAAAAGGTTAAGAATAAGAGGGAGGCCTTCATGAAATACAAGAGATCACAGGGAGACAGGCATCTATATTTGGAAAAACTCAGAGAAGCTAGAAAAGTGTCAAGAAAGCAAAGGATTCAAAAAGAGGAGGAAATAGCCAATGCAATAAAATGTGGAGATAAGACATTTTTCAGATATGTTAGTGAGAAGAGGAAGGGCAAAAGTGGTATTATCAGACTCGAGGGTGAAGGGGAGGAATATATAGAAAAAGCTGATGAGGATAAAGCAGAAATGCTTAACAACAAATATTTCTGTTCTGTGTTCACAGATGAAGAACCAGGAGCAGGACCTCAGAAAACACCCACAAACAGGAACAGAAGCAAGGGACATCTTGAACGATTTTCAGAAGACTGTGTTCATGAGGAACTAGCTAAACTAAGTAGACAAAGCAATGGGACCCAATGGGATACACCCCAGAATACTGAGAGAACTTGGACATTCTAGCAGCTCCACTGACTGACCTTTTCAATGCCTCGTTGGAGTCAGGAGTGGTGCCAGAGGACTGGAGAGAGGCACATGTGGTTCCTTTATGCAAAAGCGGAAGTAAAGATGTGGTTGAAAACTACTGACTGGTTAGTCAAACCTCTGTGGTGAGTAAGTTATTGGAAACGCTGCTGAAAGAGAAAATAGTGAGGTTTCTGGAGTCCAACGGATTACCGGATCCAAGGCAACATGGATTCAGCAGAGGCAGGTCTTGTCAGACAAATCTGATTGATTTCTTTGACTGGGTGACCAGGGAGTTGGACCGAGGGAGAGCTCTAGATGTGTTGTATTTAGATTTCAGTAAAGCCTTTGACACCATTCTGCACAGGCAACTTATAAACAAACTGAGCACCCTAGGGATGGACCCTAAAGTTACTACTTGGGATAGAAATTGGTTGAGTGGGAGACGACAAAGGGTACAGGTAAATGGAGCTCATTTTGAGGAGGAGGTTACCAGTGGTATGCTCTAGGGATCTGTCCTTGGTCTGATTCTTTTTAACATCTTTGTTAGTGATATTGCGGAAGGGCTGTTGGGTAAGGTTTGCCTCTTTTGTGGATGATACCAAAATCTGCAATAGAGTAGACACCTACGAAGGAGTAGATAACATGAGGAAGGATCTAGCTAAGCTTGAAGAATGGTCTAGAATTTGGCAGCTGAGATTTAATTTTTAAAAATTTAAGGTCATGAATTTGGGCTGCAGGCAATCCAAGGGAGCAATATAGTATAGGGGGTGAAGTACTTCTGTCCACAAAAGAAGAGCGGGACCTAGGTGTGATTGTGTCTGATGATCTTAAAATAGCTGAACAGGTAGAAATGGCGACGGCAAAAGCTAGAAGGATGCTTGGGTGCATACGGAGAGGAATGGCTAGCAGAAGAAAGGAGGTGATAGTGCCTCTGTATAAGTCTTTGGTGCGACCTCATTTGGAGTATTGTGTGCAGTTCTGGAGATTGCACTTTCAGAAGGATATAAACAAGTTGGAGTCAGTGCAGAGGGTTGCTACTAAAATGGTTAGTGGTCTTTGTTAATAATGCATATAAGGACAGACTTAAGGAGCTTGATATGTATACTTTAGAGGAAAGGTGGGATAGAGGTGATATAATTCAAACATTTAAATACCCCCATGGCATAAAGGTACAGGAAGAGAGCCTCTTTCGATTGAAAGCAAGCTCAGCTACAAGGGGACATAGGATGAGGGTGAAAGGGGATAGACTCAGGAGTAATATGCAGAAATATTTCTTTACAGAAAGAGTGGTGGATCCGTGTAATAGTCTCCCAGTGGAGGTGGTAGAGATGAGGACAGTATCTGAATTCATAAAAGCATGGAACAAACACAGAAGATCTCTAAAGGACAAAAGGGGACTGTTGTAGTGGTTGATATAGAAGGGCAAACTAGATAGGCCATGTGGTCTTTTTCTGCCATCATGTTTCTATGTAATATTGAACTGAAGGAATTTGTCCTTCTAAGGGGCATGTGGGAAAAAGAAGAGAGTGCCGTGGCAGCAGTGTTTGTATGTAAGAAATGTATGCACTGAGAGTGGAGCCCAAAGATGCTCCCTGAGACAAGCAACATAAAACTACTATCTTATATATCCAGTAGCAGTGGGGCTGAAAATAAGAATGCAGGACACATTCTAGAATATTTCTTGTCTGAAACTGGCTTCATTTCTAATGAAATTGGGGAAGAAAGGATTTTAGGGAATGTTTATCAGCTCTATTTGCATGATTTTAGTTCACTGTTCACCAACAAAACGTTAGTGGATAAGTTCAGAAAAAGGAAGGGTTGTCTATGGAGTTATGGATGGGTGCCTGCTTGTTTTATTGCTGTTTGTATTTTTTTTTTAAATTTGTTTATTTATAATATTTCCATTACATTACAAGAAATGATATCACAATCATAGATACAAAGAAAATAAAAAGGAGAAAGATCTAATGTTTTCTTTTTAATCTCCATCAGAATGAACAAAGGGCAACATATGATAAAATATAACCAATATGGCCAAACACAATTACTAATTACATTCCAAAAACACATTACTTACCACAAAGTTATTAAGAAAAAGAAAAAAAAATGTTGACTTCTACTTATCTTTCAGAAAGTCTTCTAATTGGATTGGGTCAAAAAACATATATCTAATCCCCTGAAAAGAAGCCAGATATGTACAAGGAAATCTGAGGAAGAAAGAAACAGCAATAGCCAAAACTTTGCACTACAATTGGAGGAATTGTTTCCTCTGAACTTGTCAGTCTGGCCACATCAAGAAATGCATTTAGTTTTTTGCCCACAGAAAAGAGCATCTTTTTTTCTCAAAAATGCCTACTTTTATTGTAACGACTAGTTCAGTTGGTGGTGAATGATTATCTATGTTCTAAGAGTTTTGAGGGGCCCAGGCAGGATACCCACAGCTTTTGAAAAGAGTTTCCATAAAATGACTAATGAGGATTTAACTGCTTCAAATTAATAGGCGGGTGTTAACTTTTGGGACATACGCTTTTATTTTATCCGATTGTCCCTCTCCCTTTTCTGAATTTCAAGTCTGGCCAGTGCTTGCTTCATCACCTTTCGCTTGTGAGACATTGGATTGCAATTTAGAAGGTAAGAGAAGAAGAGCAAAGGTGGAGGTTTTCATCATAAAATGTAGGGCATGGGCTATTCTCTCTCACTTGTTTAAGGTAAATAATACGAGGTGGCCTTTTTGTAAAGACACTGCACAGACCCCAGCTTTGTAGCCAAATAAAGGTTTTGTAGGAAGTAGACAGATCTATTGTGCTCGTTCTGTGGGAAGAGAGAAAAATCACTAAAAGAATGAAAGTTATGTTTCCTCTTATGCCATTGTATTACTGTAGTTATTTTGTTACCGAAATTTGATCATCTACTTATTCCCCCCCCCCAAGAAACCCCAAAACAAATAACAAGCATAAAAACATCACCTACCCTATTTATTTATTTATTTAACATTTTTTTTATATGCCACTTTTCAAATTCTCAAAACTGTTTACATAGGACATAACTTTGTTTACATAGAACGGTTCAATAGTAACAGTCTTACAACATTTGTAACTTTTTACAGATGAAACATTTTGTAACTATTTACAGGGTATATTGATCGTTTAAATGTCGTGTTGTCCTTTTGCTGATGAGTTATCAGTGAAGTTTTGTGACTTCTGTGGTGTCAAAATGCTCCTTAAATAGATGTTTTTTAAGGAACTTTCTGAAGTCGGCGTTTTCAGTAATTTCTCTCAGTTGGTGTGGTAGAGAATTCCATTGTGAAGAGGCATAATGCTCAAATACTGTACGGAGCATGTTCTGGGAGGTGCCTGTAGAGAATGTGGTATTTATAAGGGTGTTTGTGTGCTTCTTCCTTCTTGAACGAGTGTTAGGGACTTTTCTGATTAAGTTGGTTAGACGTCCGGCAGATTGGTTGTGTAGTATTTTGAAAGTTATCATTATTGCCTTATATTTTATTCTGGAGTGAAAGGGGAGCCAGTGAAGGGATTTCAGTATAGGGGTGATATGAGCATGCTTGTTTGTGCCTGTGATCAGTCAGGATGCTGAGTTTTGAGCCAGTTGTAGAGTTTCTGGGTAGGCCATGTAGGATCAGGTAACAATCAAGCTACGGTGTGATCAGTGCTTGGCAAACGGATCTGAAGTGGTTCTGATTGAGTAGAGGTCGAAGGTTTTGTAGCATTTTCATTTTATAGTATATTTTGGAAGATGTTCTGTTAATGTGGGATTGGAAATTGAGTCTTTAGTCCAGGTGTATTCCTAAGTATTTTACTTCACTCTTTATGTTTGTGTTCCTATTAAAAGGCATAGAGGTGGGTTGAATGAGGTGTCCCTGGTGATTGAGAGCCTCTGATTTGGTGTATTTGATTGTTAAGTTACGTAGAGCCAGCCATTTTGTGACTTCTGATAAACAGGATGAGATAGCGGAGTAGTCAGGTTTCTTTATGTCTAGGGTGGTATATATCATTACGTCATCTGTGTAAAGGTGGTAGAGTATATTGTGGTCTTGTAAGATCTTGCAAACTGGTTGGATGTAAATATTGAAGAGGAGCATGGAGAGTACAGAGCCTTGGGGAAGACCTATCTTTGGCGGGAAGGGACTTGAAGTGTTATTTTTTTATCTTGACCTGGGATGTTTTGTCTGATAAGTAGGAGTGAAACTATGACAATGGAGTGTCACCTATTCCTGTTTCTCTTAGTCTGTCCAGGAGAATGAAGTGGATTATGGAGTTGAAAGCAGAAGTTATGTTGATGAATAGTAATATGAAGCCCCTCTTTGTCTTTGATTCCTTTGAGGATTGTGTTCAGTAGAGATGTTAATATGGTTTCTGCTCCGTGGAGCTCTCAGAATCTGTGCTGTTGAGGGTCGAGTAGGAATGCTGAGTCCATGTGGTCTTGAAGTTGTCGTTGGAATGTCTTTTCAGTTAGTTTAGCTAGGAGCGGGATGCTAGATATTGGGCGGTATGAGATGGGAGACATTGGGTTGGTTGCATTGCTCTTTAGAAGAAGTCTTATGGAAGAGGTTTTCAGTAACGATGGCATGATTCCTTGTGATAGGGATAAGTTTATTATTTTGGTGATAGTTGGTGTTATATTTTGTGTGACTGCCTTTATCCAGGCAGATGGGCAGGGATCAAGTGGGGAAGTGGTTGTGTTTGGGGACGTTAGGAGGTTGGTGCAAAGATTGTCGGTGTCTGGGTAGAAGGTGGTCCAAATTTTTGGGTTATCTTGTACAGGAGAAGATGTGATGGATTGGCCTTGCAAATTGTTTAGTTTGCTCCAGAGATATGTTGCATAGGCTTCAGGGGTTAATGCATCAATGTCTTGGCTTTGTGGAGATCTTGACAGCTCTTTCACAATGGCAAATAATTCTCTAGGGTGGTTTAGGGAACTTGTGATGAGGTTTGCATGATGCTGTTTCTTGTGTTTATGAATTAGCTCATTGTACTCTCACTGTTTTGTTAAGTATTCCTGGTGATCTGAATGAACTTTGCATTCTCCAGGACCAAGCAGGAAGTCAGTCCTCACTTATGGGTGACATTGACGCCGATGGAGCCCCCGTGCGGAGCATTTCCCCAGCTTTCTAAGAAAGCCTTTGGGAATACTGCACACATGCGCAGTCCCCTTCCCGCCTAAAGGTGCCATCTTGCCCAGTCTTTCTTTTTCCGTGGAGCCCATCAGACGTCTGTGTCACCCAGAAAAGTTGACGTTTTTTCTTGCGATTACTTTGTTCTTTTTCTCCGGTTCGATGCCGGTTCCCCTTCCCGCCAGGTTCGGTACACCGGTATCGAGCCTATCTTCTATTTTTCGGTTTTTGCCCTTCGTGGCTGGCATTTGCGCCCTTTTTTGCCTTTTCCCTGGAAAGCTGGTCCTTTGACCTCGCGGGGGCCCTTTTTTCCCCGATGGCTTCCAGTGGTTTCAAAAAGTGTGATCAGTGCAAAAAACTGATGTCTCTCACTGACAAACACGACTGCTGCCTTCGGTGCCTAGGCCCAGATCACGATCCTATGATCTGTGGCCCGTGTGGCAAAATGTCCACCAAGGCACTTCGAAGCCGTCAGCATCAGAAAGAGAGGATTTTCTCGGACTCTGCCTTCAGCCTGGCCTGGACCTCGTCTGAGGCCTCGACGTCTCGGGAGTCTGATCCCGAGCATCGCCGGGGCTTCTCGGACAGGAGGGGTCCCCGATTGGGAACATAAGAGGAGGAAACGGCTCGTGAGGGTGGCGTCGGAAGAGGTCCCTGGTTCCTCGAGAGCCAGGTCTAAGACCCCCGACCGCCGCCCCGGGCACTTGGAGCAGGAGAAGCCGTCCAAAATGCCTCGCGTGGAGCCGGAACCCGTCGGACACGTAAGTCCTGTGGTCCTCATGGACTCTCCTCTGAGGGAGCCGACGTCGGGCCCGGAGCCACCGGGGCCCGAGTTGGTGGCTGCTGAGTCTCCTGAGCTTGGACTCAGGCTGACAGCCTTGAAGTGCAGAATGTCTGCCTTCATGGATCAGCAGCAGGTACTGATGGCCAGCCTCGCTGGTGCATCTGCCCCGACCACCGGGACATCGACGTCGAAGTCGACCCCGGAGACCGAGCCAATACTCGAGACCATGAAGGCTCGAAGTCGTCCTCGGTCACGGTCACCCTCGACCTCCCGCTCGGAACCGAGGGCGTCAACGCCGGTGCCTTCGGCGTCAGGGTGGGTGCCACCGAGACCCGCGCGGTCGGAGCCCCCGACTCCTCTTCGGATGAGTCCGCGTGGGAGTCCCCCGATACTTTTCGGACTCTGTGCGTCCCTTCAGACTCACTGCAGTCCGAGCCCCGGAGTAGGTCCCCACCGGAGGACACCAGGTTCTCGGAGTTAGTCAGGGACATGGCCAAGGCATTAGCGATTCCCGTGGACCCCGAGGAGCTCGAGGCCCTCCAGTATGACTCTCCGAAGGAGGCCTTTACTGTGCCGGTCCCTCCGATGCTGGAACGGCTCCTCTTCCTGATGTGGAAGGCACCGGCCTCGGCGCCAGTTTTAATCAAGCGGGTCGATTCTATCTATCGACTCCGTAAGAGCCCTGGATTCCAGAAGGCGCAGCTGCCGCACCATTCCATGGTGGTGGAATCGGCCATGCATCGTCTGAAGAGCCAGAAGATGCACTCTGCGGTGCCTCCCGGCAGGGAGGCCCGGAACCTGGATGCTTTCAGCAGAAAGTACTTCCAGGGCTCGATGCTTGCTTGTTGTGTCCAGTCATACCAACTATACATGGACATGTACTTACGAGACCTGGTGAAAGAGATTGCCGGGTTCTCTGCTGGCCTCTCCGGGGAACCTTTGCAGAGGTTCCAGACTTTGTCCTCAGGAATCCGGGACTGCTCGAAGTTCATGTCCCGAGCGGCCTACGATGGCTTCGAGGCTTCGGCTCGAGTAGCGGCAGCCGGCATCGGAGCCCGACGCCAGGCATGGCTGCAGTCATCGGACCTCGAGCCCTGGGTACAGGACAAGTTGGTCGATGTCCCTTGCCGAGGTGAAAACCTTTTTGGCAAACCCATGGCCGAGAAGGCGGCTGAGCTCAAAACTGAGCACCTGACTAGGACAAGGCTGTCCAGAAAAACCTCTGCCCCTTCTCACAAAAAGAAGGACTCGGGTAAAAAGCCCTTTTACCCGAGAAAGGCAGCTGCCTACAAACCTTCCCCTCAGTACCAGGCCTCCCCAGCTCCCCAGCAGGGTCAGCAGGCCAAGGGGCAGGGACATGGGCCCCGTAGGCAGAAGACCCCCAAGCCTCCGGCTCCTGCTCCTACTCAGTAGGGAGGGGTTTTTTGACTCCCACAGCATAGCCTTTCCACCTCTGCTGCCCCATTCCTGCACAGGAGGTCGTCTAGCCCTGTTTGCCCAGAGGTGGCCACACATTACAGGGGATGCTTGGGTATTGAGCATGTCCACAGAGGCTATATGCTCCATTTCCAGCAGTTGCCCCCTGCCTACTTCCCAGGAGAGCATCTAAGGCCTCCTCTAGACACAGACCTCCTCCTTCAAGAACTTCAAGGTCTGCTTCTGGACAAGGCAGTGGAGCCTGTACCTCCTCGCCTGCAGGGGCACGGTTTCTACTTCAGGTACTTCCTCGTGCCAAAGAGAACTGGTGGCCTCAGGCCTATTCTAGACCTCAGGAACCTCAACAAGTTCTTGGAGAAAGAAAAGTTCAAGATGCTTACTCTTGGAACTCTTCTGTTCTACCTCCAGCAGGAAGATTGGCTATGCTCCTTAGATCTCAAGGATGCGTACACTCACATCCTCATTCATCCAGACCACAGAAAGTACCTCAGGTTCATTGTGGGAGGAAACCATTACCAGTACAGAGTACTGCCTTTTGGCCTAACCTCCGCCCCAAGGGTCTTTACAAAGTGCCTGGCTGTGGTGGCGGCCTACTTGAGGACTCAAGGTGTTTTTGTCTTCCCCTATCTGGACGACTGGCTCATCAGGGGTCAGACTTACCAGGAGGCCAGGCAGGCCACCTTTCGAACTGTAGCACTCCTTCAACACCTAGGCTTTGTCATAAACTTTGCAAAGTCCACTTTGCTCCCCTCCCAGAACCTAGAGTTCATAGGGGCGCGGCTGGACTCTCTGCAAGCCAGGGTTTACTTGCCAGAAGACAGGGCTCAAAGGCTCATGGAGTTGGCATCCCGGTTTCTCAGCATGCCAAGGGTTTCTGCTCGACTCTGTCTACAGCTCCTAGGCCACATGGCGTTGACAGTACATGTGACCCCCCAATGCCCGCCTCCACATGAGGCCTGCACAGTGGTGCCTGAGAACTCAGTGGAAGCAAGCCACAGGGAGCCTAGCAGACACAGTAAGGGTGTCCAAATCCTTCCTGAATTCCCTGCAGTGGTGGCTACACCCCCCAACTTACTTCAGGGGGTGCCTGTTCAGGTGCCTGTCCCCACAGTGGTGTTGACGACAGATGCCTCCTTGCAGGGCTTGGGGTGCACCTTGTCTGGAACGGTGCACTCGAGGCCTATGGTCTCCATGGGAGGCCACGCAACAGATCAACCTACTAGAACTTTGGGCTATCCGTTTAGCCCTCAAGACCTTTTCTCACACTTTGGCTCACCAGTCTGTTCTGGTTCAGACGGACAATCAAGTGGCCATGTTCTATGTGAACAAACAGGGAGGTACTGGGTCCATGCCCCTGTGTCAGGAGGCACAGGCCCTGTGTTCCTTTGCGCTCAAACACAACATGTTTCTCAAAGCTGTGTATCTCCCTGGCCAGGAGAACTTCCTCCAAATAAAGAGATAATCACCCTCAATTATTTCATTGGGTATCACAGACGTATATAGCTATCATTAGTGAATACAGGTCTCAGACTTACAACAGCCACGTTGGGTATTCTCACCCTAACCGTGCGCCTGATCGCATCAATGACCTTAAGGTATTCACTAAATTTTGTGTAGATTTAGCTTGATCTATACAGCTGATTCACCCATATTAATCCTTGTAAAATTTCAAATTTTATAGAGAAGGAATTGTGCTTAACTTAACTGTGTTTCCACTGGTAATAAATCCCCGACGCCACCTGATAGGCACCTCTTTGCGTTTCTGTTGTTTCTTCAGGGGGAATTCACATAAACTAGCACACTCTCCCAATTTGCGGCCAAAGTAAACTCATTCGTTACAGAGTCATTTTACCATACGCACTTTCTCTCTGTGTTCAGAAACGCCGCGCACTTTCTCTCTGAACACAGAGAGAAAGTGCGTATGGTAAAATGACTCTGTAACGAATGAGTTTACTTTGGCCGCAAATTGGGAGAGTGTGCTAGTTTATGTGAATTCCCCCTGAAGAAACAACAGAAACGCAAAGAGGTGCCTATCAGCTGGCGTCGGGGATTTATTACCAGTGGAAACACAGCTAAGTTAAGCACAATTCCTTCTCTATAAAATTTGAAATTTTACAAGGATTAATATGGGTGAATCAGCTGTAGAGATCAAGCTAAATCTACACAAAATTTAGTGAATACCTTAAGATCATTGATGCGATCAGGCGCACGGTTAGGGTGAGAATACCCAACGTGGCTGTTGTAAGTCTGAGACCTGTATTCACTAATAATAGCTATATACGTCTGTGATACCCAATGAAATAATTGAGGGTGATTATCTCTTTATTTGGCAGAAGCTACCCTCTCGAAACTGACCTACACGTTAGAGTTGAGAGACAGGAGAACTTCCTGGCAGACAGGTTAATCAGGATTCTGCAGCCCCACGAGTGGCTACTGCACCCATTGGTGGTTCAGAAAATTTTCCTGAAATGGGGACTTCCATCCATGGATCTCTGAATCACCAGTTACCCAGGTTCTGTTCCAGACAACTGCACCCCCTGAGGTTAGCAGCGGATGCCTTCCTGATTTCTTGGTCCCAGGGCCTCCTATATACGTTTCCTCCCACGCCTCTGGTGGCCCGAACATTGTTCAAGATTCTAAGGGACAAGGCCTCGGTACTTCTGGTAGCTCCCAGATGGCCGAGGCAGCCATGGTTCCCACTTCTGCTTCAATTAGCAGTGGAAACACCACTATCTCTGGGGTTGCAACCCAATCTTCTTTTTCAGGATCAGGGTTCCCTTCTGCACCCCATTCTCAAATCTCTCAATTTGATGGCCTGGAGGCTGCAAGGGTAGTGTTGGCTCCCTGGGGCTTGCCTCAGGAAGTGGAAGAGGTGGTCTTGGCCTCTAGAAAGCAATCCACCAGGAAAACGTATGCCCTGAAGTGGAGAAGGTTCTCCTTGTGGTGTCAGCAACACCAGGAAGATCCTTTCGCCTGCACTGTGCCAGTAGTGCTTCAGTAGCTGCTGCCTTTGTCCAATCAGGGCCTTAAGTCCAATTCTGTTCGGGTCCACCTCTCTGCTCTGGCAGCTCACCACTCTCTGGTGGAAGGACACTGTCGGTTCACCCCTTGGTGTCCAGATTTCTCAGAGGCTTGCTATTGCTCAAGCCTCCTCTCCGTCCACCGGCCCCTGAGTGGGAGTTGAATGTAGTCTTGCAGCAACTGACTCGCCCACCTTTTGAGCCAATGGCTACATGTCCTCTCCACTTCCTTTCTTGGAAGACTCTCTTCCTAGTGGCCCTCATCTCGGCCAGGCGAGTGAGTGAGCTTCGAGCCCTGGTCTGTGACAGGCCATACACTCACTTCTATAGGAACAGGGTAGTCCTTAGGACTCATCCTAAGTTCCTGCCAAAGGTTGTCTCCTCTTTCCATCTCAACCAGGAGGTGGTTCTTCCAACGTTCTTCCCTAGGCCCCATGCCAGCCGGGCTAAAACAGTCCTGCATACCCTGGACTGTAGGGAGGGCCTTATCCTTCTACCTTGAACGTACGCAGGGGCATAGGAGGGCTACTCAGCTCTTCGTATCTTTTGAACCTAATAACTTGGGGTTACCTGTCTCCAAGCGTACCTTGTTGGTCTGGGTGGCTGACTGTATCGCCTGGGCTTACAGGGCAGCTGACCTTCCCTTGCAGGTTCGGGTCACGGCCCACCGTGTCAGGGCAATGGCTGCCTCAGTGGCTCATCTCCACTCTGTACTGTTGGCAGACATCTGCAGGGCTGCAACTTGGTCCTCAAGCCAGACTTTTGTGGCCCATTACTGCCTGGAGAGGGAGTCCCGTAGGGACAGTGCTTTCGGTCAGGCAGTGCTCCGGAATCTCTTAGAGGTTTAGGCAACTCCTACCCTCCAGCCCTCTGGTTGGGCTACCGGTGGAGGTATGTTTCACTGAAATCTTTTCGCTGATGCTGCAGCTAGAGGGAGCTCATTTTTCAGCTCTGGGTCCCTGGTAGCCTGAAGCTGGGGAGTCCCATAAGTGAGGACTGACTTCCTGCTTGGTCCTGGAGAAAGCATAGTTACTCACCTGTAACAGGTGTTTTCCAGGAGCAGCAGGAATCAGTCCTCACAACCCCTCCCTCCTCCCCTGGGAGTTGCAGTTGTACATAGTTAATTTTTTTACATTTTTGTGTGCTGTCTTTTAGCTATGTCATATGACTGGGCAAGATGGCACCTTTAGGCGGGAAGGGGACCGCGCATGCGTGCAGTATTCCCAAAGGCTTTCTTAGAAAGCTGGGGAAATGCTCCGCACGGGGGCTCCATCGGCGTCGATGTCACCCATAAGTGAGGACTGATTCCTGCTGCTCCTGGAGAACACCTGTTACAGGTGAGTAACTACTCTTTTCCTCCATCGTCTCTCAAGTCTTCTTAAGGTGATCTTTGCCTGTCTAATTCCTGAAGAGCACCATGGGGCCTTGTTTTCACGTTTAGCTGCCTTTGGTTTAGCTGCAGCAATGGCTGCTAGTGATAAGGTCTTGTTCCAATTCTCTGTTAAGGCTGGGAGGTCTGTGGCATTAGTTTCGAGCTTTGGGAGTATTTGATCTAGTAGTGCTTCTTTATTGAATTCTTTAAAGTGGCGGTGGAAGTTAGAGTGCTGCTACGTGGTGAGAGGGGGGTCAATAAGGAGTTCAAAGGATATCATGTAGTGATCGGACCATGGTACAGGAGTCACTTGATAGGAGATTCGAGAGCTGAGGGACTGAAGGGTGCTTGGCACGAAAACTAGGTCGAGAGTGTTTCCACCAGAGTGTGTTTGAGATTCGATGATTTGGGAGAGATCTAGGGAAGTTAAAGCATTGATGAATGCGGTGGCCTGAACCAGAGGTAGAGAGCTTAAATTGAAATCACCCAGGATTATTGGTAGTTTGCTTTTGTTGGAGGGGCTGGAGGCTATCTCAATTATTTTATTTATATACAGTCAAACCTCGGTTTTCATTTGCCCCGGTTTTCATACGCTTCGGTTTTCAACGTCTTTTTTGACTGAGATTTTGTCCCGGTTCTCATACATCGCTTCGGTTTTCAATGTCTTTTTTGACTGAGATTTTGTCCCGGTTCTCGTACATCGCCTCAGTTTTCGTAAAGTACAGTACTGTAAATACATACACCTTCGCGCTGCACACCAGTCTGTATACACTGCCGGAACGCCTGCCCGGTCCCGGCAGCACTGCACCGATCGCCAGCGTGATGAGAAGCGAAAGCCAGCTGAGCACGTAAATGAAACACATCCTCGAGCCTGGTCAGAGTCAGAGAGGCAAGGATTGCGCAGAGAGGAAGGCCCCGATCTCGTCCACCGCCTGCCCGTTCTCTGGAGCGCCCCTCAGGCTCGGAGGTAGCAGGGAAGAAAAGCTGTCAACGTAAGCAGGAGATGTTGCATGAATGTGGGAGGCAGTTCTTTTTCTTGCAGGGTACGTCTGAAGCTATATCATTAAGATTTTCTGCCATTCTGAAGCATTGAGCAGATAATGTAAAGGTATTTTAATGGGCTGAATCCAATGTGATTCCGAAGAGAGCTGGGCACAGCAGCTTGTCAGGGGTGGCTAAGGCCAGATGTTAACATACTGTACTGTACAGTACTGTACTTAGCTTGCTTTCAGTGATGTTAAATGTTCATTTATCCATTTCATTAGTCATTTATATTTATTTCTCATTGTTTTCTGTATGTAAAAATATAGTTATTCTCTATAAAATGTATTTTTTGTGAATATTTTTGGGTGTCTGGAACAGATTAATTGGATTTACATTATTTCTTATGGGAAATATTGCTTCAGTTTTCATACGTTTCGGTTTTAGTCAGACTTTTTCGAACGGATTAATCATGAAAACCGAGGTTTGACTGTATTCTCTTATATACCGCGCTATTCTGCATCAGTGCGGTTTACATTGAACAAACTGAAATTACATTGAACAGGGCATTATAACTTGGATTATGGTTGAGAGATCGTCTGAGTTGGATATTTGGGGTCCTATAAATTAGGCAAATTGCTAGGTCCTTGCTTTCAAGGCTTATAGAGTTTTAGAGTAGGTGTGGAGAGAGTGCTGGTGGTCTTGCGGTTTAGTTGCTTGTTTGATAGTATGAGAGTATCCCCTCCTCTGCGTTGTGCTCTATAGCAGTGGTGGATGTCCATGTGAGCTGGGGTGAGTTGATTTATTAGAATGTTGTCCGATTTGGTCAGCCATGATTCCGTTATACACAAAACCTCCACTCCTGGTCTTGTGCTCCACACAGCTAAGCCAGGAGGATGCTGGATTGCATACAAAGAGGAATTACCAGCAGAAAGGAAGAGGTACTAATGCCACTGTACAAGTCACTGGTGAGGCCTCACTTAGAATATTGTGTTCAGTTTTGGAGACCATATCTTGCAAAGGATGTAAAAAGATTGGAAACTGTTCAGAGGAGGGCGACCAAAATGATTTGGAGCCTGCGTCAGAAGCCTTATGAGAAGAGACTTGAAGACCTAAATATGTACACTCTGGAGGAGAGGAGGGATAGGGGAGATTTGATTCAGACCTTTAAATACTTAAAGAGAAATGAACAAACAAACCTCTTCCAAAGATGGGGAAGCTGTAAAACTAGAGCGCATAACATGAAGCTGCAAGGGGGTAAATTGAAAGGCAATGTCAGGAAAAACTTTTTCAATGAAAGGGTGGTGGATGCTAGGAATGCCCTTCCGATGGAAATGGTGGGGGCAAATACAGTGACAGAATTCAAAATGGCATGGGAATGGGACAGACACAGTGGTTCCCTTTACAGCAACAGGCTAAAATCAAAATAAGCTTAACTATCTAATTTCTCAACAAATAGGGGTGTCCTACACGGAGCGGTGGGTTCATTCCCTAAACAAAAACATGGGGAGGGGTGGTCTGCACGGAGCGGCATGTGCACCTACTCTTGTAATCTTACTGGGCAGACTAGATGGACCATACTGGTCTTTATCTGCCGTCATTTACTGTTACTATGTATGCAGTCTTTTATGGTGTGAATTTTGTTGCTGATGGATCGCGCGTTAATTAGGGAGCACTTGATGGTTTTGGGTTGATGATATTTGCCTTTTACCGGATGAGTCTCTGTGTTTTTTTATGTGGGTAGGCGAAGAAGGGATGCGGTGCCAGTGACTGTCTGGGTTTATATAGGGTTGGAATTGAATTATGCCAGATATGTGCTGCCTTTTTGGTCATGAGAGCTGCTAGGAGGGGAAGAAGAACGGTAGCTTGTATCCACTTCATCTCCAGGAACAAGCAGGAATGTAGTCTTCACATATGGGTATCGTCAGTACCGACGGAGCCTGCGCGGGAACGCTCCCCAGCATCCAATAGGAAAGCTTTTGGAAGCATCCCACAGCACCTGCGTGCTGCCTTCCTGCCTTTCCCAACTGTCCCTATCCAGTTTTTCGTTTTCTGCGGAGCCGACAGGTCGCACATCCTGTCACCGCAGAAAAAAATCCCTTCTATTCTTTTTTGTGGTCGCGTCTGTCTTCCCTCGACGCTACACCGGTACCGCCAATGATTCTTCTTTCTTTTCTCAAAAAAACCCCCAAAAATCTTTCTTCTGGAGTCTTTCCAGTAAATTTTCTCTTCAGGCTCCATGCGCCATTTTGGGCACTAGGCCCAATTTTTCCTTCATAATGGAAAAATCCGCTTCGGGTTTTAAAAGGTATTCTAAGTGTGGAGGTACCATCTCCGTCACCGACACCCATGAGTGGTGCCTCAAATGTTTAGGTCCTGACCACTCTATTTCAGAGTGTGTTGCCTGTGGGATGATGTCGAAAAGGGGCCGGGAGAACCGAGCTGCTAAACCTAGCACCCTTTTTCCCTCTGATGCAGCCTCCATGGCATCGACGTCTTCCAGGGCTTCGTCTTCCTCCATGGATCTCAGGTAACTAAACATAAATCTAGCCGGTCCTCAAAGGGTAGATCTCCTTCTAGACAGTGAGATGCCTCTGGCGTTGCCCTTGAGGGACTTTCACCGGCAAAATTGCCCCGGCGGGAGGCTTCGGCTTCCAAAGCACTAACGGGGCTCCAGGATGTTCTCGAGGCTTCAACCTCGGCAGAACTACTGGTGCCATGCTCTGGGGTACCGGACACTTCTTCCGGTACCGATACCCAAGCATCAGCAGCGTCGATAGACCACAGATTCTTGTCTATTGAACGCAGTCTGGCGGCTCTTCTCACGGCCTCGATGCCCCTGAAACCGCTTCAGACAATTCAACCGGCACCGACTGCATCGACATCGGCAGGTATTCTACCGGGACCGAGTCATGCGTATCCATCCGGTATCGACACATCGGTACTGGACCACGCCGATGCCAACTTCGATCGGTACCGGTACCGTGCCTTGCATGATCACCCGGATCGGAGATACTTCGAATCCTCGGATGAGTCTGAAGACTCTGAAAGCTCTGCCGATACCAGAGTACTTCTTCATGAGGATTCTTCTTCTCCTTAGCATAGGATGTCTCCACTAGAGGATGTGTCCTTTCAGGATTTTATCTGAGATGTGTCTCGAGGTCTTTCCATCACAGTAGCTCCTGAAAAAGAGCCTAGGGCAAAGGAATTAGAAATCCTGCAATACCCTAAAACTCCCAAGGAGGCAGCTACCTTACCTATTCATGAGATCTTGCATGATCTCATGTTAAGGATGTGGGAAACACCTCTAACCACATCTCCTCACTCTCGAAGACTCGACACCATGTATCGAGTTCTTCCTTGTCCTGGGTTTCAGAAGACTCAATTACCACACCATTCCATGGTGGTGGATTCAGCTATGAGAAGGATAAAGAGTACAAAAAGGCATGCATCTAATCCTCCAGGACGTAAGTGTAGGACTCTTGACGTCTTTGGACGTCGAACCTTCCAGGCTTCCATGCTTTCTACTAGGATCAGTTCCTATATCTTATATATGGGAATGTTTCTTAAGGAGATCACAGGAGATTTAGAGCTTATGAGCCCTCTCCTGCCTGATGATAAGAGGCAAGATTACCTTGCCCTTGTCAAACATGCTCAGGATGTTTCCAAGTTTGTGAATCGTGCAGCCTTTGACTGCTTTGAGTGCATAAGCAGAACCTCTGCCATTGCCATAGGTGCGCATAAGATTGCCTGGCTCCAGCCATCTGACTTGGAAATTTGGGTACAGGATAAACTAGAGAATATTCCCTGCACAGGAGATAATCTCTTTGGCAAGAATTGGCAGGAAAAAGCTAATGAGATAGATGCTGACAATACCTCTTTGGATAGATTGTCTAAATCTACAGCTGATCCTGCAAGGAAAAAATCCTCTAAGAAACCATTCTTCAGTAAGAAGAAGTTTTATCCCTCCTTTACCCAACAGGGGCACCATTTAGGTCAGTCTGCCTAAAAGGGACAGCAGCAACAACCTAGGCAAAGAAAGACAAAAGCAGATAAGCCTCAACCAGCTCAGCAGACTCAGCCTCCACAGGGACTTTGACTCCTATCTAGAGAACGTTGCCTTCCTGGCCCTGAACGGCCCAGAACCCTCCACCATCCCAGGAAGGTTATGTCATTTTGCCCCCAGATGGGGTCGGATAACAGCAGAAAATTTGACTCTGTCCATTGTAAGAGAGGGGTACAAGCTTCATTTCCTCAGCATGCCCCCTCCTACAATGGTAAGACAGTTCAATTCTCAGACCTCTCTCAACAACCAGGTAGGTCAAGAGGTCACTGTGCTTCTTGCCCAAGGGGCAATAGAAGAGGTATCCATTCCCCAACGGGGTACAGGGTTTTACTCCCCCTATTTCCTTATTCCAAAGAAAACAGGAGGACATAGACCCATTTTAGACCTCAGAGAATTGAACAAATTCCTGTTCAGAGAGAAGTTCAAAATGATTTCTCTAGGAACTCTGCTGCCATACCTTCAGAGTCAGGATTGTCTTTGTTCTCTAGTTCTCAAGGATGCGTACACTCATGTTCTCATCCATCCAACTCACCATAAGTTCCTTCGCTTTCTGTTTCAAGGGAAGCACTACCAATAAAGGGTTCTTCCTTTTGGCCTGGCCTCTGTACCAAGGGTGTTCACAAAATGTCTGGCTGTGGTAGCAACATTTCTCTGCACCCTGGGAATATTTGTCTTCCCTTACTTAGACGACTGGCTCATTCGAGCCCCTTCAGAGCCAGAGGCCAGGGTTGCTCTCTCTTGCACACAGTGCGCATCCTTCGGTATTTGGGACTTGTCATAAACTTCCCAAAATCCAGCCTTGCTCCCACTCAGTCCCTGGAGTTCATAGGAGCTCTGCTTGATACCAGACAGACAAGGACCTACCTTCCATAGCCCCACTGCCTTCGCATTGTGCAGTTAGCTTCCCAAGCAGTGCTAAAACCTCACCTCACTGCTCGGGAAATGTTACAGTTGCTAGGCCACATGGCATTCACCGTGCCTGTGGTTCCTTATGCTCGCCTCCATATGAGGGCAGCCCAGTGGACTTTATCCACTCAGTGGACTCAGGCGTCAGGTTGCCTGTCAGGCAAAATAGCAAACTTAGATTGCCTTATTTTATCCCGCCAATGGTGGCGGTCACCCCAAAACCTTTTGGTGGGGTCTCCTTTTCAGTAACCCCCACCCCAAGCCACTCTAACAACAGATACCTCACAGGTGGGTTGGGGAGCCCACCTGCAAGGCCTCTCTACCCAGGGTACCTGGACTTCACAGGAGGCCTATCTACACATCAACCTCCTGGAAACTCAGAGCAATCTTCCTTGCTCTGCGCATATTCCACATCCAGCTCAGCTACAAGACAGTCCTAGTTCAAACGGACATTCAAGTAGCCATGTTTTATGTGAACAAGCAGGGCGGAACAGGCTCTCTGTCGCTATGCAACGAAGCTTTGCGACTATGGGCCCTCACCAGAGAGCATCAGATTCATCTCCTTGCAGTGTATCTTCCAGGCATTCAAAACTCTTGGGCAGACAGACTCAGTCGAGTTCTGCTTCCACACGAATGGTCTCTCCATGCAGACCAGGTGGCCAAAAGTTTTCAAATTTGGGAAACCCCGGATATAGACCTCTTTGCAAGTCTGCTGAATACCAAACTTCCCCGGTTCTGTTCCAGAATTCCAGCTCAGGGTTGTCAGGCCAGGGATGCTTTCCTCCTCAATTGGGGTCAGGACTTCCTGTATGCCTTTCCACCCATTCCCCTAATCCCCAAAACCCTGTTCAAGCTTCAGAGAGACAGAGGTCATATGATTCTCATAGCTCCACATTGGCCATGGCAAATGTAGTACCCTCTGCTCCTACATCTCTCTCAAGCTCCGCCTCTGGAGTTAGGATCTGCTACAAATGTCCTTTCTCAAGAGGACGGGATGCTGTGGCATCCCAATCCCCTGTCTCTGCAGCTCAGGGCCTGATTGCTGAAAGCCTAGAACTTCACGGTCTTAACCTTTCCCAGCAGGTAAAGGATATCCTTTATGCTTCTAGGAAGCCTTCCACAAGATGCTCTTATGTGTTTAAGTGGAAAAGGTTTACCATATGATGCTCGCAGAAGGGTCTTAACCTTCTTGCGATACCTCTGGAATCGTTACTGGAGTATCTGCTTCATTTATCAAATGCAGGGCTTAAGACCAATTCAGTGAGAGTTCATTTGAGTGCTATTGCAGCTTCTTCCAAGCCTCTAAATGGACAACCTATTTCCTATCATCCTCTCATAGCGAGATTTGAGAGGCCTTCTTTTAACTAAGCCTCACATTAAGCCACCACCGGTGGCATGGGACTTAAATCTGGTTCTTGGGCAACTCCTGAAACCGCCTTTTGAACCATTAGCCACTACCTCTTTGAAATTCCTTTCCTGGAAGGTCATCTTTCTTATTGCAATCACATCAGCACGTCACATCAGTGAATTGCAAGTGTTGGTGGCTGATCCTCCTCATACAAGGTTTCATCATGATAAGGTAGTCCTTAGGGGACTCATCCACACTTTATGCCAAAGGTGGTGTCACCTTTTCATTTAAACCAAGTGGTTTACCTTCCTGTATTCTTCCCAAGGCCTCACGCCTCAAATGCAGAAAGGAATCTTCATACTTTGGACTGTAAAAGAGCTTTAGCCTTTTACTTGCAAGGGACACAGCAACATAGAAAGTCTTCTCAACTCTTTGTTGCTTTTGATCCTAGTCATTTGAGACTTCCAGTCTCCAAAAGAACACTATCCAGCTGGATTGCACAGTGTATATCTTTTGCTTATGAGAGTAAGAACCTTCCTCTTGAAGGCCATGTCACATCTCAAAATGTGAGAGCCATGGCAGCCTCTATGGCTCATCTTCACTCTGCGTCTATCGACGACATCTGTCGAGCAGCTACTTGGGCTTCGGTTCATACCTTCACAGCCCATTACTGCTTAGACAAGAACTCCCGCCAGGATGCCTTGTTGGGTCGGGCTGTTCTTCAACACCTGTTCCATACTTAATCAACTCCTACCCACCATCCCTGGTAGGATGCCAGAGATCTATGGGGAGGGGGACTGGAGCCCTTTCACAGGGACACACAATTTCTGAGGCCTTCTCCCTGGCATCTGCAGCTAGGGAGTCCCCATATATGAAGACTACAATCCTGCTTGTTCCTGGAGATAGCATAGTTACTCACCTGTAACAAGTGATCTCCGGGAACAGCAGGAATTTAGTCTTCACAACCCACCCACCTCCCCTAGGAGTTGTATCTCTCTATCTCTCTCTCTTTCCCTCTCTCTTTGTCTCAGCTTTAAACTCAACTGGAGAGGGGCCGTTGGGAAAGGCGGGAAGGCAGCACGCAGGCGCTATGGGATGCTCCCAAAAGCTTTCCTATTGGACGCTGGGGAGCGTTCCCGCGCAGGCTGCGTCGGTACCGACGATACCCATATGTGAAGACTAAATTCCTGCTGTTCCCGGAGATTACGTTATCTCCAGGAACAAGCAGGAATGAGTCTTCACATATGGGTATCGTCGGTACCGATGGAGCCTGCGCGGGAACACTCCTCAGCGTCCAATAGGAAAGCTTTTGGGAGCATCCCACAGCGCCTGCGCGCTGCCTTCCCGCCTTTCCCAACTGCCTCTCTCCAGTTCTTCTTTTCCGTGGAGCTAGCAGGTCATGTTCCTGTCACCACAGAAGAAGTTCTTTATTTTTTCTTTATTCTTTTGTGTCGCGTCTGCCTTCTTCGACGTCGGACCGGTACCGCCGGTCTTTTCTTTTCTTTCTCTAAAAAAACCCCCTTATACTTTCTTCACTGTGCATTTTAGGTTTTGGGCCTTAGGCCTAAAAATTTTTTCCTCATGGAGAAGCCCGCCTCCGGATTTAAAAAGTGCACAAAATGTGGCAGTACTATTTCTGCCACCGACACCCATGATTGGTGTCTAAAATGTTTGGGTCCTGACCATTCCATCACGGATTGTGTGTCCTGTACCATGATGTCTAAAAGAGGTTGGCAGAACTGAGCAGCCAAGCTCAGTACCTTGTTTCCCTCTGATGCAGCTCCGGTGGCATCGACGTCTTCCAGGGCTTCTTCTTCCTCCCATGGATCTCGGGTAACCAAGCATAAATCTGGCCGGTCCTCGAAGGGCAAATCTCCCTCTAAGCATCGAGATGCCTCCTGGCTTGTCCTCGAGGACTCCGCACCGGCAAAGTTACCCCGGCGGGAAGTTCCGGCTTCCAAAGCATTGTCTATGGGGTCACAGGTTGACATTGATGGCTCGGCCTCGACCGATCAGCTGTTGCCGTGTTCTGGGGTACCGGTGGCTCCCCGGTGGCGTCGATGGATCAGAAGACTCTGAAAATGCAGCACACCCTGACGGCATTCATGCAGGCTGTGACGCCTCCGTTACCGCAACAATCCCCGTTGCCGGTACCGGCTCCAGCACCGGCATCATTCCCGGTGCCGGTACTGATTGCATCGACATCGGCTTCGGTGTCGACTGCAACGGTACCCTGTCCTGTGATGCCCATCGGTACCGAACTGGTACCGGTTACTCCCGATGTCGATCCCACTCGGTACGCATATCGGGCTTTACAGGAGCATCCAGACAGGCGATACTTCGATTCCTCTGAAGACTCTGACGAGTCCGAAGGATCTGTCGAGGCATCAATACTTCTTCCTCAGGAGTCGTCTTCTCCTAAACGAAGAATGTCTCCTCCAGAAGACTTGTCTTTTCAAGACTTCATTAGGGAGGTGGCTAGGGGCCTCTCCAACACAGTGGCCCCTGAGTCAGAGCCTAGAGCCAAGCAGCTGGATATTCTACAATATCCTAAGGCTCCTAAAGAGGCAGCTACTTTACCTGTTCATGAGATTTTGTATGATCTCATGTTGAGCATGTGGGAGACACCTCTTACTACCTCTCCTCATTCTCGCAGGTTAGACACCATGTATTGTGTCCCTCCTTGTCCTGGCTTTCATAAGACTCAGCTTCCTCACCACTCTATTGTGGTAGAGTCTGCCATGAGAAAGATAAAGAGTGCAAAAAGACACTGATCTAATCCTCCAGGACGTGAATGCAGGACCCTAGATGCTTTTGGCCGTAGGGTTTTTCAAGCTTCTATGCTAGCTGCCAGAATCAACTCCTATAGTCTCTATATAGGGATGTTTCTAAAGGAAGTCACAGATCATCTGCAGACTTTAACCCCTTTTATTTCAGAAGATAAAAGGCAGGAGTTTCTCACTTGGCTCAAACATGCCCAGGATGTTTCCAAATTTTCCAACTGTGCAGCCTTTGACTCTTTTGAGTGTGTAAGCAGAGCTTCGGCTATTGCCATAGGTGCACGCAGAATTGCTTGGCTACAAGCTTCTGATTTGGAACTCTGGGTCCACGATGAATTAGGAAATCTTCCTTGTACAGGTGAAAACCTTTTTGGCAAGGATTGGCAAGCAAAGGCCACTCAGATGGATGCTGAGAACTCCGCTTTGGATCGACTTTCAAAGTCCACCTCTGCTCCTGCTAAGAAAAGATTGTTCAAAAAGACATCTTTTTCTAAAAAGGGAAGATATTATCCTGCTTATGGTCAGCAGGCATCTTCTGCAGGTCGTTTTGCTGCAAAACGTCAGCAAACACCTAAACAGGCCAAGTCAAAGGCTGCTAGGCCTTCCACGGCCCAGCAGCCTCAGCCTCCTCAGGGCCTTTGACTTGTAACTAGAGAACTTAGCCTTTCTAGCTCTGGAAGAACCAGAGCCCCTCACCATTCCAGGAAGGTTAGCTTACTTTGCTCCCAGATGGGAACAAATCACAGCAGAGCAATGGACCCTCTCCATCATAAGGGAAGGGTACAAGCTTCATTTCTTAAGCCTTCCTCCTCGCACCATGGTGAAACAGTTCAATTCTCCAACATCTCTCCTCAACCTTCTGGGTCAGGAGATTGCCACCCTTCTTGCCCAAGGGGCAATAGAAGAAGTACCTCTTCTTCAACAGGGCTCAGGGTTCTACTCCCCTTATTTTCTTATCCCAAATAAAACAGGGGGCTACAGACCCATATTAGATCTCAGAGAATTGAACAAGTTTCTATTCAAAGAGAAATTCAAGATGATTTCTCTTGGTGCTCTGCTTCCATACCTTCAGAGTCAGGACTGACTTTGTTCTCTAGATCTCAAGGATGCGTACACCCATGTCCTCATCCATCCAACACACAGAAGGTTCCTTCGGTTCCTTTTCAGGGAAAGCACTACCAATACAGGGTGCTTCCGTTCGGTCTGGCCTCTGCACCAAGGGTATTCACGAAATGCATGGCAGTAGTAGCTGCATTTCTACGCACTCTAGGAATATTTGTCTTCCCTTACCTGGACGACTGGCTCATTCGAGCTCCATCCCAGTCAGAGGCCCAGAATTGTCTAACCTGCACAATGCGTGTTCTCCAGTATTTGGGACTGGTAATAAACATCCCAAAATCAAATCTCACCCCTACTCAGCCTCTGGAGTTTATAGGGGCCTTGCTGGATACCACAACTGCAAGTGCCTATCTTCCTCAGGCCCGTTGCCTACGCTTAGTGCAGTTAGCCTCCCAGATACAGTTAAAGTCCCATTTAACTGCTCGAGAGATGTTACAACTCTTAGGCCACATGGCATCTACCGTGCACGTGGTTCCATATGCTCGCCTTCACATGAGGGCAGCTCAATGGACTTTGTCCACCCAATGGACTCAGGTATCAGGTTACCTGTCATACAAAATAGCAAACTCCAGTCTCCTTTTTTGGTCTCTCCAGTGGTGGACGTCCTCTCCAAATCTGTTGCTGGGGTCCCCTTTTCAGCAGTCACTACCCCAAGCAACTCTTACAACAGACGCTTCTCCAATGGGTTGGGGAGCTCATCTGCAGGATCTCTCCACCCAGGGCATCTGGTCTCCACAGGAGACTTCTCTGCATATCAATCTCTTGGAACTCAGAGCAATATTCTTAGCTCTAAGAGTGTTCCATTCCCTGCTCAGCTACAGGACAGTCCTCATCCATACGGACAACCAAGTAGCCATGTTCTATGTAAACAAGCAGGGCGGGACTGGCTCTCTGTCGCTTTGCAACGAAGCTTTGCGACTATGGGCCTTCGCCAGAGAGTATCACATTCATCTTCTGGCAGTATATCTTCCAGGCGTTCAAAACTCTTGGGCAGACAGACTCAGTCGAGTTCTGCTTCCACACGAGTGGTCCCTCCACATGATCCAGGTAGCCAGGATTTTTTGAATTTGGGGAACCCCGGACATAGACCTCTTTGCAAGTCCGTGGAATGCTAAACTTCCCCGGTTCTGTTCCAGAATTCCGTGTCAGGGAGTTCAGGCCAAGGATGCCTTCCTCCTGCACTGGGGTCAAGACTTCCATTATGCCTTTCCACCCATTCCCCTAATTCCCAAAACACTATTCAAGCTTCAGAGAGATCGAGGAACCATGATCCTCATAGCACCACATTGGCCACACCAAGTGTGGTATCCTCTACTTCTGCATCTCTCTCAAGCTCCTTCCCTGGACTTGGGCTCTGCACCAGACCTTCTATCCCAGGAGAAGGGAACGTTGTGGCACCCAAACCCCCAGTCTCTTCATCTCAGGGCTTGGTTGCTGAAGGCCTAGATCTTCAAGGTTTTCATCTCTCTCAGCAAGTCAGAGATATTATTCATGCCTCTAGAAAGCCTTCTACTAGACGTTCCTATGCTTTCAAATGGAAAAGATTTACCATTTGGTGTTCAGAGAAAGGTCCTAACTCTCTTGCAATACCTTTGAATTCTTTACTAGAGTATCTCCTGCATTTATCCCATGCAGGTCTTAAAACGAATTCAGTAAGAGTCCATTTGAGTGCTATTGCAGCGTCCCTCAAGCCTCTCAATGGACAGCCTATTTCCTCTCATCCTCTTATAACAAGATTCATGAGAGGGCTTCTTCTAACTAAACCTCCCATTAGACCACCTCTAGTGGCATGGGACTTAAAACTGGTTCTTGGCCAGCTTATGAAGCCACCCTTTGAACCTTTAGCCACCACCTCCTTGAAATTTCTTTCTTGGAAAGTTATCTTTCTCATTGCAGTCACCTCAGCACGCTGCATCAGTGAATTGCAAGCTTTGGTGGCTAATCCACCTTATACAAGGTTTGATCATGATAAGGTAGTCCTCAGGACCAATCTACACTTTATGCCCAAAGTGGTCTCGCATTTTCATCTAAACCAAGAGGTATATTTACCTGTCTTTTTTCCAGGACCTCATGCATCAAGTGCAGAGAGGAATCTTCATACCTTGGATTGTAAGAGAGCTCTTGCTTTTTACTTACAAAGAACACAGCAACATAGAAAGTCTTCTCAACTCTTTGTTGCTTTTGATCCTTCTCATTTAGGACTTCCAGTTTCTAAGAGAACACTGTCGAACTGGATTGCTCAGTGTATTTCTTTTGCCTACCAGAGTAGGTACCTTTCTCTGGAGGGCCATGTCACAGCTCACAATGTGAGAGCCATGGCAGCCTCAATGGCTCATCTAAACTCTGTGTCCATCGACCAAATCTGTCGAGCAGCCACCTGGGCCTCGGTTCATACCTTTACAGCCCATTACTGTTTGGACAAGGACTCCCGCCGGGATGCCTCGTTTGGTCAGGCTGTTCTCAAACACCTGTTCCATTCCTAATCAACTCCTACCCACCTACCCTGGTTGGATGCCAGAGATCCATGGGGGGAGGTAGAGTCCTTTTCAAGGACACACAACCTGGGGTCTTCCCCTGGCATCTGCAGCTAGGGAGTCCCCATATGTGAAGACTCATTCCTGCTTGTTCCTGGAGATAGCACAGTTACTTACCTGTAACAGGTGATCTCTGGGAACAGCAGGAATAAGTCCTCACAACCCACCCACCTCCCCTAGGCGTTGTATCTCTCTATCTTTCCTTTCCTCTCTCTCTCTTTGTCTCAGCTTTAAAACTCGAACTGGAAAGAGGCGGTTGGGAAAGGCGGGAAGGCAGCGCGCAGGCGCTGTGGGATGCTCCCAAAAGCTTTCTTACTGGACGCTGGGGAGCGTTCCCGCGCAGGCTCCGTCGGTACCGATGATACCCATATGTGAAGACTTATTCCTGCTGTTCCCAGAGATCACCTGTTACAGGTAAGTAACTGTGCTTTACAGGTGAGTAATTATGCTATATCTGCTGTTTAGCTAGATGTTTGTTCTGTGGCCTGCAAGAAAATGTGCTGGGGTTGTATGGAGCAATAATAAGCTTTGGGGTAGGTTGCTAGGTTTAGAGAGATTTGTAGCCAAGATCAGAGAGTTAATTGTTTCTGTATCGGTTTGCTAGTGAGGATTATAGTGGCATAGTGAGAAGAGATATTAGTTACATACAGTTTTGAACGAGGTTTGCCTCTGAAGATCTTCTGTGCCTACTTTCCATGCCTAAGGGCTATGGAAAAGGGCCCTCTGGCAAGGCCCTCAGGCGCAGGCGTGCCTCGGGGCGCCTTTAAATTTAAAGTCTTTGAAGGGGACCCGATTGGCTTTGCGGTGCAGGTCGGGGAGGAGCGATCCTTCCCACTCCCCCAATGCCTCTCAGGTTGGCCCCGGCGAGGTGATGCTGGCGGCAGCTTCCTCTTCGCGCCTCAGGGGCGCCTTTAAATTTAAAGTCTTTGAAGGGGACCTGATTGGCTTTGCAGTGCAGTCCTCCACCTTGACCTTCAGTATAGCAATTCTGACATCCCTTCAACAGGTTTAGAGTGAAAAGATCAAAGGTTCATCAAGTCCACATCTTAGGAGTTTTTCTATGTCATGATCATGTTTTTCCCACTTCTAGAGGGGTCTTTATAGTTTGTTTCAATTCAGGTAAGACAACCTGTTGTCGAGGGTCTGTTAGTCCATCCATATGCATCTGTTTATGCATGTGCAAACAAATGCATTTAGAGGAAATTAGAAGAAAAGGAAGGAGTGTGTGTCACCCAAACACTGAAGGAACTGCAGTGGAGAAAATGGAGGAGTTGGTGGAGGTTCCCACCCCTTTGCTGGCTGAAGAGTACCCCAGAGCTGTGGTGGCTGAAGGAGGGGTGTGCTGGTGGGGTTCCCAGGCCCACTGCATAAGAAGAAGCAGCTCATCACAGCGGTAAGAGGAGGAAAGTCACAGGCTTGTTGGCAGAAGAGGCAAAAAAGGAACCAGAGTTGGTAGTGCAGATGAGGTGAGGGGGAGAGGATTGAACGGAATGATGATGTGAAGAGGAAGTGGGGGGGATGACTCGGCATAAAATAATCCCTCCCCATTATTTACTTACTCTTCCACAGCACTTATTCAGCGCTGTGCTCTCTGAGCCTCCTTCACCATTCATACTTTCCAACAGGACTTGTGGCCCGGGACAGAAATTAGAGAAGGGCCTCCAAAACCATATCTCCTTCAGCTTCAGGCAAGCTTGTGGCCCCTTTGGGTATGGGGGCCTAGGGCATTGTCTTGGTTGCATCCCGTAATACCAGCTTGTGCCTTTTATCCAGTCCCACTGTCACTCATAAACCCCCATCCACTCACTGACTCACTATGCCCCCCTTCCACCTGTCATAATCCTCCCATTCACTCGCTCACTCAGACCCTTCCATGCATAGCTCTACCTCCCATCCTAATTCTCCATCCATCCCCTCACACTTTTTCACTCATGCTCCCGCCCCCAGTCATGTTCTTCATTAGCAAAACACGCCTTTGCGCAATGCTTAGAGCATGTATTCTTCAATTTGTCTCTTTAAAATCTCTGCCCATCAGGTTCAACCTTTTTTTCTGCTTGGCTGTGCAACTAATCTTATTCAGTGTTAGGATGTTGTGTTTGTCAATAACATGCGTTTTGTCAAACGGTCCATTTTTCTCAACCATGTTTAATAATGCTGCACGCACTACCTGTTGCGACAAACGATTAACCCATACTTTCGTTTCCTGTTTCCAGGAGGTTATTGAGTGCTGTGAGGCCATCGGGAAGGAGGGCATGGCATTGAACTCTGGACTAGGGGAGCTTCTCCCCCTTCCCCTTCATCCTGGGTTGGGGAGTTCTGCTCAGAAAATGTATGAATCTCTCCCAGAGCAGGCAGGGAGAGGATACCGACGGAAAGTGGTTGTAACAAACTCAATGGCGGAATCCTCGTTCTCCCTTGCTACTGTCCGTTACATCATTGACACTGGAATAGAACAGAAAAATGTAAGTTAGAATGGCAATGAGCATTTAGAGCCTCATGCATTTTTTTCAAGCATAATGAGGTAAAAGGTAGGGCACCCATGTTTTCAGATAAAATGATGGGCTGCTGAATGTATTGTAGCGGAATTTTCTATACTAATTCTTAAGACTGGGAGAGTGTTAACGTTTTCAGTGAAACATTTTTAATTGGCATGCTACAAAATGGACACAGGAGGACTTTAATTACAAAGAAAGAACAACTCTAAAGGGAGCTTTGTAAAAAAGATAGCTTACTGTATATTCCATCGAGTAACTGGGAAGGCATGGAACTAGAATTTAAGCTGGAGTCTCAACTGTATCACTGATTTTTCTCTTGAATTTTAGAAAATGTCACTTGATCATCCTTTGCTTCAGTTTACTCATCTGACTGGCTGCTGATTAAGTCTTGTTCTGACTTTCCCACTCACATTTCGGAGGCTTTATGTTGACTAGCTATTCAAACCAGAGGAGTCTGCATGTGAAGTACTTTAGGATGCTGCTAGTGCTGACGTGCGCCATGGAATTAGTTCACACTAATGCCATTCATGCAAATTATTTTACCGCATGTCTCATTTTATATAGTGGGACCTTGTTAGTGACGAAGGTTAATGGCATTAGCGTGCGGTAATACAGTAGCATACATTACCTACTCTAGCTGTAAATTTATATTTGATTTTGCAAGCCTTTGTTAGCATCACTTTTTCTGATGTGTGCCAGAGTTCATACTAAAATATTTTTGTGGATTATAGGTTGTGTGTTTTTTTTTTTTTTAAAACATTGGGCTTTCTGTATGAATGTTGCCACTGGTGCTAAATGCTCAGCACAGGTGATAATTGCTCTCGGCAGTGTGAGGGAGATGATAAAAGGGTTAGTGCATTTATGTTTAAATGTTTTAAGGGAAATTTCAGTAGGATAATAGTAGCAACTTTCCATTCTCCAGGAACAAGCAGGAAGTTGGTCCTGACATATGGGTGACGTCAGCACTGATGGAGCCGGCGCGGAGCATTTCTCCAGCTCTCAAAGAAAGCCTTTGGGACATGCTACCAAGCATGCGTGGTCCCCTTCCCGCCCAAGGGTGCCATTTTGCTCAGTCTACTTTTTTCTGTGGAGCCCAAGGGACATCTGTCCCGTTCCCTGGAAAAAAGCCTTGCTATATACTTAAAAAATTAGCTGTTCCAGGTTTGCGTACTAGTTTCTATTCCCATCTCAAGCCGGCACCGGCCTGGCACTGTTCTTGACTCCTTTCCCCTTTTTTTGATTGAGGCTTGCCTCGACCAGCATTTGCACCTTTTCTTGCCCGGGGGTCGTCGATCCCAGCTGGGTGTTAACCACCTTGTCCCCGGGTGAGTTCAAAAAATGTGACCGCTGCAGTCAAATTGTCTGTTACCATCACCCATGACTGCTGCTTATGCTGCCTGGGACCGGACCATTATAGCACCTCCTGTGACCTGTGCCAGGCCATGATGCCTAAAACCAATTAAAAGAGGTCTGAGTTGCAGGAGAAAACTGTTCCCAAGGTCCAACTCTGCACTGGCCTCCCTGACGCTGAGTTCCAAGCCCAGCATTTCCTGTGAGGCCCGAGTGTCCTTGGAGTGCTGCAGTGGCGGCTTCTCTGAGAAGACCTCGGACCCCGAGTGAAAGAAGAAAAAATCCTCTAAGTCTGTCAACATTCCACTGGGGAAACCTGGTAAGACCGCTCGGAGGGACTCTGGCAACTCCAAGAAGTGTTCCACCAAGATCTTCAAAAAGGATTCCTCAGCTGGTGGAGACCGTGTGAAGTTCCACGAGTCTGTAGTCCTCATAGACGATGCACTTGTGAGAGTGCCAGTGCTGGACCCAAGATCCTTTGTGCCTGCACCGAAAGCTGCGGAGCCTTCTGGCTTGGAATCCAGAATGGCAGTCATGGAGCAGAACATCACTGCTATCCTGACCATGCAGCAGGCAATGATGGCTGGTTGGTCCACATCTGCCCCGACAACCGGGCCCCCGACTTCAGGGGAGTCCCCGGTCGTCAAGCAGAGCTCTGAGTGCCACCAGCCTTAGCGCCACCAGCCTTGGGTAAGTCCCCCGGTCCTGGTCCTGTTCCTCGGGTACCTGGTCCTCCCCAGCTAGTTTCCAAGACTTGGACCACAGGTCCTCAGGAGGCCCTTCGGTGCGGGCCTCGAGGCAAGGAGTTGCAGGGACTCAGACTCGTTCCCCCCCTCGACTCAGAGTGGGAGACTGACGACGAGGCCTCCCCGGAAACCAGACTGCACGAGACATCCCCTCAGACCCATCTCCTCTGGCGCCATTCTCCTCCAGAGGACATGGCCTTCCACGACTTTGTCAGAGATATGGCTAGAGCCCTCTCGATGCAAACAGAGTTGGAGGAGGACCTGCTCACTGAAGAACTGGAGATTCTCCAATTTGAGTCTCCACCCAAGGAAACTCTCACAGTGCCAGTGCAGCCAATCTTCGAGTGGCTACTGTTACGGATGTGGGAGACCCCGTCGTTGGTACCAGTGGTCAGCCAACACCTCGATGCTGTATACCACGTCAGGAAGGGGCCGGGGTTTCACAAGCCCTAACTGTCACATAACTCCAGGGTTATCGAGTCAACCATTCAAAAACGCAAAAGCAAGAAGACTTACTCTTCTGTCCCCCCTAGAAGGGATGCTAGAGTCCTCAATGCCCTTGGGCACAAGTGCTACCAGGGCTCGATGCTGGGGTGTCGAATCCAGTATACATAGTCATGAATCTGAAGGCTCTGACCCAGGGATTATCCAGATTCTCAGCGGGACTGGCCAGGGAACCTCTCCAACGGTTCCAAGCTCTGAACTCTGGGATCCAAGGACTGCTCGAAGTTCCTCTCCCAGGCTGCCTACAACAGATTTGAGTCAGCAGCACAAGTAGCAGCGGTAGGCATTGGGGCTCGATGCCAAGCCTGGCTACAGTCCTCAGACCTTGAGCAATGGGTCCAGGGCAAGCTGCTCGACATCCCCTGCACCGGTGAGAACCTGTTCAGCCAAACCCATGGCCAACAAGGCGGCTGAGATAGAAGCCGAAGTGGTGACCTGCCAGAGGTTCTCAAAGAAGACCTCTTTACTTGCAAAAAAACCCTCGAGGGAAAAGTCCCCTATTCCCCGGGAAAAGGGGGCACTTCTAACAGAGTCACCACTACCAGTCCTTCTCGGGCCAGCAACAGGGTTCTCACCCTAAGAGGCAGGGCCAAGGAGCTCAGAAATCCAAGACCCAGAAGCCCCAGGCCCCGGCTCCAGCCCAACCAGGGGGGAGCTTTTGACTCGCGGGGCAAGGCCTCCACTCCCCCGGGAGACCTTCACAAGTCTACAGGAGGCTGCCTGGCACTCTTTTCCCACAAGTGGGCCAAAGTCACCTCAGACCAGTGGGTGATGCATTTGGTAAAGGAGGGATACCTCCTTCACTTACAACAAGACCACCCAGGTCCTTTTCCAGGAGAGCCAGTGCAACCTCTCCTTCACCAGACCCTTCTGCTCACAGAGCTCGCAGGTTTGCTTAGGGCAATGCAGCAGATCCTGTACCCAAGCATCTATGGGGAAAGGGCTTCAACTCAAGGTACTTGCTTGTCTCAAAAGAACGGGGGGCCTCAGGCCCATACTAGACCTGCAAAACGTAAACAAGTTTCTGGTGAGGGAGAAGTTCAAGATGCTCTCCCTTGGAACACTGCTGCCTTATCTCCACCAGGGAGATTGGCTGTGCTCCTTGGACCTAAAGGATGCAGATACTCACATCCTGATCCACCCCTCCCCCAGCCAGTACCTACGGTTTGTGGTGGGAGGAGGGAACTATCAGTGCAGAGTACTGCCCTTCGGCCTGGTCTCCTCGCCAAGGTCTTTACCAAGTGCTTGGTGGTGGTAGCCACCCACTTGCGCCTACAAGAGGCTTTCGACGTCCCCACCTGGACAACTGGCTAATCAGGGGTGATATGGCCTCAGAGGTCGGTCAGGCTGCAGCGCATACAACCCTCCTGCTGCATCACCTAGGGTTCGTCATCAACTACCCCAAATCCCATCTCTCTCCAGCCCAAAGTCTGAAGTTCATAGGAGCTTGGTTGGACAAGTTACAGGTCAAGGCCGTCCTCCCAAGAGAAAGGGCAGACCATCTCATACAACTGGCAGTAGAGGTACAGCACCGCCGGTCCATACCGTCTCGCCTCCATCTCCGCCTGTTGGGCCACATGCCCTCAACAGTCCATATCACACCATTAGCCTGCCTGCACATACAGACAGCCCAATGGTGCCTCCACTCTCAGTAGACTCAAGCCACAGGCAAACTATGGAACAGGGTTAGAGTCTCCTGCCAACTGGCGAAGTTCCTCACTTGGTGGCAAAACTTGCACCACCTTCAGGCACCCGCACCGCAGAGGATCCTGACAACCGATGCTTCCCTCCTGGGTTGGGAGGCGCATTGTGGGGACCACTGCATGGAATTCAGCTGGTCCCAGGAGGAGTCACTCTTGCAGATCAATCTTCTAGAACTCCAGTGCAATCTTTCTGGCCCTGTGAGCTTTTCGCCACCACCGACCTGTGCTGATCCAGACAGACAACCAGGTGGCCATGTTTTATATCAACAAGCAGGGGGGCAGTGGCCCTCCTCTCCTTTGCAGTGCACAACAGCATGCTCCTACGAGCGGTATACCTGCCAGGCCAGGGCACTGCTTAGCAGACAGACTGAGCAGAGTCCTTCACCCACACGAGTGGTGCTTGAACCTCAGGGTAATGAAGCAACTCGTCCACCGCTGGGGTAGGACCATGATAGACTTTATTGCCTTCCTGGACAATGCGTAGCCACCTCGCTTCTGCTCGCGCCAGCCACACCCAGGGAGAGTGGTGGCAGATGCCTTTCTGATATCGTGGTCAGAGGGTCTACTCTATGCATTTACACCGACTCCCTCCCCTCCCCCACCGGTCGCCAAGACCACCTTCAAGGGTCCAGAGCAAGGGAGCGTCGTTTATACTGATTGCACCTAGGTGGCCCAGGCAACCCTGATTCCCTCTGTTGCTTTCCCTGTCGGCACTCCCAGTCCCACTGGGCTGGACCCTGGACCTCCTGTCCCAGGAGGAGGGTCCCTTCGTGCACCCCAACCTGGGGTCACTAATGCTATTGGCGTGGCTACTTGAAAGGGTAGTGCTGACCCTTTTCAACCTTCCAGGGGAAGTCTAGGAGATCCTACTGGCCTCCCGAAAACCCTCCACCAGGCGAGCTTATGCCTTTAAGTGGAGAAGGTTCTCCGCCTAGTGTGCGGAAGAGGAGGAGACTCCCTTCTCCTGTCATGTGCAACTGGTTCTTCAATACTTACTGCACCTGTTGCACAGGCTGAAATCCAACTCTGTGAGGGTGCATCTGAGCACCATAGCCATGCACCACCATTCTATCAAGGGAAAACCCCTCTCAAACCAGCCCCTGGTCTCTAGTGAAGTGGGACCTCAATGCGGTGCTCTCCCAGCTCACTAAACCACCAGTCGAGCCTCTGGCCACTTGTTACCTGAGATACCTGTCTTGGAAAGTGGCCTTTCTGGTGGCCCTCATGTCCACTCGAAGGATGAGTAAATTCCAGGCCCTGCTGGTGAATCCACCATACACGAGGTTCTATAAGAACAGGGTGGTGCTCTGCACACACCTCAAATTCCTCCCTAAGGTGGTATCTCCTTTCCACCTTAACCAAGAGGTGGTCCTCCCCACCTTCTTTCCGCATCCTCATGCCGGCAGGGAGGAACTAATTCTTCATACACTAGATTGCAAGCGGGCCCTGTCCTTCTACTTGCGGCAGACTCAGGCTCCTCAGCTTTTTGTGTCTTATGACCTTAGTAGGCTGGGGCTCCCCATGACTAAACAAACTCTGTCCACTTGGATAGCAGACTGTATTGCCCTCACCTATGAGCGAGCTAGCCTCTCCCTCGAGCACCAGATCACAGCGCACGTTGAGTAAGGGCAATGGCCATGTCGGTGGCCAACCTCCACTCATTGCCAGTGATGGAGATTTGCAAGGCCGCCACATGGTCTTCAGTTCATACGTTCGCAGCTCACTACTGCCTGGAGAGCGAGTCCTGCAGGGACAGTGCCTTTGGCCAGGCAGTACTCTGTAATATTCTCGGGATGCAGGCAACTCCTGCCCTCCCGACCTTTCTGTGTTCAGGCTACCGGAGTGATGATGTGACACTAGGGTCTGCAAAGTCTCTCAGGGGGGCTCGCCTTCTGCAACGCATGACTACCCGATTGGTCGCCATTGGTGCTGTTGTGGTTCAATCCTCAGGAGCCTGGAGCTAGGGAGTCCATATGTGAGGACTGATTTCCTGCTTATTCCTGGAGAAAGTGTAGTTGCTTACCTGTAACAGGTGTTCTCCGGGAACAGCAGGAATCAGTCCTCACAACCAACCCCTCCCTCTGTCCCCTCGGAGTTACCTCCCTACATTGTGTTAGTTTTTACTGCCATCCTAGCTATGTCATATGATTTGAGGACTTGAGGTGCTTCTGTATAGATCGATGCATGACAGGATCGGAAGGTAAATCGAGAAATCAATCATTAATAATAAAAGAACAAAGATGGATCTTTACTCTACAGTCAGTGCGACCGGGCGGGCTTAAAACACAGATAGATTGGAATCTATGTGTCTAATCTCAAGACATCACATTTAACAACAGGAAGTCAGAAGTTGATATAAAGCCCACCCCATAGGCAGTTCGCATGCGCAGCGTTGTACAAAGTAACGGTTTGACGCTGAAGGAAACCCGAAGTCAAGTTCATGGTAAAACTCCTTTGAATATATTGTTGCATAACTGATATAGACATTTAATCTGAAAGAACACAGAACTAGCATGTGATTCCCTTTCTATAGAGTTGAGAATTTGGAAACATTTGAAGAAGTGATTGAAATTTTGAAGAACTGGAGAGAGGATGCATTTAAGGAATTAAGCCCCTGACGAAACAGCTTGGCAGTGAAACGTAGCAGCACTGAGACTGGCGTTGGGCATATTTACGATAAGCACATATCCTTTTCCTTTTCAAAGTTATCAGCGGCTTTTTAAAGTTACAACTTAATCATTGAGCAACGATAAGGGTCATTGATGCAAACTAGAGCATTTGGTCATTGTCAAATGAAGACCGTAGCTCTTAGAAGTCTGAGACCCATTGCCTTATACAATACTGATTAAAATCAGCTTGTATTGCATGGGAACGTGTATAAAACAAAAGTTCTGGTGATAATATTGGGGCATTATTGTATATGTGTATGTCATCTGATTGAGCAAGATGGCACCCTTGGGTGGGAAGGGGACCATGCATGCATGGTAGCATGTCCCAAAGGCTTTAGCTGGGGAAATGCTCCACGTGGGTTCTGTCGGCACTGACGTCACTGAGGACAGATTCCTGCTGTTCCCGGAGAACACCTGTTACAGGTGAGCAACTACACTTTCATTTCCCTTGATAAACAAAGGAATGTACTTTGTGGCAAAATTCTGCTTGCAAAAACGTGCCTCGAGGAACTCTGCAATTAGATTAAATATTATTGAACATCATTAATATTCTATAATTAAGGATCAATAATTTTGTAATTTATACATTTTATAATGAGATGCTTATTTGATATTCTGCTCTTTTATTGATTAACAGTATGTCAGCATGTATTTTATATTTGATTTTTAAAAAAAAAAAAATTATCCTTTTGCAACATACAAGCAAATATTCAAATCCCTTACCCAGATGGCCAACGGGAGGCTAAGTGAGATATTCAACAGCAGTATCTGAATTATGCTGCTGAATATTTCCACAGACTGCCCCAGCACTATCCAGGAGCAGCCTGTGGGAGGAGTGAGGGCAGCACAGTGAGAGCACATTTTCCATAAGAGCCTGTGCAGGTTGGTTGTCCCCATTTTATTCCTGGAGGAGAGACTCCATTACTGCCCTCTTAGACTTTGCATTGTGCTGACAAAGAGCATCTGATCAGCAATTACCCAAGGAGGGCGAGAGAACTTTGCCCATCAGGATGGGGGGTAGGGAGACCCACCTAGGCTGTAATAAGTTTACTTCCACTACCGATATATGTAGTATTTCCTTATCCATAACCATATACCGGAAGGAGTAGTCAACCCCAATCTGATCCTTCCTGGACTTCGAAACAGCGGACAGTTCTATGGATAGAACATATGCTGACTACTAGGAGTTTCCTGGGAAACCTTGCCTGTCTAGTCCAGGTAGTGGCTGTCAGTTAAAGACCACTAACCGATGGTTTAATAACTACAGTCATCCCTGACATGGAAATTATAGTGGGCTACCTTCATAGAGAAGCTAAGGCTTTCTACCTCCTACTGTGTCTCTTATGTCCATTTATTTTGGTGACTCCCTTGCCAAGGCCAGTCCCAGAGTTGGTTCAAGTACATTGTAGACTAGAGATAAAAGGACATTCTTGCTTTGAGCCTGGAGTGTTAGCAAACGTCTATCACCCAACTGCTTAAAATAGCGACCACATTAGTAGAAGACCTACCATCTGCATGTACAGAATTTGCAGATGCCTTCTAGGAGGAGGCAGAGAAATTACCTCTGCATGGGTCTAATGATTGTGCCTGTTAATAGATCAATGGGGCAATGCCTCCTAGAGGCAAAATGTACCACTTGATGGAACCAGAAGCAAGGGCCATGAAAGAATATATTCGAGATGGTCTTCAAAAAGGATTCATTAAGCCTTCTACATCGTCAGCAGGATTATTTTTTTTTTGTTGCTAAGAAGTATGGTAATCTATGCTCCAGTATTGACTACTGAGGTCTCAACAACATTACAACTAAAAACTGTTATCACTTTCCCTTAATCTGTGAATCATTTGACGAGATAAGATGCCTAAATTTCTATGAAGTTGGTCCTTTACGGAGAGTACATTTGGATCTGAATTAGGGGAAAAAGATGAGTTGGAAGACACTGTTTAACACACAGGATGGGCACTATGCAGGGCTGGCCCATTCACTAGACAGCCGCCTAGGGTGACAGGCCATGTGCTTTGGCACATATGGACTGCTGACTCCCTCCCTTGGGTGTGCTGAGCCATGCTGCCCTCCCCCCATGCTGAGCTGTGCCACCGCTCCCTGCTGTTTCTACTGATTCCAGCGGTGGGGACAAGGGGGTGGCTGGGCTCGACGGCAGTGGCCCGCAGCAGGCTATGTGCTTCAGCACGCATGGCTTCCACTTGTGACCTCCAAAGTTGTTGGGGGGGGGGGGGGGTCAGAAGCAGCAGGCCATGCATGCCGAAGCACATGGCCTGCCACGGCCACCTAGCTGAGCCAAGCCACTCCCTGACCCTGTCGTTGGAATCAGCAGCAGCGGGGGGAGGTGACTTGACATGGCAAGCAGGGGAGGTAGCGGCACAGCTGTGGCTTCTTTCTGGGGCAGCAGAAATCCTTGGGCCGTCCCTGCACTATGAATACTTAGTGATGCCTTTTTGAACTATATAATGCCCCTGCCATCTTCCAAAACGTTCAGTGACGTCTTTAGAGATGTCCTCATCTACCTAGACAATATTCTTATTTTCCTCCACTCTTACTCTCCATCATCAACATGTTTGAAAAATGTCTGAGGCCACCAAGGTATCCGGACACATGAATGGTTGAGGAAAAGTAGACTGAAACCAAAGGATGAAAGATTGATAGTTGCAGCCCAGGACAGCGGATTGCGGATGAGATGGTTTACGGCGTGTATTGAAAAAACTGGCACAACAGACATATGTCGATTCTATAAGAAAGAGCTGGAAACAGTAACTCACCTAATAGCAGGTTGTGAAGTTCTGATGGCGGAAAATGTTTATACGGAAGGGCACAACAAAGTAGCATGCCTCCTCCACTGGAAACTCTGTAAACACCACAGCATCACTGTCCCTGAAAAGCACTGGGATCATGACCCTAAGAGAATAACAGAGAATGAAGAGGCTATGATCACCTGGGATATTCCCATTCCAACGGATAAGAAACTGGATGCCAGAAAACCTGACATAGTGGTAAAGGAGAACACCAGAACAGCATCGATAATAGAAGTGTCAGTACTGAGTGATTATTCTATGAATTGCGTGGAGAGGGAGAAGATCTTGAAGTATCAAGAAATGCAATCAGAGACCAAGAAAATGTGGAGAAAGATACAGAAATATTTCCCATTGTACTGGGAGCCACAGGCCTGATAAAGAAGAATTTCCAAACACATCTTGGCAAACTACCCATACATGTTACATCTTATGACCTCCAGCAGGAGGCTCTCTTTGGCATGATGCAAGTATCACGCCGAGCATTAGCAGTAAATTTGAGAGATTAAGATCATATTCCACATACCCTGGCTTAGAAGTGAGGTTCATGATTGCCATGGTATGTGCAAAACTAATCCATTAGGAGAAACTACCCCGAGTATATACTATCCACCACAGGATTGGATTTGGACCCTGCCAAGGTATTGGCCATCATAGATGGATTCCGACCTCAAAGTCTAAAGGCAATTCAATGTATCGTAGGCTTTGCTAGCTATTACCACCATTTTAGCACGGGATTCTTTAGCATTGCTGCCCCCGTTTCTGCCCTAATGAGTAAGGGGGCTAACTCCAACTAATGGCTTCTTGAGGCAGTTAAAGCATTTCAGGACTTCAATACCCTCCTTCCTGACTGCTTCTGTCTTTTGACACATCCCAGCCCTCATCTGTCCTTTTATGGAGGTTGATACTTTGGAAGTTGGGGTAGGGACAGTTTTCTCTCAGCAGGATCCAACCAAGTTCCACCCTTGTGCACATCTCTCCAGAAAACGTTTTTGAGCATAGATGAACTGTAACATTGGTAACTGGGAGTTGCTAGCAATTAAGTGGGCCTTTGAAGGCACTCTGTATCCTATAATGGTTTTTACATATCTCAAGAATTTGGAATATATACAGTCTTCTCAAAGATGAAGCCTCTGCCAGGCCAGTTGGCATTTTTCTTTACCAGATTCTTTTTCATGATGTCCTGTTGGCCTGGTTTGAAGAATAGTAAAACAGACACCACCTCCAGGAGTTTGTTTGCAAGCCTTTCAGGAGCCATCATACCATCAACCAAGACTGTGGATACCTTAAACACAGAATATACCATCAAATTGCAACAGACCCAGGCAATGGCACCCAATAATAACCCCCCCCCCTCCCACACACACACACAGACAGATTCATTGTCATTTTGTTCCCAACAACATACGACAAGCCAGAAATGCATAACAGCAAACAGGTAGGACATCCATTGGTTTATAAGACCATACATCTGTTAAGTTGCTGTGAATGGAGGCCAACTATGATATATATGACATCAAAAAGTATGTTTTCTCCTATATATTCTGTGCTCCAGCAAAGTCGTCTTATGCCCAATGTCGGGATTACTTCAAACTCAGTCTGGGCTCTTGGTCCCACATCTCAAATGGATTTTATTGTGGGCCTTTCTGCAACAAAGGATAATACACTTAGCTGGGAGACAGTGAAAAGGTGTAGTAAATTGGCTCACTTTATGCCCTTATCTAAACTGCCCACATCAACCCAATTAGTGGCCCGCTTATGTGTAACACATTTTTTTTTTTTGCTTGCATGTTATACCTGAGGACATTATACCCAGTAGAGGAGCCCAATTCATTTCCAAATTTTGGAGGGCCTTCAGCAAGCAATCGGGAGTAAAAAATTCTTTGGCATCCCACCCTAGTCCGGTAGTCAGACTGAGAGGAACAACCAGTTTCTGGAATAGTTCCTATGCAACTACATTTCTGAGCATTAAGACAATTGGACTGAGCTATTGCTCTGGGCAGAATTTGCACATCATAATGCTTCTCAGTCTTTTATTAATTCCACCCCCTTTTACAGTGTGTATGAAAGATATCAGTAGAGTCTTCATGCATAACATTGTTGCCACAGGCATCCCGGCAGTGGATCACCTCATCCGCCATGTGAAGAAGATTTGGCAATCTGTCTTGTCTGTCCTGCACTTGGCCTCACAAAAACAAAAGCGACTGGCAGACCGCTATCCTCATGCCGGCCTGCAGTATAAGGTGGGAGATGAAGTGTAGCTGTTCACCAGAAACATTTAGCTCTCGTTATCTTCCTCCAAGTTGGGTCCAAAGTACATTGGCCCCTATCAGGTACAAGAAATCAGGGTTAATGTTAGATATGCTGGGTCCCAAAACCTGCTGTCAGGTTGTACCACCTTCAGCTTTGAGCAAATTTGGAACCCTCTGGCATGGGGTCCCAGGACAATTTCCCTCTTTGCACCCCCCCCCTCCCAGTACTGGCCAGTACTATATGTGTGAAATTCCCACATTCTCTGTGTTCCTAATGTCTTTCATGTATCTCTAATTAAGCTAGTGCACAACTGCGGGAAAGGGAGGTTATCTCCTTGTCCACTCACTGAAGATGGAAATATTGAATATGAAATTCAAACCATCATAGATTCTCCATACTCCCAGCATAAACTACAGTATTTAGCGCACTGGAAGGTTTCTGGATCAGAAGAAAGAACTTGGGTGGATGCTACTTATGTTTGTCAATCAAGTTTTGTGACATGCATAGCCAGTATTTTACTAAGCCCAGTCCTAGGCCCTGCTAAAGGGGGGGGAGGGGAAGGTACTGCCTAGTACGTATCTGCCAAGACATGGAGTCTTCATAGGAAGTGAATTCTAGTCTCTTCCTGTCCTTTATGCTACTATTGATCTCAGCCCTGTGATTCAGGAAGACCCGATTGGTCCTTCTTTGGACTGATGGGACCTTCTAGAAGGCGGCATCTTATTGGCTCTGTGTAAGGACAAGAAATAATACCCAGGAATGTCCTAGCCTCTCTGTCCTCAAGTCTCTCTGGAAGCTCTGAATGTCATGTTCTTTGCCAATTCTTGGTACCTGACCTTGCTTGTTTATCATTCATGACCTACTCTATACCCTGATTGCTGTCTGTTCTTGGACTCTGCCTCTGCCTACCATTTTGGATTTGGTTCTATGTCTGGTAGTCGTCCTACTTCCTTTTCTGCCAGACATCCGGTGTCCACTACTTGCTGGCAGGAACAACCATGCTGGAAGTCCTGGCAGCTTCTGAATATTGGAGGGCTCAGTACAAAGGGAAAGGGAGCTGTTATAGGTAAAGGTGCATTTTCTTGGACCCTGGTGTTCCTCTAGAGCAGGCCTGGCCATGACAGGTTCTTTCTGCTGAGGGAGATTAAATGGAGGTGGAGGTATGTCTTGCCTTTCTTGTGGAGAGTAAAATCTGGTTCTGACTTGTTTCAAGGGACACAGAGAGGAAAACTCACTTGCCACGCTCTCATAGGGGATATTTTCCTCAGGAGAGGAAAGCTCGGGAGATCCTCTCTTCAAGTGGTCTTTCATTTTTAAAACCTGAATTTAGTCTTCATGGCTCTGAGGTCCCTTTATTTTATGCCTTGTAGGGTACATCTCCATAGATTTGCCTTCAGAGGATAGTATACCTCTTCCTGAATTCAGGCTTATCAATTCTAGTTGTGGAAAAGTCAGGTGAAAACAGGGGACCACCATGCTTAAATTGGCCGTAGGTTCCCAGGCCCTTTCAAATTCAGATAGGACCTTTTGGCTATGGGTTCCAAAATGAGAAAATCACATAGTGATCTCTAAGACATTGATCTCTGGAGGAACTAAGGAGGTGACTGCCTCAGACCACACTAGCAAGAGTTTGCAAGTACTAGAGGACGGATGAATCACTTGATGAGAGCACAGGAATCCTTGTAGGTAGAGTCCAAATCTCTCTCCAGATGATTAGGAGGACAGAAGCCTTGCCTTCATTGTATTTCAACTTTAAATACCTAAGCTTGAGGGCTCATACTGCGAAGGCTCTACCTTGGGCACAAGAGTCCTGAGATGTGTTGTGGCTTCTTCCCACTCAGTTGGAGTTTGAGTACTTCCCACTTATTTGGACGGTCTGGCATGGACAATAATGTAGGTAGTACAGAGTACTGGCACCTTTTTCATTACCTTCTAAAACTGACCCATAGTCCTCATGTATTAATAAAAGAGCCCTGCAATGAGTACCAGCATCTTTTTTTTTTCTTTCTAGTTTAAAAAAAAAAATAGTCCGCTCAATCTTTGAGTCGACTGTATATATTCCAGATTTTTGTGGTCTGTAAACACCATTGTAGGATACTGAGTGTCTTCCAGGAGGGTAGCACCAGCAAGAGAAGTAAAGTCAGCTCTGAGGACTTTTTGTCTGTTCCCAACTGTTGATAGAGAGACATAACCCACTTGTCTGTACTGCTCTAATAGGACTCAAAGAAAGGAGAATAACACCCATTTAAATTTTACCACCCAGTTAGTGATTGCATCTGAATAACATGGAGCATTATTATTTTAGTGCCTGAAGATACATTCCTGTTGCACTAGTGCATTAGGCTATTTTGCTCATGGCTCTTGCCACCTGGGAACATTTACCACATGGTGAAAAGCCCATTTGTGTGTCTTCTACCACTTGGGGCACAGGCACATATGAATGAACTAATATATCTCGTAGTGTATGTTTCCTTTTAAATGTAAAAAAAAAAACCAGTTAAATCTCTTGAAAAACTGAATGTTTTTTAATATAATATTCCAATATTTTCTAATCGCTTGTTGAATCCTATAAATGTGTGCTGAAAACAGCAAAATCGCATACTAAAGGATTTTTGATAGAAGTCATCTTATGACTTATGTAAAACTTTGCAATGACTGAACCACACTTGTTGAAAGGTTTGCGTGACACAACCATAAAGATGCCCTCATTTATAAAATCTATTAGCCATTGAGTCTGATTTTTAAATTCCATGTCAATACCCTAAATCCTCTTAAGATGAAAAAATTGGCTAATAGGGAGACTGAGTTTACAGTTTTAAGAAAAGCATTGATCAAAACACTGTCACACCATTGCACACCCTCTGATTTAATGTTTGTTTCCAAGACGTTTCAATAGCCCTGTGTGTATGCCGCCTTCCTTTTTATGCTGCAGATGGGAATGATTCCCCTCTTTTGTCCTTTGCTCTCTCTTCATGGCAGGTTTACAATCCCAGGATACGAGCTGATTCTCAGGTATTCCGACCCATCAGCAAGAGCCAAGCAGAGTTGCGGAGGAAGCGGGCCATTGGCAACCCACGAGGTTAGAATATATACTGCTGTTATGTATTTCTCAGTTGTGTGTATGTATATATGCATTAAGTTTTTCAGTTTACCAAGAACCAGGAATGTAAATATACTGCTGTATTCCAGAAACTAATTACCTTTAATTCTTGGACACTGATTTCCTGCTTATTAGGGACACTGGTTTCTGTCCCTAGTGGTGATAGCGATGACTTTCTTGCTGCTGATTTTTTTTTTTAATATGCTGTTAATATTCTACCTCTTGATATTTTTATGGATTTCCTGTTGTTGATGGTCCTCTGCTTTATAGATGATATGATTTTTTTTTGCTTGTTCTTTGTACTCTGGATTTTATTGGGGAATTTTTTAAAATCTTTTGTTAATTAAATACAGTATGTCGAAATTTTGTAAGTCTGTTTTTCTTTCTGCCTAGCACATGGGTTTAGCTTATTACAGATCCTGCATTTAATGATGTTTTATCTGGTGGGCTTTCTACTTGGTTTGTCTTTTTTTTCTGTGAATGATTGTTTGCCAGTTAATGGTTTTCTACTCTCTGAAACTTCTGCTTAGGAATATTTTGTGTTATTTTTTAGGTTGATCATTTTTATGTTTGATTGTATTTGGCCTCTTCATTGTATTCTCTTTGTGTTTATTTGTGGCCAATTTTTTGCCTGCTAATTCTCCAGGAATATTTTTAGCTCTTATCTTTTTTTCTTCTCTTTTATTTTCCATCTGTTAATTCTCCTATCATTTCCCAGGCATATGCTTCCGTTTGTACTCAGAAGCTTTTTACAATAAGTGCATGCCTGATTTCCCTCCCCCTCAAGTGACTGAAGCCAACCTGAGCCACTTAGTGTTGCTGCTGAAGAGACTGGACATAGCAGACATGGGACAGTGTGACTTCTTGGACAGGCCAGGTGTGTATGGATAAATGAATACAAAAGGCAACTATTATAATAACTAAATACAAATATGAGCAATCAGGCTTAGGATATCTTAATGAATTTATTTAGGGTTTTCATTTATGGTTGTGTAAGAAGTGATATGAAAATAAGGTGATTCAGCTTAGAGAGCAAAGATCCTCTCTGTTCTCTGACAAGACTTACAAGTGTGTGAAAATATATATTCATTAAAAATCAAATTTCTGTTAAAAAATCCTTGTGTGGGCTTCACTGTAGTTATACTCAAGCTTGTTTGAAGTTGGTTCATTACTTTTCTTTAGCTTGATATCATTTTTCAGAAATAATCTTTTTGACAATTAGAATAATCACTGCAGACTTGTGCAAGCAGTTGTATAGGTAAATCCTAGTAGGAAGCCTGTTACTAGCTAAGGTAGTATATGAGGGCACACGGAAAATAAATTAAGTGAACCTGCCTGCAAACCTACTTTTGTATGAATTATGTAGCTTGGTCTGGCACTAAGAACTCGAGTGATGGTGTCTTTAAATTCATCTGGCTGTCTTGCTCCCATTGCTTGAAGACTATTCCTTCAAAGCTGTCATCTCTGCTTATGTTTTGAGATAAGCTGTTGCTTTGGGATACCTTCCCATGACTAACTGGCATAGTCTCTGGTGAAATCATAGTTTTACAAGAGGGCTTTTATTTAATGACTTAGCTAGTGGTATTTCATAAAGTAGTTGCTTGTTTTCCCAGAGGTTATTCAGACCTTGCTTGATCCAACTGTATGGTTTTGTGTTTATAGATAGCTGTGGGAAGCCTACGGAATAGCAATAGCCAGACACTGGCATACACAATGCTCTGTATTCAAAGGATGATACCAGGAGGGAAGAAGTTGGTGTTACACTTGAACTTTTAATGCAATTCTGTGTATTGTGGATATTTGATTGCTACAGGCAGAAAGAAGCAGCTGCCTTTTATAAAGGAAACATTTTACTGCTAAATGATTATTTTTCTTCATCTTCCATTAGTTGCATTCGTATCTCTTTGCATAATTTGAAGACTGCAATACCAAGTGCTCCTAATAACTAGACTAGGTTAGTGCAACTGAGGGGCCAGTGTAGCATACTGTGCTAACCTTCAGTGCAGCAGATTGCTCCTGATTTTCCCACACCAATAAGAACAGAAGAAATGCCATACTTGGACAGACCAAGGTCCATCAAGCCCAGTGTCCGGCTGTTTCTAACAGTGGCCAATCCAGGTCACAAGTACCTGGCAGGTTCCCAAAAAGGTACATAGATTCCAATGTAGTCTGATTTTTATGCACAAAAAAATCTTTAAGTAAAACCACAGTGTTAAAGGATAGTGTGATGGGCATGCAAAACGTATGTAAAAGGTCAAATCCAAATTTGCTCCCAAAGTAAAGAAAACCACACTAAATTATGGGGCTGTTTTTTACCTGAATCTTTACACCAGCTTACAGCTTCACTTCACCTCCAATGACCCTTTTTGGCAAACCTCCCTGATGGGCATAAGTTAGCCTTGGGTCTCTGCCTCCTCCTATCCCTATCCTGCAAAGAGCTCCCTGATAGCTCAAATGGGCCCAAGGTCTACACACTAACTTCCTGTTTCCCCTACACACCTTTGGGGTGACTCGCTCCCACCTCTGATGCCATTTTGCAAAATGGCGCATCTGACACCCTAGTGGTACATCATAATGCACAGCTAAGGGTCATTCTGCCAAATGCAGTTAGGAGTCGGATGTTACAATTTTTCAAGATGGCCACGCTGGAGGTTGGAGTGAGTAGGCATTGCTCTTGCTTTCACAACCCTAAGGCAGGATGGGGGAGATTGCAGGGCCTGGCACCCACTTAAGTATCTAGGGAGATTTTTGATAAAGGGTTAGGGTGTCCAGGGCTTATTTTTATCTCTCTATTTCTGCCAGTATGTGAGCCAGTCTTCATTCATGTATTGACAAGAAGGGAGATAAGAATGTCCAATGCAGTAAACTTAGACATGGTACTGTGGCAGAGTGCACTGTTTTTCCAGTCTGCACACGCTTAATGCTGCAGTAATTTGCATATAAATAGTTTATTTTATAGGGAGGCAAACTTTTTTTCATTGCAATCATTAGAGTACTTGGTGCTGAAACTTAATGCACTATTCTAATGCATGGCTGATTACATTGGTCCCTCTGTATATGGGACTTCCTCAAATTGCCATACTGAGGCTCCAGTTCAAGAGGTTTGGATTATAGGGATCATGTAATGCCGGTTTTGAAATTACACTTGCTATCTATCAAAGCTTTAGTGTACATTTAAAGTGAGTTGTTAGCCTATTAGTGAAAGGTTAAGCTGCTATATACCACTTCTCTCTGGCTGTGTTCTTCACAAGAGAATTTCCATATCACCCTGCTAGACCAGTCCAAGTAAGCAGGTTGTGTCCCTCTGTCAGCAGATGTGGAGACTGGGAAACATTTCAGAGGCTTCTTATGACCTCATCTTGCCTTTAACAGCCTGTACCTCTAGGGCATACTTCAGTATTTGTCTCTCTCCAGCAGATGGTGCATGCAAGTTTTTTTTACAGATTTGATGAAATCTGGAAAAAGCTCTAAGATTGATTTTGCTCGTGTGTAGTGCTGGAGGCTTCCTTAAAACCAGTGCTTCCTATAACACTACACTCTCCTCTGCTCTGGATGCTCTTGCTCCGCCCATGCCATGTCCCCCGAGGCATGCTGTACCTCAGTCCTGGCTGCCTTCCACTACCCGCTATCTACGTTCCTGTGCCCGCTCAGCTGAGCGTGCCTGACTCAAATCCCGTACCCTTATGGACTTTGGCACTTTAAATTCATGCTTGTCTCTGTCCAGTCAGCCATAGGACTGGCCAAACAAGACTATTATGTCCATCTGACTAATTCTCTTGCCTCTCACCTTCACCGTCTCTTTACAACTCCCAACTCTCTCCTCTGCCCCCTCCCTCCCTCCTCTGCCTGCCTCTGACCCCTCCCTCCCTTTCTGCCCAAACCCTGGCTGACTACTTCCATAACAAAATCCACATCATACTCTAGTTCTCCATGAGGTCAGCTACTCCCCATCCCCATCCTCTCCCTCTTCACTTCCAGCCTTCCCCCCCTCAGCTACCCTTTCTTCCTTTTCTGTGATCTTCGAGGAGGAAACCATTCCTCTTTTCAAAAAAAAAAATATATATATATACTTTCTGAACTGTTTCTCTTCAGAAACTTTTTCTTTTTGGTGCTAGGCGCCATTTTGGGCATTAGGCCCCATTTTTCCTAAAAAATGGAAAAACCAGCTAGTGGTTTTAAAAAAAAAATGTACTAAGTGTGGCAGTACCATTTCCATCACAGACACCCATGACTGGTGTCTCAAATGTTTAGGCCCTGACCATTCTCCATTGGAGTGTCTCTCTTGTATGGGGATGACTAAAAGAGGAAGACAGAACCGGGCTGCAAAGCTCGGTACCCTCTTTTCTTCAGATGCGATGTCCATTGCATCAACGTCTTCCAGAGCCTCATCTTCCTCCCATGGATCTCGGGTAACTAAACATAAGAGCCGGTCCTCAAAGGGTAGATCTCCTTCCAAGCATCGAGAAGCCATTGGCATTGCTCTTGAGGAAACTACACTAGCAAAACAGCCCCAGCGGGAGGCTTCGGCCTCCAAAGCACCAACGGGGCCCCAGGATGTTCTCGAGGCCTCGACCTCGGCAGAACTACTGGTGCCATGCACAGGGGTTCCGGCCGCTTCTACCGGTACCGACACCCAGGCATCGGCAGCATCGATAGACCAGAGGTTCCTCGCTATCGAACGCAGTCTTGCAGCTCTCCTTACAGCTGCGGTACCACTGACACCGCTACCAATGCCGGTACCGGTACCAGCACTGACGGTACCGGCCCTGGTGGGAATTCTTCCCATGCCAACTTTTTCTAGCATCGACAGATCGGTACTGGACCAACTCGGTACCGACTTTGATACTGATACCGTGCTTTGCATGAACAGCAGGATCAAAGATACTTCGAATCTTCCGATTCCGATGACTCTGATAATTCTGCCGGTACCAGAGTGCTTCTCCCGGAAGACTCCTCTTCTCCTTAACACAGAATGTCTCCTCCGGAGGACACGTCTTTTCAGGATTTTATCTGTGATGTGGCCCGAGGCATTTCAATCACGGTAGCTCCCGAAAAGGAACCTAGAGCAAAGGAATTGGAAATTCTCCAATACCCTAAGGCTCCCAAAGAGGCAGCCACTCTGCCCATTCATGAAATTCTTCATGATTTGATGCCCAGAATGTGGGAAACACCTTTGACCACATCTCTGCATTCTAGGAGACTCGATACCATCTATCGAGTTCCACCATGTCCTGGCTTTCAAAAGACTCAGCTGCCACACCATTCAATGGTAGTGGAATAAGCCATGCGTAGGATGAAAAGTGCAAAAAGACATGCATCCAATCCTCCAGGTCGTGAATGCAGGACTCTTGACGCCTTTGAGTGTCAAACATTTCAGGCCTCCATGCTTTCAGCTAGGATCAGCTCATATATTTTATATATGGGAATGTTCCTCAAAGAAGTCACAGGAGATTTGGAGCTTATGGGCCCCCTTCTCCCTTATGACAAACGACAAGACTTCCTTACTCTTCTCAAGCATGCTCAAGACGTTTCCAAGTTTGTAAATCGTGCAGCCTTTGACTGCTTTGAATGCATCAGCAGAACTTCTGCTATTGCCATTGGTGCACGTCGGATTGCCTGGCTTCAGGCATCAGACTTGGAGATTTGGGTACGGGATAAATTAAGACACATCCCTTGCACAGGAGAAAATCTCTTTGGCAAGAATTGGCAGGAAAAGGCTAATGAGATAGATGCTGACAATATCACTTTAGACAGATTGTCAAAATCTACAGCCACTCCAGCCAAAAAGAAACCCTATAAAAAAACCTTTCTCAGCAAAAAGAGGAAGTTTTATCCATCCTATACCCAGCAAGGGCAAGGTCAGGGTCAAGTTGGCCAAAGGGGACAACAACAACAACCCAGACAACAAAAGAAGCCAAAAGGCCCAAGAGCTTAACCAGCTCCACAGGCTCAGCCCCCTCAAGGGCTTTGACTCCTTCCTAGTGAGCTTGGCTTTCCTGCCTCTAAAGGGTCCAGAACCCCTAAACATTCCAGGCAGGTTGTGTCATTTTGCCAACAGATGGCACCAAATAACAGCAGAAAATTGGACTCTGTCCATTGTAGGAGAGGGGTACAAGCTTCATTTTCACAGCATGCCCCCTCTACAATCGTAAAGACAGTTCAATTCCCAAACCTCTGCAGACAATCTACTGGATCAAGAAGTCTCAACACTCCTTGTCCAAGAAGCAATAGAGGAAGTACCCATTCTCCAACAGGGTACAGGTTTCTACTCCCCCTATTTTCTTATTCCAAAGAAAACAGGAGGACACAGACCCATTCTAGACCTTAGAGAATTGAACAAATATCTGTTCCGAGAGAAATTCAAAATGATCTCTCTAGGAACTCTTCTGCCATACATTCAAAGTCAGGATTGGCTTTGCTCTCTAGATCTAAAGGATGCATATACTCACATTCTGATCCATCCAGATCACAGGAAATTCTTACGATTCCTTTTCAAGGGAAAACACTTCCAATACAGGGTTCTTCCCTTTGGTCTGGCTTTCAGCACCAAGAGTATTCAAGAAATTCATGGCAGTAGTAGCTGAATTTCTGCGAACCCTAGGGATATTCGGCTTCCCTTACTTGGACGTCTGGCTCATTCGAGCCCCCATGGTTGCAGAAGCCAGCTCTGCACTGTCTCGCACAATGCAAATCCTCCAGTACTTGGGATTGGTAATAAACTTCCCAAAATCCCAACTTGTTCCTTCCCAGTCCCTGGAGTTCATAGGAGCTTGTTTAGATACCAGACAGTCAAGGGCTTTCCTCCCACAGCCCCGATGTCTTCGTATAGTGCAACTAGCTTCTCAAGCAGCGGGAAAATCCTCCCTAACTGCTCGAGAACTGCTACAATTACTGGGACATATGGCATCCACAGTTCATGTAGTTCCCTACGCTCGCCTCCACTTGCGAGCAGCCCAGTGAACCCTATCCACACAGTGGACACAGGCCCACAGGACGTCTGTCAGACAAGATATCAAACTCTCAACGACTGATCTTGTCCCTACAATGGTAGCAATCACTGGAGAATCTCTTAGTGGGGTCTCCTTTCCAAAAACCCCTATTCCAGGCCACCCTAACAACAGATGCATCACAAGTGGGTTGGGGAGCACACCTGCACCATCTCTCTACCTAGGGTACCTGGACTCCACAGGAGGCTTGTCTTCACATAAACCTCCTAGAATTAAGAGCAATCTATCTAGCTCTTCGAGTATTCCATGCCCAGCTCAGCTACAAAAGACAGTCCTAGTCCAAACGGACAATCAAGTAGCCATGTTCTATGTCAACAAGCAGAGCGGAACAGGCTCTCTGTCATTATGCAACGAAGTTTTATGACTATGGGCCCTCGCCAGAGAGCATCAAATTCACCTTCTCATATCTTCCAGGCATTCAAAACCTTTGGGCAGACAGACTCGGCCGAGTACTGCTGCCTCAGGAGTGGTCTCCCCCCCCTAGACCAGGTGACAAAGATATTTTAGATCTGGGGGACCCCAGACATAGATCTCTTTGCAAGTCCACTCAATGCCAAACGTCCCTAGTTCTGTTCCAGAATTCTGGCTCACAATTGCCAGGCAAGGGACGCCTTCCTCCTTCACTAGGGTCAGGACTTCCTCTATGCCTTCCCACCCATTCCCCTCATCCTCAAAACACTCTTCAAGCTTCAGAGAAACAGAGGTCATATGATCCTCATAGCGCCATGGTGGCCACGACAAACGTGGTATCCCCTGCTCCTACATCTCTTTCAAGCTGCAACTCTGGAGTTAGGGTGTGCTCCAGACCTTCTCTCCCAATAGAACGGGATGCTATGGCCCTCGAATCCTCAGTCCCTGCATCTCTTGGCCTGGTTGCTGAAAGCCTAAACCTGCAGGATCTTAACCTTTCCCAACAGGTAAAGGATATCCTTCAAGCTTCTGGAAAACCTTCCACAAGACGTTCTTACGCCTTTAAGTAGAAACATTTTACTATATGGTGTTCTCAAAAGGGCTTAAACCCCCTTGTGATACCTTTGGAATCGGTACTAGAGTACCTACGCCATTTATCAAATTCTGGTTTAAAGACCAATTCAGTAATAGTCCATCTTAGTGCAATTGCAGCTTCCTATAAGCCTCTAAATGGACAGCCAATTTCCTCTCATCCACTCATAGCGAGATTCATGAGAGGTCTTCTATTAACAAAGCCTCCCATCAGGCCACCACCGGTGACATGGGATTTAAATCTAGTTCTTGGACAGCTCATGAAACCGCCCTTTGAACCTTTAGCCACTATAACCCTAAAGCTTTTATCCTGGAAGGTCATCTTCCTGATTGCAATCACCTCCGCACTTCGCTTTAGTGAATTGCAAGCTTTAGTGGCTGATCCTCCTTATACAAGGTTTCACCATAAGGTTGTTCTCAGAACTCATCCACATTTTATGGCAAAGGTGGTTTCGCCTTTTCATTTAAATCAATCGATTTACCTTCCTGTATTCTTTCCGAGGCCTCATGCCTCTAATGCAGAAAGGAACCTTCATACATTGGACTGTAAAAGAGCCTTGGCTTTTTACTTACAAAGAACCTAGCAACATAGAAAGTCTTCTCAACTTTTTATTGCTTTTGATTCTAGTCATTTGGGGCTTCCAGTCTCCAAAAGAACTCTATCTAAATGGATTGCACAATGCATATCCTTTGCTTATGAGAGTAAGAGTCTTCCTCTCCAAGGCCATGTCACAGCACATAATGTGAGAGCCATGGCAGCCTCTATGGCTAACCTTCACTCTGTGTCTATCGATGACATCTGTCGAGCAGCCACCTGGGCTTCGGTGCACACCTTCACAGCCCACTACTGCCTAGATAAAGCCTCCCGTCAGGATGCCTTTTTTGGCCAGGCTGTTCTTCAACATCTCTTTCAGACTTAAACTCCTGCCCACCAACCCTGGGGGGATGCCAGAGATCCATGGGAGGAAGCATGGCCCACTTCACTATAGGTGGCAGCTTCCTGGGGCCATCTCCCCGGCATATTCAGCTAGGGAGTCCCCATATGTGAAGACTACAATCTCCAGGAACAAGCAGGAATGAGTCTTCACATATGGGTACGTCGGTACCGACGGAGCCTGCGCGGGAACGCTCCCCAGCGTCCAATCATAAAGCTTTTGGGAGCATCCCTCAGCGCCTGCGTGCTGCCTTCCTGCCTTTCCAACTGTCTCTCCTCAGTTTTCGTTTTTCCGCGGAGCCAGCAGGACGTCCTTCTGTCACCGCAGAAAAATTTTTTCTTTAATCTTTGTTTTCTTGTGGTCGCGGCTGTCTCCCCAACTCCACCGGTACCGCCAGTGTTTTTTTCTTTTTCTTTTTCTTTTCAGGGAATTTTTTCCCCTCAATTTCTGTCTTATATTTTTTGGGCCTTCTAGGCCTCTCTATCATGGAGCCGCCACCTTCTTTTCCTAAGAAGTGTCTAAGCTGTGGCGGTACAGTTTTGTTTTTAAATTCCAAGAACTGGTGTCTAACCTGTTTGGGTCCTGACCATTTTCCTCCGGAGCCATTAGGCTACAATATTGTGAGAAGAGACTTTCCATTTCGAGTTTCCCTCGATACCGAGTTCCCTTCCAGTGTCAGGGCACCGAGTATTTCTTCTTCTCCACAAGATCAGGTAACCCACAAACAGTCTGTTAAGACTAGCCAAACCTTGAGTGGTATGTCTCATGCTCAGCATGATGACAGCTCCGGCCTTGCCCTCAAGAGTCCATTGGCTCCAAAACCCCGGCAGGAGTCTTCGACCTCCAAAGCATATCAGGGGTTTCAGGTTGTTCCTGGGGCTCACCCCTCACAGAACATACCTGAGCCATGCTCGGTGGTGGCATCCGCTTCGAGCGGTACCGATACCCCGGCATCGGCACTGGTGTTGAGCGATCCACTCCTCACCAGGGATTGTCATCTGGCTTTCTCGGTACCTTCGGGACCGATCGATACGCTCCGGATTGACTTTCCAGCATCGGCATCAACACCGATACTACCACCGAAGTCGGTACCCTCTAGACATGCATCGATAGACTCGCTTCCTTCGATACCGAGTCTGGAATCGATCTCTAGTCTGGAAGACTGGGTACCCGACACGTCTCTGTACCGACATTTCCCGGTTCCGGATGCTCCGGTACCGGGGGTGATTACCAAAGGCTTTCGGTTACCTCAGTACCGATGGAGCAGCCACCGATGACTGCTTCGATGTCGGTATCGTCTTTGATTCCGACACAGCTACCGGTATCGATATCGGTGCCGGTACCCGCAGTAACATCGGGACCAGCTCCTTCCATGCCTTTTTCACCGGGATCACTCCTTTCTATACCAAGTTTGGAGTCGATACCTGGCATGGACGATGCAGTACTGACTGTTTCAGGTCATGACCTCCAGTACCAGCATCCATCCCTTAAGGATCCTTTCTTGCACCGTGCAGGATCTTATATTCCTATATCCTCAAGTAGATCCTCCGGTGCCCAGGCTAGTTCTTCATGCCTAGCCTGCCCAGGGACAGTTTCTTTTGGAGATCCTTCTTTTCAGAATTTTCTCCTGAATATGGCAACATCTCTTGTTATTCCTATCCCTGGCTATGATCCTATACAGGGCTCTCTTTCTACTGGAGAAAAGGAAAATATAATGCTTCCTTTACATCATTCTTTGCAAGATATTCTTCTAAGAATGTGGGAAGCACCTATAGGGGTTCCATCACCCTCTAGAGCAACTGATCTTCTATATCAGGTGCCCTCCTCTCCAGGGTTTCAAAAGACTCAACTCCCCCATCATTCCATTGTGGTGGAATCAGCAATGAGGAAGGTGAAAAGTAAGAAGAAACACTCTTCTTACCCTCCAGGTCGTGAGTCTAGGACACTAGATGCCTTTGGACGTCAAACCTTCCAGACATCTATGCTGTCAACAAGGATTCTCTCATATATTTTTTATGAGTCTATCCCTTCAGGAGGTCACAAAGAAACTATATCTTTTGGCTCCTTTTCTTTCAGAGCCCAAGACTTCAGATTATTCCTTACTACTTAGTCATATTCAAAGTATCTCTTGGTTTCTTACTCGTGCTTCCCTAGACTCCTTTGAGTCTGTTAGCAGAACTTCTGCTATAGCCATAGGGGCACGACGTAGAGCCTGGCTCCAAGCTTCAGACTTAAGCAGATGGGCACAACAAAGACTGGGTAATACTCCTTGCACTGGGGAAAATCTTTTCAATAAGGAGTCTTTGCATCAGGTTGCTCAGTGCTCCACTGACCTCCCTGTTTCTGAAGGCTATTCTAAGCCTTCTCCTTCCCCAGTAGGTAGGAGATGCCCTACCAAACCTTCTTTCCCTAGGAGAAGAAGGTTTCACTTTTCTCCTACCCATCATACAGATGTTCCCAAGCAGGGGAAACTTTGCCCTGGTCTGAAGAATCCAAATACTAGCCAGGCTAAACAAACCCAGCAACCATAGGTTCCTGAAGTTTACAACCTACAGTTGACTTCTTCCCAGTAGAGGTTTTTCACTGTTTTTTCCTTCGAAACTCTACACATGGATCTCCTTCTTCGGACATCCATTTGCTCTTAGGTATACTGAGCTGTCAGGATATTCATGTCTATGGGTCACAGGTTTCTCCTCTTCTTCCTACCAAGAAGAGAAGTTAACAACTATCCTATGATAGTTTTCTGTTCCAACATGAATTTTTTCCTTCCACAGACTTACCACATGGTAAGTCACCCTTCAGCTCCTGTTTTTCTACCCTCTTATCCAGGGTTTCCCCTGAATGAGTGGTACCATACCATTGCAGGGCTTCTTTAGCCTTCATCCCAGTGTAGAGTTTTTTCTCTTGAATAAACTCCCTTCTTTTCTCTGGGCAGTTCATCAGACAGGGACGGGAATTCTCCTCTTCTTCTGTCTGTTCTCTCTGTTTTACACAGAAAGATTCTCTCTGCTGTCTTATTCAGCAGCTGCCCATGCAGGAGTTCCAGTGATTGGACTACTGGTACTTTTCCACAAGTTTCCAGTCTGTCTTCCACTACTTTCTGTCTGGCCTTAGTAGTGATTCCATGATACTGCTTTCATCTATCTTGGATAATCCTAATCACTTCAGGCTTATCGCACTATCTTCTTTCCTTGCCATCTCCAATTTCTTTGGATTTGGCAGCATAGTTGACCTACAGCCAGTTTTATTTCCCAATTCTCCTGCATAATGCCCTCTGCAATCTTACAGAGAAGCTTTTTACTATGGGCCCTTGCTAGAGAGCAATGGATTTGGTCTTTAATGACTATCCTATATGGTTGGGAAACGCTTCCTCAGTCATTTTCCATGACTATGAGGGTTTTCCACACCCCACTTTCTCCTTTTATGATACAGGACATAGGCTTTTGCTACGTGAACGTCTAAAAGAGTTCTCCAATTCCTACAAGGAATATGCTCTTTTTTCCTTACAGCTTGTCCTCATGGTATCCTATTCCTTCATGGACAGCACATATTTAACTAATAATGCATGATACCCCCTGTGTCCCTCCAGTGGGTCAACCTGGTATCTCATCCTATGCATTTTCTATCCATTTACCATGCGAGAGTTTTTACAGCTCTCAGGACTTGCTGTTTACAGACTGATATCATCCTCTGTTTCTTCACGCAACCATCCTGGTTATTTTCACTGGGTAGCATTCCTGCACCATCTTAGCCAGGGGGAATAGATTCTCTATATATCTTTTCAAGTAGGTTCCACCTTCTTGTTAGATGAATCTTTCCTCTTCACATCTCCCATGTGAATGTTCTTATGGACAAATTTCTATCTGCTTAACTGCAGACATTTATTTTAGACATATATATTCATGTATGTATATATCTCTATATACTTCTATATGTTTATGTTTATGTTTATGTTTATTTAGAATTTGATATACCGCTCAGGCCAGAGGCATTAGAGCGGTTTACAATACTATATCATTCGAGGAAAATAGGAAAAGAACGCCATTTATATGATAGGACAGAGTAGAGGACAGAAACAGATAATAGAAGGAGAAGAACATGCAACAGCAAATTACCACAAACTATAGGCAGGACACCCCAATCCATACCATCGGTGTAACCTTCAGCAACAGACACTACGGACCACCGCCTAAGGGCCACTGTCTGTAAGCTGCATGTGCATATGTCATGTCCCTCCAGATCTTACTATACACACATACATATGTATGTATGTATGTATGTATGTATATATACATATCCACGCCTTAGTCACCTCCCATCTAGACTATTGTAACCTGTTCCTCGCTGGTCTCCCTCTGAGTCATCTCTCTCCCCTTCAATCTGTTCAACACTCTGCTGCGCGGCTAATCTTCCACCAGCCTCCTCATGCTTACATTGACCCCTTTTCTCAAGTCTCTTCATTGACTTCCTATCCATTTCTGCATCCAGTTCAAACGTTTCCTGCTGACCTATAAGTGCATTCACTCTGCAGCTCTTCACTACCTTCCCTCTCTTATCTCTCCCTACACCCCTTCTCGGGAACTCTGCTCTTGTGGCAAATCGCTTCTTTCTGTGTCTCTCTTCTATTGCCAACTCCCAGATTTCGCTCCTTTCACCTTGCTGCTCCTTATGCCTGGAACAAACTACCTGAGTCTGTACGTCAGGCACCTTCTCCGACCCTTTTCAAATCCAGGTTGAAAACTCACCTCTTTGCTGCAGCTTTCGGTTCTTGACTCACCTAATGTTCTTTTTGTTTCCTTACCATTCCTCCTAGCTGTATCCCATGTCTGCAGTTTGTGTTGTCTGTCTCTATTAGATTGTAAGCTCCGATGAGCAGGGACCGTCTTTTACATGTGTTTCAGTAGCACTGTGTACGCCTTGTAATGCTATACAAATGTTCAGTAGTAGTAGTAAGCATGGCCATTCTCTTGACCTCGTTGTCTCCTCCAACTGCTCACTCTCAAACTTCTCCACCTCAGTTCCTCCCTTATCTGACCATCTCCTGCTAACCTTCACCCTTAACTAACCCCATTTTGGTCTTATCCAATCTCCACCAACATGTTTAGGACTCTTCACAATATCAACCCTTCAGCTCTCTCCATTACTGTCTTATCTCTCTCCTTCACTATGTTATTTGAGTCCGTTGATGAGGGATTATCCTCCTGTAACACTATACTCTCCTCTGCTCTGGATGCACTTGCTCCTCCCATTCCATGCCCTGTAAGGCTTATCGATTCTCAGCCCTGGCTTCTTCGAAAACTGGACTTGATGGACATTAGTCTGACCCAGTATGGCATTTCTTATGTTCTTATGTATGTTCTTGTGCCCACTCAGCTGAGTGCCTTTGGCTCAAATCACGTACCCTACATTTCAAATTCATGTTGACCTCTTTCCAGTCAATCATAGCATTCACCAAGAAAGAGTGCTATGTCCATCTGACTTACTCTCTTGCCATCTGACTTACTCTCTTGCTGTCTCTTATCTGCACTGAACTCTATCCTAAAGGTCCCTCCTCCCCCAATTCCTCCTCTACAGTCTGCCCAGATCTTGGCTGACTATTTCCCTGATGAAGTCCAGAAGATTAGCCTTGAATTCTCCGCATGGTCACCTCCACCTCATCTTCCCCCCTCCCCCTTCAATCCCAAATCATTCAGTCACCCTTTCTTCCTTTTCTGAAATCACTTAGGAGAAAAATGCAAATCTTCTCTCCTCCAAACTGACTACCTGCTCCCCTGATCTCATCCATCTACAAACTCTCTTTCACAGTCATCCCTTCCATCTGTCATATCTTTAATCTATCGCTTTCCACTGCATTTGTTCCTGTAGCCTTAGACATGCTGTGGTTACACATCTCCTCAAAAAGCCTTCACTATTTCCTACCTGTCCTTCCAGTTATTGGCCTATCTCTCCTCCCCTTTGCTTCAAAACTATTTAAATGAGCGGTTCACTGCCGCTGTCTTGACTTTCTTTCCTCTTTAGCCCTTTTGGATCCACTGCAATCTGGCTTTTGTCCTCTACATTCCACAGAAACAGCTCTTGTTAAAGTCTCCAGCGACTTGTTCCTTGCCATATCCAAAGGCCTTTACTCGATTTTCATCTTTTTTTACCTTTTTGCTGCCTTTGACACTACCTCCTCGACACCCTATCCTCGCTTGGATTTAGGGGCTTTATGTCCTGGTTTTCTTCTTATCTCTCCCATCACACTTTTAGTGTATGTTCCAGTGAATCCTCCTGTACTGCCATCCTGCTTTCAGTTGGTGTACCTCGTGGCTCTGTCTTGGGACCTCCTCCTTTTCTCTCTTTACACTCAGTCCCTTGGTACACATATTTCCTACCATGGTTTTCAGTACTATCTTTGTTGATGACTCTTAAATCTACTTTCCTGCACCTGAAATGTCTCCAGGAATCCAGGCCCAGATCTCCTGTTTATCCTACATTGCTGCCTGGATGTCCTACCACCATCTGAAACTGAACATGGCCAAAACTAAGCCCCTTATCTTCCCCCTAAATCCACCTCCCCCTGAAGTCTAACTCAGTCAGAGTGCACCTAAGTGCTATCGCAGTGCACCACCACCCCGTTAAGAGCAAGCCCCTCAAGGCTCAGCCCCTTGTTTCTCGTTTCCTATGGGGCCTCATGTTGTCTAAGCCCCCCATCCGCCCACCAGCGGCGGAGTGGGATCTCGGTGTTGTGCTCTCACAGCTCACTGAGCCACCATTTGAGCCCCTGGCTACCTGCCACTTGTGGTACGTCTCCTGGAAGGTTCTCTTTCTTGCGGCACTCACATCAGCCCGTAGGGTCAGCGAGCTCGAGGCTCTGATGGCAGAGCCGCCTTATACGAGGTTCTACAAGAACAGGGTTTCTGCCAAATGTGGTGTCCCCCTTCCACCTCAATCAAGAGGTGGTGCTCCCCACCTTCTTCCCGAGGCCTCACGCCAGCACATACTCTGGATTGTAAGAGCATCTTGTCCTTCTATCTGCCAAGGACTCAGGGTCATTGCAAAGCGCCTCAGCTTTTCATCTCCTATGACCTCAGTCGACTGGAGCTTCCAGTGACCAAACGAACTCTGTCCACGTGGGTGGCGGACTGCATTGCCCTCACCTATGAGCAAGCTGCTATCTCACTGGATCACCAGGTCATGGCGTACCACGTCAGGGCCATGACTACATCCATAGCAAATCTGCCTTCCGTACCTGTAATGGAAATCTGCTGGGCCACCACCTGGTCTTCGGTACATACCTTCGCAGCTCACTACTGCCTGGATAGGGGGTCCTGATGGGACAGTGCCTTCAGCCAGACCGCCCTCCGACCCTTCTGTGTTCAGGTTACTGGAGTGTTGGTTCCCCGCTGGACACTTGGGTCTTGCGCGAGTCTCTCAGGACTCAACTGCTGCAGCTCAGAGCTCACCTTCTCTGGTCACCCATGGCATTTTGTACAGGTCCGCAGTAGCCTGTAACTGGGGAGTCCCATATATGAGGACTGACTTCTGCCTGTTCCTGGAGAATGCATAGTTGCTCACCTGTAACAAGTATTCTCCAGGGACAGCAGGAATCAGTCCTCACAACCCTCCCTCCTCCCCTTGGAGTTGCTTCTTTACCGTATTTTATTTTTGCCATCTTAGCTACGTCATTAGGCTTTCCTACAGGAGCTTTCCTACAGGAGCTCTCCAGATCAACCAATAGTAAGGATTTAAGGGTTTGTTTTATTATATTAAATTGTTAGCTCTCCGACTGGGAGCTCTTAAAAGGTTTTTTTGTACATTTTTAAAGCAAGGTTACTTTATTTTTGGTGCTTTAGTCGGACTTTCCTTGAGCACAGTAGGTGGTTGAACTCCAGTAACCTCTTCAGCTTTGGGAACTGCTAACACATAATCAGGTGTTAGTTCCCTCCCTACCCACCCCAACTCCCACCCACACCTAGCGAGTAGTCTTGCTTTATAGGGCACCTCCCCATTTGGCAAAGCACAGAGAATTGGACCAGCACATTTTGAATGTAATTAAGGAGATTTAACTGCCTTTTCTCTGAAAGGACAGCTGGGAAACCGGCTGGTACTTGCTAGATCTTTTGCTTTAACAGATACCTAAGCTCCACAAACAGAACAATGGCTGGGAAAAAATCGTATCGCTAAAGCTGTTGCCCCCGTTACAGCTTCTGCCTCGCTCCAGACAGAGGTCCTAATGCCAGTTGAAGGACCGGTTCCATGTGCAGGGTGCCTGCATGCTGAAGCTCTGAGGAAACAAGTGGAGGAACTCAGAGAGGAGGTGGCGAGGCTGAGGAGCATTCAAGACAGTGAGACGTACGTTGATGAGATGCTTCTTGCAGCAACCAAGCTCTCCAGCAGAGGAGAAGATGGGGTGCCAACAGAATGTCGATGGTTGGACACAAGTCACCAGGGCCTGCAAAATCACCAATCCAACTTCTCCAGCCCTTGAATTGAAGACCCATTATGCAGCCCTGGATGTGGAGGAGGTGAAAGCATCCCTGGAAAGGGAAGAACCAGAGCTCAAGTACCCCAAAGTTGCAGAATCAGTGACCACAAGGAAACAAAGGGTAGTGGTGGTTGGAGACTCTCTTCTGAGGGGTACTGAGGCATCCATCTGCCGACCAGACTTGATGTCCAGAGAGGTATGCTGTCTGCCTGGTGCCAAAATCCAAGATGTTATGGAGAGTTTGCCGAGACTCATCAAGCCCACTGACTATTACCCAATGTTGCTAATCCATGCTGGAACAAATGATACTGCCAGGTATACCTCGGAACGTATCAAAAGTGACTTTGTGACTCTGGGACAGAGGGTGAAGCAGTTAGGTGCACAGGTGGTGTTCTCTTCAATCCTCCCTGTTGAGGGTAAAGGCCAAGGCAGAGAGGCTTGCATCCTGGAGATGAATGCGTGGATGGTGTCATCGAGAGCGTTTTGGTTTCCTAGACCATGGAATGCTGTTCCAAGGGTTGCAGAGCAGAGATGGCATCCATCTGTCCAAGATAGGTCAACGCCTCTTCAGTAATAGACTGGCTAATCTACTGAAGAGGGCTTTAAACTAGATTCGTTGGGGATGGGTGAAGAAAGCCCCCAGGTAAGTGAAAGCCCCCAGGTAGGTGATACATTAAATAACTTTAGGGAAAGGGGTAACAGGGGTAACATATGGAAAGCAGTGTGTATAAATGCCCGTAACATGGGAAATAAGATCCCTGATGTTGAAGCTTTGGTGTGAGTGGCTGACTTCGATTTAGTGGCAGTTACAGAAACATGGTTCACAGAAAACCATGATTGGGATGTAACTATACCTGACTATACTTTATTCAGAAAGGACAGGGTAGGGAGTAGGGGAGGAGGAGTGGCACTATATGTAAAAACTACTATTAAAGCTTTGGAATTACAGAGCTTAAAAGGGAGAGGGGAGGCATTGTGGGTTAAACTAGAAAGAGGGAAAGAGAAATCTATTTACATTGGTGTGATATACAGACCTCCCTCACAAGTGGAAGAGGTGGACAGAGTTAATTGAAGACATGCGCAGCATTGCTAGGAAAGGGAATGCTACTGATAGGAGATTTCAATATGCCAGATGTTGATTGGCACATTCCTGCTGCAGTATCATCTAGAAGTAAGGAGATCCTGGATTCTGTACAGGGAGAACTATTCAGGCAATTGGTAACAGACCCCACAGGTGAAGGGACCATAATGGACTTGGTGGTTACCAATGGTGAAAGTGTTTCTGATGTTGTAGTGGGAGATCATTTTGCATCCAGTGATCACCAGATGATGTGGTTCAGTATTATGACTAGGGCTGTTAGAATCCATTCAAAGGCGAGGATCTTAGACTTTAGGAAGACTAACTTTGCGAAGATGGGCCAATACCTCAGGGAGTCGTTAGTTGGATGGGAACAGCTGAGGGATGTAGAAAAACAGTGGGAAAAACTGAAAGGGGATATTTTAAGGGCAACCAACCTTTTTGTTAAAATGGTAAATAAAGGTAAAAGAAAAAGGAGACCGTTATGGTTTTCCAAAGAAGTAGCTGAAAAAGTGAAGAAAAATAGGGAGGCCTTCATGAAATACAAGAGATCACAGAGAGAGGAAGACAGGCATCTGTATTTGGAAAAACTTAGAGAAACTAGCAAAGTAGTCAGGAAGGCAAAGATTCAGAAGGAGGAGAAAATAGCCAATGCAATAAAATGGGGGGATAAGACATTTTTCAGATATATTAGTGAGAAGAGGAAGGGCAAGAGTGGTATTGTCAGACTCAAGGGTGCAGGGGAGGAATATGTAGAAGCTGATAAGGATAAAGCGGAATTGCTTAATAAATATTTTTGTTCTGTGTTCACAGATGAAGAACCAGGAGCAGGACCTCAGAAAACACCCACAAATTCCTCACAGAAGCAAAGGACATCTTGAACAATTTTCAAAAGACTGTGTTCATGAGAAACTATCTCAACTTAAAATAGACAAAGCGATGGGACCGGATGGGATACACCCGAGAATACTGAGGGAACTTGGGGACGTTCTAGCAGCTCCACTGACTGACCTTTTCAATGCCTCGTTGGAGTTGGGAGTGGTGCCAAAGGACTGGAGAGAGGCTCATGTGGTGCCTTTACACAAAAGCGGAAGTAAGGATGTGGTTGAAAACTACAGGCCGGTTAGTTTAACTTCGGTGGTGAGGAAAGTATTGGAAACGCTGCTGAAAGAGAAAATAGTGAGGTTTCTAGAGTCCAGCAGATTACAGGATCCAAGGCAGCATGGATTCACCAGAGGCAGGTCTTGTCAGACAAATCTGATTGATTTCTTTGACTGGGTGACCAGGGAGTTGGACTGAGGGAGAGCCCTAGATGTGGTGTATTTAGATTTCAGTAAAGCCTTTGACACTGTTCCTCACAGGCGACTTATAAACAAACTGAGCACCCTAGGGATGGACCCTAAAGTTACTGCTTGGGTTAGAAATTGGTTGGGTGGGAGGCGACAAAGAGTACAAGTAAATGGAGCTCACTCTGAGGAGAAGGATGTTATCAGTGGTGTGCCCCAGGGATCTGTCCTTGGTCCGATTCTTTTTAACATCTTTGTTAGTGATATAGCGGAAGGGCTTTCAGGTAAGGGTTGTCTCTTTGCGGATGATACCAAAATCTGCAATAGAGTAGACACCCAGGAAGGTGTAGATAACATGAGGAGGGATCTAGCTAAGCTTAAAGAATGGTCTAGAATCTGGCAGCTCGGATTTAATGTTAAAAAATGTAAGGTCATGCATTTGGGCTGCAGCAATCCAAGGGAGAAATATAGTATAGGGGGTGAAGTACTTTTGTCCACTAAAGAAGAGCGGGACCTAGGCGTGGTTGTGTCTGATGATGTTAAAGTAGCTAAACAGGTAGAAAAGACAACAGCAAAAGCTGGAAGGATGCTTGGGTGCATACGGAGAGGAATGGCTAGCAGAAAAAAGGAGGTGATAATGCCTCTGTATAAGTCTTTGGTGCGACCTCATTTGGAGTATAGTGTGCAATTCTGGAGACCACACCTTCAAAAGGATGTGAACAGGATGGAGTCGGTGCAGAGGGTGGCTACTAAAATGATTAGTGGTCTTCATTATAAAGCATATGAGGATAGACTGAAGGATCTTAATATGTACACCTTAGAGGAAAGGCGGGATAGAGGTGATATGATTGAGATGTTTAAATACCTCCGTGGCATAAATGTTCAGGGAGAGAGCCTCTTTCAATTGAAAGCAAGTTCTGCTATGAGGGGACATGGGATGAGGGTGAAGGGAGATAGATTCAGGAGTGATATGCGGAAATATTTCTTTACGGAAAGAGTAGTGGATCGGTGGAATAGTCTCCCAGTGGAGGTGGTAGAGATGAGGTCAGTAAATGAATCCAAAAAAGCATGGGACAAACACAGAGGATCTCTAAAAGTAAAAAGGGGACTGTTGTAGTTGTTATGGAAGGACAGACTAGATAGGCCATGTGGTCTTTTTCTGTCGTCATATTTCTGTGTTTCTATGTTTCTATATTAGATTGAGGCAAGATGGCACCTTTGGGCAGGAAGGGGACCATGTATGCATGGTGCATCTCCCAAAGACTTTCTTTGAAAGTTGGGGAAATGCTTCTGCATGGGCTCCATGGCCGCTGATGTCATCCATATGTGAGGACTGTTTTCTGCTGTCCCCGGAGACCACCTGATCTCCAGGAACAAGCAGGAATGTAGTCTTCACATATGGGTATCATCGGCACCAACTGAGCCTGCGCGGGAATGCTCCCCAGCGTCCAATAGGAAAGCTTTTGGGAGCATCCCACAGTGCCTGCGAGCTGCCTTCCCGCCTTTCCAACTCTCCCCTTCAGTTCTTCGTTTTCTGCGGAGCCAACAGAACGCATACCCTGTCACCGCAGAAAATGTATTCTTATTCTTTTGTTTTTTGTGATCGCGTCTGCCTTCATTCAACGCCTACCGGTACCGCCGGTTCTCTTTTTTCTTTTTCAAAAAAACCCCAAAAACCTAGCTTTCTAAAATATTTTCTTTCAAGGGTCTTCCCCTCTCGGTGCTAGGCGCCATTTTGGGTACTAGGCCCACTTTTCTTCAAACATGGAGAAACCAGATAGTGGTTTCAAGAAATGTTCTAAGTGTGGCGGTATCATAGCTGTTATTGACACCCATGAATGGTGTCTTAAGTGTTTAGGTCCTGACCATTCTCCATTGGAGTGTCTCTCCTGCAGAAAGATGACCAAGAGGGGCCTGCAGAATAGAGCTGCAAAACTCGGTACCCTTTTTGCCGCAGATACGATGTCAGTTGCATCGACGTCTTCCAGGGCTTCATCTTCCTCCCATTGATCTCAGGTAACTAAACCTAAGTCTTCTAAGACTGGCCGGTCCTCAAAGGGTAGATCTCCTTCTAGGTATCGAGATGCCACTAGCGTTGCCCTTGAGGAAAGTTCACCGGCAAAACAGCCCCAGCGGGAGGCCTCGGTCTTCAAAGCATTAACGGGGCTCCAGAATGTTCCAGAGGCTTCCACCTCTGCAGAACTACTGGTGCCATGTTCTGGGGTTGTAGCCGCTTCCACCGGTACTGACACCCAGGCATCGGCAGGAGCGATGGATCAGAGAATCCTCGCTATCGAACGCAATCTAGCGGCCCTCTTAGCAGCTTCGGTACCGCTAAGACCATTACAGACGGTTCCACAGGTATCGGTACCAACATCGGTACCGGTACCGAGCGCCTCGGCCAGTATGCTTCCCCCCATGCCGATCCTTGAGTCTATCTCAGGTATCGAAAGACTGGTACTGAGACACCCCGATACCGACTTTGAGTGGTACTGGTACCGTGCGTTCCAGGAACAGAGATACTTCGAATCATCCGTTTCCAATGACTCTGATGACTCTGCCGGTACCGGAGCAATCCTTCCGGAGGATCCATCTCCTCCTCAACGCAGAATGTCTCCTCCAGAAGACATGTCCTTCCAGGATTTCATACGTGATTTAGCTCGAGGTCTATCTCCAGGAACAAGCAGGAATGAGTCCTCACATATGGGTATGTCGGAACCGACGGAGCCTGCGCGGGAAAGCTCCCCAGCTTCCCAGAAAGGAAGCTTTTGGGGCCTCCCACAGCGCATGCGCGCTGCCTTTCCCGCCTTCCTGACCAACTCTCTTCAGTTCTTCTTTTTCCGCGGAGCCAGCAGGTCGTGTTCCTGTCACCGCTGAAGAAATTGTTATTTTAATTTGTTTCTTTGACCGCGTGTCTGCCTTCCCCGATTCCGGACCGGTACCGCTGGTCTTTTTTCGTTTATTTAAAAAAAAAAAAAATATATATATATATATAATTACTTTTTCTTCACTTGGTGTATTTTTTCTGTGAGGCCTCTAGGCCTTCTCAGGCCTCCCTCATGGAAAAACCAGCTTCTGGTTTTAAAAAATGCACCAAGTGTACCGGTACTATTTCAGTCACAGAAACCCATGAGTGGTGTCTTAAATGTTTGGGGCCTTACCATTCCATTCTGGATTGTCCATCCTGCTCTCTGATGTCCAAAAGGGGCTTACAAAACAGAGCAGCTAAGTTTCATATGCTGTTTTCTACCGATACTCCAGCATCAACATCCTCCAGGTCTTCTTCTCCTGATGGATCTCAGGTAACCAAACATTCTTCAGGCAAGTCCTCAAAAGGCAAATCTCCCTCTAAGCAGCGAGAGGCCCTTGCATTTGACCCTGAGGACCCTGCCCCAGCCAAACAACCCCGGCGGGAAGCTCCGGCTTCCAAAGCTCCTCCTATGGGGTTACAGGTAGACATCGATGGCACGGCCTCGACCGATCTCCTGTTAGACTGCTCTGGGGTACCGGCTAACACCGGTACCGACATCCAGGCAGTTGTGGCGACTATGGGTACTACGGTACAATCCATGCAGCAGGCCTTACTGGCTTTCATTAATGCTGCAACGCCATCGGTACCGCGACAATCGGTTCCGACTCCGATTCCGGTACCGCAACCGATACCGGTACCCAGAGCATCTACTTCCAGTAGCATGCCGGTTCCGGTCTCCGGTTCCGGAGATTTCCTCGATACCGCTCCGATTCCCGGTACGCCCGATGTCGATACCGGTCGGTACGCGTATCGATCTCTGGAAGCAAATAGGCGATACTTTGAATCCTCTGAAGATTCTGATACATCAGATGATTCTGCTGACGTCTCTTTTACTCTTCCTGAGGAGCCCTCTTCTCCAAAAAGGAGAATGTCTCCTCCAGAGGATTTGTCCTTTCAAGACTTCATCATTGAAGTAGCTAAAGGACTTTCCATATCTGTATCCTCTGAAAAGGAACCTAGAGCAAAACAATTGGATATTTTAGGATACTCTAAGGTTCCCAAAGAGGCAGCCACCTTACCCATACATGAAATTCTTCAAGAACACATGATGGACTTGTGGGAGGCTCCTCTCACCCTATCTCCACATTCTCGACGTTTGGACACCATGTATCGGGTTCCTCCTTCTCCTGGTTTTCAAAAGACTCAGCTTCCTCACCACTCTATTGTGGTGAAGTCTGCTATGAAAAAGATAAGAGTACCAAAAGGCACTCTTCTACCCCTCCAGGAAGAGAATGTAGGACTCTGGATGCTTTTGGGAGAAAAATCTTCCAAGCTAGCATGCTTATTGCCAGAATCAATTCATACAGCCTCTATATGGGCATGTTTTTGAAAGAGATTGCATTCAAAATACGTCAGTTTCTCCCCTTTATCCCAGAGGATAAGCAAGAGGAGTTCCTTCTTTTGCTAAAGCAAACTCAAGAGTAGACACCCAGGCAGCCTTTGACTCTTTTGAGGGGGCAAGCAGAGCCTCTGGCATTGCCATAGCTGCTCGCAGACTGGCTTGGCTCCAGGCCTCTGATTTGGAACCCTGGGTACAAGAAGGCTTGGGCAATCTGCCCTGTACAGGTGAAAATCTGTTTGGCAAGGAGTGGCAAATCAAAGCCACTCAAATGGATGCAGAGAATGCTGCTTTAGATAGACTTTCTAAGTCTACCTCTACCCCTGCCAAGAAAAAACCTTTTAAGAAACCTTTCTATAAAAAGACCAGATTTTCCACAAATACTGGCCAGCAATCTTCCCAAGTTCGCTTTGCTCCTAAGCGTCAGCAAACTAAACAGGCCAGAACAAAGTCTACAGGAGCTGCTACAATCCAGCAGTCCCAACCCCCTCAGGGTTTTTGACTTGATTCTAGAGAACTTAACCTTTCTGGCTCTGCAACAACCAGAACCTCTCACCATTCCAGGAAGGTTAACTTATTTTGCTCCCAGATGGGCACAAATCACATCAGAACCGTGGACCCTCTCTATCATCAAAGAGGGCTACAAACTACATTTCTCCAACCTTCCTCCCCATTTCATGGTGAGACAATTCAGTTCTCACCCTTCTCTCCTGTACCTGTTGGGCCAGGAGGTGACCACTCTTCTAGCCCAAAAGGCAATAGAAGAGGTTCCTCTTCCTCAACAAGGGTCAGGTTTTTAGTCCCCTTATTTTCTCATTCCCAAGAAAACAGGGGGGTACAGACCCATTCTGGATCTCAGAGAATTGAACAAATTCCGATACAAGGAGAAATTCAAGATGCTTTCTCTAGGCACTCTCCTTCCATACCTACAGAGTCAGGACTGGCTTTGTTCTCTAGATCTCAAGGATGCGTACACACATATACTCATCCATCCATCCCACAGAAAATTCCTACGGTTTCTGTTCCAGGGAAAACATTTCCAATACAGAGTCCTTCCCTTCGGTCTAGCCTCTGCTCCAAGGGTATTTACCAAATGCATGGCAATAGTAGCTGCATTTCTACGCACTCTGGGAATCTTTGTCTTCCCATACCTGGACGACTGGCTCATCCGAGCTCCATCTCAGTCCGAGGCTCAGACTTCCCTGGACCACGCCAGACGCATACTGCAGTATCTGGGACTTGTCATCAATCTGCCAAAGTCTCAACTCACCCCTACTCAGTCCCTAGAATTCATAGGGGCCTGGCTAGATACCACCACTGCAAGGGCCTATCTTCCTCAGGCCCGTTGCCACCGTCTAGTGCACTTGGCCTCTCAAGTTCAGTCCAAAAGCCACTTGACGGCCAGGGAGATGCTACAACTGCTAGGCCACATGGCATCCACAGTTCATGTGGTGCCTTATGCATGCCTACATATGAGAGCAGCTCAATGGACTCTGTCCACCCAGTGGACACAAGCATCAGGAGCTCTCTCAGACCAAATAGCAACCTCAAAACGTCTTTTTTGGTCTCTCCAATGGTGGATATCCACTCAAAATCTGTTGTTGGGGGCCCCCTTCCAACCTTTGTTACCCCAAGCAACTCTCACTACAGATGCCTCCCAAACAGGTTGGGGAGCTCATCTCCAAGACCTCTCCATTCAGGGCACTTGGTCTCCACAGGAGACCACCCTTCATATCAACCTTTTGGAGCTGCGAGCAATTTTCCTTGCTCTCAAGGTCTTTCATACCCTCCTCATCAACATGACAGTCCTTGTTCATACCAACAATCAAGTAGCCATGTTCTACATAAACAAGGAGGGACTGGCTCTCTGTCGCTTTGCAACGAAGCTCTAAAATTGTGGGCCTTCGCCAGAGAGCATCAAATCCATCTCCTGGCAGTGTACCTCCCAGGAATCCAAAACTCTTGGGCAGACAGACTCAGTCGAGTTCTGCTTCCACACGAATGGTCCCTGCACATGGATCAGGTACTCAGAATCTTTCAGGAATGGGGAACCCCGGACATAGACCTCTTTGCAAGTCCGTACAATGCCAAACTTCCCCGGTTCTGTTCCAGGATTCCGTGTCAGGGAGCTCAGGCCAAGGATGCCTTCCTCCTTCATTGGGGTCAGGCCTTCCTATATGCCTTTCCACCCATTCCCTTGATTCCCAAGACTCTATTCAAACTTCAGAGGGATCAAGGATCTATGATCCTCATAGCTCCACGCTGGCCACGCCAAGTGTGGTACCCTCTACTTCTGCATCTCTCCCAGGCACCCTCCCTGGATCTGGGAGCTGCTCCAGACCTTCTGTCTCAAGAGGAGGGGACTTTGTGGCACCCAAATCCCTTCACCTCAGAGCTTGGTTACTGAAGGCCTAGACCTTCAAGACTTCAATCTTTCTCAACAAGTGCAGGATATCCTCCATGCATCTCGGAAACCTTCCACCAGGCGTTCTTATGCTTTTAAATGGAAAAGATTTTCCATCTGGTGTGCTGAAAAGGGTCTTAACCCTCTAGCACTACCTATTAATTCTTTACTCGAATATCTCCTGCATCTTTCCAATGCAGGACTTAAAACCAATTCTGTAAGGGTCCATTTGAGTGCTATTGCAGCATCTCATCAGCCTATCAATGGACAATCTGTTTCCTCTCATCCTCTTATTGCAAGATTCATGAGAGGTCTAACTTTAACTAAGCCTCCCATTCGGCCTCCTCCGGTGGCATGGGACTTAAACGTGGTTCTTGGTCAGCTTATGAAGCCACCCTTTGAACCCTTAGCCACTACCTCCTTGAAATTCCTTTCCTGGAAAGTCATTTTCCTTATTGCAATCACTTCTGCTCGCCGCATCAGTGAACTGCAGGCTTTAGTGGCTAATCCACCTTATACAAGGTTCCATCATGATAAGGTAGTCCTTAGGACAAATCCCCACTTTATGCCTAAAGTGGTCTCACCTTTTCATCTTAATCAAGAGGTATATTTACCTGTCTTTTTTCCAGCTCCTCATGCATCCAATGCAGAGCGGAACCTTCATACTCTAGACTGTAAAAGAGCTCTTGCCTTTTACCTCCACAGGACACAGCAACATCGAAAGTCTTCTCAACTTTTTGTTGCTTTTGATCCTTCTCATTTAGGACTTCCAGTCTCAAAAAGAACACTGTCCAATTGGATTGCTCAGTGTATTTCTTTTGCTTACCAGAGTAAGAACCTTTCTCTGGAAGGCCATGTCACAGCTCACAATGTGAGAGCCATGGCCACATCTATGGCTCATCTTCATTCTGTATCCATTGATCAGATCTGTCGAGCAGCCACCTGGGCCTCGGTTCATACCTTCACAGCCCATTACTGCTTGGAAAAGGACTCCCGCCGGGATGCCTTGTTTGGTCAGGCTGTCCTCAGACACCTGTTCCATTCTTAAACAACTCCTGCCCACCTTCCCTGAATGGATGCCTGAGATCCATAGGAAGATGAGGAACCCATCGGGGGGGGGGGGGGGGATCTCCCCGGCATCTTAGCTAGGGAGTCCCCATATGTGAGGACTCATTCCTGCTTGTTCCTGGAGATAGCACAGTTACTTACCTGTAACAGGTGATCTCTGGGAACAGCAGGAATTAGTCCTCACAACCCACCCACCTCCCCTAGGAGTTGTATCTCTCTCTCTCTCTCTCTCTTTCCTTTCCTCTCTCTATTGTCTCAGCTTTAAACTCGAACTGAAGAGAGTTGGTCAGGAAGGCGGGAAGGCAGCACGCATGCGCTGTGGGAGGCCCCAAAAGCTTCCTTTCTGGGAAGCTGGGGAGCTTTCCCGCGCAGGCTCCGTCGGTTCCGACATACCCATATGTGAGGACTAATTCCTGCTGTTCCCAGAGATCACCTGTTACAGGTAAGTAACTGTGCTTTCAATCACAGTGACTCTGGAGAAGGAACCCAGAGCAGAAGAATTAGAAATAATTCAGTACCCTAAGACTCCTAAAGAGGCAGCTACCCTGCCCATTCATAGGATCTTGCATGATCTTATGCTAAGAATATGGGAAACTCCTTTAACGGTGTCTCCACACTCTTGACGACTCGATACCATGTACAGAGTTCCAAGCTGTCCTGGTTTTCAAAAGACTCCGTTACCACGCCATTCAATGGTAGTGGAATCGGCGATGTGTAGGATTAAGAGTGCTAAAGCGCATTCTTCCAATCCTCCAGGCCGTGAATCGAGGACACTCGATGCCTTTGGGCGTCGATGCTTCCAATCCTCCATGTGGTCAGCCAGGATCATCTCCTACGTTCTCTGTATGGGAATGTTCCTCAAGGAGGTTACAGGAGACTTGGAGCTCATGAGCCCTCTTCTCCCTGAGGAAAAAAGGGGGGAATTCCTTATTCTGGTCAAACATGCCCAGGATGTCTCTAAGTTTATGAACCATACAACCTTTGATTGCTTTGAATGCATTAGCAGAACCTCTACTATTTCTATCGGTGCACGTCGTATTGCCTGGCTCCAGGCATCAGACTTAGAAAAATAGGTGCAAGATAAACTGGGAATCCAAAAATCAACGGTCAATTCTATAGAGTGTAGTAAGCCAAAAACAAAAATCTCACTCTAACACAACAATTTTTGTTTCTTTATCCAAACAAGCGTGTGACTTTTACATAAGTGCTCCTATGGAACAAAGGTGGCAAGGTCTCAGTTCACTCGGGCAAAGGCATCAATGATCAGAACATAAGTCCAGATTGTACTGCCAAACATAAGCCCATTAACATCAGTGTGATTCATAGGGGTTGGGCCGCAAGTGCGTTTGAATTTGGATTTTCTGCTACATATTTGTGTTTATACGTGCATATGGTGGAGGAGGCAATGGGTCACTGATGTTAATGGGCTTATGTTTGGCAGTACAATCTGGACTTATGTTCTGATCATTGATGCCTTTGCCCGAGTGAACTGAGACCTTGCCACCTTTGTTCCATAGGAGCACTTATGTAAAAGTCACACGCTTGTTTGGATAAAGAAACAAAAATTGTTGTGTTAGAGTGAGATTTAGATAAACTGGGAAACATTCCTTGCACAGGAGAAAATCTCTTTGGCAAGGATTGGCAAGACAAGGCCAATCAGATTGAATCTGAAAATACTATCTTGAACAGACTATCAAAGTCTACAGCCAACCCAGCAAAGAAGATCAGTCAAGAAACCCTTTGCCAACAAGAAAAAGAAATTTTACCCATCTTACACCCATCAGGACCACTGTCCAGTTCATGCTCCCCAAAAGGGGCAGCAACAGACCAGACAGCAGAGGAAGCCACAAGTTTTCCAGAGCTCAACCGGCTGAGTAGACTCAGCCTCCTCAGGGGCTTTGACTCCTTCCTAGAGAACTTAGTCTTTCTGCCCCTGAAAGGTCCAGAACCCCTTACTATCCTGGGCAGGTTATGCCATTTTGCCAGAAGATGGCAACAAATAACATCAGAAAACTGGACTTTGTCCATTGTACGAGAGGGGTACAGACTTCATTTTCACAGCATGCCCCCTCCTACAATCGTAAGACAGTTCAGTTCTCAGGTCCCTGTCACCAATCTCTTGGGTCAGGAGGTCGCATCACTTCTTTCTCAGGGAGCAATGAAGAGGTGCCCATACCCCAACAGGATATGGGATTCTATTCTGCCTACTTTCTCATACCAAAGAAAACAGGGGGAGACAGGCCTATACTGGACCTCAGAGAATTCAACAAGTATCTATTCCGGGAAAAATTCAAGATAATCTCCCTCAGAACACTCCTGCCATACCTTCAGAGTCAAGACTGGCTATGTTCTCTAGATCTAAAGGATGCATATACGCATATTCTCATCCATGCAGATCACAGGAAATTCCTTTGATTCCTTTTCCAGGGAAGACACTTCCAATTCAGGGTTCTTCCCTTCGGTCTGGCTTCTGCCCCAAGAGTCTTCATAAAATGCATGGCAGTAGTAGCAGCATTCCTGATAACTCTAGGATTATTCGTCTTCCCCTACTTAGATGACTGGCTCATCCGAGCATCAACAGCTCCAGAAGCCAGCTTCGCTCTTTCTCGCACTATGCAAGTCCTTCGGTCATAAACCTCCCAAAATCTCATCTCACCCCTTCTCTGTCTCTAGAATTCATAGGGGTTCGTCTAGCTACAAGGCAGTCAAGGGTTTTCCTACCACAGTCACGTTGTCTTCATATAGTACAGCTGGCCTCCCCAGCAGCTATGAAAGTTTTCCTGACTGTTCGGGAGATGCTTCAGCTTCTGGGGCATATGGCACCCACTGTCCATGTGGTTCCCTATGCTCGCCTTCATATGCGAGCAGCTCATTGGACCCTATCCTCTCAGTGGACATAGGCCTCGGGTAGGCTAACGGACAAAATCAGAAACTCCACACATCTCATTCCGTCCCTTCAATGGTGGCAATCACTGGAAAACCTTCTCATAGGCTCTCTTTTCCAGCAGCCTCTATGCCAAACCACCCTAACAACAGATGTGTCCAAGATGGGTTGGGGGGGCTCACTTGCATGATCTCTCAACTCAGGGTCTCTGGACCCCACAGGAGGCTTGTCTTCACATAAACGTCCTAGAACTCGGAGCCATTTTCCATGCTATCTGAGTTTTTCAGGCCCATCTCAGCTACAAGACAGTTCTGATCCAGACCGACAGTCAAGTAGCCATGTTCTATGTGAACAAGTAGAGCAGAACAGGCTCTCTGTCGTTATGCAACAAAGCTTTGCGACTGTGGGCCCTCGCCAGAGATTTTCAAATCCACCTTCTAGTGGTATATTTTCTGGGCATTCAGAATCTTTGGGCAGACAAACTCAGTTGAATACTGCTGCCACACGAATGGTCTCTACACTCAGACCAGCTTGCTCAAGTGCTTCGAATCTGGGGAACGCTAGATATAGACCTCTTTGCAAGTCCACAGAATGCCAAACTTCCCCGATTCTGTTCCAGAATTCCGGCTCAAAACTGTCAGGCAAGGGATGCTTTCCTCCTCCACTGGGATCAGGACTTTCCTCTATTCCTTCCCACCCATTCCCCCCATTCCCAAAACTTTGTTCAAGCTTCAGAGAGACACAGGTCATATGATACTCAAAGCTCCACATTGGCCATGGCAGATGTGGTATCCTCTGCTTCTGCGTCTCTCTCAAGCCACACCTCTGGAGTTGAGATGTGCGCCAGATCTTCTTTCCCAGGAGAACGGGATGCTATTGCACCCAAATCCCCAGTCCCTGCACCTCAGGGCCTGGTTACTGAAAGCCTAGGATTCCCGGATAGCAACCTGTCTCAGCAGGTAAAGGATATCCTTGTAGCTTCCCGAAAGCCTTCCACAAGGCGATCCTACGCCTTTAAGTGGAAGAGGTTCTCTTTATGGTGTTCTCAAAGGGGACTTAACCCCCATACAGTGCCTGTGGAATCGCTTCTAGAGTTATCTCCTCCATTTATCAGATTCTAGTCTTAAAACCAATTCAGTAAGGGTCCATCCTAGTGCCATTGCTGCTTTTCGCAAACCTCTGTATGGACAACCTATTTCCTCTCATCCACTCGTAGCAAGATTTATGAGAGGTCTCCTCTTAACAAAACCACCAATTAAACCACCGCAGGTGGCAGGGGATCTGAATCTTGTTCTTGGGTAGCTCATAAAACCACCCTTTGAGCCTTTAGCCACTACAGCTCTAAAGTTTCTTTTCTGGAAGGTCATCTTCCTAGTTGCCCTCACTTCTGCAAGACGCATCAGTGAGTTACAGGCTTTAGTGGTGGATCCTCCTTATACAAGATTTCACCACGATAAGGTAGTTCTTAGGACTCATCCTCATTTTATGCCAAAGGTGGTTTCGCCTTTTCATTCAAACCAAGCGGTTTACCTTCCTGTATTCTTCCCTAGGCCTTATGCCTCTAATGCAGAAAGGAATCTTCATACTTTAGATTGTAAAAGAGCCTCGGCTTTTTACCTTCAAAGAATTAAGCAACATAGAAAATCTTCTCAGCTTTTTGTTGCTTTTGATTCTAGTCATTTGGGACTTCCAGTTTCCAAAAGAACGCTCTCTAGGTGGATGGTGGATTGCAAATTGCATATCCTTTGCATATGAGAGTAAGGGACTTTCTCTCGAAGGCCATGTCACAGCTCACAATGTGAGAGCAATGGCAGCCTCTACGGCTAATCTTCGTTCTGTATCCATTGACGACATCTGTAAAGCAGCCACTTTGACTTCGGTACACACCTTTACAGCCCACTATTGCTTAGACAAGGACTCCCATCGGGATGCCTCGTTCGGCCATGCTGTTCTCCAGCATCTCTTTCAGCCTTAGTACAACTCCTATCCGCTGTCCCGGGTTTTGATGCCAGAGATCCATGGGAGAAAGCATGACCCATTTCTCCTTGGGTACGCAGCTTGCTGGTGTCATCCCCCTGGCATCTCTCAACTAGGGAGTCCCCCATATGTGAAGACTACATTCCTGCTTGTTCCTGGAGATAGCGTAGTTACTCACCTGTAACAGATGATCTCCGGGAACAGCAGGAATTAAGTCTTCACAACCCACCAACCTCCCTTATGAGTTGTCTCTATCTCTCTATTTGTCTACTTCTCTTCTTTAGTCTCAGCTATAAACTCAACTGAAGAGGGAGAGTTGGAAAGGCAGGAAGGCAGCACGCAGATGCTGTGGGATGCTCCCTAAAGCTTTCCTATTGGACGCTGGGGAGCGTTCCCACGCAGGCTCCGTCAGTACCGACGATACCCATATGTGAAGACTTAATTCCTCCTGTTCCGGAGATCACCTGTTACAGGTGAGTAACTACGCTTTACAGGTGAGTAACTATGCTAACTTGATGATCTTTACATATATTTTACAAAAGGCTCGATGTTTGTTAGATCATTTTGCAAAGTACCAGGAAAATGCAAACATCTTGGCCTAGACATCCCATATTCCATGTTCATCCCTTATGCATAAAGGGGCTTGAAATATAAACAGAAAATGCGAAGAGAAAGAACGAGATCAATAAAAGCATAATTAAAAGTATGAGGTAGAGATCACACAGACATAGATTTGGGAATGCTTTTGAAAACAGATATGTATAAGGGGTGGGTCTGGGTATATGTGTGGGTATAGGTGATTGTATGTGTGTGTGTACATGGATGGATAGAGTGATGTGTCTTTGGGGTATGGAGTGTATTTGAGGTTAAAACAGGACTTCTGAAACTTGTCTTGGGGATTCTGCAGCCATTCAGGATTTCAGGATATCCACACTGACTTAAGGATGAGATCATTTTGCATTTCCTGATTCTCCAGTGAATGCAAATTGAATTTATGCATAATCATAAATACCTTGAGAAGCTGAGTGACCAAGGGGCTTCCAGTTCAGGTTTGGGAAGCCCTGGGTTCAAGGGTATCTTTGTGTGTGTGTGGATATACACGCACAACCTATGCATATAGAAACAACAGCAAAATGACAACAGAAAAAGACAACATGGCCTATCTATTCTGTCCTTCCATATCAACATGGAGATGAATCTTCTGGAATTGCTATGTACAGGGTGAGCCAGTCAAACCTGCATTTTTGAAATGACTGTAAAAAATAAACGGATGGATATTTCAAAATTTTATTGTTACTATCTTAATGTACATTAAAAAGCATTTAAGAAACAACATTCACTGTTTAAAAATAACGCCAGTAAGATGGTGTCCTTCCCGATTGAGACATTCTTGTAGGCGATTTCTGAAACTGCCCATCACATCACAGAGCATACGCTGAGGAATTCTCTCGATTTCCAACCGGATTCTCCTCTTGAGTTCCCCAAGCGTTGGAGGTCGTTGTTCAAAGACTTTACTCTTCAGGTACCCCCACAAGAAAAAAAATCGCACACTGTGAGGTCGGGCGATCGGGGAGGCCAAGAAATTGCTCCATTTCGGGATATCACCCGATTTGGAAAAACATTGTTAAGAACATTCATGCTCACACGGGCTGTATGACTTGTGGCACCGTCTTGCTGGAATAAGGTGTCATTGTTCATTCCATGTTGACGAAGCTGAGTAATGAAGAACGAATGCAACATTTCCGAATAGCATTGTGCATTCACAGTAACTGCTTGCTCCCTGTCATTTTCAAAAACATACGGGCCCTATGATTCCCAATGAGGACATTGCGCACCAAACTGTTACCTTGCTTGAATGGAGTGGTTTTTGATGGAGCTGTTGAGGGTTTTCATCACTCCAATATCGGAAATTTTGTTTATTCACAAAACCGGAGAGATGGAAATGTGCCTCATCGCTCATCCACAGGTTGTGAACAAGGTCCTCGTTTTCATCAAACATGTCCAACAACGTTTGACAAAAACGCCGTCGAGCTGCAAAATCGTTTTCATTCATAGCCTGAACAACCTGAATTTGGTACGGGTGATGGTGTAAATCTAACCTCAAGATTCTTCGGACGCTCGTGTTTGCCATGCCAAGCGCAGCACTCTGTCGACGCGCCGATCTCCGAGGGCTTCTTTCCACAGCAACTCTCACGCGGTCAATATTCGCGGGAGTTCGCACTGATCTTGCACTGCCACCCCCCTTCTGCTTCTCGTTTCACCAATAGCATCAAAGTTTGTCACCCACAATTTGATTGAATTAACAGACGGCACTGGCTTATTTCGATTAATTTGAAAATTCGTCCGGAAACGACGCTGAGCGGCTGCATAACTACCACTTTGGTAAAACGCTTTCACAGCGAATGAACGTTGTTGTTTAGACCACTGCTCCATGGTGACTGAAATGCTTAATTGTGGGGGACACAATGGTAACCTTGCTAACTCGCTCCGCCCACTTTCACGGCTCTCCCGCCCTTTTCAAAAATGCAGGTTTGACTGGCTCACCCTTTATTTATTTGGATGGGTATGTATTTGGATGGGTGGGAGGGTTTTGTGTATGGTTTATTCATTTTGTTGTATACCACCTTTATGGAAAAATATATCAAAGAGGTCTGCAATTAAAATTAAAATCAGAGGAATATAAACTTACTTCTCCAGGAACAAGCAGGAAGTCAGTCCTCACTTATGGATGACGTCGGCACCAACGGAGCCTGCATGGAGCAATTCTCCAGCTTTCAAAGAAAGCCTGTGGGGTTGCTGCCACGCATGCGCGGTCCTCTTCCCACCCTTGGGTGGGATCTTGCTCAGTCTCCCTTTTCCGCATAGCCCTTCAGATGCACGTCCTCGTCCCTCGGGAAAAGGTTTTTTTCTCTTCTGGTCCTTCGGCCTTTTTTCCGGTTGTACCGGTCCTCTTCTGTCTTTCCTAACATCCCTGCTTCGGCTGTGTGCCAGGGGATTCCTATTTTCCCTTTATTTCCTTTTTTCTTGCTTCGGACCCTTTTCGCTGCCTTTTTTCTAACCGCTGGCCTCGAGGGCATTTGACCTCGCAGGGGCTCTTTTTGCCCCCATGGCCACCGGCTTTAAAAAAAGTGACAGATGCTCCAAAAAATCTGTTGCTCACAGACACCCACGACTGTTGTCTGTGGTGTCTGGGGGCTCTACTCGTTCTGTAAGAAAATGTCCGCTAAGGCCTTGCTAAGCCGTAAGCAGAAGTCAGTCAACATTTTCCGTAAGGCAGCCCCAGGGTCCCCGGTGGTGCGCCTCTCCACCAATCCACCATTTGCGGGGTCCCCCACTGTGTCTCCTCATCCCAGGCATCACTCTGACCAGGTTTCGCCTGAGGTGGAATGGCAAAAGAAGAAGAAGACCTTGAAGTCGCTGTCGTGGGCTCCGAATAAGCGTGAGCGATCTCGCACTCATTCCCTTAGCCCTCCCCGACGTTCCCGAGAGTCAGACAAGGAGTGGCCTTGAAAGGTACCTTGTACATATACCGAGGTCTCCAGCGATGGCGCCCGGTCTCCTGAGGGTCATCCCGGTGATGACCCCCTCTCCTCCTCCACGCCAGACCCGGTAACCCTGGCATCGGCGTCACAGGGACTCACCCCTGAATGGGAGTCCCGTATGCTGGCACTAGAGAGCAGTGTTTCTGCCTTGCCCAACAGGTGCTTTTGCCCAGTACAGCTTGGTCACACTTCGAGACCAAGGGTCCCTTGACTGTGGTCCCAAAAACTGTCTTGGAAACCCCCGAGCGAGGTCTTCCAGAGTCGGTGCCTCCGGCTCCAAGCGGACCTCGGCCACTGGACAATGGGATCAACCTGACTCAGAGTCCTTCTCGGACCTCTCGGTCTGGGATTTGAATGGGGACATGTCTCCTGAAACTCATGCCCAAAGGGACCTTCCTTCTGACCCGTCCCCGCCCACCTCACAAAGGTGGTCACCTCCCAAAGATACCTCCTTCTTGGTATTTGTACAGGATATGGCTCGGGCCCTCAATCTGCCCACACAGACCGAGGAAGAGCCGAGGGCAGAAAAACTCGACATTTTGCAATATGGGTCTCCCCCTAGGGAATCTCTCATGGTCCCTGTTCCATCCATCCTGACCTGGCTGCTTCTCCGCATGTGGGAAGCACCCGCCTCAATCCCTGTTGTCAGTAAATGACTCGATGCCATGTACAGAGTCCAGCGCGGTCTTGGGTTTCGAAAGACCCAACTTCCTCATATCTCTATGGTAGTGGAATCCGCGATGCGGAAGCAGAAGAGCCTGAAGTCGCACTTTTCAGTCCTGCCTGGTAGAGAATCCCATGCCCTCGACGCCCTTGGGCGCAAGGCTTACCAGAGAGCCATGCTGGCATGCCGCATCCAGGCATACCAACTATATATGGGTATGTTCCTTTGTGACCTTGCTAAAGAGCTCACAAGTTTCTCCGCGGGCCTCTGAGGCGATCACCTTCTCAGATTTCAGACACTTCTGAGATTGGTCGCAGACTGCTCGAAATACCTTTCCCGCGCCGCATATGACGGGTTCGAGTCTTCGTCCTCAGATCTGGAACAATGGGTCCAGGAGAAACTCTTGAATGTTATCTACCTCAGCGAACAACTGTTCGGCAAGCCCATGGAGGACAAGGCAGCCGAGATCGAGACAGAGTTCGTGACCCGCACCCGTCTCTCTTAGAAAATCTCTTCCCGTCCCCAGAAGAAACAGCACAGTAAGAAACCCTTCTTCCAGAGGAAGTGGCTCCCTTACTGGGGATACCCACCCTATCCGCCTGCCCCTGTGCTTGCGCCCAGCGACCAAGGCAAAGGGGAAGCTCAGGATCACCAGAAACCTAAGGGGCCCAAGACCCAACTGCTGGCACCACCCCAGCCAGCCCCTGAGTTTTGATGCCAAATGCATAGCCTCTCGCCCCCTGGTGGCACCCTCGCCGGTGGGAGGCCATCTGTCCCTTTTCGCCCCTGAGTGGGAGGCCATCATATTGGACACCTGGGTCCTCCAGGTAGTCAGGGACGGTTATTGTCTTCATCTGGACAGACTCTCTCCTCCCTTCTCCCCAGCGGAGCCTACTCGGCTTCCCTCGTACCAGTCTTGCTTACAGCAAGAATTGAACAACCTCCTTGGTCAACAGGCAGTTGAAAGGGTCCCGCTGCACCATCGAGGTCGGGGATTTTACTCTCATTACTTCCTCGTTCTCAGGAACCTAAACAGATTTCTGGTGCAGGAGAAGTTCAGAATGCTATCGCTTGACGTCCTGCTGCCCTTCCTCCGGCAGAGCGATTGGCTATGCTCCTTGGATTTCAGAGACGCTTACGCCCACATCCCTGTCTACCCCAAATAGAGGAAGTACCTGCGCTTCAGGGTGCAGGGGGATCACTTCCAGTTCAGAGTGCTCCCCTTCGGGCTCACGTCTCCCCCGCGAGTCTTCACAAAATGCCTGTCAGCGGCCGCGGCTCACTTTCGGCTGCAGGGCATATCCGTCTGCCCTTACCTAGACACCTGGCTCATCACGGGCACATCGGCAGAGGAGGCTTACCTCTCGGCGACGTGCACAGTCCTCCACCTCAAGCACCTCTGTTTCCTAATAGCTACTCCAAGTCCCACCTTGAACCGGAAAAACCAAAAAGAGGAGCAACCTCTCGCATAAACCTCAGGGAACACACAAAGCGAGCAGTAGTGGTGGTCACAAGCGCTTTATTAATGAAGAAACGCCCCAACGTGTTTCGGCAATGCCTTCATTAGGGGGCTGAGAACTGCAAACAAACAATAATAAATAACAAAAACATAAATACAATTGGGCAGCTCGGCCCGAAGTGGATGTTACAATCGGGGCAGTCGGCCGGCTCATAAAAGGAAGCGCCAGCGGGCGTGCCCGTGCCTGACGGGCCCACGCCGGAGGGCCCTTTGGTGTGGCCCTTAGGCAGGAGCCTAATCCCCGAGGACGATCCCCCAGCGTACTCCATCGACCAGACAGCAAGTCGGCCAACGACCGGCCACGAGACCACATCCAAAGTGAGTAGCAGTCCCATTAGCTACAGGTCCAGCTAACACAGAAAACCTGCCCAAGAGGCGGAACAGCTCCTTCATGCCACAGTGTGACTCTCCCAGGTCTCGTAAAGCAGTAGCAGGCAAGGACGCAACTACAAGGTCACCAGCGGACCACTAACTGACGCGGCCAGACCTCAAGAAACCACCAGAGACTGCTGCAAAGCAGTAACTAGAACATGTCTCTGTTGCGGCAGCATATCTATTAACCGATTATACCCAGACTTAACAGCTAGGATAGCCCTCCGTTGAACCGTCTAAAGATAGACTTGCCAGGAATGTTATTTTGTTTCTGTCTGGATTGCCAGCTAGAAGTTGTAGCTCTGATGTCTCATTGTTCTGATTTGCTATCCAGTAAGTTTTGACATGATTCCTGTACATGCCATAGATGTTCGCCTAGAAGTACTACACGTGTAAGCACTAGAATCGAAAGCACTGTCTCACACAGTTGACCCGCAGTCACGACTCAATTAGGGCATGAAGTAACCCATGCAGCCAACATGGCGCCCTCCCCTGTGGCCCTAGCCAGCTGTTACCTACTTGCCAGCCTACTTCACAGCGCCCTCTCCTTCACCACAACCCCATACCAGTCCTACGGAATTCAGGGAGGAGATGGTCGGGCAATTCCCACCAAGCTGCAGCAGAATCCAAAGTACCCCTGCACCCCAACTTACTCTGTTACACTCCAGCACATCAAAAGACCCCAACAGGAGGAATGCCCTCAGCCTAGCAGCCTGAAATGCGCCCTCATAAACGCCCATTCAGTGCGGATGAAATGGCCTGTCATCACCGACCTGATAACCTGCCACAAACTAGACATATTACTGGTCACTGAGACTTGGCTAACCAATGATGATACGGTCATCATGAACCAACTTATCCCACCCAACTATTCGATCCACACCTGTCACAGAGCTGACCGAAGGTGAGGAGGTGCATTTGCCCTTACAAGATCAGAGCTTCAATTCCAGCAGACGGCCTCTAGTAGCACTACAAACCTCGACACCATCTCTATAGCTAACAGGCACAACTCCATCAACCTAGTCTGCAGATCTCCATCCACCTCCCCAGACGATCTCTCGACTATAACAGTCTTGGCCTGCAACACCATGACCTAGCATACACCAAACTGGATCATGGGAGACTTCAATCTTCCTGCCCTCCCTGAGACCAACGCAAATGCCTTCCTCGACGCACTCAAGGAGCTGGGCTACGATCAAGTAGTCAACGCGCCCACTCACTCAAAGGGCAACAAACTGGACCTCATTTTTGCACCGCGGATGGCCACAGGCCCAAACCCCACGCTTGCCCTGTCCATCATGCTAGTGCCATGGTCTGACCACAGCTTGCTGAGTTTCCAGATGCCCATACAGCCAGGCCACACCAGCAGCCGCTCTACAGTCGACAAAGACGTAACACCAAGAACACACTTCCGGTCTTTTAACAAGGAAGAGAGAATTAGCAAAACCTGGCCACTACTCGACCTCACAGACCCTAACCCCGAGGAGATGCTTGCCACCTGGAACAAAAGCCTCAGCTCCATCGCCCGCCAACCAGTAGCAGACGCATCACCAAGGAAAAGGAAGGCGGCACCATGGTACTCCCCTGAGCTACGAACATCACTCCGCCATGTAAGGTCACTCGAAAGACGATGGCGATGATCACGCTCCACCGCCGACCAGGAAACTTACACCCTACATCTGGAAGAACACCGTCTGGCAGTCTCTTGAGAGAATGAAGCAGTACCACACGGAACTCCTACAGCGTTCTCTGAACAAACCCCCAGGACTTATTTAACTTGGTAAGATCCCTCACAAAAGAACCCTCCCCCACACAACTGAGTATACCACAACCACAAGAGTTTGCAGACTACCTTTAGTCGAAAACCATCTAGACTGACAAGACTATACCACCTATACCCTTGTACAGACCATGCTACCCAACCCCTCTAGCCACCTTCTCAACACCGTCAGTGAGGGACATCGAAGACACCATTACTGCTATCAACACCACTACAGCCCCAAATGATCCTTGTCCAGCATTCTGGATAAAAACACTACGCAAGGAGTTCATCCCCTTTTTGGCCAGACTCATAGTCCTATCCTTCTCGACGGGCGCTTTCCCACAAAGCTTGAAACAAACATCCATTGGACCGTTTCTAAAAAAACAGCAAACTCGACCCCCAGAAGGTGGATTCTTATAGACCAATTTCGAGCATCCCCCTAATGACCAAAATAATCGAAAAACTTGTCCAATGTCAAATCTAACAACATATTGAGACCACCGTCCCCCTCGACCCAAGCCAACATGAATTCAGGGAACAGCACGGAGTCGAGACGCTCCTGACCAGTCTCTTCAGCACACTAACCACAGGGTTGGACAACATAAGATTGGGTTACGCCTTGATTTTCCTGGACATTGCCACAGCTTTCGACTCCGTGGACCATGAACTGCTTCTAAGGCGGCTCGCAGAGAAGGGGATCCAGGACACGGCATTAAACTGGTGCAGATCATACCTCACAGACAGATGGCAACACTTACGCGCAGGCTCCAAGACCTCCAATCCATTCCAGCATGAACAGGGTGTACCGCAGGGATCTTCGCTCTCTGCACTGTTCTTCAACTTATATATGCAGCCCATCTGTGCACTCACCCGCACATTCAATGTCTCATGCCTCGTATACGCGGATGACGTGCTACTCTACATGCCATTTTCAACTGACCATCCGGATTTCTCACCTCTAACCACCTGCTTTGACACAATGACTGAGTAGCTCCACACACAAAACCTCAGAATAAACTTCAAGAAAACTGAGGTGCTATTCATCTCCAGGAACCCATCTTTTACACACCCCCCCCCCCCCCGGGTCAAAGCAAACCCACGATCCGCTACCTAGGAGTCACCCTAGACCAACAGTTGGACATGAAGGCCCATGTAAACAATACTGTTAAAGCAATATACCACAAAATAAGGACGATCCGGCACCTTAGACCCCTGCTGGAGCTGGTGGATTTCCGGATACTCTACCAAGCTTTAGTAATCCCCCACTTCAATTATGCCAACTCAATCCTACATGCACTCCCAAAAAGCACACTGAACCTGTTGCAGCTCGCAATGAATGGAGCCGCCAGGAGGGACCATATAACTCCTACCCTGAAACACCTACATTGGCTGCCGGTCCACTGCAGGATCACATTCAGAATTCTATTAATGACGTTCAAGGCCATCAACGGGCTCACCTCCACCTCTATCATGGACCTCATCCTCTCCACCCCCCCAAACAGAATCAGAAGGTCAGCCGCTGCCAACACTCTGAACATCCCGAGCAAGATTACAAAGTGCTCGCAAGCAACATGAAACCGGGCCTTCGTGTACTACACACCCTCATGCTCGAACGCTCTCCCGCCCAACATCCATTCCATAACCAAGCTTGCCCATTTCAGAAAGGCTCTAAAACACCACCTCTTTCTCCAGCACTACTCCCATAACTGAGACGCTCAACAGCTGTCCTCATGCACCCATCAACACAGCACCCTCGACCCAACAGCAACACGCAGCCCCAGCCCTGCCCACTAATGCCTCCAGACACACAATATGCAACTGCATATAGCACACAATTTTGTAGATAGCACAGAATTTTGTATATAGCACACAATTTGTTGTAAATAGTCATCAAGCAGTCATGTCGCCGCCTGCTCCCATTGGCCCGACTGTCTCGCCTGTATATAGTTGCTTAACTGAGTAGCCTGTTACTGAGTAGCCTGTACATAGTCTCCCCAGTTAGCCAAGTTGTAAACCCTGTTCCTTGTAAATACAGTGCGGACCCCGCCTGCACTGTACAAATTTGTTTTAACTGTAAACCGAGCTGATTGTAAAGAGCTCAGTATAGAAAAACCTCAAATAAAAATAAATAGAATGTAAAAACATTAAGTTATATAACTAAAACATATTTAAAAAAATCCAAAACTAATACAATAAATCATAAAAAGAATAAATATGTATAAAAAGAAAAATATGAATGATAATAATGAAGGACAAACAATAACTTAATTAACAAAGTGAAAGAGAGCTTATATTCCAAACATATCTAGCTATTAGAATACTTGCATTTATGGATATCAAAAAACACAATGGAGCGCACAGTCAAGTACAGACTCGTAGTAATAAGTCGATCCTATAGTTGAATAGGCTAAAAAATATTGTAATGTCACAAGTGTATAAGAATAAATATTTACAAAGGTAATACTAAAAATGCAACATTCTTCGTAAATAAGGGAAAACCCAGAACCAAAAAAAAAAAGAACCAGACCACGATAACAAATTATATAAATAAATGTGTATGATCTACTATAAAATACAATAATATACAAATATCAAAAATATTAATAAAGATAAACAAACAAATAAATGAATAATGATGATGTGTGAGGAAGAGCCCCAGGGGAAGGAACATGACAAAGTTCATACTTGTTATAAAAATATTCTAAAAGCTGATAATATTGGAATTAAAAACCGGCACTATTGCACGGTATAAATAAAACCTAGAAACACCCAAATCAATAAAAAACACATAGCAAACATTGTAGCTAATATTCTAAAAAATAAAAAAATAGCCGCAAAGTGATGAACAACTAAGGAAAACCTGTTTTACAATAAATTGAAAGTAGCGTGAGTACCGAATTGTGAGTTAACTTAGTGAATCTCTATAGCTTGAACTGGCCATGAAATTGTAACAATGTGTGCAAGGAAACTGATGTATAGTTGCATTACTGAAAAGGAACTATATGAAAATACAATGAAATTAGGATTATATTGCATAGATAAGGCGGTATGCCAAAAAAAAATAAAACCAAAGGCCGGAAAAGAACATAGATCCAATTATGAGGATATGTGTAATAAATGTTCCTAGCATGTTTCTGCAAAATAGCAAATGAGAACTAGAAAACCGTAAAGCTGTGATAAATAAATACTGCATGTAATAGAAGAAGAGATGAAACCACAAATAAAGCACATTCATGACTGAAGACCAACAAAGCAAATACCTTGTGGCTCACATTATAGACGTCAATAAAATATTTAAGTAACAATATACCTGTGCTGTGAGCAGCCTGTATAACAAGGCATAGATTCTTTGAGAGATGCCGCAAAAGCGCACCTTTGAAAGGTCAAGGGGTACGTCATGAATTATACATGAGTGACACGGTGTGACATCACCACATTCATTAAATAAATAAATAGATAATAATAAAAATATATGAGGCAGGGACAGGATAAAATTACATACTTGTTATGAAAAGGATAATATGGGCTATAAAGTAGTGTTCATATAAATAAATAATTAAAAACCGGCACATTGCACTTTATGAATAAAACGCCCAAATTAATAAAAGGAGCAACAAAACGATGCTCATTTAAAGAAAAACCTATCTAACAGTAAAGGCTTGGGTACTGAAGTGTAACAAAACATAATGATTCTTTATAACATAACTGACCAACTTGTAAGAAGAAACTGATGAATAGCTTCATCGAGTCGGGGGCTGCTGGGTCTCCTGAGCTTGGACTCAGGTTGACGGCCTTGGAGAGCAGTTTGGCTGCCTTCATGGACCAGCAGCGGCATTGATCGCTGGCCTCGCCAGTGCATCTGCCCCGGCCACCGGGACGTCGACGTCCAAGTCGACCCCGGAGACCGAGCCGATCCTCGAGTCCATGCGAGCTCGAGTCGATCCTCGGTCGCGGTCTCCCTCAGCCTCCCGTTCGGGACCGAGGTCGTCGGGGTGGAGGGCATCGGTGCCCGCCCGACCGGAGCCGCTCGATTCCTCCTCCGAGGAGTCAGCCTGGGAAACGGAGGATGAAGAGTCACCTGGTATTTTTCAGACTCTGTGTGTCCCATCGGTCTCACCCGAGTCCGAACCTCGGAGACGGTCCCCCCCGGAGGACACCCGGTTCTCGGACTTCGTGCGGGATATGGCCAAGGCCTTGGCATTCCCCGCGGATCCCGAGGAGGAGCCTCGAGCCGAAGAGCTCGATGCCCTCCAGTATGACTCTCCCCCGAAGGAGGCCTTTACTGTACCGGTTCCTCCGATGCTGGAACGACTTCTCTTCCGCATGTGGGAGAGCCCCGCGTCGGCGCCGGTGTTAAGCAAGCGGGTCGATTCCATTTATCGAGTCCGCAAGAGCCCCGGGTTCCAAAAGGCACAATTGCCGCACCATTCCATGGTGGTGGAATCGGCCATGCATCGACTCAAGAGTCAGAAGATGCACTCCTCAGTGCCTCCCAGCCAGGAGGCCCGGAACCTGGATGCCCTCGGTAGGAAGTGCTTCCAGGGCTCTATGCTTGCTTGTCGAGTCCAGACCTACCAGCTCTATATGGGCATGTATCTCCGAGATCTGGCAAAAGAAATTGCCAGGTTCTCTGCTGGTCTCTCCCAGGAACCTTTGCAGAGGTTCCAAGCCTTGTCCACTGGTATTCGAGAGTGCTCGAAGTTTATCTCTCGAGCAGCCTACGATGGCTTTGAAGCATCGGCTCGAGTGGCCGGAGCCGGCATCGGTGCCCGCCGACAGGCTTGGCTTCAGTCATCTGACCTCGAGCCATGGGTACAGGACAAGTTGGTCGATGTCCCCTGCAGAGGTGAAAACCTCTTTGGCAAGCCCATGGCTGAAAAGGCTGCACAGATCGAGACCGAGACTCTGACCAGACCTAGGCTGTCCAGAAAAACCTCTGCCCCTTCTCAGAAGAAGAAGGGCTCGGGGAAAAAGCCCTTTTACCCGAGGAAGGCGGCTGCCTATAAACACTACCCTCAGTATCAGGCCTCAGCAGCTCCCCAAAAGGGTCAGCAGGCCAAGGGACGGGGTAATGGGTCCCGTAGGCAGCAGGCCCCCAAGCCCACAACACCGGCCCCTGCTCAGCAGGGTGGGGTTTTTTGACTCCATCAGCATAGCCTCTTCCCCTCCGCTGGTTTCTCTCAGCACAGGAGGCCGGCTGATCCACTTTGCCCACAGGTGGTCAGCCATCACCTCCGATACCTGGGTGCTTCATATAGTTCAGAAAGGCTATCTTCTACACTTTCACCAGGTACCTCCCTCCTACTTTCCAGGGGAGCCTCCAAGACTCCCTATGCACAGGGACTTACTCCTTCAGGAGTTAGCAAGTCTTCTTCAGGAACAGGCTGTGGAACCGGTGCCCCACCACCTGAAGGGTCAAGGCTTTTATTCCAGGTACTTTCTGATACCAAAAAGAACAGGAGGCCTCAGACCCATCCTGGACTTGCAAAACCTCAACAAGTTCCTGGCAAGGGAAAAGTTCAAGATGCTTACTCTTGGAATCCTGCTGCCCTACCTCCAGCAGGGAGACTGGCTATGCTCCTTAGATCTAAAGGATGCCTATACTCACATCCTTATTCATCCAGACCACAGATAATATCTCAGGTTTGTTGTGGGAGGAAATCATTACCAGTACAGAGTTCTGCCCTTTGGCCTATCCTCCGCCCCCAGGGTGTTCACCAAATGCTTAGCAGTGGTAGCGGCCTATCTACGGCTTCAAGGCCTCTTTGTGTTTCCATACCTGGACGACTGGCTCATCAGGGCCCAGTCTTCACAAGAGGCCACTCAGGCCACTCATCGCACTGTAACTCTGCTCCAGCACTTGGGCTTTGTCATAAACTTCGCAAAGTCCACTTTGCTCCCCTCTCAAGATCTCGAATTCATTGGCGCAAGGTTGAGCACACTTCAGGCGCGGGCCTTCCTGCCTCTAGACAGAGCACACAGGCTCATGGATCTCACCAGCCACTTTCACAGCAGTTCCCCTGGTCTCTGCCAGGCAATTTCTGAGACTGCTCGGCCATATGGCTTCCACGGTCCATGTGACCCCCAATGCCCGCCTGAACATGCGACCTGCTCAGTGGTGCCTTCGCACTCAATGGCATCAGGCCACGGGGAGCCTGGCGGACTCAGTACAGGTATTCGACCTGCTGGTCTCTTCTCTGCGGTGGTGGCTTCATCTGCCAAACCTGCTGCTGGGAGTGGATTTTCAATCTCCTCCGCCTTCTCAGGTGCTAACAACCGATGCTTCTCTCCTGGGCTGGGGAGCACATTGCCAAGGGACATGTACTCAAGGCCTCTGGACTCCTTGGGAGTCTGCTCAGCAGATAAACTTCCTGGAGCTCAGAGCCATCCGCCTAGCTCTGAGAGCCTTCTCCCACCTCACTTCTCACCAGTCTGTGCTGGTCCAGATGGACAATCAAGTTGCAATGTTCTACGTGAACAAACAAGGAGGAACAGGCTCCTTCCTTCTCTGTCAGGAGGCACGAAAACTGTGCTCTTGGGCCGTCCACCCCGGCATCCTCCTCAAAGCGGTCTATCTCCCAGGTCAGGAAAATTACCTGGCAGACAAGCTAAGCAGGATCCTCCAACCACACGAGTGGAGGTTGGATCCATTGGTGGTTCAGCGGATCTTTCTCAAGTGGGGCCTCCCCACCATGGATCTGTTTGCCAGTCCTCTGAACCGGCAGCTTCCCAGATTCTGCTCTCAACAACCGCATCCTCTCAGAGTAGCGGCGGATGCTTTTCTGATTCCATGGTCCACAGGCCTCTTGTATGTTTTTCCTCCCATGCCACTTGTGTCTCGAACGCTCTTCAAAGTTCTCAGAGACAGAGCCTCGATGATCCTAGTGGCTCCCCGGTGGCCGAGACAACCTTGGTTCCCGCTTCTAATGCAGCTGGCGGTGGACACTCCTCTTCCTCTGGGGTTTCAGCCCGATCTCCTGACACAGGATCATGGGTCTCTCCTACACCCCAACCTCCGGTCCCTTCATCTGGTGGCCTGGCTGCTGAAAGGGTAGTCCTTGCTCCCCTCCAGCTGCTTCGGGAGGTGGAAGAGGTTGTCTTGGCCTCGAGGAGGCCTTCCACCTGGAAGTCCTACGCTCTTAAGTGGCGTCGGTTCTCCATTTGGTGTGCTCAGCAGTCTGAGAATCCCTTCTCCTGCTTGATAGCAGTGGTCTTGCGATATTTGCTTTACCTCTCCAATCTGGGCCTTAAGTCCAACTCTGTCAGGGTCCACCTCAGTGCTCTCTCTGTGCATCACGCACCGGTGGATGGCCGGCCTCTTTCCCTCCACCCTTTGGTGGCTCGTTTTCTCCGAGGCCTCCTTCTCCTTAAGCCTCCTTTACGCCCACCAGCCCCTGAATGGGATCTGAATGTGATCTTGCAGCGGATTACCTGTCCGCCATTTGAACCTATGGCTACCTGCCCTCTTCGTTTTCTTTCCTGGAAAACCTTGTTCTTGGTAGCCCTTACCTCTGCTAGGCGCGTTAGTGAACTGCAAGCCCTAGTGTCTGATCCTCCTTACACTAGGTTCTACAGGAATAGGGTCGTCTTACGGACTCACCCTGTTTCTTCCAAAAGTGGTTTCTACTTTTCATCTCAACCAGGAGGTGGTTCTTCCGACCTTATTTCCCAGGCCCCACACCTGCCGGGCTGAAATGGTCCTGCATACCCTGGACTGTAGGAGGGCTTTATTCTTCTACCTTGACCGTACGCGGGAGCATAGAAGGGCTGTTCAGCTCTTCATTTCTTTTGACCCCAATAAGTTGGGGCTACCTGTCTCCAAGCGTACTTTGTCCATATGGGTTGCTGACTGTATCGCTTGGGCTTATGGGGCGACCGGCCTCTCGTTGGAGGGTCGAGTCACGGCTCATCGTGTTAGGGCGAAGGCTGCGTCAGTGGCTCTTCTCCGCTCTGTTCCATTGGCAGACATCTGCCGGGCCGCTACTTGGTCTTCAAGCCAGACTTTTGTGGCCCATTACTGCCTGGAGAGGGAGTCCCGCAGGGACAGTGCTTTCGGTCAGGCAGTCCTCCATAATCTCTTTGAGGTTTAGGCAACTCCTACCCTCCGGCCCTGGTGTTGGGCTACCGGTAGGGGGCGTTTTCAGAGAAGATTCCTTCTTTCTGTGCTACTGAGCTAGAGGGAGCTCATTTTTCTGCTTGAGGTCTCCGGTAGCCTTAAGCTAGGGAGTCCCATATGTGAGGACTGACTTCCTGCTTGGTCCTGGAGAAAGAGTAGTTACTCACCTATAACAGGTGTTCTCCAGGAGCAGCAGGAATCAGTCCTCACAACCCTCCCTCCTCCCCTTGGAGTTGCAGTCATATCCTTTCGTTTTTGCTAATTTTTTGCTGTCTTTTAGCTATGTCATCAGACTGAGCAAGATGGCACCCTTGGGCGGGAAGGGGACCGCGCATGCGCGCTGCAATTCCCAAAGGCTTTCTTTGAAAGCTGGGGAAATTGCTCCGCGAGGGCTCCGTCGGCGCCGATGTCACCCATATGTGAGGACTGATTCCTGCTGCTCCTGGAGAACACCTGTTACAGGTGAGTAACTACTCTTTCTCCAGGGACAGCAGGAATCAGTCCTCACTACCTTCCCACCTCCCCTTAAGAGTTACTATTCTTATCCTTCCCTGGCCATCTGTTTAATAGGGCTCTGACTGAGCAAGATGGCACCCTTGGGCGGGAAGAGGACCACACATGCGTGGCAGCAATCCCAAAGGCTTTCTTTGAAAGCTGGGGAACTGCTAAAACACAGGCTCGATCAGTGCCGACGTCACCCATAAGTGAGGACTGATTCCTGCTGTCCCTGGAGAACATCTGTTACAGGTGAGTAACTACACTATTTGTTGACAAGAAGAGAGGAGAAAAAAGGTAGGCATTCAGAGAACAAGGTAGATCAGGCAAATAGGAGACAAGCTGCACCACAGGCCACAGTTAACCCCCTAGAGTTTTGAAAGCCCTTTGAATAACCTCTTTTTGGATCTACATTTGAGCGTCTTATAGGAGGATTGTTGTCTCGGATCTGATGGCAGGTCATTCTAGAGCTGGGGAGCCTTAAAAAGAGAGCTCATCTTCATATTTGACTTGAGAAACAGGTGGCAGGATAAGGTGGTTTGTGAGCAGGCATGAGATGTGTGTTTTGTTGAGGGATATGAGTGGATATTATTTTGAAGTGTGTTTGTGGAATGTTTGTGGGTGGGGCTTGTTATATTTGAGTACGTGTGAGATTTGTACATGGAGTTCTCTGGGGTTATGGGGGTGTGTATGTGTTGACGGGTGTACGCAAGGGGATATTGAGAGACTGGATATAAGCGCTTTTGCGTGTGTGGGTTGTGGTCTGGTGAGGAGAGCTGATGTGTGGGGAATTTAGACACATGTAGCTTGGCATGCATATGTTCTGATCTTTCGGGGATCGTTGCCTCCTCATGCCTATGGGAATGGAAATTTATTTAAAAGATTTATATTCTGCTCCATCGAACATTCTAGGTGAATCGTTTTCAAATCCATCTCTGGATTATTCCAAACTGTTGGATACTTCAGTGTTTGTTCTGTGCAAACTCTGGTTTCTTTTATTTTAGAGCCTGATAAGGACTGTAGAAATTGTCTTTACAAAAGTTAGGCAGTTTATTTATTGGGGTTAACATTTGCTTATTACTTTGAATTTACCTGCTGCTTAACTTTAGTCATGCTTTTTTGGCAAATTATCACTTTTTCTGTATTTCTTTTTTAAGTTGTGCTTTTATTTTTTCTCTTTATATGGGGAGTTTTGACTTTCTTTTGTCCTTAATACTGTGGTCTTACTCTCAGACATATAAGAGGTTATGGGATACCTTCCTTGTCATTATTTCTTTCTTGTTTTTCAATATGCCTTCTTGACTTCAAGATTTCATGTCTTGAATTGACCAAAATCTTTTCTTTTTTTTTAATTTTTATTTAAGTTTTCTTGAATGATCATACATGTTATACAGGAAACAACAAAAACATAGCAAAAGATACAAATTTTTATCCAAGCAAAAGAAACACTTCAATACCCACTTTAAGAGAGAGTGATTTAAACTTAACAGATCACCAATGAAAGAAAAGGAAAACAGGAGCTAAATACTCCACTTATGGGGAACACTTTATCTTACCATCTTAACCCTCAGCTACTTCCTTTTCAGACAGAAAGGACTGTAATTGAGAAACATCAGTATAAACAAAGGTTTGTCCCTCAAAAGTAATTATACAACAAGGAAATTTTAGGAAAAAAGAGGCCCCCAATGCCACTACTCGCTCTTTCAAAACCAGAAAATGCTTACGTCTAATCTGGGTAGCCCTACCCACATCCGGAAAAGCTTGAATTTTTTGGCCACAAAATAAGATTTCTCGGTGTTTGAAATAAGCCCGCAGGACAAGCAACTTAATGGCTTCAGAACCAAAAGTCACCACAAGGGTGCTTCGTTTGGTAATGACATCCATAGAATCTTCAAGAAAAGCAGTAAGGTCCTGCCCCACCGAGAAATCTGGTGGAGAAAATAGATCCTTGTCCTTATCAGAAGAAGAGGATCTAGAGGAAAGGTAATACATATGGATAATGTCTAAACTCCCATCTAATTTTAGTACTTCAGTAAAATACTTTTTTAACAAAATATCAAAAGATAGCAAATGGGTAATAGGAAAATTCAAGAAACACAAGTTCTTGGCCCAAGCTTGATTCTCAAGAACCTCCAATCGATAGGAAAATGCTAAGGAATCCCACATTAACGCACTATCTTTATCAAAGCATAACTGGAGCTGAGAATCATTACGGGCCAAGATCTTAGCCAAAGAATTTAATTGCTTGTCAGTAGATTGCACTTTACCAACAGCTTCATGAGTAAACTGACACAATGAGGATACAGTAGAAGACAACCGCATATCGATATTTTGAATAGCAGACCAAATATCCATAAGAGTTACTTCCCCAACTTGGGGGAGGGCCAAACCATCAGTTATTACCAGAGACACAGGTTTAGGAATTGGAGGACATACATCTGGAGACAAATCCAACAGAGTAGAAGAAAAGGGAGTATGAGGAAACGGCGGTGGTGACCGAGAATGAGAGCTCAATGAAGCTCCTTCTGGTGGCGATATAGCAGGCAACAGGGTAATCAAATGTTTATCCATAGGGCCCACCATCTTACCTCCATGCTCCTTAGCTCCAGATTTAACAGTCACCTTCACCTTCCTCTTGCCCATATGGACAAACACAGACCTCAGCTGCACCGAAGGGGCACATCCTGCCCCTTGTGACACGCCCCTTAGGACACGACACGCGAGGGAGCTGCCGAATGATATACAGGCAGAGGGAGGGGACTTTTACACCGGAGCCGTCCTCCGCGTGCCTGCCCGATCACCACAGTGCCTCCGGACACCTGCAGCACTGCTCTCACGGCTCCAAACACCAGCCGCGTCTGCTCCCCTGAACTCAAATTACTTTCCCGAATTGACCAAAATCTAATAATTAAACAAGAAGTAAAAATTAAACGTCTCTTTATCCTTACATATCCAGATACAGTGAAAGCCTGTTTAGAGAGTACCTGCGACTCATAAAATGTTCCTGTTTATCCTGATTCATCTGTGATATGCAGTGGTTTAGTATTGCTACATTTGACTGGCAGCATAAAATCTATTTCCCAGAAATTTGCTCAATTCCCTTTTATCTTTTTTAATCAAAGCTCTGCTTCCATTATTTAAATGATGCTTGAGGTACAGTGGAATCCAGTTACAGTGAAATGTCATAGTACATTTCCTGATACCATTGTAATGACATTTTTTTTAAATCACAATTTTACTGTGTTTTAGTGATAAACTACCTTATTAAAGTGAATGAATAATTGTTCTGCACAGGCTCTTTGTAAGTGAAGTACACAGATACAGATACTCTGAATTGTGGTAATTAGAGGAAGTAACTCTTCTTACCAGAACTACTTCCCAGTGCATGTGGTCCTCACGGGTCTGGTTCCCATGATTATCAAAACTATGTATCAATCTAGTCCTTAGACTAAATTAATGTGAATGTTTTCATCAGTGTTCATTGTGGAGCCAGACTGAATGTGGGAAACAGTGCTGCAGGTTCATCGTATTGGCTCTAGGGCAGCAGTATCCCACCCCATCTTAGAGGAGCCCCTAGCCTATCTAATTTTCAGGCTGACCTCCGTGAATGTGTATGAGACTGATTTGTATCTAATAGAAGCAGCGCATAAAATCTCTTATGCTTATTTATTATGGATAGTCTGAAAGGCAGATTGGCTAGGGCCTCCTTAGCATCATGATCAGGCCCATTGCTCTAGGAATTACAAGATAGCAGGGCTGGACATTTCTTGTTCACAAGATACTTAAAATCTTGAATCTGGCATCATAGCCTGAAGTGGGGCAGTCAGGAGGAAGCATATGTTCTTGGGAAAGGAGGCTTTGAAAAGGAGATAGGGCAGGAGGAGAAGCATGAAGATGAAGGGTTTCAGTTTTTCTCCCTGGATTCTAAAAGTCCTGCGGGCATCTAACAATTCATAATCCTATTCAAGCCCTGGCAAAGCACAGCCTTATGTGAGGTTGCTGTGTTACTCATGGATCTTGTCTGAGCTGCTTTAACAATGCAAGAAACACCACTGAGGCTCCTGGAAAATTGTAGGATGTTTTTTTAAATTCAGTATGTTTTATTGAGCTTATATAACAACGAAAAGAAAAGAAAATGCAAGTACCATTTGGTTCAATTAAATTATAAAGCAAAAGTATAGATTTTGATATGGAATTTGTGAGCAATGGGAATCCAAGCAGATAAGGAATGGGTCTCTTAATTTCCATAATTATATCCAGAAGTAGCACGTTATTATTGAAGTGTGATTAAAAGCACAGAATCTTCTTTTAAGACTAATTGTCAGTTCTGTTGTAACTTCTAGGTTATATCTCCCTCTCTTTCTACTCTTTCCATTTCCTATTCCTCTTGTTTCCTTGTATTTAGTGAGTGAGCTGGGTTTTTTTGTCTCTTTCTCTCACATAGCCCCTGAGTCATTGATGCAGGCTTTGGAGGACCTGGATTACTTAGCTGCCTTGGATGATGATGGGAACCTGTCAGAAGTTGGCATCATCATGTCAGAATTCCCTCTGGATCCACAGTTGGCCAAGGCACTCATCGCATCTTGCGAATTTGACTGTGTGAATGAAATGCTGACTATCGCTGCTATGCTGACAGGTACATGTCAGGATGAGGAAAACGTGAGAAGACTAGTCATACTGCCTAATAGACACTCATTTACATCTGCATCCGGTAGAGATAGTCATCCTTGTCTAAACTTTATATGCAGGCTAGATATTACTGCAAAGCAATATCAATTTGTTTGTGTTTTAAAGGAATAGCCAGAGAGTTTTTAATCTTATTTGTATTGTCACTGAAGACCAGCAGGATTGTAAGTCCATGGCAGGAAAAATCTACTGTAGCTCAGAATAGTTTCTAGACACTTTTGTGACTCACTATTGCGGTTTCCTCAAATTTCCTTTTTCCATGGAACCAATAAAATGTACCTATTTTGTCACTAAACATGTTGGGCCCTTCTCCATTTAGCAGCACCTGCTAACCATACAGGTGAATATGAGAGGATATTTGGTAGCACTATCTGGATAGCACCACTGAATATCATGAAAACATAGAAAACAGCAGATAAAGACCATACAGCCTATCTACAATCTACAATCCCTTTCTCTCCCTATATTTTTCCAGTGCTTTTTTTGAATTCAAATATAGTTCTCCTCTCCACTACCTTTACTGGGAGGCTGTTCCATGTAAAGAAATATTTCCTTACATAAATTCTGAGCCTATCCCTTTGATCTTCATCTTACTCATTCCAGCAATTTCTTTCATCTGGAAGAGGGCCATCTCCTGTGCATTTATTCCACAGAGGTATTTAAATGTTTCTATCATATCAACCCTCCTTCAAAGTATATATATATTGAAATATTTAAGCCTATCCCCATATATCTTATGATGAAGACTACTGACCATTAGCTGCCACCCTGTAGTCTACTCCATCGTGTTTATATCATTTTGAAGGTATGGTCTCTAGAATTGTACACAGTACTCCAAATAAGGTCTCACTAGAGACATGTACAGAGGTAATATTACCTCTCTTTTTTTCTGCCGGCCATTACTCTATTTATACACGCAGGCATCCTTCTGTCATTTGCTGTTGCTTTTTTTTTAGCTATTTGGCCACTTTAAGATCATGTAAACCTCAATCTCCAGGAACAAGCAGGAATGTCTTCACATATGGGTATCGTCGATACTGACGGAGCCTGCGTGGGAACGCTCCTCAGCATGCAATAGGAAAGCTTTTGGAAGCATCCCACAGCGCCTGCGTGCTACCTTCCCGCCTTTCCCAACTGTCCCTCTCCAGTTCTTCATTTTCCGCAGAGCCAACAGGTCGCACTTCCTGTCACTGCAGAAAAAAATCCCTTCTATTCTTCTTTTTTGTGGTCGCGTCTGCCTCCGGTACCACCGGTTCTTCTTTCTTTTTTCCTAAAAAAACAAAAAAAACGTTCTTTCTGGAGTTTTTCCAGTAATTTTCTCTTCAGGTGCCACGTGCCATTTTGGGCACTAGGCCCAACGTTTTCCTTCAAAATGGAAAAACCCGCTTTGGGTTTTAAAAAGTGTTCTAAGTATGGCGGTACCATCTCCGTCACCAACACCCATGAAGTGGTGCCTCAAATGTTTAGGTCCTGACCACTCTATTTCAGAGTGTGTTGCCTGTGGGATGATGTCGAAAAGGGGCCGGCAAAACCGAGCTGCTAAACTTAGCACCCTTTTTCCTTCCGATGCAGCCTCCGTGGCATCGACATCTTCCAGGGCTTTGTCTTCCTCCCATGGATCTCAGGTAACTAAACATAAATCTAGCCGGTCCTGAAAGGGTAGATCTCCTTCTAGACATCGAGATGCCTCTGGCGTTGCCCTTGAGGGACTTTCACCGGCAAAATTGCCCCGGCGGGAGGCTTCGGCTTCGGCTTCCAAAGCACTAACGGAGCTTCAGGATGTTCTCGAGGCTTCAACCTCGGCAGAACTATGGTGCCATGCTCTGGGATGCCGGTCGCTTCATCTGGTACCGATACCCAAGCAGCGTCAGCGTCGATAGACCAGAGATTCTTGGCTATTGAACGCAGTCTGGCGGCTCTTCTCACGGCCTCGATGCCCCTGAAACCGCTTCAGACAATTCAGCCGGTGCCGGCAAAGACTGCATTGACATCGGCAGGTATTCTACCAGGACTGAGTCATGCGTGCCTATCCGGCATCGACAAGTCTGTACCGGACCACTCCAATGCCGACTTAGATCGGTACCATGCCTTGCACGATCACCCAGATCGGAGATACTTTGAATCCTCAGATGAGTCTGAAGACTCTGAAAGCTCTGCCGATACCAGAGTACTTCTTCCTGAGGATTCTTCTTCTCCTCAGCGTAGGATGTCTCCACCAGAGGATATGTCCTTTCAGGACTTTATCCGAGATGTGGCCTGAGGGTCTTTCCATCACAGTGGCTCCTGAAAAAGAGCCTAGGGCAAAGGAATTAGAAATCCTACAATACCCTAAAGCTCCCAAGGAGGCAGCTACCTTACCTATTCATGAGATCTTGCATGATCTCGTGTTAAGGATGTGGGAAACACCTCTAACCACAACTCCTCACTCTCGAAGACTCAACACCACTTATCGAGTTCCTCCTTGTCCTGGGTTTCAGAAGACTCAATTACCACACGATTCCATGGTGGTGGAATCAGCTATGAGAAGGATAAAGAGTGCAAAAAGGCATGCATCTAATCCTCCAGGATGTGAGTGTAGGACTCTGGACGTCGAACCTTCCAGGCTTCCATGCTTTCTGCTAGGATCAGTTCCTATATTTTATATATGGGAATATTCCTTAAGGAGGTCACAGGAGATTTAGAGCTTATGAGCCCTCTCCTTTCTGATAAGAGGCAAGATTACCTCGCCTTTGTCAAACATGCTCAGGATGTTTCCAAGTATGTGAATCGTGCAGCCTTTGACTGCTTTGAGTGCATAAACAGAACCTCTGCCATTGCCATAGGTGCACGTAGGATTGCCTGGCTCTAGGCATCTGACTTGGAAATTTGTGTACAGGATAAACTAGGGAATATTCCTTGCACAGGAGAGAATCTCTTTGGCAAGAATTGGCAGGAAAAAGCTAATGAGATAGATGCTGACAATATCACTTTGGATAGGTTGTCTAAATCTACAGCTGATCCTGCGAGGAAAAAATCCTCTAAGAAACCATACTTCACTAAGAAGAAGAAGTTTTATCCCTCCTATACCCAACAGGGGCATCATTTAGGTTAGTCTGCCCAAAAGGGACAGCAGCAACAACCTAGGCAAAAAGACAAAAGCAGCTAAGCCTCCACAGGGGCTTTGACTCCTATCTAGAGAACTTTGCCTTCCTGGCCCTGAACGGCCCAGAACCCTCCACCATCCCAGGAAGGTTATGTCATTTTGCCCCCAGATGGGGTCAAATAACAGCAGAAAATTGGACTCTGTCTATTGTAAGAGAGGGGTACAAGCTTCATTTCCTCAGCATGCCCCCTCCTACAATGGTAAGACAGTTCAATTCTCAGACCTCTCTCAACGACCGGTTAGGTGAAAAGGTCACTGTGCTTCTTGCTCAAGGGGCAGTAGAAGAGGTACCTATTCCCCAACGGGGTACAGGGTTTTACTCCCCCCATTTCCTTATTTCAAAGAGAACAGGAGGACACAGACCCATTTTACACCTCAGAGAATTGAACAAATTCCTGTTCAAAGAGAAGTTCAAAAGGATTTCTCTAGGAACTCTGCTGCCATACCTTCAGAGTCAGGATTGGCTTTGTTCTCTAGATTTCAAGGATGCGTACACTCATGTTCTCATCCATCCAACTCACCGAAAGTTCCTTTGCTTTCTGTGTCAAGGGAAGCACTACCAATACAGGGTTCTTCCCTTTGGCCTGGCCTCTGCACCAAGGGTGTTCACAAAATGCATGGCTTTGGTGGCAGCATTTCTCCGCACCCTCGGAATATTCGTCTTCCCTTACTTAGACGACTGGCTCATTCGAGCCCCTTCAGAGCCAGAGGCCAGGGTTGCTCTCTCTCGCACAATGCGCATCCTTCAGTATTTGGGACTTGTCATAAACTTCCCAAAATCCAACCTTGCTCCCACTCAGTCCCTAGAGTTTATAGGAGCTCTGCTGGATACCAGACAGACAAGGGCCTACCTTCCACAGCCCCGCTGCCTTCGCATTGTGCAGTTATCTTCCCAAGCAGTGCTAAAACCTCACCTCACTGCTCGGGAAATGTTACAGTTGCTAGGCCAAATGGCATCCACTGTGCATGTGGTTCCTTATGCTTGCCTCCATATGAGGGCAGCCCACTGGACTTTATCCACTCAGTGGACTCAGGCGTCAGGTTGCCTGTCAGACAAAATAGCAAACTCAGATCGCCTTATTACCCTCTGCTCCTTCATTTCTCTCAAGCTCCGCCTGTGGAGTTAGGATCTGCTCCAAATCTCCTCTTTCAAGAGGACGGGATGCTGTGGCATCCCAATCCCCAGTGTCTGCATCTCAGGGCCTAGTTGCTGACAGCCTAGAACTTCACGGTCTTAACCTTTCCCAGCAGGTAAAAGATATCCTTTATGCTTCTAGGAAGCCTTCCACAAGACGCTCTTATGCGTTTAAGTGGAAAAGGTTTACCATATGGTGCTCGCAGAAGGGTCTTAACCCTCTTGCGATAGCTCTGGAATCATTACTGGAGTATCTCCATCATTTATCAAATGCAGGGCTTAAGACCAATTCAGTGAGAGTTCATTTGAGTGCTATTGCAGCTTCTTTCAAACCTCTAAATGGGCAACCTATTTCCTCTCATCCTCTCATAGCGAGTTTTATGAGAGGCCTTCTTTTAACTAAGCCTCCCATTAAGCCACCACCGGTGGCATGGGACTTAAATCTGGTTCTTGTGCAGCTCATGAAACCGCCTTTTGAACTATTAGCCACTACCTCTTTGAAATTCCTTTCATGGAAGGTCATCTTGCTTATTGCAATCACATCAGCACGTCGCATCAGTTAATTGCAAGCGTTGGTGGCTGATTCTCCTTATACAAGGTTTCATCATGATAAGGTAGTCCTTAGGACTCATCCACACTTTATGCCAAAGGTGGTGTCACCTTTTCATTTAAACCAAGTGGATTTCCTTCCTGTATGCTTCCCAAGGCCTCACGCCTCAAATGCAGAAAGGAATCTTCATACTTTGGACTGTAAAAGGGCTATCTCCAGGAACAAGCAGGAATGAGTCTTCACATATGGGTACCGTCAGTACCGACGGAGCCTGTGCGGGAACGCTCCCCAGCGTCCAATTAGAACGCTTTTGGGAGCATCCCACAGCACCTGCGTGCTGCCTTCCTGCCTTTCCCAACTGCCTCTCTCCAGTTTTCCGTTTTCCGCGGAGCCAGCAGGACGTATTCCTGTCACCGCAGAAAATTCTTCTTTTTAGTCTTAGTTTTTTGTGGTCACGTCTGCCTTCCCTCGATGCTACCGGTACCGCCGGTGCTTTTCTTTCTTTTTCCTGAAGAATTTCTTCTTTTCTTAGAAATTTTTTCCTGTTTAGTGCCTGACGGTTTCTAGGCCACTAGGCCTCTACCCTTCCATTATGGAAAAGCCAGCCACTATCCTTAACTAATGCTCAAAGTGTGGCGGTACAGATATATTTTCAGACACTCATACTTGGTGTCTAAAATGTTTAGGTCCTGACCATTGCCCTCTGGAGTGTCTCTCCTGCTGGAGCTCAAATAGAAGAAGTCTTCAGAATCGAGCACAACTCGACACCCGGTTCACATCGCTCTCGATGTTACCAGCTAGAATATCTTCTTCTTCACAGGATCAGGTAACCAAACAAAAGTCTGTAAAGACTAGCCAGTCCTCGAGTGGTAGATCTCCTTCTCAGCATCGAGATGGACATCTTGGCAATAAAGCCCCAGCGGGAGTCTTCGGGCTCCAAAGCATTAACGGGGCTCCGGGTTGTTCCTGGGGTTCTTACCTCTATGAACATACCTGGGCCATGCTCGGTGGTTGTGGCCGCTTCGTGCGGTACCAACACCCCGGCATCGGCTATGGTGGTGAACGAAACACTCCTCACCGATGAACATAGTCTAGCACTCTCGGCTACTTCGGTACCGCTAGAGTTGCTGCAGACCGTTCCTCGAGTATCGGTGTTGCCTTCGGTACCGGTATCGACATCGGCATCAGTGTCGGTACCGTCCATGCTTGCTTCGACAGAATCGCTTCCCTCCATGCCGAGCCTGGAATCGATCTCTAGCATGGAGGATTCGGTACCGACTCGTCTCGGTACCGACCTCGGGCGGTACCAAAGACATCGCTTTAAAGAAAATCCGATGCTTCATCCTTTTCAGTCTTCCGATCCCGATGACTGGGATGAATCCATCGGTACCAAGGCTGATTTTTCTACAAGTCTAGCCTTTACCCCTCATTTTACAGAGTCCTCCTCGGGGGAGATTTCTTTTCAAGATTTTCTGCTTGATATGGCAAAGTTACTTGCTATTTCTATACCTGGTAAAGAATCCCTACCGGGGAATTCAGAGACATTGCAATTCCCCTGGATTCCAAAGGAGGTGATCATGCTTCCTTTGCATCAGATCTTACAAGATCTACTGTTGAGAATGTGGGAAACTCCTTTAACGGTATCCCCACATTCTAAGACACTTGACACTATGTACAAGGTGCCACCTTCTCCAGGTTTTCAGAAGACTCAACTTCCTCATCATTCTATTGTTGTAGAATCAGCAATGAGGCGTATTAAGAGTGCAAAGAAGCACTCTTCTTATCCGCCAGGTCGTGAGTCTAGGACTTTAGATGCCTTTGGACGTCGATGCTTCCAGGCATCCATGCTTTCAGCAAGAATTATCTCATATATTTTCTATATGGGATTATCTCTTGAAGAGATCACAAAGAACTTATTTTTTGAACCCTTTTCTTCCAGAGCATAAAAGAGCAGACTATTCCTTATTAGTCAATCATGCTCAAAATATCTCTAGGTTCCTTAATCATGCTTCCCTGGACTGTTTTGAGTCTATTAGCAGAACTTCTGCTATAGCCATAGGAGCACGACGCATAGCCTGGCTCCAAGCTTCAGACTTGGACAGATGGGTTCAGGAAAGGCTGGGAAATACTCCTTGTACTGGTGAAAATGTCTTCAACAAGGAGGCTTTATTTCAAGCTAATCAGTTGAGCACTGATGCTGTTACTTTCAGAGGATTGTCAAAACTTTCCTCTATCCCAGCTAATAAAAAGTCTCATAAAAAGCTTTATTCCCCCAAGGGAAAAATGTTTTATCCATCTTCTACCCATTCTGAAGATGTTTCCAAAGATGGGCAACACCACACCAGGCTAAGAAAATCAAAACCTCAACAGACTCAGCAAACCCAGCAATCCCAGGGTTTCTGATATTTTATTCACTTTTTCTGTGTGAGGTTTAGAACTTGAACCTACTTCTTTTCAACAGAAGCATCTAAAATTCATCTCATCCATGCTGAGATATCAGTCATATATTGACTCAATCCTCGACTCTGGGCATTAATCTCTTGCTACAAGAGAAATCTATCCTTCTAGCTCTGAGAGTTATTAAGGACTATCATACACCAGAGATAACAGGTTTCTCCTTTTAAAACAAAAGGAGAACTAACAGCTAACAGGGTGATCTATACCCTTCACCATGTCAGTTTCCTGTACAAGGATATCTCATACTTTTAACTGCAAGGGGACCCTATCTCTTCAAAGACTCACTAAATTGTAAGTCTTCTCAACTCTGTATTAATTTCTATCCCTCTTAGCCCAGACATTCAGTCTCTAAGAGTACTACTAATCAACTGGAGGGCTTATTTTCTAAGCCATAGGATTTTCTTCAATACCTACTCCAGTAAGTAGTTTCCATACAGAGTTTTCTCCCCTTTTGCGGTTCATCTCCTTCTCACATATCTTTTTAAGGCAGCTTTTCGGACAGAAATTGGGTATCACTACTCCAAATTATGTCTGTCGGTCCTCTCCAATCTATAGGACCTAACTTTTATGCTGCCTTAATAACAGATAATTCCAAAAGAGATCCAGAACTCATTTGGACTATTTATTGTTGCAGGCATCAGGCCTGCCTACTATTCTTAGCCACCTTCAGTTCTCTTTGGCTCTAACAGAATAGATTAGGTTGCACACTGGCAATTCAACAGCCAGATCTAAGCAACCTACAACATGCTCTCTGCAATTCTACAACAAAGCTCTGCAACTGTGGGCCTTTGCCAGAGAGCCTCAGAGCTACTCCTAATAGGTAGGGGCCAGAGAGTTAAGAAGGGCTTCAGTTGATAGACTCTGCCAGTCATGCTGCTACATGACTGTTTTTTTCTTACTCTTACCATATTTCTTAAAATTTCCTTTTAAGGGAAGGTAACCAGGGTTTAGACCATGTGAAAGGGTAGAAAATTGCACAATTCCCTGGTTTGTTCCACATCTCACTGGAACTTCCACAACAGGGATGCATTTTTTTTTCATTGCAGTTGGTCCTTATTCACTACTTTCCTTCTAATTTCCTATACTTCATGGTAGCTTATGTTGAACAAGAGAACGCATGATACTCATATTGCCCTCATAAAGAGGCAAACATGGTATCCCCTTATATTGCGTCTTTTTCTCCAGCTACTATTTGAAATTATAGAAGGTTCCAGACTTGCTGTCTTAAGACTAAGGATCTCCTCTGCACTCATTCATGTACGTCTCGAGTTCTGGTTATTTCAGGGGCTGGATCTTTTCAAGAAGTCTAGTCCTATCCCTGTAAGTGAAGAACATAATACCAGTTTCCACGGAACTTTCTCTATAGTTCTTCCATATTTAACCAGACAGAGATTCTCCATCAATATTCTCAAGTAGGTCTTAATCCTCCTTGTTATTGCATCAATCTCTATACAACATCTGACTTTGAAAGATTTGTTTACTGTCCATATTAATGCTGCCCCAACATACCATAAAACTCAATGGCCAACCAATTTCTATGGTAATTACGAAATACCTTCTTCTACCGTTACCTTTTAGGTTACGTCACATCTGAAGCTCTACATGTAAGGTCACCATCATAAGTGACATCACTTACAAAAGACTTTTACTGATCTTCAAGAAATTGGAGGCTGAACGTCTAGTACAAATATCTCTCTTTCATTGGAATAAAGGGGGTCTTAAAGACCTATCCCCTTTTTTCTGCAAAGGGTATTTCTACCTTTTCATCCAAACCAGTCAGATTATCTCCACTCTTTCCTAGGACCTTATTCTGCTCCAAGGACAAGAAGTTCAATTTTTTGGACTTTACAGAAGCTTTAGCTATATCTCCAGGAACAAGCAGGAATGAGTCTTCACATATGGGTATCGTCGGTACCGACGGAGCCTGCGCGGGAATGCTCCCCAGCGTCCAATAAGAAAGATTTTGGGAGCATCCCACAGCGCCTGCGTGCTGCCTTCCCGCCTTTCCCAACTGCCTCTCTCCAGTTCTTTTCCGCGGAGCCAGCAGGCCATGTTCCTGTCACCGCAGAAGAAGTTCTTTATTTTTTCTTAATTCTTTTGTGTCGCGTCTGCCTTCTTCGACGTCAGACCGGTACCGCCCGTCTTTTCTTTTCTTTCTTTCAAAAAAAAAAAAAATTATCTTTTCTTCACTGTGCATTTTAGTTTTTGGGCCTTAGGCCTAAAAAGTTTTTTTTTCCTCATGGAGAAGCCCGCCTCCGGGTTCAAAAAGTGCACAAAATGTGGCGGTACTATTTCTGTCACCGACACCCATGACTGGTGTCTAAAATGTTTGGGGCCTGACCATTCCATCACGGATTGTATGTCCTGTACCATGATGTCTAAAAGAGGTCAGCAGAACCGAGCAGCCAAGCTCAGTACCCTGTTTCCCTCTGATGCAGCTTCGGTGGCATCGATGTCTTCCAGGGCTGCTTCTTCCTCCCATGGATCTCAGGTAACCAAGCATAAATCTAGCCGGTCCTCGAAGGGTCGATCTCCCTCCAAGCATTGAGATGCCTCCGGACTTGCCCTCGAGGATTCCACACTGGCAAAATTATCCCGGCGGGAAGCTCCGGCTTCCAAAGCGTTATCTATGGGGTCACAGGTTGACATCGATGGCTCGGCCTCGACAGATCACCTGTTGCCGTGTTCTGGGGTACCGGTGGCTCCCACTGGTACCGACATCCAGACATTGGTGGTGTCGATGGATCAGAAGATTCTGGCCATGCAGCGCACCCTGTCAGCATTCATACAGGCTGCGACGCCTCCGGTACCACAACAATCCCCGTTGTCGGTACCGACTCCGACACCGGCATCACTCCCGGTGCTGGTACCGATTGCATCGGCTTCGGTGTCGACTGCAACGGTACCCTGTCCTATGATGCCCATCGGTACCGAACCGGTACCGGTTACTCCCGATACCGATCCTACTCGGTACGGCTATCGGGCTCTACAGGAGCATCCAGACAGGTGACACTTCGATTCCTCTGAAGACTCAGATGACTCTGAGGGTTCTGTCGAGGCATCGATACTTCTTCCTCAGGAGCCGCCTTCTCCTAAACGAAGAATGTCTCCTCCAGAAGACTTGTCTTTTCAAGACTTCATTAGGGAAGTGGCTAGGGGCCTCTCCATCACAGTGGCCCCTGAGTCAGAACCCAGAGCCAAGGAGTTAGATATTTTACAATATCCTAAAACTCCTAAAGAGGCAGCTACTTTACTTATCCATGAGATTCTGTGTGATCTCATGTTGAGGATGTGGGAGACACCTCTTACCACCTCTCCTCATTCTCGCAGGCTAGACACCATGTATCGTGTCCCTCCTTGTCCTGGCTTCCACAAGACTCAGCTTCCTCACCACTCTATTGTGGTAGAGTCTGCCATGTGAAAAATAAAGAGTGCAAAGAGACACTCATCTAATCCTCCAGGGCGTGAATGCAGGACCCTAGATGCTTTTGGCCGAAGGGTTTTCCAAGCTTCCATGCTAGCTGCCAGGATTAACTCCTATAGTCTCTATATAGGGATGTTTCTAAAAGAAGTCACAGATCATCTGCAGACTTTAACAAGCCCTTTTATTTCAGAGGATAAAACGCAGGAGTTTCTCACTTGGCTCAAACATACCCAAGATGCCTCCAAATTTTCCAACCGTGCAGCCTTTGACTCTTTTTGAGTGTGTAAGCAGAGCTTCGGCTATTGCCATAGGGGCACGCAGAATTGCTTGGCTACAAGCTTCTGATTTGGAGCTCTGGGTACAAGATGAATTAGGGAATATCCCTTGTACAGGTGAAAACCTTTTTGGTAAGGATTGGCAAGCAAAGGCTAATCAGATGGATGCTGAAAACTGCGTTGGATCGACTTTCAAAGTCTACCTCTGCTCCTGTTAAGAAAAGATTGTTCAAAAAGACATCTTTTTCCAAAAAGGGAAGATACTATCCTGCTTAGTCAGCAGGCATCTTCTGCAGGTCGTTTTGCTGCAAAGCGTCAGCAACCATCTAAACAGGCCAAATCAAAGGCTGCTAGGCCTGCCATGACCCAGCAGCCTCCTCAGGGCCTTTGACTTGCTACTAGAGAACTTAGCCTTTCTGGCTCTGGAAGAACCAGAGCCCCTTACCATTCCAGGAAGGTTGACTTATTTTGCTCCCAGATGGGAACAAATCACAGCAGAGCAATGGACACTCTCTATCATAAGGGAAGGGTACAAGCTTCATTTCTTAAGCCTTCCCCCTCACACCATAGTGAAACAGTTCAATTCTCCAACATCTCTCCTCGACCTTCTGGGTCAGGAGATTGCCACCCTTCTTGCCCAAGGGGCAATAGAAGAAGTACCTCTTCTTCAGCAAGGCACAGGGTTCTACTCCCCTTATTTTCTTATTCCAAAGAAAACAGGGGGCTACAGACCCATCTTAGATCTCAGAGAATTGAACAAATTTCTATTCAAGGAGAAATTCAAGATGATTTCTCTCGGTGCTCTGCTTCCATACCTTCAGAGTCAGGACTGGCTTTGTTCCCTAGATCTCAAGGATGCGTACACCCATGTCCTCATCCATCCAACACACAGAAGGTTTCTTCGGTTCCTTTTTGGAGAAAAGCACTACCAGTACAGGGTGCTTCCTTTCGGTCTGGCCTCCGCACCAAGGGTGTTCACCAAATGCATGGCAGTAGTAGCTGCATTTCTACGCACCCTGGGAATATTCATTTTCCCATTTCTGGACAACTGGCTTATTCGAGCTCCCTCTCAGTCAGAGGCCAAGACTTTTCTAACATGCACAATGTGTGTCCTTCAGTATTTGGGACTGGTAATAAACATCCCAAAATCCAATCTCACCCCTACTCAATCTTTGGAGTTTATAGGGGCTGTCCTGGATGCCACAACTGCAAGGGCCTATCTTCCTCAGGCTCGTTGCCTACGCTTGGTGCAGTTAGCCTCCCAAATACAATTAAAGTCCCATTTAACTGCTCGGGAAATGTTACAACTCTTAGGCCACATGGCATCCACCGTGCATGTAGTTCCATATGCTCGCTTTCACATGAGGGCAGCTCAATGGACTTTGTCCACCCAATGGACTCAGGCATCAGGTTGCCTGTCAGACAAATTAGCAAACTCCAGTCGCCTTTTTTGGTCTCTCCAGTGGTGGAAGTCCTCTCAAAACCTGTTGCTGGGGTCCCCTTTTCAGCAGTCACTTCCCCAAGCAACCCTTACAACAGATGCCTCTCCAATGGGTTGGGGAGCTCATCTGCAAGATCTCTCCACCCAGGGCATTTGGTCTCCACAGGAGACTTCTCTACAAATCAATCTCTTGGAACTCGGAGCAATTTTCTTAGCTCTCAGAGTGTTCCACTCCCTGCTCAGCTACAGGACAGTCCTCATCCACACGGACAACCAAGTAGCCATGTTCTATGTGAACAAGCAGGGAAGGACTGTCGCTCTGTCGCTTTGCAACGAAGCTTTGTGACTGTGGGCCTTCGCCAGAGAGCATCAGATTCATCTCATGGCAGTATATCTTCCAGGCGTTCAAAACTCTTGGGCAGACAGACTCAGTCGAGTTTTGCTTCCACACGAGTGGTCCCTCCACATGGACCAGGTAGCCAGGATTTTTCGAATTTGGGGAACCCCGGACATAGACCTCTTTGCAAGTCCGTGGAATGCTAAACTTCCCTGGTTCTGTTCCAGAATTCCGTGTCAGGGAGTTCAGGCCAAGGATGCCTTCCTTCTTCACTGGGGTCAAGACTTCCTTTATGCCTTCCCACCCATTCCCCTAATTCCCAAAACACTTTTAAAGCTTCAGAGAGACCGAGGTTCCATGATCCTCATAGCACCACATTGGCCACGCCAAGTGTGGTACCCTCTACTTCTGCATCTCTCTCAGGCTCCCTCCCTGGAATTGGGCTCTGCACCAGATCTTCTATCCCAGGAAGACGGAACGTTGTGGCACCCAAAGCCCCAGTCTCTCCATCTCAGGGCCTGGTTGCTGAAGGCCTAGACCTTCAAGTTTTTCATCTCTCTCAGCAAGTCAGAGATATTCTTCATGCTTCTAGAAAGCCTTCCACTAGACGTTCTTATGCTTTCAAATGGAAAAGATTTACCATTTGGTGTTCAGAGAAGGGTCTTAACCCTCTTGCGATACCTCTGAATTCTTTGCTAGAGTATCTTCTGCATCTATCCCATGCAGGCCTTTAAACAAATTCAGTAAGAGTCCATTTGAGTGCTATTGCAGCGTCCCTCAAGCCTCTCAATGGACAGCCTATTTCCTCTCATCCTCTTATCGCAAGATTCATGAGAGGCCTTTTTTTAACCTCCCATTAGACCACCTCCAGTGGCATGGGACTTAAATCTGGTTCTTGGCCAGTTTATGAAGCCACCCTTTGAACCTTTAGCCACCACCTCCTTGAAATTTCTTTCTTGGAAGGTTATCTTTCTCATTGCATTCACCTCAGCACGTCGCATCAGTGAGTTGCAAGCCTTGGTGGCTAATCCTCCTTATACAAGGTTCCATCATGATAAGGTAGTCCTCAGGACCAATCCACACTTTATGACCAAAGTGGTCTCGCCTTTTCATCTGAATCAAGAGGTATACTTGTCTTTTTTCCAGGACCTCATGCATCAAGTGCAGAGAGGAATCTTCATACTTTGGATTGTAAAAGAGCTCTCGCCTTTTACTTACAAAGAACACAGCAACATAGAAAGTCTTCTCAACTCTTTGTTGCTTTTGATCCTTCCCATTTAGGACTTCCAGTTTCTAAGAGAACAATGTCCAACTGGATTGCTCAGTGTATTTCTTTCGCCTACCAGAGTAGGAACCTTTCTCTGGAAGGCCATGTCACAGCTCACAATGTGAGGGCCATGGCAGCCTCTATGGCTCATCTAAACTCTGTGTCCATCGACCAAATCTGTCGAGCAGCCACCTGGGCCTCGGTTCATACCTTCACAGCCCATTACTGTTTGGACAAGGACTCCCGCCGGGATGCCTCATTTGGTCAAGCTGTTCTCAAACACCTGTTCCATTCCTAATCAACTCCTACCCACCTACCCTGGTTGGATGCCAGAGATCCATGGGGGAGGTGGAGCCCTTTTCAAGGACACACAACTGGGGTCTCTCCCTGGCATCTGCAGCTAGGGAGTCCCCATATGTGAAGACTCATTCCTGCTTGTTCCTGGAGATAGCACAGTTACTTACCTGAAACAGGTGATCTCTGGGAACAGCAGGAATAAGTCTTCACAACCCACCCACCTCCCCTAGGAGTTGTATCTCTCTATCTATCTTTCCTTCCCTCTCTCTCTCTCTTTGTCTCAGCTTTAAAACTCGAACTGGAGAGAGGCGGTTCGGAAAGGCAGGAAGGCAGCACACAGGCGCTGTGGGATGCTCCCAAAAGCTTTCTTATTGGACGCTGGGGAGCGTTCCCGCGCAGGCTCCGTCTGTACCGATGATACCCATATGTGAAGACTTATTCCTGCTGTTCCCAGAGATCACCTGTTACAGGGAAGTAACTGTGCTTTCTCAAAAGTCCAACCTCATTGAACTCCCCCAGTACTTCCTTCTGGGGTTAGTTCTGGCCATGAGGACTTCTCATCTCTTCCTGTATTGCAAAATTTATTTTTTTCCCCTCTACTTCACATTGGGGGATTTTCTTTGAGGATAATGATCAGGTTTTCAACCACAGACCCTTATTACCCTCAACAAGTATTTTTGCAATATTTTTGAGTGAGATCCACATTAGAAAATTAGGACTCAACATTTTTCTAATATTTCTGATTTACACAAGGACTCCCCTCTGGACACCTTGTTTAGTTAAGCTGTTTCACAGCACCTCTATTTTTTCTTTTCTAGTTCAACTCCTACCCTCCATCCCTTGGATGCCTGAGGTTTTGAGGGATAAGCATGGCCCATCTTTAGATTGCAACATGCTGGGGCCTCCTCCAGGCATCTTAGCTTGGGAGTCCCCATATGTGAAGACTCATTCCTGCTTGTTCCTGGAGATAGCACAGTTACTTACCTGTAATAGGTGATCTCTGGGAACAGCAGGAATAAATCTTCACAACCCACCCACCTCCCCTAGGAGATGTATCTCTCTATCTCTTTTCCTTTCCCTCGCTCTCTCTCTCTTTGTCTCAGCTCTAAAACTCAACTGGAGAGAGGCAGTTGGGAGAGGCGGGAAGGCAGCACGCAGGCACTGTGGGATGCTCCCAAAAGCGTTCTAATTGGACGCTGGTAGAGTTCCTGCGCAGGCTCCGTCGGTACCGACGATACCCTTATGTGAAGACTTATTCCTGCTGTTCCCAGAGATCACCTGTTACAGGTAAGTAACTGTGCTTTGGCCTTTTATTTGCAAAGGACACAGCAACATAGAAAGTCTTCTCAACTCTTAGTTGCTTTTGATCCTAGTCATTTGGGACTTTCAGTCTCCAAAAGAACACTGTCCAGCTGGATTGCACAGTGTATATATTTTGCTTATGAGAGTAAGAACCTTCCTCTTGAAGGCCATGTCACAGCTCACAATGTGAGAGCCATGGCAGCCTTTATGGCTCATCTTCACTCTGTGTCTATCGACGACATCTGTCGAGCAGCTACTTGGGCTTCGGTTCATACCTTCACAGCCCATTACTGCTTAGAAAAGGACTCCCGCTGGGATGCCTTGTTTGATCAGGCTGTTCTTCAACACCTGTTCCATACTTAATCAACTCCTACCCACCATCCCTGGTAGGATGCTAGAGATCCATGGGGGGAAGTGGAGCCCTTTCACAGGGGGACACAACTTCTGGGGCCTTCTCCCTGGCATCTGCAGCTAGGGAGTCCCCATATGTGAAGACTACATTCCTGCTTGTTCCTGGAGATAGCATAGTTACTCACCTGTAACAGGTGATCTCCGGGAACAGCAGGAATTTATTCTTCACAACCCACCCACCTCCCCTAGGAGTTGTATCTCTCTATCTCTCTCTCTTTCCCTCTCTCTTTGTCTCAGCTTTAAACTCAACTGGAGAGGGACAGTTGAGAAAGGCGGGAAGGCAGCACGCAGGCGCTGTGGGATGCTCCCGAAAGCTTTCCTATTGGACGCTGGGGAGCGTTCCCGCGCAGGCACCGTCGGTACCGATGATAACCATATGTGAAGACTAAATTCCTGCTGTTCCCGGAGATCACCTGTTACAGGTGAGTAACTATGTTATCCTTAAGTCTGTCCTCATATGCTTTATAATGAAAACCACTAACCATTTTAGTAGCCACCCTCTGTACTGACTCAATCCTGTTTATATCGTTTTCAAGGTGCGGTCTTCAGAATTGCACACTATACTCCAAATGAGGTCGCACCAAAGACTTATACAGAGGCACTATCACCTCCTTTTTTCTGCTAGCCATTCCTCTCCATATGCACCCAAGCATCCTTCTAGCTTTTGCCGTTGCCTTTTCTACCTGTTTAGCTACTTTAAGATCATCAGACACAACCACGCCTAGGTCCCGGTCATCTTTAGTGGACAAAAGTACTTCACCCCTATACTATATTGCTCCCTTGGATTGTTGCAGCCCAAATGCATGACCTTACATTTTTTAACATGCCAAATTCTAGACCATTCTTCAAGCTTAGCTAGATCCCTCCTCATGTTATCTACACCTTCCTGGGTGTCTACTCTATTGCAGATTTTGGTATCATCTGCAAAGAGGCAAACCTTACCCTTCAGCCCTTCCGCTATATCACTAACAAAGATGTTTAAAAGAATCGGCCCAAGGACAGATCCCTGGGGCACACCACTGGTAATATCTTTCTCCTCAGAGTGAGCTCCATTTACCTGTACTCTTTGTCGCCTCCCACCCAACCAATTTCTAACCCAAACAGTAACATTAAGGTCCATTCCTAGGGAGCTCAGTTTGTTTATAAGTCACCTGTGAGGAACAGTGTCAAAGGCTTTACTGAAATTTAAATACACCACATCTAGGGCTCTCCCTCGTTCCAACTCCCTGGTCACCCAGTCAAAGAAATCAATCAGATTTGTCTGACAAGACCTGCCTCTGGTGAATCCAAGCTTTCAGATAAATTTCCTGGAACAAAGAGTAGACTGGAACGCTACAAAAACTTTCAGAGATTATTTAGCCAACAAAATTATTCTAGTCCAGACAGCCAGCCAGGTCACCACGTATTATATCAACAATCAGGGAGAAAGATAACGTTTTAATTAGAAAAAATGTGTTTGATTTGGTAGCACGGACTTTTAAAAATTCAGAATGTTAAGAAGCATTTCAGCTCTGCTTTTCAGTTGGCTAAAGAGCATTATTACTTCAAAATGCATGCTAAAGTATCCATTCCATATACTTATTTTCTTGTGAATGGAAGCACAAGAATAGGAAAGTTAAAGTGTTTGGCACAAGAAATGGGCCTCTGCTGACATTGGACTTATTTGTCTTCTCTTTCTTCCCTCACAGCTTCACCCTGTTTTGTGACCCCTCCCTTGAGGTCTGAAGAGGCAGCAGCTACACGAAGGAGAGTTCTTCTTCATCCTGATGGGGATCACTTTACTCTTATTAATGTCTTCAATGCCTTCAAACAGCGTAAGCATTACTGAGTAGATGGAGGAAGGCAATGGGACAAAAAAAATAGACATGTTGACAAATGAGACAAGAGAAAGCAAGGGATGAAGGGGCGCAGGCTGAAGGAACTGAGATTGGGGTGGTTAGAATGGGATGAAAAACAGAGAAAAAGATAAGGTCATTGAAAGACATAGGATTAGCTTGGAAGGGCAGAGCAAGGAGGCTGTAGGAAAGAGGCAGTTTAATTGAAGTAAGAACATATGAATTGTTTGGGAGAGTGAGCATGATGTGACTAAAGCTAGAGGAGAATCTCTCAGATACAAAGGAGAGCTTAGTGACCTATGATAATACATTACATACGGAGAGGCACTTCTTTTCAGTGCAAAGATCAAGGATAGTAGCTTATGATTGATCTGAGCTGGTCTGAAACAGGAACCATAATGAATGATTGCTCTTTCTCTTCTACCTTGTGTTACGTTGAAGCAGCATCTACTCTGATAGTTTTGGGGTACATGTGCTTGACTCAAAAGAACTATAGTGCCTGTTTTTCAGGGCTGACATATCCATTATTTATTTATTTATTTAACAGGTTTTTCTATACTGCCTTTAACCAAGGCGGTTTACATAGAACAATAACAAGCAAACTCAGTTGAGATGCAATTACATCGAACATAGGGAGAGGTCAACTTGGTTTAACATAACGTGGGAGAGGTATATTACAGTTTGATGTGGTACATAACAGAGGTTATGTTATATCGTTGGGGCTGTAATGTTCAATGAAAAGGTGAGTTTTTAAATTTTTCTTCAGGTCCTGTGTAGTCTGCATTGATCTTATATGGGCTGGAAGTAAGTTCCTGATTGAGTGAGCAAAAAAGGAGAAGGTTCTGTTGGTTGTTTGCTGGGAACATTTAGGGGCTTGTTTACAAAGCTGCGGTAGTGGTTCGCGATCGTTATCGGAGCCACGGCCCCATTGATTTCAATGGGGCCGCGGCTCCAATAACGATCGCGAATCGCTACCGCGGCTTTGTAAACAAGCCCCTTAGTCTTTAGAGGTGGGATGGCTAGAATGTTTTGATTTGATGATCATCTTGCCCTTGTAGTGGTTGGTTTGCTAATGAGTGGGTCAAGACAGGGTGCTGTTGAGTCATGCAGAATCTTGTGAATAGTTGTAATGACCTTGTATTTTATCCTTTGGCTTATTGGTAGCCAGTGTAAGCTCTTGAGGATAGGTGTAATGTGTTGTCTTGGGGTGCTTCTTAGGTTTCTATCAGCAGTGTTTTGAGCTAGCTGGAGTGGATAGAGTGAATGCTTTGGAAAGCCTTAGTGTACAGTATGTTTCCGTAGTCTAGGTGTGGTGTTATGATAGATTGGAATACTGTTCTGTAGTCATTATGGTTAAATAGTTGTCATGGGTGTCTGAGTGATTTAATTCTATGTATTGTTGACTGCCGCCTTGAATATGGGAGTGTATGTTGAGGCCTCTGTCAAGAGTAATCCCCAGATATTTGACTTCATCTTTTACTGTGAGTTCGGTATCTTGGCATGTGAGGTTTTTTTAGAGGGAATGAATGAAGGGTCTCTTGTGACCAGTAATATTTTAGTTTTGCTGATGTTCTCTGCTAGGTTTAGGCTCGCGAGGAAGTCAGAGGTGGCTGAGAAGCAATCTATGATGTTAGAGAAGTCTGGAATTGAGTGTAGAAGAGCATGTGGAACAGACATCATCTGCGTATATGTGAAAGTGCATGTTGAATTTTCTGAGTAGGTTGCAGATGGATTGGATATAGATGTTAAAAAGGAGTGTGGATAAGACTGATCCTCATGGTATGCCTTGGTTTAGATTAAAGTAGTTTGAGTTCCTGGAACTGACTTTTTACCTGAAGTTGTCTGTTAGAGACGTATGTTGAAAACCATTCTAATATGTTGTTGCAGAGGTCTATATCTTTGAGTATATGGTGAGAAGGGTTTGGTGCGAGATGGTATCGAAAGCAGCAGTAATGTCAAGAAATATCATGGCAAAGCCTTGGTGTGGGGCTTGTCAAGGCCCTTGATGAGAGTGTCAGAGAATGCGGTGAGGAGAGTGTCTACACCATGCCGGGAGCAGAAGTCATGCTGCTGAGTGTCCAGTGGTGCATGTGTGTTAACATGATCTTGAAGTTGAAGTAGCACTACTTTTTCTATTACTTTGGCAAGGAAGACGATGCTTGCAATGGGGTGATATGAGTTTGGGGAGAACTGGTCCAGTGATGGTTTCTTCAGGATGGGTCTAATTGATGCTTGTTTCAAGGCAGGGGGTAACCCTGGGAGAGGGAAGAGTGAACAATGTATAGTGGTGAATTCAGTTTGGAGTGATTTTATCCATGAGACTGGGCAAGGGTCCAGAGGCGAAGTGGTAGTATTGATATCTCTGATGTCTGAGAGCTCTTGTTTTGAAATCATTCTGAATTTTTCCCAGTGGTATGGGTGAGATGGTAAATCCTGTGGGGTTGTTGGGCTTTGATGGAGGCTGTTGACGGGGATTATTGTATAAGTAGTCGGCCATGGTCTGTGGGTCCAGAAGAGAGGTTGAGTTTGTGCGGGGCATTGCCATGGGATCTTTTGTGAGAGAGGAGACTATGGAGAATAGCTCTCTGGGTCGGTTGAGTGATTTCTTTACGATACTAGTATAGTATTCTTTTTTGCAGGACAGTGTGAGACTGCAGTATTCAGTATGTTTAGAGATGAATTGGGCCTTGATGTTGTCATCCTTGGTCTTTTTCTATTTCCTTTCAATGGATCCAAGTTGTCTTCTGATATCTCTGAGTTTGTGTAAATTCCAGGGTGGTTGCATGTGTTTAGTTGCAAGAGTGGTGCTTCATTCTATAAAGGTGGCAGCTGCGGCCATCACTGTGTTCCATGAGTGAACTGTGCTGTCCAGGTCGTGGGTATCTAAGATCAGGTGTGGGGTGACATTGTCTAAAAATGGTGGTTTGAATGATTTGAAGCTGCATTTGCAAAGCTGTGGTTGGGGGAAAGGATATGTCTGAGATCCGGATTGTAGGTTGAAAGACTGCATAGTGTGGTCCGACCATGGTACAGGTTCTATCTAGGGGTTGATTTGGACTGCTGAGAAATAGGAGTATCAACACAAGGCTGAGTGTTGCTCCTTCAGAGTAGATAGCCTCTTTTATGATTTGGTGTAATTGAAGTACTTCCAAGGAGTTGGTGAAGGCAAGGGCTTGTTTGGTGGTAATTGATGTGAGGTTTAAATCACCGATGAGAAGGAAATGCTTGCTGGATGCAGTATAAGTACATACTTGTAGTAGATCTGATAGGTTCGAGGTCTTTGAGGAAGGAATTCTGTATGTCAAGCAAATAGCGAGATCACTATTGGAGATTGTGAGACAGTCGAGTGTATCTGAGGCGTGAAGGTTATGCGTGGTGAATTTAAGTGGTGTTTTGCAATAATTAGGACACCTCCACTTCTCCTGCCTGTTGTTTGATGGTTGAAGAGCTGTTATCGGGGGGTCGTAACTGGTTAAGGAGAATGTTGTCTGTTGATGTGATCCAGGATTCTGTGACACACAGGAGATCAGTGTTGCTATGGATTTTATAATCCGTAATTATAGGGATCTTGTTGCGAACTGAGCGGGCATTGATTAGTGAGAATTTGATGGAGAGATCAGTCAGTTGAGGCTGAATTTTCTGTCAAGGGGTGGTGGTGTTTTGCATCAATCGCTGTTTGAATGTAGTATGTGGTGCCAATAAGCATAAGACTGGGGTGGGAGGTCTAAGTTGGTAGAGGACAGGAATATTGTTGTCATGGGGGGGGGGGGAAGGAGGAGGAGGACTAGTATCAACAATATGCACGTTAGGAGCTGGTGCTGTATTGTATAGACAGAGGGGAGAGTGATGCACCGCTTGAGGAATATTGTGACAGATCTGTGTTGAAGGCTGTGTTTTTTGTCTCAGATGTTTCTGGTGAATCGCCTTTTGGAGTACCTTGATACAAGTGTTTTTGTTGAGCATGGGGATCTCTTGTGAGATCTTATATGATTGTGTGGAGTCCTTGGGGGTGGTTGCTATTTTCACTGTGCTGGTGTTGTTTGAGCCGCCCGTTAACGTTTTTTTCTGGTGTATGTCAATGTAGTTGCTACCACAGTCCCCACCTAAGGGCCATACCAAAGAGCCCTCTGGCGAGGCCACCAGGAGCGGGTCACACCTGGAGGCACTGAAATTTAAATGTCCTATTGGTCCGGCCTGATTGGCCTTGACAGTGGGGAGCGGGGAGGAGCTTACTTTCCCGCTTCCTTCCCTGATGCCGATCGGGTCTGTGGGGTAGCGATCTGGCTTCATTATAGAAACTGTGGTTGCCTAGGATAACAGATTCTTGGGAGGTGGCAAATGATGTCAGTCAAAATAATAGATCTTGACACTGACACAAATTAAAAACATCAGGATATATTTTTACATGAAAGGAAGGTGGGTAATTTCAAACAGTCCATTTCCCTTGATAAATAGCTATAAGGTAAATGACTTTTTGGAAACTGCCCTTATGTATATATATTTGTGTAATTGTGTGCAAAAGATGTGGCACCTATGATTAAATTTGTATGTTTCAGTGAATACTTAAGTGAGTGGAAGCTAACGGCCTCTAAATGATCCACAGTGACAATATCTTTCTGCAATTCTTAATACAAAAGTACTGTTTATTTGCTGATTTTAAGAGATCAAAACTAATAAAATGTGAATATTCCTCATGCAAATGTTTGGACATCTTTCCAGTTGGTTCATTATTATCTTAAAGTTTTTAAGACCCAAAAAACTTACGGCCTTAAATTAGCTAGGCAGAGAATTTCAGGGGAGAACAAATATTCTAACCCCTCTTACCTCTTGTGATTAAGTGTAGCTACTCACATGTAACAGGTGTTCTCCGGGGACAATTTTCACATATGGGTGACGTCGGTGCCGATGGAGCTAAGGAAAAAATAAAATACGGTAAAGAAGCAACTCCAAGGGGAAGGAGGAGGGTTGTGAGGACTGATTCCTGCTGTCCCCAGAGAGCACCTGTTATAGGTGAGTAACTATGCTTTCTCTGGGAACAAGCAGGAAGTCAGTCCTCACATATGAGACTCCCCAGCTACAGGCTACTGAGAAACTGTAAAAACACCACAGCAACCTGCAAAGGGTGAGCTGTGATCAGCAGCAGCTGAGTCCCTGCTGAAAGACTCTCGCAAGATCCAAGTGTCAGCCATAAAGTACTTAAAGGAAAGCCTTTCACAGTCATCAGACTTGGATATTATTGAATATCTGCACAGAGATTCAACTATAGAGTGGGTGCAAGGAGACCTAAGAATATTTCTAAGCTAGAAGAGTTCTACAAGAATGGAATAAAATTCCAAAAGAAAAAATATGGAGACACTTAACTGGAAACAAGAAATGTTTGGAAGCTGTTATTCTTGGGACCAAGCAGGAAGTCAGTCCTTACTTATAGGGTGACATCACCGATGGAGCCCTGCGTGGGAATGTGCCCCAGCTTTCACAGATCCAGCACGCATGTGTGGTCGCCTTCCCGCTGGAATGGGCCCATCTTATCTCAGTTTTTTTTTTCTATGGAGCCGTCCAGAAGTCTGTCTGTATCTCGGAGAAAACCTTTACCCCATCGTTTTTTTTTTTTTTTTTTTTGCCACTAAGTACTCCTTTTTTCTCTTTCTCTTTCTCTCCTGTACTTCTCGGTATAGTTGCTGCCTCCATGCCATGTTTTTCAGGTTTTTACTTTCTTTTCTTCATCTTCGGTGCACAGGTTTTTTCTTGCGCCCTTCTGGTCAGCGTGTTGGAGTCTTTTGATCTGGTGGAAGCTGTCTTCCCCGACATGTCCACCCCGATCAGTGACTTTAAGAAGTGCGCCAGATGTAGCTGGACCATTTCTGTCGTGGACTACTGTAACTGGTGCCTTCAATGCCTTGGGCCCAACCACGAGCACTCTACATGCGATCTCTGCTTACAGATGACATGCAAGGGGCAGAAGTACTGTGAAAAGCAGCAGGAATCACTGTTCGGCTCCAAGACTTTGGCATCAACTCCGGCATCGACATCAGAATAGATGTCCTCTAAGGAAGCCATTGAGGATTCAGCCTTCCATGGGGACTGAGCCCTTTTGGAGCCGCAAGGTCGCGGTGCTCTGGATTGGAGACTCTCCCTCAAAGGGCAGCATCCCCGGAAGGAAGTGACTCCATCCCAGTTATCGTCAAAGGGTGATGCCAAGTCCAGGGGGAAGACCCATGGACATGGACATCGCCATGAGAGCCCTTGGTGTGACTCCAAGAGCGAAAGCTGGGAGCAGCCTTCGAAGCTGCCTTGGCAAGAGGAGTTGCCTCCTGTGGCCTCAGAGAGCCGGTACGGGACTCCCAAGCCTGTTACCATCCAGGAGTCCCCATCAATGGAACTGGCCTCAGCATCGAAGTGTGTGCCTCCGGTACCAACAGCTGTGGATCACGCCTTCCTCATGGAGCACTTGTTGACTCTCAAATGCACCTGACTGCTTTTATAGCTCAACACAAGTCTCTGGAACTGGGAATGGCACCATCCACTGCCCAGGGCTGGCTGCCTGGAATGGCTGGCCTAGATGGGCGGTGGCCATGCCATAACCAGCTGCGCTGGCCCCACCACCCAGCTCCCATCAATTCCATTTGGAGGGGGAGGCAGGCAGCAGCAGTATTTCCAAAAGCAGTGCTTTTTGCTGCCTCTTTCTTGCCCATGGTAGGCCTTGAGGGAGGAATGGCCTAGTGGTTGAGGCAAGTTACCTCGGGCCAGAGAGCCAGGGGTTCGAATCCCACTAGAGGACAGCAACCTTGGGCCAGAAGGACTGGGGTATCTAGTCCTACAGGTGCTCCTTATGGCCTTGTGCAAGCCACTTAACTCTCCATTGCCTCGGGTACAAAAACATAGATTGTGAGCCCTTCGGGGACAAGAGAAAGATACATATACAGTATCTGAAGGTACACCACTTTGACTGGTAGAAAAGCGGTATATAAGCCTAGTTAAATAAATATCCTTCAGCGCACATGGCCTGCTGCTTCTGACCCCCCTCCAACAGTAAGTTGCATTAGAAGAGGATCAGAAATGGCCGGCCGTGTGTGCTGATTGACATGGCCTATCCCGGACAAGAAAGTGGGGGCAGAAAGTCGCCACTTTTTTGAAATGTTGTCACTGCCCGCTTCCCCTCCTGAGACGGAATCGGCAGCAGCTGGGGGGGGGGGGGGGTGGTGCGGCCGGGGTTTCTGACTAGGGCAGCAGAAACCCTTGGGCCGACCCTGCCACTGCCGGTGGAGGTCCAGCTGATTCTTGAGAAACATGCTGCCCCTCTGGTTCCCGCGACCATTCTCAATCCCACTCAGTGTAGCAGATCTTCTTTCTGAGTGCTTTGGATTCAGACCGCTGGGCGCCGAGGTCGCCCTCGAGTCCTCCACCGGGAAATCGACATGGGTCCCATTCCCATCGATACTTTGAGTTTCTGTCTGACTCTGATTCTGAGTGGGAGGCCAAGGAGGAATTCCCAGAGAGAGTGCAGCATCAGGATGTCCCTTCAAATCCCTCACTCCCATATGAGCGCAGGAGGTCACTTCCTGAAGACCTCTCCTCCTTGGAGTTTGTCAGGGACATGGGGATGGCTTTTACCCTTCACCATTGAAGCTGAGGAGGAACCTTGGGTGAAGGAACTGGAGATTCTCCTATATCCAAAAGAAGTTATCACTGTCCCGGTGTACCCCATCCTGGAATGGCTGCTCCTTGAGGATGTGGGAGACCCCGGTTATGGTGCCCATTGTGAGCATGTGCCTCTATTCCATGTATCAGGTCCGCAAGAGCCCAGGCTTTGAAAAGACATAACTGCCTCAGAACTCCATGGTTGTGGAATTGGCCATTCACCATATTAAGAGTAACAAGACACACTCCTCGGTGCCCCCTGGTAGGGAGGCATGCACCATGGATGAGTTGGGCAAGAGATGTTACCAAGGTTTGACGCTTGTGGCCCATATCCAAACGTACCAGCTGTAAATGAGCATGTACTTGAGACCTGGCGGGGAAGCTCGTCTGGTTCTCGGCTGCTTATCTGGAGACCATCTTCAGCGCTTCCGGAGCCTGTTTGCTACGGTCAAGGAATGCTCCAAATACGTGACTCTTGCAGCCTATGACTGCTTTGAGTCCATGGCTAAAGTGACTGCGGTGGGCATTGGTGCCCGCCCCTTGCATCAGACTTGGAACAATGGGTTCGGGACAAGTTGGGTGATGTCCCATGTTGGGGAGAGGACCTCTTCGGCAAACCCATGACAGAGAAAGGTGCAGAATGAGAGATTGAACAGGTCACCATGAATAGACTCTCGAGAGAGACTACTGATCTTCCCAGTGGAAGGCATCAAGAAAAAAGTCCTTCTACCCGAAGAAGAAGAAAGCTTATGGAATTTGTCTTATACCATTCCTACCAGCTGCCCCAGCAGGTGCAGCAGTCCAAGGGTAAAGGCCTAAGGCCTCTAAGCCCCAGCCAGCATCACAACTTCAGCTTGGCGGGGAGGGGGGATTTGATTCCAGGATCATAGCCATTCTGCTCCTTTCTGGTCCTGTTCCACAGCGCATTAGTGTGCGTCTCATCACTTTTACCTATCGTTGGACCAGCATAACCACCAACACCTGGTGGTAAAGGAGGACTACCTCCTACACTTCGATCAGACTCCCTCCCCCTTCTTTCCAGGGGAGTACCCTTTGAAACCTAACTATTGAGAACTTCTTCAACAAGAGCTCAAGGCTCTTTTACAGGAAAGAGCTATAGAGGTTGTTCACCGTCCCAAACGGGAAAGGAATTCTACTCCTGCTACTTCCTGGTTTTGAAGAAAACAGGTGGATTCCATCCCATTCTGGATCGCCACACTCTCAATCACTTTCTAGTGCATGAGAGGTTCAAGATGATATTCCTTGGAATGTTGCTGCCTTACCTCCAGCAGGAAGATTGGCTGTGCTCCTTGGATCTCAGAGATGCCTATACCCACATCCTCATTTCCCCCCCTGCACCGGCAATACCGCCGCTTCGTCATCAGCGGACATCACCATCAATACAGGATTCTACCTTTCATACTGGCGTCCGCCCCAAAGGTTTTTGCAAGGTATCCACTTTCCTTCGACAGCAAGGCATCGGGATCTTCATCTTCCCCTATCTGGACGATTGGCTGATCAGAGACAGAATGCCTGAGGTCAGTCTGTCCGCACAACGCACCATCTAGGTGCTCGGGCAGCTAGGTTTTGTCATCAATTATCCAAGGTCCCACCTGCAGCCCACTCAGCACCTCGAGTTCATTGGGGTTCTCAATACCACAACAGCCAGAGCCTTCCTTCCCTTTGTCTGGGCCCAGCACCCATCGTTCTGGCTTGAGATGTCCAAAGTTGCTCAACAGTCTCGGATTGCCAAATGCTTTGCCTTCTGGCCTCCAAAGTCCATGTAACACCATTGGCCCAGCTTCAGATGCAGCAGGCGCAGTGGCATCAGATGACGGGCAGTCTCACTGACAGTCAGGTGACCTCATCACTGAAGGATTCTCTTTCCTGGTGGCAGCAGCCAACTTATCTTCTAGCAGGACTTCCTTTCTAGACCCTGCCACACCAGAGGGTGCTGACCACGGATCCCTCCAAACTGGGCTAGGGAGCCCATCTTTTTTTTTTTTAAATGTCTTTATTTACATTTTCAAATAAATTACAACAAAACCAAAAATTACAATTAAAGTGATATTTCTCTTTAAACATAAGAGCAAAAAACAAGGACTTAACAGCCTACCCCAACCTTAACCCTCCCTTCACCATGCGATCATAAAAAAAAACTTATGAAGATAAGTACAAAAAAGGGGGCCTATAAAGGGCTATGACTCCACAAATAGCTCTCTACCATGTGAAAACATAATGGCCTAATTACCCCTTAATTTACACCATATCGTGCTTTTGAGATGTAAGTATTCAGGGGTTTCCATTTGAGGAAGGTGGAAGGCATAAGAGTTGTGCCATAACGTGGCATTTATTCATATTTGCAGCATAAGCACAGATGGTTCCACCATTTGTGCCAGCTAAGCTCTGCTGTATGTTTCCAGTTTGCAATAACGAGATGCAGAGCCACTCCCATCATTTATTTTTTATTTATTTTTATTTTATTTATTTAACATTTCTTATATACCGCCTTTCATGATATCAAGGCGGTTTACATTGAACAGGGCATTATAACTTGGAGATAACTATTTTACAGGGAACATGGGCAATGAAGGGTTAAGTGGCTTGCCCAAGACCACAAGGAGTACCTGTGGGACTAGAAATCATGAAGTCAAATAGAAAATGACAATCCCTCTGTAACGACAAGATGCCAATTGTTGACCAAAAAATAGTAACCAGGAGAGAGTGGCCCTGAATCCCAAGATCTCTTGGATTCAGTTCCAGATCAAATTTCAATAGGACAGACTATTAGGGCAGTCATATACCACATGTCTTAAAGTGCCAGACAAGACCAACATTCATTTCCAACTGTTTTATCCCCCTTAGCAACCTTTATCAGGGTAAAGTGAGCTCTGTGTACGAAAAAGTATAAAGCTTGTGAAATAGAGGCAGACTGAGATATTCTATTTATCTTGCTCCAGAATTTCACCCATGATTCCAGAGAAGGAGTCTCCCCTGTGTCATGTTCCCATATCCGTTGAACACCAATGGACTGTGGGGTGGGAGTCTGAATGACCAATAGTAAGAAGCCACCCCAGAAGCTATTTGGGTTGAACCTATAATATTCAACAACCCCCATTCTTCAGGTAAAGATTTAATATCAATAGGGGATTCCTCTATACAATCTCTCAGCTGAATCCACTGGAAATATAAGGATTTAGGCAAGTCAAACTTACGCTGTAGACAAGCAAAAGGCTTCCACTTGCCATTTAATACCAGTTGACCTATGGCCCAAATACCCCTACTGAACCATTGTTGCCATGCAAACGGACTCTGCTGAATTTTTAAGAAAGGACTGTGCCAAATGGGGATTAGTTTCGATAAGCATTCCTCCTTAGGAATTGCCCTCACTAGCTGCTGAAAGGCCCTTTGAGTGTCTGCTATTACCCTGTGAGACTTCAACCTCTCAGAAGACACCATGCCAGGGAGGAGATTCAAGGGGAACGGAGCACTTAATCTCCCTTCCAGATTGAGCCATACTGTGTGTTTTCCCCCAGCCCCCTCCACCCATTTTGAACCCTGTTTTAGTAGAAATGGTAGGCCTGAAAATCAGGAAAATTCACCCCCCCCCTTCCTCTTTTTTAGACTTAAGCTTCCTAAGAGCAATTCTAGGCGGTTTATTTTTCCATAAGAATTGGAGAAGAGTCCTTTCAACTTGACGATAAATGTTACTTGTAAGAAAGACTGGTAACATTTCTAACATACTATATAGTTCACTTTACGAGTGAGAGTCATTTTTATTGCTTCAAGAGGACCCCACCAAGAAAGATAGACCGGCGACCAATTTGCAGTCATATAATGAACCGCAGAAAGGAGCTCCCCATCATTGAACAGTAAAGTTTCACTAAGTGGATAGCAATAGTGAACTCCCAAGTATTTCACCATTTTAGGCTCCCACACAAAAGAAAAATCTTCCAAATCTGCCCTACAAACCCTTGAATTTAAAGGGAACGCTAAAGACTTTGACCAATTAATTTTATAGCCTGATATACCTGATTATTGATCTATCAACTCTAGAATAGCCGGTATAGAGCTGGGTGTGGTAAACAGCAGTAAATCATCAGCATACGCAGAAAGTTTAATTTCCATGTCAGCTATGGACACACCTTTAACCGCAAGGCTTTGTCTTAACAATAGGGCCAAAGGTTCCAAGGCCAGATTAAAAAGGCCAGATGGGTGAAAGGCCAAATTAAAAAGGCCAGATGGGTGAAAGGGGGCAACCCTGATGGGTGCCACGCCCTTAAAGAAAATCTCTACTGAGTCGCATTCACGGAAATATTAGCACTTGGTCTCGCATACATAAGTTTGACTAATTTACAGAAACCCTCACCAAACCCAAACCACTTCAAAACAGCAAACAAGAAAGGCCACTCCAGTCGATCAAACATTTTTTCTGCGTCTAACGATAATCCCACAAGTGGGCCCCTCTGTTCCTTCTGCACCTTCCAGAACGTGACAAAGCACTCTAGCATTAACGGCTGTGGAGCGTCCCTCAGTGAAGCCACATTGGTCCGGATGAATCAAAGAAGGGATCAATTCGGAGAGACGACCAGCTAAAATAGCTGCAAAAATTTTATAATCTGCATTTAATAATGAAATTGGGCGGTAATTACTAACCAACTGAGGTCCCTCCCAGGTTTTTCAAGAACAACAATGTTTGCAGAGGCGAACGCTCCAGTCTGGGCCTCCACTTCCAAAAGAAGCCTATAATATTGTTGAAGATATGGGCCTAAGATTTTGGAAAAGGTTTTATAAAATTCAACTGGAAGTCCATCTGGACCAGTAGCCTTACCCACTTGCATAGAGTTAATAGCCTGGATAATTTCCATGACCGTGATCTGTTTTTCTAGTCCTGCTGCTATATCCTGATCTAACCTCGGCCTCTGTGTATTGGCCAGTAATCTATCAAAATCCTCCTCAGAGAAACCTATCTCTGGGGAATATAACTGAGCATAAAAGTGGCGAAAGGCCTCTGCAGTATCAGAGTCCTTGACAGTCAATTGTTGCACCTGAGGATCTCTCAAAGCAGTGATACGAGAAGCTTCCTTATGGCCTGTTACCTTCCAAGTAGTACTGCCCTTTCTGCACTTGAATATTCTGTGAAGCCTCAGTAGTCAAAATTGAGTTATATCTAAATCTAAGACACTGTAACTGTATCAGAATGTTAGGATCAGTTGTCTGACCTATGATGCGTTCTCCCGCTTTAATCTGCTTGTCTAAAACTTCAAGTTCTGCTTTACGCTGCTTGGCCTGCCGTATAGCAAAACTGGTAATGGTGGCCCGCATATTAGCTTTGAATCCTTCCCACCACGCCCAACCTGAGGTATCTTGAGGTAAATTAAACTGAAAATACTCCTCTATAGCCAACAGGATGGTTTCTCAAAATTCCTGGCTGCCTAGAAGAGTTCTATCAAAATGCCAGCGTGAATGAAATGGGCAGCTAGTTGAGTCAAATAGGGTGAATGAGATTGCGGAATGATCAGAGATATGAGCCACATGTATATTGGACTCACTAATTCTAGAGCATAGTCCTTTGGAGACTAGGAAATAGTCTATGCATGATACCGAGCTATGAGGGGGAGAGAAGAGTATGGTGTGCAATTTGGAGTATGGTGTGCAATTCTGGAGACCGCACCTTCAAAAGGATGTGAACAGGATGGAGTCGGTGCAGAGGGTTGCTACTAAGATGATTAGTGGTCTTCATTATAAAGCATATGAGGACAGACTTAAGGATCTTAATATGTACACCTTAGAGGAAAGGCGGGATAGAGGTGATATGATTGAGATGTTTAAATACCTCCGTCGCATAAATGTTCAGGGAGAGCCTCTTTCAATTGAAAGCAAGTTCTGCGACGAGGGGACATGGGATGAGGGTGAAGGGAGATAGATTCAGGAGTGATATGCGGAAATATTTCTTTACGGAAAGAGTAGTGGATCCGTGGAATTGTCTCCCAGTGGAGGTGGTAGAGATGAGGACAGTAATTGAATTCAAGAAAGCATGGGACCAACACAGAGGATCTCTAAAGGTAAAAAGTGGACTGTTGTAGTTGTTATGGAAGGACAGACTAGATGGGCCTTGTGGTCTTTTTCTGTCATCATGTTTCTATGTTTCTATGTATTCTTTGTCCATAGGATGTTGCAACCGCCATATGTCTGTCAGTCCCAATACTTGCATTAGAGACAAAAGAACAGGGTGAGCTTTGGGGACCTTATTAGTTCTCACTAGACTCCTGTCTACCAAGGAGTCTAATATGAGATTGAAGTCTCCCCCCCACAATGGTTGGATATCTGGACACCTCTTGCGCCAAGGCCGCAATGGAACTAAAGAAGGCAGGGCAATCTATATTAGGAGCATATATATTTATTAAGACCAGTTCTGTGGATCCTATTTTAATGACAACCATTGTCCACCGCCCTTCTGTATCAGATCTAGTTTGTATTACAATGGGGGATAGAGATTTCCTTACTAGGATGGCTACCCCGTTTTTTTATGATTGGCAGCAGAAAAAGCCACTAATGAAAAGGGTATATCTAATTTTAACAACTCCTTCACATTCAAATGTGTCTCTTGCAGCAGTAGGATGTCAGCACTTTCCTTGCATCCATATAAAAATATCTTTTTCTTCTTTATGGGATTATTAATGTCCTTAACATTCAGTGAAACTATCTTAAAAGAAGACATATTGACAGTATAATACAAATTGATAGTCAAATGTTGCAGAAACATACCAAGTTGTAACATATGATTTTACATTGTTGATCCACACCCTAAAAGCCCTCACAATGATAGCTGCACTTACAGCCCAAGAGAAAAAACACAAAAAGAAAAGCCACTGTTTAGCCATAGCCCCTGTGGAAGATCGCTCCAAGTAAAAACACACAGTTCTAAATAACAAAGCCACCAAAACCCTGGGGGGCTATAACAACTCAGAACATAGTGGGTGAGCCCAAAAAGGACAAGACAGGCACGGAGGGAATAACTATCTAGTTTACTTCAGCTCCTCTGCCGCTTAAAGCAACTTAAACCACACATTACCCATTCCAGAAGCAAGAACAGCAAACTGCCCCCACCAAAATAATTTATGATCACAAAAGGCCACATGTATATAGGCAAAGGCCGTCCCGCTCCTCCAAGCCTTGCTGCCCTCCCAACCACAATAAACAACACAAAAGAAGAGAGAGAGAAACAAAGAGTAAGACATTTTGACCAGGCCAATACCCTGGAGTTCCTCCAAGAGAGTCACATTGAATGGCAACTCTGCATGATTGAATGCCAACTCTGCATGAATGAGTCGCTACTTCACGACCTCAGACCAGTCAAAACACCCAAATAAGAAAGCGTTGAAGAACTTTTGCAAGCCACTGATTGCAAAACAAGCTTTCACTGCATCAACACCAACTCCTTGTCCTCCAAGAACGCATGCAACTCCCCTGGATCATCAAAAGTTCTAGTCTGGTTGTGCTGCGTGGCTCTCATGCGAGCAGGGTAGAGTAGCTCGAATTGGGCTTGCGGCTGCAACAACCGTGGACATAGCGCCAAAAAAACTCTTTCTCCAATCTACTGTCACCTTCGCAAAGTCAGGGAAGAATAGGAGTCTGTGCCCCTGATATTCCAAGGGAGAGTGTGCTCTGGCTGCTTTCATTATTTGCGTTACTTGTTGAAACCGCAAATCTTTTAGGATGATAGGACGTGGACGCTTGCCTGCAACCACGGACTGAGTAGGTACTCGGTGGGTGCGGTCGATCTCAAAAGGCATGGCGAACTTCACTTTTAACACACCCGGAATCATTGACTGCAAAAAAGCTATCATGTCAGGACCCTCGGCTCCCTCGGGAACTCCCAAAATTCTTATGTTGTTCCTTCGAGCGTGATTGTTACCATCTTCCAACTCTCTTTGACGTGACCGTATCAACTTTGTTTGCTTCTCAACGGCCCTGAACCGCTCCCCATGCGTTGCCACCAATGTCTCCACCTTCTCCAATCTCACCGTAATTGACTTCAAAGTATTTTTCAAGGCACTGATATCCTCCTGCATTGTGCTTTGACCAAGTCCTTAACAGCGCGAATCTCAGCAAGAGGTTCCTGCAAGGCCTCAGGACAATCTCTGATGACAACCATCTTGTGAGGTGAGAGAGGCTCCATTTTGGTTCTCTTTGCGCTGGCGTTTTGAGGCATTTGGTAATCCAGACGCGTCGGCTTGGGGCCAGACATATCCAAAATCGAATTATATCGGAGTAGGTACTAACTACTTAAAGACTGCAGAAGTCCATCTTGTCTGAAACTAGGCTCTGTCCCCCTAGGGAGCCCATCTTGATGACCTGTATATCCAGGGGCTCTGGACAATGGGGGAGAATCTTCATCAGATAAACTTTCTTGAGCTCAGGACAGTAATGAATGCCCTTCACGTCTTCCAGCAACAGCTGTCCAACTAGGTAGTACTCATACAGACTGAAAACCAGGTTTCCATGTTCTGTATCAGCAAGCAGGGTGGCATGGGCTCGTACCTCCTCTGCTGGAAGGCTTTTGAACTCTGGAGATTTCCCAATAGGACCTGCACAATTCTCTGGGCTGCCTACCTCCCGGGACAGGATAACACATTGGTGGACAGACTCCGCAGGATGCTGCAGCCGCCTGGGTAGACTCTGTGTATATTTTATTTATTTATTTAATGTCTCTTATACCGCACTCTTTAGAATCAGTGCAGTTTACAAGTAACAAATTTGTGCAGTGTAGGCAGGACCTACACTGGACTTACAATAAACAGGGGTTTTATACAGGGCTAACAGGGTAACTATGTACACTTTAACTGGCTGTCACAGGCTATGTGGACAGCTCAACACTATTTACAGATTAGTATAAGTAGTTCGCCACATCTTCCAGAAGTGAGGTACTCTGTCCATGGACTTTTTGCCACTCCTCACAATGCCCACCTGCTGCTGGTCTGCTCCAGAGTTCCCTGTCACAATCGGGTGGCCTCCGATGCGTTACTCCTGAATTGGGACAAGGGTTGCTTTATGCTTACCCATCAACTCCCTTGGTGGCCCAGACTCTCTTCAGGGTCCAGACACAGGGCCACCATGATACTCGTTGCTCCACCCTGGCCCAGGCAACTATGGTACCCTCTGTTGCTTTGCCTCTACCTGGTGCTACCTCTTCACCTCAGCTATGCCCTGGATCTGCTCTTTCACGAGGAGGAGGACCCTTCTCCACCCAGTCTCAAATCCCTAGCCCTCACAACTTGGATGCTGAGAGGGTAGGTCTTGTTCAGTTTCACTTATCTAGGGACGTGGAGAATATTCCCCTCGTGCCCCACAAGGATTCCACCAGACAGGCCTACATCTTCAAATGGCGCAGATTCTCTAGTGCGCAGACAAAGCCCTTAAACCTTTCTCCTGCATGGTGGAGCAGGTTTAGCATACCTTCTACACCTTTCTGATGCTGACTTGACGTCTAACTCAGTTTGAGTAAGCATCAGTGCTTTGGTGGCCTACCATCATACGATAGATGGTCTGTCCCTTTCTGCTCACCCCCTTAATGGCCACTTTGAGGGGCCTCTTGATATTGCATCCACCGATCTGACCACCACCAGTGACGTGGAACCTTAATGTGGTCCTTGGGCAGCTTCACCCTTTGACCGCTGGCCACCTGCCCTTTCAAGTTTCTGTCCTGGAAGGTCATTTTCTTATTGGTGCTTACTTTGGTGCGCAGTCAACGAGGTGCAGGCACTAGTGGTGCACACGCCCTATACCAGGTTCTACTAAATCAGAACGGTTTTCTGTACTCATCCTTAATTTTTGCCTTTTCATCTCAGTCAGTAGTACTACCCACCTTCTTTCCCAGATCTCACATGAACAGTGCAGAGGCCTCTCTCTATACCCTGGATTGTAAGAGGGTGCTGGCTTTCTATCAGGACTGAACAAAAGCCCATCGCCAATCCTCCCATCTCTTCATTTCCTATTATCCGAACAGGCTGGGTATAGCAGTTTCTAAACCCACCCTTTTCATTTGGGTGGTTTTCCTTATGCCCAGGCTATACTTTCCTTAGAGCACCATGTCACAGTGCACAATGTCCAAGCAATGGCATCTTCGTTGGCTAACTTGCTACTTGCTGGAGATCTGTGGGGCTGTGTGATGTGGTCTTCTGTCCACACCTTTGCAGACTATTACTGCCTGGATGTGGATTCCTGGCATGACGGCACCTTCGGCCAAGCCATACTCCGGTTCCTTTTTAGGACTTAATGAAACTCCTTCCCTCTGGCCCTTCTGTCTGTCCAGGCTACTGGAGAGTAATTCTCTTGCTTGATGCCAGAGCCGTATGTTGACTCTTGGAACCTTACAGTGTTTTTCCGCTGTTCTTCACAGATTGATTTTTCTGGTTGCCCTGTTGGGCATTTTCACAGGTTTTTTTCAGTAGCATGTAGCTATGGGAGTCCTGTAAGTGAGGACTGACTTCCTGCTTGGTCCAGAGAAAGCGTGGTTACTCATCTGTGTAACAGGTGTTCTCTGGGAGCAGCAGGAATCAGTCCTCACTACCCTCTCTCATCCCCGTGGAGTTGTTTTTTTCTTTTTGGCTTACTTAAGCTATGTCATCATACTGTGGTAAAATGGCCCCATTCGGGCGGGAAGGCGACCCATGCATGTGTGCTGGATCTTCCAAAAGCTTTCTATGAAAGCTGGGGAGCATTCCCTTGCAGGACTCAATTGGTGATGTCACCACATAAGTGAGGACTCCTGCTGCTCCCAGAGAACACCTGTTACAGGTGAGTAACCACACTTTTTTCTGCTAAATGAAGTGTTAGAAAGTACTGACTGAAAGTGTCCAAACTTTTGAACCTGCCATATTAACTATTTTCGTATCTGCAAAAAAAAAAGATGCAAATAAATAATTATGCAATAAAAATTTGTAGAAATATGTTTAGCATTGTATCAAGTAGAGATTGCACCAGTTTCCACTTTGGGCTTCATTGAAGTTTGACCAAGGATGCCTAAACATTTGTACTCAAGTACAAAGTTGCCCAGCCAGTTGCCCTTGAGAATCCCCCATCAGTTGAAAGTTGGACCCGAACAATGGAAATTATCAATAGGCACAATTTCTTTGTGTGTGTAGTATATATGTGCAAACAAAATGGACAGGATACTTTTAAAATATTAGCCATATGTTTTTACAGAATTGTTTTTGATAGGGTGGTGCTGGTGATGATTATCAAAATTTCAGGGCAAGGGGAGATACGAGCCTGAAATTTAATTGAAAAGGGCACAAGTCTAAAGGTTCACATAAGGTGCATAATCACCTCACACCAGCCCTGCCATTTCTGCAGACTAAAATATATCGCAAATCACCTCTTCTGTTACAGTGGCAGCTGTAGCACCAGTCGTGTGGTGTATATATGTGACAGCAACAACTCTGTGAGAAAAGGTTATACTTAGGCCATTCTATTTTTTTTTGTATTTATTAAATGTAAATTTAGGTGGTGATTTTCAGGCTAATAAGGTGGGTTTTATTGAGGGTACAAAAAATTGATATGTTGTTGTACCATATGTTTTATTGCTGTGTACCTTTTTCTAGTGGAATCAAATGTGTATGTTTGTGTCACTTAGGGTTTGTCTCTCTTCTGCCCTGATGACTAAGTGGCAGATACAAGACAAGTCAGGAGAGATGTGTGAGAGGAAGTTGTGTGTTTTGGTGTTTATTCAACAAAACCTATTTTAATTTATTTGCAATGGGGGTGTGTGTTAGTTAAAAACTAAAATCAGGAGCCTAGTTATATTTTAGCCACAGCTATGTATATAGCTGTGTTTGGGGAATATGGCATACATATAAATCAGGAATGGGCATCTAGAAAGAGCGTGTTACATCTAACATTCCCTCCCTGTTGTACAGACCATGATGATGAAGCCTGGTGTGGGAAAAATTTCCTGAGTTACTCAGCACTGAAGTTGGCAGATGTGGTGCGGGCGGAATTGTTGGAGATCATGCAGAGGATAGAGCTGCCCATCTCTCCTCCATCATTTGGAACAGCAGAAAATGTTCTGAACATCAAAAGGGCACTGATCTCTGGGTATTTCCTAAAGGTTTGTGAGCATTATGCCAGCGTTTGTGTGTCCACACCACCTTATTTCTTTTTCATATAGGAATTATGATTTGTTCAAAGAAATGCAATGTATCTGTAATTGTCCTCCAGTGATATTTGCATGGATTCACCCAACTTGCTCACCTGCCCCTATAAAGTTGCAAATTCAGATGCCTTTCTATCAAGCTGTATTAAGGCAATAGCATGCGTTATTTGCCAATAGCGTTGCTTGATGCAAGATTTTTTTTTTTTTTTACCACAGCTGTGAGGGTTATTGTCAGTAGCAAATGAATATATGTAAATACCCGATAGGTCTAGAGGTAATTGCTACATCCCTCTTTTCCCAAAATTCTATAGATCTATCTGGCAAATGAACCACGTGTATATAAATTAGACTTTATTACTGATAGAAAAATAATGCAGATATAGAATAAATTAGTTTTCTGATGTTGCAAGTTATGTAGCCCTATGATTATAATTATCAAGAACATAAATCACTGTTTTAGCAACCAAGTCATTATTTCGTTCTGCACTCAGACATACAGAAAATTAGCTGTCTGGCTAGGCCCATCCCCGGTAGAATTCAGACCAGTACCTTAGCTTTTGCCAGAAGGACAATTGTGGCTGGATCTGAGAAGATGTCTCCGGAACGGCACAAAGTCCAAAGGATGGCAGTGGTTCAGTGCAGGCTGCAGGCAGTCTGGGTGAGCTGTGTGATAACACAGAGCTTCAGGTCTATGGGAGAGATTCACTCCTTCCCGAGGTTAGTCCTTATCCTTGCACACTGTCTGACTTTCCAGCCAGAGATAGGCAGGCAGTAAGGCTAGAGACTACAGAATGTGGCAGAAAGTAAGAGTCCAAAAGTGTCTGCAAAAATTGTGTCCTGCATCCCTCTGTGTCCAGCGTATAATTCTTTGTCCTGACTTTCTCATCATGGCACAGTGATTGGTTGGTCTCAAATCCTGCGTGTCATCTTCAGCGAATCAGGTAACGGTTGTCAACTGGTCCTTCTCCAAACAAAGGTCCATGATGAGAGAAGGGTGCCGGTATGCAGGTTCATACATTGTTGCAAATCCTAGAACTAGTATTACAGTCTCTGGATGAGAGAGGGCCTCTAGCGTGAGTTCTCTTCCATGTAGTCATAGGTGAAAACAATGGCCCTGCTGTAAAATATGTAACTTTGCAGAATTGCTTGATCTCCAGGTTCGAAGCTGGCACAGCAGAAAAGAGTTCCATTTTGTAATAGGAAGCCATGTTGCATGATTCAGGCTTTGGTTCAGCACAGGCCCCAGGTACCAGCTCTACAAAACACACATTAAATAATAATGAACTGTGATGCATACGGATATATGCAAAGCAGCTCATTATTTTGTAAAATGAATAAATACAGCTTGCATTAAACCTTATAAGTTACATTATTCATGGAAAATTAACAGGACCTAACAAGTTCCTGGAGGAAAGGTCCATAAACCATTATTAAATGGGATCCGGGATATCCACTACTTGCCCCAATACAAGCATTGTGGAACCTGTGTGTGTTAGGAAAACTGCTAGATACTTGTGACCTAGATTGGATACTGTTGGAAACAGGATATTGGGCTTGATGGACCTTAGTCTGACCCAGTATGGCATATCTTATGTTCTTATGATGTGGTGGTAGCTTTGCTTCTCAGGGGCAACTTAAAGGGGCTGGTACTTACGAAGAATTCCATATCGTCCTGCCAGACCAGTCCAGACAAGTGGGTTGTGTTCCCCTACCAGCAGATTGGTGGAGACAAAGAATCAATGAAAAGCCTAGGTTTCAATGACATCATTCCCATGCCTCTATTCGCCTCAGCCACCAGAGGTCTCTTCACTATTTCTTTGCCTCCAGCAGATGGTGGATGGATTTTCTCTTCTCTAAAGAAAATCTGAAGATTGAGAGGAAAAGATTGATTAAATGCTAGTGAATGACCACTTTGAGGGTGACTCACTTGTGTGCAACATGGGAGGCTCCATGGTAGCCATAGGAGGAGGGAAAATTAGTTCTACTCCACACTCTTATGCTAAGAGCGTGTTGAACATCCAAAAATTGGAAGGATCTGGAAGAGTGCAGCAGCTTCATCCTAAAGACACCTTCCCTCCTCCTCTGCCCCCCCCCCCCCTTGCCACCTTAAATGCAGTGCTGCAAAGCCAATGAAACAGTTTCAGGGAAGTAGAGCTGAGTCCAGCATGGATTCTCTGCCTGGGGTACTCAAGGGGTGAGTACCAAAACTTGGCTTCGTCATTGTCCTTGTTGGGGTGTCCCGATTCCATATGCCTGGGATGCAATTCGGGGTGGACCACTAGCAACCATTGGCGCAATGTGGAGTTTCCTTCTGTCTTCTGCGCACATTAGTAGCATTTTTATCTATTGTGTGCCAGCAGTCGTGTGGTCCTAGCATGCTTTCCACCCAAGCAGCTCCAACACTCATTCCTACTCTAGCACCTGTAATATGCATTGCAGTAAAAGTGCAGTTTATTTTATTTATTTAACTGGCTTTATATACTGCCTATCAAAGTGTCAAGGTGATTTATGTAGAACAATTTAACATAAAGTGCTTTTCAGGCCTCTGCAGCCTTAGTGTGTACTATTGTGGTACTTGCCTTAACTCTGTCTTCTTCCAAGAAATGTTGTTTGGCCTGTGAAAAGCGAGGTGCCTCATCTCTGGATTCTGGACTCTTCTCTTCTTGCATGGCAGCTTCTGAGTCATCCCTGGAGGACCTGTTCCCCCTCTCTCAGCCAGGGAATGCAGTTAGTCTGTCCTTGCCTGCCTCAGGGAAGGAGGTTACGGATGGCGCTATGGGTAAGGATATCCGGCCAGTCAGAGGGTCTGGTGACCCTGCTGTGAGTCGCTCCTCATTCTCTAGGGGTGTGGAGCGGCTCTGCCCCCTGGTGTTGGAAGGTCATTTCCGGAAGGAGAGCTTCTGGACTCCAGATTGTCCTCCCCGGAATTCTTTTCCTTTCTAAAGCAGGCCTGGTCCTTCTGGCATGGAAATTCAGACTCTGCAGCCTCTGGGTGCTCCCGGGCACAGTCTCATGAGGGACAGGCTCAGAGTGGAAACCCTGTTAGATTGCATTTGGCTAAGCCTCCCTGGCAAGGGGCGCCCTCCCCCCCCCCCCCCCTGCAGACTGGGAACAGCTGAGAACGGTCCAAGATTTTGTCTATGACTTGGATTCATCTAACGTGGATGAAGTACTCTCTCCTTCAGAGGATTGTGAAGAGGCTGGTGTGATCTGCCTATTCGGGAAGGAGGAGCTGACGGTGTTAATTGCCCGGATCTCATCCACCATGAACTTGACTGATGCTCCCACTATGGAGCAGAAGCCGAAGGTGCACCCACTCCTTAAAGGGGTGCAGAAATTCACTACTGTCTTCCTATTCCTGGATGTGATCAAGGATATGATCCGGTTGAAGTGGGATTCTCCTGACTCCCCGCCTAAGGAGCTAACGGGTTGTGTAAGATCATCTACTATTTCCTGGAGAAAGAGTACATTGGGTGGTTTGATATTCCCAAGATGGATGCGCAGGTCACAGTGGTGACCAGACGGACCATCATTCCTGTCAACCTTAAAGTATTTTCTGGACTAAAAGGTGGACTTGTTGTTGAACCAGGTCTCTGTGGCGGCCGCTATTCTTAAGCTGGTGGTATGTGCAGTCTGACTCGAGCCCTGTTCTAACGGATTCTGTCTCTTCTGCCAGATGATACTACCCCTCTTTTTGAGTTTGCTATGGCCTTCCTTTCTGATGCCTTTTATGATCTGGTACATTTGTTGGCCAGGGATAGTGCACTGATGAAGGTGTCATGGCATTGGATTTGGCTCCAGCAAGGGCCGTTGGACACATCTTCCAAAGCCCAGTTAACCCATCTAGCTTTTAAGAGGCAGCTTCTTTTTGGAGCCGATTTGGAGAAGTTGGTGAAGGACCCCTGAGTGAGACAAAATCCTTACTGTCTTCTGGAAGACAGGTCCAAGGGGCCTGTGAAGGGTGCTGGTGCCCCCTTCTCATCAGCCTATGCCCATCCACCAAGGATATGCTTGCCAGAACGCCGGGGGTCTCGGCATTATTGACCTGATAAACCTTTCTTTCCTCTGCTTCTGCTCTTCAGGCTTGTTTTCAGTCTTCTCGTGCAGCACTTGGGCTCAGGGATTTGGTCTCCTCTAGAGGAGGTCCCTCCCGGGCTGCGCAATGAAGGTTTGGGGGCCCATTTCTCTGGTTGGAGGCAGACTGCCTTTTCTTTCAGGCATGGGCATGGGTTACCAAGGATCGCTGGGTGCTAGACACCATTCAGTTTGGCTATGTCTTGGAATGCAAAGAGCTGATTCCGGATGCCTTTGTCATTTCCCCTTGTGGGTCTGCGATCAAAAGTGCTGTGTGGACCACCTTGGACAAGTTTATGCACCTGAAGGCAGTGGTGCCTGTCCCCCTCCCCCCAGATGAGTGGGGCAAGAGCAGATAATCCATCTATTTTGAGTGCCAAAAAAAGGACTGCTCCTTTTGGCCCATTCTGAACCTCGAGGGTGTCAATGAGCACTTGCGTGTTCTGTACTTCCAGATGGAAACCTTGCACTCTGTGATTCAAGCAATGCACCAAAGGGACTTCTTGTCTTCTCTGGATCTGGCTGAGTCATGTTTTCATATCCCAATCCGAGCGGATCAGCAAAAGTGTCTGCATTTTGCCATGCTTGCCTCTCGCTATCAGTTCGCCACCCTCCCTTTCAGGCTATCCACCGCCCTGAAGACCACCTGCAAGGTCATGGTGGTGGCAAGTGCAGCGCCGAGAAATCTGTGTCCATCCATATCTGGACAGCTGGCTCATCTGGGCTTCATTCTCTTTCAGAAGCATCTTGGTTGGTGTCCTGAGTGGCGTCCTTTTTGAAAAGCCTTGGCTGGGTGAGCAATTGGGGAAAGAGCCAGCTGTTGCCTTCCCAGTCCCTGGAGTTCCTTGGAGCACTTTTCGACACTAGAGTGGCTAGAATTTTCCTGCCAGAGGGAAAAGTCAAAAGACTGTTGGATCGCCTGCTGCTGTTGTGTGCAGCAGTCTCCCAGAGTCTGCGATTATCTTCAGCTCCTCAGATTGATGGTGGCAACCATAGAGATGGTGCCATGGGTATATGCGCACATGTGATTGTGCAGTAATCCTTGTGGACTCTGTGGTCCCCAGGTTCTCAGGAGTTCGCACGCAGGCTCTCACTCTCTCTGGTGGTGAAGGCCAACCTGCGGTGGTGGCAGCAGCCCTGTCATCGGAGGAAGGGCATGCCACTGGATGATTTCTCCTGGATCCTTCTATCAGGTTGGGGAATCCATTGCCAAGACCATATGGCCCAGGGCCATTAAAATTGCAGGGAGTGGTGTGATCAGTCAACCACTTTTGAGGCAAGTGCCATCAAGTTGGCTGTTCTGCGTTTCCAGCCCCTGACTGAGGGCCAGGTGGTTTGAGTGTTTTCGGACAACGCCATGGTTGTGGCTTATGTCAGTTGGCAAAGGCGGCATGAGGAGTGCCGAGGTAGCTCTGGAGATCGCTCTCCTGTTTGCCTGGGTACAGAAGAACCTCCTGGCCTTGTCTGCTCAACAAAATGCCAGGGTGGACAATGTGTAAGTGGACTTCTGCAGCCGTCACTCTCTGGATACTTGTGGGAGTTAAATCAGGAAGCATTTCAGTTGATTTGATCCACTGGTGACCCGTTCCAATGTGTCGATGCTCTGACCCAGCCTTGGCTAAGTCAGCACCTGCTGTATGTGTTTCCTCCGTGGTCCTAGGTAGGGCATGTGATTCAGCATATAGAACGTCACCTGGGCAAGTTTGTTCTAGTGGCATCAGATTGACTGAGGAGGGCATGGTTTGGAGACCTGATGCGACTCCTACAGGGGTCTCCTCTTCAGTTGTCTCCATCTCAGGGCCTATTACGGCAGGGACCGATCATCCTGGAGGACCCAGTTCCCTTCTCACTTACAGCTTGGCTCTTGAAAGGAGATGGTTAGTGCATAAGCGCTAATCTCCAGGAACAAGCAGGAATGTAGTCCTCACATATGGGTATCGTCGGTACTGACGGAGCCTGCGCGGGAACGCTCCCCAGCATCCAATTAGGAAGCTTTTGGGAGCATCCCACAGCGCCTGCGTGCTGCCTTCCCGCCTTTCCCAACTGCCTCTCTCCAGTTCTTCGTTTTCCACGGAGCCAGCAGGTCGTGTTCCTGTCACCGCAGAAAATTATTTTCCTTATTCTTTTTTGTGGTCGCGTCTGCCTTCCTCGATGCTACACCGGTACCGCCGGTGGTTCTTTCTTTAAAAAAAAAAAATCCATGAGATCTTACATCATCTCATGTTGAGAATGTGGGAGACACCTCTCACCACCTCTCCTCACTCTCGCAGACTGGATACCATGTATCGAGTCCCCCGTTGTCCTGGATTCCAGAAAACTCAGCTTCCTCACCACTCTATTGTAGTGGAGTCAGCTATGAGAAGGACCAGAAGTGCAAAGAGGCATGCCTCTAATCCTCCAGGACGTGAGTGTAGAACTTTGGATGCCTTTGGACGTCGTACTTTCCAGGCTTCCATGCTTTCTGCCAGGATCAGTTCCTATATTTTATATATGGGAATGATCCTTAAAGAAGTCACAGGTGATTTAGAGGTTTTGAGCCCTCTTCTTCCTGAGGATAGAAGGCAGGATTTTCTCACACTGGTCAAACATGCCCAGGATGTGTCTAAGTTTGTCAACCGTGCAGCTTTTGACTGTTCTGAGTGCATAAGCAGAACCTCTGCCATTGCCATAGGTGCACGTAGAATTGCCTGGCTCCAGGCATCCGATTTGGAGCTCTGGGTGCAGGACAAACTGGGCAGTATCCCTTGTACAGGTGAGAATCTATTTGGCAAAAATTGGCAAGAAAAAGCCAATGAATTAGATGCTGACAACTCCACTTTGGATAGGCTATCCAAAGGCACAGTTCATCCTGCGAGAAAGAAATCTTTCAAGAAGCCTTTCTTCTCAAAAAAGAAGAGGTTTATCCCTTTTATTCCAAACAGGGACGTTCTGCAGGTCAGCCTGCCCAGAAAAGTCAGCAACCACCTAAACAAAGGAAAGCAAAGACTGCTAAGCCTCAACCGTCTCAGCAGTCTCAGCCTCCACAAGGCCTTTGACTTTCATCTAGAGAACTTAGCCTTCCTGGCCCTCAATGGACCAGAGTCTTCCACCATTCCAGGAAGGTTATGTCACTTTGTCCCCAGGTGGGAGCAGATAACAGCAGAGCATTGGACACACTCCATTATAAGAGAGGGGTACAAGCTGCACTTCCTGTGCATGCCCCCTCACACAATGGTAAGACAGTTCAATTCTCAGACCTCTCTCATCAACCTGTTAGATCAAGAGGTCACTATGCTTCTTGCCCAAGGGGCAATAGAAGAAGTACCCTTCCACCAACAGGGTACAGGGTTTTACTCCCCCTATTTCCTTATCCCAAAGAAAAAAGGGGGATACAGACCTATCTTGGACCTCAGAGAATTGAACATATTCCTGTTCAAAGAGAAATTCAAGATGATTTCTCTAGGAACTCTGCTGCCATACCTTCAGGGTCAGGATTGGCTTTGTTCTCTAGATCTCAAGGATGCGTACACCCATGTTCTCATCCGTCCAACTCACAGAAAGTTCCTTCGGTTCCTTTTTCAAGGAAAGCACTACAAATACAGGGTGCTTCCTTTTGGCCTGGCCTCAGCACCAAGGGTGTTCACGAAATGCATGGCTGTGGTAGCAGCATTTCTCCTCACTCTAGAGATATTCGTCTTCCCTTACTTAGACAACTGGCTCATTCGAGCCCCATTAGAGTCAGAGGCCAGGACTTCTCTATCTTGCACAATGCGTATCCTTCAATATTTGGGTCTGGTCATAAACATCCCAAAGTCCATTCTAACTCCCACTCAGTCTCTAGAGTTCATAGGAGCTTTGCTGGATACCAGAAAGGCAAGGGCCTATCTTCCCCAGGCCCGTTGCCTTCGCATGGTGCAGTTAGCTTCTCAAGCAGGGTTGAAGCCCCATCTCACTGCCCGAGAAATGCTAAAACTACTAGGTCACATGGCATCTACTGTGCATGTGGTTCCTTATGCTCGCCTCCATATGAGAGCAGCCCAGTGGACTTTATCCACTCAATGGACCCAGGCATCAGGGTGCCTGTCAGACAAAATAGCAAACACAAATCACCTTATTTTGTCCCTCCAATGGTGGCGGTCCACTCAGAACCTGTTGCTGGGGTCCCCATTTCAACAACCTTTACCCCAGGCAACCCTCACAACAGATGCTTCACCAATGGGTTGGGGAGCTCATCTGCAAAACCTCTCCACCCAAGGCACCTGGACTCCGCAGGAGACTCTTTTACATATCAATCTCTTGGAGCTCAGAGCAATCTTCCTTGCTCTTCGAGTGTTCCACACCCTGCTCAGCTACAAGACAGTCCTCATTCATACGGACAATCAAGTATCCATGTTCTACGTGAACAAACAGGGGGAAACAGGCTCTCTGTCACTTTGCAACGAAGCTTTGCGACTATGGGCCCTTGACAGAGAGCATCAGATTCATCTCCTGGCAGTGTATCTTCCAGGCATACAAAACTCTTGGGCAGACAGACTCAGTCGAGTTCTGCTTCCACACGAGACTAGAGGCAGTTCTCTTGTTCAGCCTGGGTTCCTCAGTAGCCCAGAGCTTGGGAGTCACCCATATGTGAGGACTGACGTCCTGCTTGGTCCTGGAGAAAGAGTAGTTACTCACCTGTAACAGGTGTTCTCCAGGAGCAGCAGGAATCAGTCCTCAGAACCCTCCCTCCTCCCCTTGGAGTTGCAGTTGTACATAGTTTATTTTTCATTTTTGTGTGCTGTTCTTAGCTGTGTCATTTGACTGAGGTAAAATGGCACCTTTAGGCGGGAAGGGAACCGCGCATGCGTGCCTGCATTCCCAAAGGCTTTCATAGAAAGCTGGGGAAATGCTCCGCTGGGGCTTCATCGGCGCCCATGACACCAATATGTGAGGACTGATTCCTGCTGCTCCTGGAGAACACTTATTACAGGTGAGTAACTTATTTATTTATTTATTTATTTCTCTTATATACCGCGCTCTTAATTCAGTGCGGTTTACATATGAACAAATATAAACACAATGGTACAAGCAGCATTGGTTTTTTACATAGAACAAGGTACATAAACTTGGTGGAAATCAGGGTAACTATAGACAAAAAACTATATACATGGCTACTATATACATGGTTATTTGGTTAATTAGATGCGAACAAGAATATCTATAATGCCGTGGGTAAGAAATTAATTAAAGAGCAGAATAAAAATGCCAAATATCGTGATAATAAATATGGCATAGTATAATGAGCAGGTAATAAACATCATAATTACCCATTCTCTACCGGGGTCAAGTATGAGAGATCTGCATGAGTACTATTGTCAGATGGAGTGTCTCCGGGGTAGTATGTTAGGAACAAATAGTGCTTCAATGCCTTTCTGAACTTCATCAGACTTGATATAGCTCTTATTTCGGGTGGAAGGGCATTCCAGGCTCTGGGAGAAAACAGAGAGAAGGCTCTAGAGGCTGTTGATTTAGAGCATTTTGTGAGGAGTTTCGGGAGGTCAATGGAGTTTAATGTAACAGACCTCCTGGATCTGTTATTTGGGGTGATATGTATCATATTACTGAGAGGTGATAGAGATGGGCATTTTGAGGCTTTAAAAGTCATGACCAGGGTCTTGTATAGAGTTCTGGCCTGTAGGGGTAGCCAATGTAAACTCATCAATATAACTACTCTATTTATCCAATGCAGGACTTAAGACTAACTCAGTAAGAGTCCATTTGAGTGCTATTGCAGCTTCTTTCAAGCCTCTAAATGGACAGCCTATTTCCTCCCATCCTCTTGTAGCAAGATTTATGAGAGGCCGCCTTCTGACTAAGCCTCCCATTAGGCCACCACCTGTGGCATGGGACTTAAACCTGGTTCTTGGTCAGCTTATGAAGCCACCTTTTGAACCCTGTCAGACGGCTGCCTAGGGTGAGAACTTACACAATCTTGACGATGCATATATTCATATGATTCTTGCAAGGTATTGTGGGTAATGTAGTTCTTTCACTCCAAACACAGCTGAAGACAATAATTGAGTTGTGAAACCAGTGGTTAAAGCCAATAAAATACTTCTTTTATTGTTGGGGTTTAATTCACCCAGCACAAGTATGCTTGTTAGCAATATAAATGAGGTTACTTGCTTGCAGTGTTTAAATGGATAACATAAAGACCCCAACTTCACCCCTCCAGCCCACGTCAGTGTCAAGGAAGCTGACCTACAAGCTAAAGAAACAATAAGATACCTTGGAGTTACATTGGACCAACGTCTGGATATGAAACATCACATAAATAACATAGTCAAAGCTGTATACTTCAAAATACGCTCGCTTAGGCATATGCGCTCCCTGTTGGACCCGGACGACTTCCGAACCATATACCAAGCGCTAATCCTGCCACACTTCGACTTTGCAAATGCCATATTACAAGGTCTCCCTCAATCCACTCTTAGCCCATTACAGATGGCCATGAATGCCGCAGCAAGAGTCCTCTACGGAGCCTCCAGAAGCGACCACGTAACTCCCATTCTTAAACAGCTTCACTGGCTCCCCATCCATGGGAGGATCATCTTTAAAACCCTAGTCCTATCATTCAAGGCAATCAAGGGTATCTCATCCTCCTCACTCACAGATCTGATTCACACTGTACCCCCCAACAGATCCAGAAGAGCAACAGCCGTAAACCTACTGACAACCTCGAAGGCATCGACAAAGTGCAACATGACAACCTCAAACAGAGCCTTCAGTTTCTATGTCCCCAAATGCTGGAACGCTCTACCCTCCGACATAAGGGCCATTACTGACCTACTCCAGTTCAGGAAGGCACTCAAATACCACCTCTTCCTTCAATACTACCCTACCAGCAATTGAACCAGAGGAAGTGACCCACTCATGAACACACCATGCCGTTCTTTATATTATTAAGACTCTATTCTGTTCTATGTAATTATCTCATGTATATAGTTTACCCCGGTTCTCCAAGTTTGTACTCCTGTTCGATGTAAACCAAACAGCTTGTTGTTATGGTCTTTATGTTATAATGTAAACCGCGCTGATGCCGAATAGTGCGGTATATAAGAACTTGTAATAAATAAATAAATAAATAAATAAAAATAAAGTCACAAAGCAAATCAGAAAACAACCTTCAGCTTGTCAGGCAATTAGCTAATGTTTTCTTAGCAAATAATTACCAAATAAAAAGGCACAAAGAAATGAATAAACTTTGCTTGTTAGGTTAACTTCTGCTTATTTTCCACGCAGATCCCAGCAGTGATTCTCCCTTGCTCACACACACAATCAGGTGCAGCTTTAATTACTATCAATTGACCAGCTGAAACCCTTTAGCTGGCTGGCTGCTACTGTGTGAACCCAAATCCTGCTTTAAGAGCTGTTTGCAGTGGAAATAAAGAACAAAGTTAGGTTTCTTTGTGATGGCTGATGTGTTTGCTCACAGAAAGCTAGCAATAGCATTTAGATAGAGAACAGTCCATGTAAGTAATAGTTTCATCTGCTGTATCTCCCCCTTCATCAATCAGCATAGGGTCACTATCATACATTGGCACAGATGAGTCTTTCCATAAGGCACTATCATGAGAATGCTTATTCCCTTGCTGCCATTCACTATTATAGATAGGGTCTGGATCAGTGTTCATACCTGAGCCTCTCCTGCTATCATAATTCCTCTCTGTATAGCCTGGCCAGTATGTAATCCAGTTCTGATGTCCAGCCTTCCAATCTTGATCCCTGGACACTGGATCTTTCCTCACATACCTTCTGGCATAGGTCTGAAAGTCCTTTCCACGTGCAGTCTTCTCTCTTCCAGGTAGCCACTGGTGATTCCTATCTCTGCCATTCCATTCCTCTGGCTGACTCCAGTCCAATGGACTCTGCTGGCATTTGGAATACCTCCCAGTATAGGTACTGCCTTGGATTCTCCCAGACCTGCCAATGGCCTTTCTTCTCTTCCTTCCAGAGAGTTTCCTTCTTTCTCTATCCGCTTGGCTTGGCTTCTGCTTCTCCAGGTGATGCTTAAACCTGTAGCTGGACTGGAGCTTGTAGCCGTTGCTGTCTCTGTCTTTGAAGCTCTTTCTGTAGCTGTTATCTGAAGAATAAGCTCTATTCTTATTCTGTCCTAATGTGTGCTCCTCCCTAACACAGCACAGCTGTGTTGAATCAGGCCCTGCCCTTTGAGATGAGTGCTTAGGGATTACCTCATAGCTCTCTTGATTGCACACACGTTTTCTCACTTCAGCCCCTCTCATGGCTGCTGGAAACCTGGTGCATTCTGGGACTGGTAGTCTTTTATGTGAAAACTCTGTTTTCTTACTTCTATCAAAACTGACAGGTTGCTTGTTCAGAGTCACATCATCTTTTCTATAGCTCCTACCTGAGCTATGATAAGCTTCCTTATCACAACCCTTAGCTACTACCTCATTGAAATTTCTTTCTTGGAAAGTTATCTTTCTCATTGCAATCACATCAGCACATCGCATCAGTGAGTTGCAAGCACTAGTAGCTGATCCACCTTATACAAGGTTCCATCATGATAAGGTAGTCCTTAGGACTCATCCACACTTTATGCAAAAGGTGGTCTCGCCTTTTCATCTAAACCAGGCGGTCTACCTGCCTGTGTTTTTTCCAAGGCCTCATGCATCTAATGCAGAAAGAAATCTTCATACTTTGGACTGTAAAAGAGCTTTAGCTTTTTACTTACAAAAAACACAGCAACATAGAAAGTCCTCTCAATTTTTTGTTGCTTTTGATCCTTCTCATTTGGGACTTCCAGTCTCCAAGAGAACACTATCTAACTGGATTGCTCAGTGTATTTCCTTTGCCTATCAGAGTAAGAATCTTTCTCTGGAGGGCCATGTCACAGCTCACAATGTGAGAGCCATGGCAGCTTCAATGGCTCATCTGCACTCTGTGTCTATTGACGACATCTGTCAAGCAGCCACCTGGGCCTCGGTTCATATCTTCACAGCCCATTACGGCTTGGACAAGGACTTCCACCGGGATGCCTTGTTTGGTCAGGCTGTTCTTCAACACCTGTTCCATACCTAATCAACTCCTACCCTCCATCCCTGGTTGGATGCCAGAGATCCATGGGGGGGGGGGAGTGGAGCCCTTTCACAGGGACACACAGCTTCTGGGGTCTCTCCCTGGCATCTAAAGCTAGGGAGTCCCCATATGTGAGGACTACATTCCTGCTTGTTCCTGGAGATAGCATAGTTACTCACCTGTAAAAGGTGATCTCTGGGAACAGCAGGAATTTAGTCCTCAGAACCCACCCACCTCCCCTAGGAGTTGTATCTCTCTATCTATCTCTTTCTCTTTCCCTCTCTCTCTCTTTTTGTCTCAGCTTTAAACTCAACTGGAGAGAGGCAGTTGGGAAAGGCGGGAAGGCAGCACGCAGGCGCTGTGGGATGCTCCCAAAAGCTTCCTAATTGGACGCTGGGGAGCGTTCCTGCGCAGGCTCCGTTGGTACCGACCATACCCATATGTCAGGACTAAATTCCTGCTGTTCCCGGAGATCACCTGTTACAGGTGAGTAACTATGCTCTCTCCAGGGGTGATCTCTACTCTGTTTGGAGCCTGGAGGTGGTCTACCAAGCTAGCATACATGCAGGTTTGGTGCCTTGTTGAGCGATGGTGTGGCACTCGGCAGTTGGCTCCTGAGGTGACCAAGGTGCCATTTCTGTTGGCCTTTCTACTTGATGGCACGGAGAAGGGCCTTTTCCTTAGTTCTTTGCAAGTTCAGGTAGCAGCTTTGGCCTGTTTCTGAGGTATGGAGGCTGGTAAGTCTCTAGCCTTGCACTCTGTCTCCAGGGGGATAGACATCTGCGTTCTCCCTTCCAGTCTGCGATCCTTCCTGGGGTCTGTGTTTGGTGCTCAAGGCCCTGATGGCGGCACTCTTTGAGCTGTTGAAACGCACTACTTTGAATGATTTGATCCTCAAGACGGTCTTTTTCATTGCAATTTGTTCTGCAAGGCTGATTTCCAAGCTGTGGTCTCTGTCTTGCCCAGATCTTTATCTGTCTTTTACAAAGGAGACCGTTTCCATTCGGCCTGTGCTTGCCTTCTTGCTTAAGGTGCTTTCTCCCTTTCATGTGAACCAGGTGGTCTGCCTGCCTTTCTTCTCTGAGGAGCAGTTTCGGGGAAAGGGCAAGGATCTTTGCTTTGTGGATGTCTGGAAGGAGTTTCTCCAGTACTTGGGGTTATGAATTCCCCTCGTAAGTCTCTCTGTCCTGTCTTATCTCTCCTCACACCTCTCCTCTGGGACTCCACCCTTTTGACAGATCCCTTCTATCTATGCCCTTCTCTTCTGCTGCCAGCTCCAGACTTCAATCCTTCCACCTTGCTACTCCTTATTCCTGGAACAAACTACCTGAGTCTGTACATCAGGCTTCATCTCTGGCCCTTTTCAAGTCTAATCTGAAAACTCAGCTCTTAGAGGCCCCTTTTGAATCCTGATCCATTTAGTCTCCTATGCGTTGCCTTACCATTTCCCTAGATACTCCTTGTCCCTCAGCTGTTGTGTTGTCTGTCTTGATTAGATTTTAAGCTCTGAGCAAGGATCGTCTTTTACATGTGTCTGTACAGTGCTGTGTATGCCTTATAGCGCTATACAAAGGATAAGTAGTAGTAGTAAGTTTGACCATCTTTTTGTGCTGTTCCTGGCCTGCACAAGAGTGACACGACAGCTAAGTCTACTTTTGGGTACTGAATTAAGGAGACCATTGCCTCTGCGTATTTGTTGTGGAGCCACCGGTTCTGGAGGCTTTGTGTGCCCATGCTACCCGAGCGCAAGCGTCCTTGTGGGTGGAGCAGAGCTCAGTAGCCCCTGCAGACATTTGTCAGGCAGCATCATGGGCATCACTTTCCACTTTTGTCAAACATTACCGCTTGGATGTCCGCTCATGGGCGGACAAGGTCTTCGGCTCAAGGGTTTTGTGAGCTGCTGTGTCGTCTTCCCACCCTGTGGAGTTGTGGCTTTGGTACATCCCACTTATCTGAACTGGCCTAGCAGAACAATATGGAAAGTGGCATTTTACTTAACAGATAACGTCCTTTCCTTCAGTTCTGTTAGATCAGTCAAGGCCTGCCCCTGGAACTGTATTTGCTCTGTTGTTCTGCTGCGATACCCTTAGGTCCGCTATAATTTTTATACTTGGTTCTACAGGTTCTTCTTTTACTGACAGCTTTCTGTTTATGCTTTCCTGTAAATACAGTGCATTGCAAAAGTATGTATCCCCTCTGTGTTTGTCCTGTTTTGTCGCATTACAACCTGGACTTAAAATGGAGTTTTGGAGGTTAGCACCAGGCACAACATGCCTACAACTTTGAAGGTGCAAAATATCCTTTATTGTGATTCAAACAATAATTAAGACAAAAAAACCCTAAAAGCGGGAGTGTGCATATGTATTCACCCCCAAAGTCAATTTGTTGTAGAGCCACCTTTTGCTGCAATTACAGCTGCAAGTCTATTAGCTTAGCACATCTAGCCACTGGGATTTTCACCCATTCCTTAAGGCAAAACTGCTCCAACTCTTCCAAATTTGCTGTACACCAACACAACCCATCTATCTTCAAATAATGCCACAGATTCTCAATTGGATTGAGGTCTGGGCTTTGACTAGGCCATTCCAAGACATTTAAATGTTTTCCTTTAAACCAGCTTTAGCAGTATGTTTTAGGGTCATTGTCCTGCTGGAAGGTGAACCTTCGTCCCAGTCTCAAATCTCTGGCAGCCTGAAACAGGTTTTCCTCAAGAATTGCCCTCTATTTAGTGCCATCCATTGTTCCTTCAATCCTGACTAGTTTTCCTGTCCCTGCCAATGAAAAACATCCCCACAGCATGATGCTGCCTTCACCATGTATCTCTGTGGGAATGGTGTTCTCGAGGTGATGGGAAGTGTTGGGTTTGCGCCATACATGGCGTTTCCCATAATGGCCAAAAGGTTCAATTTTCATCTCATCTGACCAGAGAACCTTCTTCCATGTGTTTGGGGGTCTGCCACATATTGTTGTGCAAACTCCAAATGTGTTTTCTTATTTCTTTCTTTAAGCAATGGCTTTTTTCTGGCCACTCTTCTATAAAGCCCCACTCTGAGGAGTGTATGGCTTAAAGTGGTCCTATGGACAGATACTCCCTGTAGCATCTCTGATTAATGCCCTCCTTGTCCGGTCTGTGAGTTTTGGTGAGTGACCTTCTCTTGTCAGGTTTGTAGTGATGCCATATTCTTTCTAATTTGTTATAATGGATTTAATGGTGTTCCGTGGGATATTCAGAATTTGGAATATTTTTTTATAACCCAACCCTGATATACTTCTCCACAACTTTGTCTTTGACCTGTTTGGAGTGCTCCTTGGTCTTCATGTTGGTCTTAGTAGCGTTGCAGAGTCAAGGGCCTTTCAGAAAGGTATATTTATACAGGCATCATGTGACAGGTCATGTGACACTGATTGCACACAGGTGGACCTAATCAACTAATTATGTGACTTCTGAGGTTAATTGGTTGGACCAGATCTTATTTAGGGGTTTAATAGCAAAAGGGATGAATATATATGCACTCACAACTTTTCAGTTTTTACTTGTTTTTTCATATATACAAGGTATTTTATTGTCATTTCACTTCATCAATTTGGACTATATTGTTAGGTCCATTACCTAACATCCAAATGAACCTCCATTCTCATTCCAGGTTGTACATAATGCAACAAAACAGGACAAAAACCAAGGGGATGAATACTTCCTCAAGGCACTGTAGTTCTCTACTATTTGATTACTCATTGTTGCCCACGTTGAGGTTGTGTGGGGCTTGGCATGTTCTCCCATATGTTTTGGGACAGATATTGAAGAGACCTCTGGTGGCTGAGGCAAATAGAGGCATGAGAGTAATGTCATTGAAACCTGGGCTTTTCATTTGTTCTTAGTCTCCACCAATCTGTTGATAGGGGAACACAAACTACTTGTCTGAACTGATCTAGCAAAACTCAAGGAAAGGATATGTATTTATTTATTTATTGTTATTTTTAAACCGCTCCTTCCCAAGATCAGGGGCGGTTTACAAAGGAACAACATTTCTTACATCGAATATTGTTTAACAGGTTTAATTATGTACAAAGTAGGATTGTTACTTAAGGGAATCATCTTACAAAAACTATGTACAATTGTAGTAATCATCTTATGATAGAGCGATCATCTTAGAAAACTATGTACAATTACAGCAGTCTGCATCGTTTACAGTTGGTGTGGTGAGGGTGTGGTGTTTGTGTTAGTTCATGGAGCAAGCCAGTGTCGTCTTTATGTTCATCAAAGTGTTTGGTGAATAGTAAGGTTTTTAGTTCTTTTCTGAACATGTTGATGTCTTTGGTTGCACGTAAATATTTTGGGAGGTTATTCCATAACCTGGGTGTAGTTAGTGAAAATGCTCTGTTACTTGTAAATTGCTTGGTTTTGTGGTAGGTGGGTGGGAATGCTAAGCTGTTATCATCTGGTAAGTAAAATGTCACCTTAATCCCCCACCCCAATCCAATTTAAATTAAAAGCCCCCTTCAAGCCTACCCTCGCACTCTTCCTGTGCAGGAGTGATCCCTGGTTGCTCCTGTAGCAATGGCTCTATCAGTAGTAGAGTGTTAGATTCATAAAAAGCATTACAAAAATTCTGTTTGTGTATATGGCACTCTGGTTTGGTTTATACTACTGGTGAGTGCAATTTCTCGTGAAGTAAACTCTTATTTTCTACTAAATGTATTGGAAATATCTGAATAGTTGCAACAGGCCTACATTACATAATATTGTCTAATCAAAATTGGACAAAGACAATACAAGAAGAACCCTATTCAGAGTGGAATACGAACATCCAAAAAATGAACTCTGAAAAAGAACTAGTGAAGAGACCCTCTATCTTTTTTGTCTGAGTATAACTCACCAAAGTGGGGGGAAGCAAAACACCCTCTCGCTGTGATTACTTCATTTTAATCATTTGAGTAAGTAAACTATTTAACAAAACTATATCACGTAGCTGCAATCTGCCCCGAGCTCATTTTCACCACAGAAACCAAAATTTACGACGTGGCACGTTTCGGGTCTAAAGAATTTTTCGATCCTGCATCAGGTAAAGTGAAAGGCTTGTAGTTGAAAAGAACCACATTATCACTGGATCAACCCCTTTCTTCATATACTGACCTGGGCCACTATATATGTGGCTCTTGCATTTACTGTGATTTATTCATAAATCCAAATGGCACACTACCTGTGAATCATCTTTTGTAGTTTATTTGATTCTATGCCCTTGTTCCCTCTTTTATGTGGGACGGACTATTAGACCTATAAAGAAGCATCTGGGTAAACATGCATCCCGTTTACGCTTGAAAAATTTTGCAGCACCTCTGGTGGAACACTGTTTACAACGAGCACATACTTTCCAGCAACTCCGATGGCGAGTAATGGATTATATTCTGTCTGACCCAAGAGGTGGTGACCGGACCTCTAAACTACAGAAGCTGGAACAGAGATGGATTTTTAGATTACAAACGGTCTCCACCAACGGTCTTAATGCTTTCCTTGAATGGCATAGTATAATTTGAACTCCACAGCTTGGACAAAACCTTTAATGAATGAAAAATAAAAAATAATTCTCTGGGACGTATCTTCAATCAGTCTCGCCCAACCAGGAGTGGAGGTTCCCTTGACTCATAGGGTCTTTCCTCCCTGATTGGTGAGTAAACTTGCCGTGTGTCTATTGGCTCAGACATTTTCTTAAGCTGACTTATTATCATCTACGTCAGACGCCAGCTCTCTAAGTGAAACAGCTATGCCTTTCTGAACATTGAAGCTTTTCAACTACAAGCCTTTCACTTTACCTGATGCAGGATCGAAAAACTTTTTAGACCCCAAACGTGCCACGTCGTAAATTTTGGTTTCTGTGGTGAAAATGAGCTCGGGGCAGATTGCAGCTAAGTGATATAGCTTTGTTAAATAGTTTCTCAAATTATTAAAATGGAGTAATCACAGCGAGAGGGTGGTTTTGCTTTTCCCCACTTTGAGTTATTCTCCGACAAAAAAGATAGAGGGTCTCTTCACTATTTTAATCAAAATTGGAGCATATGAGATGTTGAATCATTTATATCCTTGAAGAGTGGGTGTTGCAGGCTGTGGCTATTTGGTGAGCTATACAAAATGGGTTTGTATTATCCATTTAGTTCACTAAATATAATAGGAAAGGACAGTTAATCAAGTTCAGTTAGCTATACAAGTGTGCACACCACACAAAATGCATCATCACATTTAACCTCAGTCGGCAGTCCAGCTGGTATTTTCAGCAAATAGCCAACATTGATTGGGTGCGGAAAGGGAGCTGTATCTAACATGTCAGCTTGTGAGACACTGTATAAATCTGCGATTGTCGGGTGCGTTGATCTGAAATAGATAAACTGCCATTTCCAATTGGGCAACAATTATTATTTAACAAATCTTCAAAGTGCCTCAAAAGCACTATATAAGAATGCAAACATAAGATTACTTTCAGTCTAGAGGTATTTTCACTAGAAGAAGAATAGGCAGCATAAGGGAAGTGTGTGTTATCATTTGTGTATGGCAGACCAACTTTGAAAAAATTAAGAGCATCTCTTTTCCAGTGTTGCCAGTCTGACACTTTTTTCCTGTAGGCAAAAAAAACAGTTTGGAATGTCATGAGTTGAGTGATATTCAGTGGACATTCTTCTGCCAAAGTGCTATCTGCATGTTCTCTGTTGTACTAATGGAATTTTACAATTTTATTTGTTTTTGACCTGAAGGTTGCCAGAGATGTGGATGGCCAAGGGAATTATTTGATGTTGACACACAAGCATGTGGCTCATCTCCACCCCTTCTCCTGCTACTTGACACGGAAACCTCAGCCACGGTCTCCCTCCTGGGTACTTTTCCATGAATTTACCATCTCACAAGACAACTGTATCAGCGTGGTATCCGAAATCCAACCAGAAATGTAAGACTCTTAATAAGGCTTCTGTTTGGCCTAGGTGTGGTAAATATTCTCTGACGATAAGTAGCTGCATCATGCCACACAACTGATGTTTGATTGTATATGCATTGAGGAGAATGAAATTCTAGAGCATGAATTAAAAATCTAGAAGTGTTATCTCCAGGAACAAGCAGGAATGTAGTCTTCACATATGGGTATCGTTGGTACCGATGGAGCCTGCGCAGGAACGCTCCCCAGCGTCCAATAGGAACACTTTTGGGAGCATCCCTCAGCACATGCGTGCTGCCTTCCCACCTTTCCAACTGTCCCTCTTCAGTTCTTCGTTTTCCGCGGAGCCAACAAAACCCATACCCTGTCACCGCAGAAAATTCTGTCTTTAAAATTGTTTTCTTGTGGTCACGTTTGACTCCGCATGACGCCTACCGGTACCGCCGGTTCTTTTCTTTTTTCAAAAAAATTTTATACTTTGAACTGTTTCTCTTCAGAAACGTTTCTTTTTCTGTGCTAGGCGCCATTTTGGGCATTAGGACTCATATTCCTGAAACATGGAAAAACCAACTAGTGGTTTTAAAAAATGTACTAAGTGTGGCGGTACAATTTCCGTCACTGACACCCATGATTGGTGTCTTAAATATTTAGGGCCTGAACATTCTCCATCTGAATGTCTCCTGTATGGGGATGACTAAGAGAGGAAGACAGAACCGGGCTGTAAAGCTCGGTACTCTTTTCTTCGGATGCCAGATCCATTGCATCGACATCTTCAAGAGCCGCCTCTTCCTCCCATGGATCTCAGGTAACTAAACAAAAAAGCCGGTCCTCAAAGGGTAGCTCTCCTGCTAAGCATCGAGAGGCCATTGGCATAGCCCTTGAGGGAACCACAACGGCAAAACAGCCCCGGCGGGAGGCTTCGGCTTCCAAAGCATCAGTGGGGCTCCAGGATGTTCTCGAGGCCTCGACCTCACAAGAACTACTAGTGCCATGCTCAGGAGTCCCGGCCGCTTTCACCGGTACCGACACCCAGGCATCGGCAGTGTCGATAGACCAGAGGTTCCTCGCTATCGAATGCAGCATTGCAGCTCTTCTCACAGCTGCGGTACCGTTGACACCTATGGTTCAATGGGCACGGGTACCGACATCGATACCGATGACGGTACCTACACCGGTACAGACGATACCGGTACCGACCATACCGGCCCTGGTGGGAATTCGTCCCACGCCATCTTTGGCTGGAATCGACAGATCGGTACCGGATCAACTCGGTACCGACTTCGATCGATACCAGGACCGTGCTTTGCATGTGCATCGTGGTCAGGAATACTTCGAATCCTCCAATTCCGAAGACTCTGACAATTCTGCTGGTACCAGAGGGTTTCTCCCGGAAGATCCCTCTTCTCCGCAACGCAGAATGTCACCTCCAGAGGACATGTCTTTTCAGGATTTTATTCGTGATGTGGCCAAGGGCCTTTCAATCACGGTAGCTCCTGAACAGGAACCCAGAGCAAAGGAATTGGAAATTCTCCAATATCCTAAAACTCCAAAGGAGGCAGCCACTCTGCCCACCCATGAAATTTTGCATAACTTGATGCTCAGAATGTGGGAGACACCTCTGACTACATCTCCTCATTCTAGGAGGCTTGATACTATGTATCGAGTTATGACATGTCCTGGATTTCAAAAGACTGAGCTGCCACACCATTCAATAGTGGTGGAGTCAGCCATGTGTAGGATGAAAAGTGCAAAGAGGCATGCATCCAATCCCCCAGGTCGTGAATGCAGGACTCTGGACGCTTTTGGGCGCCGAACATTTCAGGCTTCCATGCTTTCAGCTAGGATCAGTTCATATATACTATATGGGCATGTTCCTCAAAGAAGTTACAGGAGACTTGGAGCTTATGAGCCCACTTCTCCCAGATGACAAGGAGACAAGACTTTCTTGCTCTAGTTAAGCATGCTCAAGATGTCTCCAAGTTTGTGAATCGTGCAGCCTTTGACTGCTTTTTATTTATTTTATTTATTTATTTAACATTTATTTATATACCGCATCTTCCAGCGATCAGTTGCGGTGTACAATTAACAACAGTTAACAAAGCAGAGTTTGTTTTACATAGAACATTATAACTTTTTACATAGAACATCTTAACTTGAATGCATCAGCCGAACCTCTGCTATTGCCATTGGGGCACAACGGATTGCCTGGCTTCAGGCATCAGACTTGGGTACAGGACAAGTTAGGCAACATTCCTTGCACGGTAGAGAATCTCTTTGGCAAGAACTGGCAGGAAAAGGCTAACGAGTTAGATGCTGACAATACCACTCTAGATAGATTGTCAAAATCTACAGCCACTCCAGCCAAAAAGAAGCCTCTTAAAAAACTCTTTCAGCAAAAAGAGGAAATTTTATCCTTCCTATACCCAGCAGAGTCAAACTCAGGGTCAGGTTGCCCAAAAGGGACAAACTAGATAGCAAAAGAAGCCAAAAGGCCCGAGAGCCCAACCAGCTCCGCAGGTTCAGCCCCCTCAAGGGCTTTGACTCCTTCCTAGAGAGCTTAGCCTTCCTGCCTCTGAGGGGTCCCCAACCCCCCAATATCCCAGGCAGGTTATGCCACTTTGCCAACAGATGGCATCAGATAACAGCAGAAGATTGGACTTTGTAGGAGAGGGGTACAAGCTCCATTTTCACAGCATGCCCCCTCCTACAATTCTAAGGCAATTCAATTCTCAAACCTCCGCAAACAATCTGCTAGATCACGAGGTCTCAACAGTTCTTGCCCAAGGGGCAATAGAAGAGGTACCCATTCTTCAACGGGGTGCAGGGTTCTACTCCCCCTGTTTTCTTATTCCAAAGAAAACAGGAGGACACAGACCCATTCTAGACCTCAGAGAATTGAACAAATACCTGTTCCGAGAGAAGTTCAAAATGATTTCTCTTGGAACTCTTCTGCCATACCTTCAAAGCCAGGATTGGCTTTGCTCTCTAGACTTAAACGATGCATACACTCACATTCTGATCCATCTAAATCACAGGAAATTGCTGGGACATATGGCATCCACAGTTCATGTAGTCCCATATGCTCGCCTCAACATGCGAGCAGCTCAGTGGATCCTATTCACATACACAGGCCACAGGACATTTATCAGACAAAATAGTGAACTCTCAACGACTAATTTTGTCCCTCCAATGGTGGCAATCACTAGAAAATCTGACAGTGGGGTCTCCATTCCATCAACCCCTTTTTCAGGCCACCCTAACAACAGATGCATCACAGGTGGGTTGGGGAGCACACCTGAATCATCTCTCTACCCAGGGCACCTGGACTCCACAGGAGGCTGGTCTACACATAAACCTCCTGGAATTAAGAACAATCTATTTAGCTCTTCGAGTATTCCATGCCCAGCTCAGCTACAAGACAATCCTAGTTCAGATGGACAATCAAGTAGCCATGTTCTGTGTGAACAAGCAGGGCGGACAGGCTCTCTGTCGTTATGCAACGAAGCTTTACGACTGTGGGCTCTCGCCAGAGAGTATCAAATTCACCTTCTAGTGGTATATCTTCCAGGTATTCAAAACCTTTGGGCAGACAAACTCAGTCGAGTACTGCTACCTCACGAGTGGTCTCTCCACCTAGACCAGGTGGCGAAGATATTTCATCTCTGGGGCACTCCAGACATAGACCTCTTTGCAAGTCCATTGAATGCCAAACTTCCCCGGTTCTGTTCCAGGATTCTGGCTCACAATTGTCAGGCAAGGGATGCCTTCCTCCTTCACTGGGGTCAGGACTTCGTTTATGCCTTCCCACCCATTCCCCTCATCCCCAAAACACTCTTCAAGCTTCAGAGAGACGGGTTTCATGATTCTCATAGCACCACGATGGCCACGCAAAGCGTGGTATCCCCTGCTTCTACATCTCTCTCAAGCTGCACCTCTGGAGTTAGGGCATGCTCCAGATCTCCTTTCCCAAGAGGACGGGACACTATGGCACCCGAGTCCCCAGTCCCTGCATCTCATGGGCTGGTTGCTGAAGGCTTAGACCTCCAGGATTTCAACCTGTCCCAACAGGTAAAGGATATCCTTCAGGCTTCTAGAAAACTTTCCACAAGAAGATCTTAGACCTTCAAGTGGAAACGTTTTACTATATGGTGCTCCAAGAAGGGATTAAACCCCCTTGTCATACCTTTAAAATCGATACTAGAGTATCTCCTTCACTTATCGAATTCTGGTCTAAAGACCAGTTCGGTAAGAGTCCATCTTAGTGCAATTGCAGCTTCTTATAAGCCTCTGAATGGACAACCAATTTCCTCTCATCCACTCATATCCAGATTTATGAGAGATCTTCTGTTAACCAAACCTCCCATTAAGCCACCATCGGTGGCATCGGATCTAAATCTAGTTCTCGGGCAGCTCATGAAGCCGCCTTTTGAGCCTTTAGCCACTACAACCCTTAGGTTTTTGACCTGGAAGGTCATCTTCCTAATTGCAATCACCTCTGCATGTCGCATTAGTTAACTGCAAGCTTTAGTTGCTGATCCTCCTTATACTAGGTTTCATCATGATAGGGTTGTTCTTAGAACTCATCCACACTTTATGCCAAAGTTGGTTTCGCCTTTTCATTTGAATCAATCAATTTATCTTCCTGTATTTTTTCCGAGGCCTCACGCCTCTAATGCAGAAAGAAACCTTCATACTTTGGATTGTAAAACAGCCTTAGCCTTTTACCTACAGAGAACACAGCAACATAGAAAGTCCTCACAACCTTTCATAGCTTTTGACTCTAGGCATTTGGGACGTCCAGTCTCCAAAAGAACTTTATCTAAATGGATTGCCCAATATATGTCCTTTGCTTATGAGAGTAAGAGTCTTCCTCTTCAGGGCAATGTCACAGCTCATAACGTGAGAGCTATGGCAGCTTCCATGGCTAATCTCCACTCCGTGTCTATCTATGACATTTGTCGAGCAGCCACCTGGGCTTCGGTACACACCTTCACAGCCCACTACTGCCTGGATAAAGCCTCCCATCAGGATGCCTTATTTGGCCAAGCTGTTCTTCAAAATCTCTTTCAGACCTAATTCAACTCCTGCCCACCAACCCTGATGGGATGCTAGAGATCCATGGGAGGAAGGATGCCTACCTTTCTAGGGTGGCACCTTCCTGGGGCTATCTCCCTGGCATCTTCAGCTAGGGAGTCCCCATATGTGAAGACTACATTCCTGCTTGTTCCTGGACATAGCGTAGTTACTCACCTGTAACAGGTGATCTCCGGGAACAGCAGGAATTTAGTCTTCACAACCCACCCACCTCACCTAGGAGTTCTCTCTATCTCTGTCTCTTTTCGCTCTCCCTCTATCCTTTCACTCAGCTACAAACTTAACTGAAGAGGGACAGTTGGAAAGGCGGGAAGGCAGCGCGCATGTGCTGAGGGATGCTACCAAAAGCGTTCCTATTGGACGCTGGGGAGCGTTCCCATGCAGGCTCCATCGGTACCGACGATACCCATATGTGAAGACTAAATTCCTGCTGTTCCCGGAGATCACCTCTTACTGGTGAGTAACTACGCTTTTTGGACATGTCAAGGCAATCTGTAGGCTCTGCAGGTTCCTTCAACTTCCTTTTCTTAGCCAGTCTAGTCAGGCACACTCCCAGTAGATGCCACAGCTTTTTTTTTTTTTTTAGTTTTCATACCTCAGCCAGAATTTATTATTTTATCCTTTTAGTGTCCTGTTTATATTTTCAGCCCTTATAACGTTTTAAAAGTATTTCCTTCCTTTTATTTTTTGTTGAGTATGCACTGTGCTGTGTACTGTAAAATGTTATCAACATGTCGGCTACAAACCAAAGAACTTAGAAATAAATCTACTAAAGAAAGTTAAGATAATGAGCTTGCATTAGTAAGAGAGCCTCAAAAAATGGAGCAACAAAATGAAAGACATAATAAAGTAAAACAAACAAAGCAATGACACCAAAAGGTCATTCAACCCATCTCCTACAATATTAACACAGAAAAATTTCCAAATACAAATATACTCACCTGTTCAATATTCTTTGTCATAGACAATGATATAATGTTTTGAGACGGTTTCTAAATTATATATTTTACCTTTCCGTCAGTAACTACTTTTGGCAGGGTATTTCAATGCAGCAGTAGTTCTGATATTCAATATTCTCCAGGACCAAGCAGGAAGTCAGTCCTCACATATGGGTGACGTCGGCGCCGACGGAGCCCTCGCGGAGCAATTTTCCCCAGCTTTCAAAGAAAGCCTTTGGGAATTGCAGCGCGCATGCGCGGTCCTCTTCCCGCCCAAGGGTGCCATCTTGCTCAGTCTTCTTTTTTCCGCGGAGCCCTACAGATGTTGCCTGTGAATCCCCGCAGAAAAGTTGATTTTTCTCTATTTTTCTCTATTTTTTCTTCGGTTTGACGCCGGTTCTTTTCCCGCCCGGACTCGCGACGCCGGTTGCGAGTCCGTCCTTTATTTTTCGTTTTTTTGTCCTTCATGACAGATTTCGCGCTTTTTTCCCTGGCTGCCCGGTCGTTCGACCTCGCAGGGGCCCTTTTTCCCCCGATGGCGGCCAGTGGTTTCAAAAAGTGTGACCTCTGTAAGAAACTTATGTCTCTTACAGACACTCATGACTTCTGCCTACGCTGCCTCGGCCCAGATCATGACCCCATGATCTGCGGGCCATGGGGCAAAATGTCCTCAAAAGCATTGAGGAGTCGGCAGCACCAGCGGGAGCGTATCTTCTCTGACTCTGGCCGGGCTCGGACCTCGTCAGAGGCTTCGACGTCTCGGGACTCTGGTCCTGAGCATCGTCGGAGTTCCTCTGAAAGGGGGTCTCCTACCCGGGAGCATCATCGGAAGAAGAAACCCGCGAGGGCGGGATCGGTGGACGCTCCTGGTTCCTCGAGGGCCAGGTCGCATAGCCCCGATTCCCGTCCCGGGTCCTTGGAGTCGGAAAGGCCGTCAAAACATCCTCGACTCGAGGTGGACTTGCCCGCTCACGTAAGTACTGTTGTCCTCGTGGACTCGCCTCCGAAGGACCCGACATCGGGCCCGACGCCGTCGGGGCCCGAGTCGGGGGCTGCGGGGTCTCCTGAGCTCGGACTCAGGTTGACGGCCTTGGAGTGCAGTTTGTCTGCCTTCTTGGACCAGCAGCGGGCATTGATCGCTGGCCTCGCTGGCGCTTCTGCCCTGACCGCCGGGACGTCGACCTCCAAGTCGACCCCGGAGACCGAGCCGATCCTCGAGTCCATAAGGGTTCGAGTCAATCCTCGGTCGAGGTCTCCTTCGGCCTCCCGTTCGGGACCGAGGTCGTCGACGCCGACTCCCTCGGCGTCGGGGCGGATGGCATCAGTGCCCGCCCGACCGGAGCCGGTCGACTCCTCCACCGAGGAGTCAGCCTGGGAATCTGAGGACGAAGAGTCACCTGGTTCCTTTCGGACTCGGTGTGTCCCTTCGGACTCCCCCGAGTCCGAACCTCGGAGACGGTCCCCCCTGGAGGATACCCGGTTCTCGGACTTCGTGAGGGATATGGCCAAAGCCTTGGCCTTCCCTGCGGATCCCGAGGAGGAGCCTCGAGTCGAAGAACTCGATGCCCTCCAATATGACTCTCCCCCGAAGGAGGCCTTTATTGTACCGGTTCCTCCAATGCTGGAACGGCTTCTCTTCCGCATGTGGGAGAGCCTGGCGTCGTCGCCGGTGTTAAGCAAGCGGGTCGATTCCATTTATCGAGTCCGCAAGAGCCCCGGGTTCCAAAAGGCACAACTACCGCACCATTCCATGGTGGTGGAATTGGCCATGCATAGACTGAAGAGTCAAAAAATGCACTCCTCGGTGCCCCCGGGTAGGGAAGCCCGAAGCCTGGATGCCCTCGGTAGGAAGTGCTTCCAGGGCTCTATGCTTGCTTGTTGAGTCCAGACATACCAGCTTTACATGGGCATGTATCTCCGAGACCTGGCTAAGGAAATAGCCGGGTTCTCTGCTGGTCTCTCCGACGAACCTCTGCAGAGGTTCCAATCCTTGTCTACTGGCATTCGGGAGTGCTCCAAGTTTATCTCTCGAGCAGCCTATGATGGTTTTGAGGCTTCGGCTCGAGTAGCCGCAGCCGGCATCGGTGGACGCTGCCAGGCTTGGCTTCAGACGTCTGACCTCGAGCCCTGGATACAGGACAAGTTGGTTGATGTCCCCTGCCGAGGTGATAACCTCTTTGGCAAGCCCATGGATGAGAAAGCTGCACAAATCGAGACTGAGACTCTCACCAGGACTCGTCTCTCAAGGAAGACCTCTGCCCCATCTCAAAAGAAGAAGGCCTCGGGGAAGAAGCCCTTTTACCCGAGGAAGGGTGCTGCCTATAAATACTACCCTCAGTATCAGGCCTCTCCAGCTCCCCCACAGGGAAAGCAGGCCAAGGGTCGCGGTAATGGGCCCCGTAGGCAGCCAGCCCCCAAGCCTGCACCACCGGCCCCTGCTCAGCAGGGTGGTTTTTTTTTACTTTCTCAGCATAGCCTCTCCCCCTCAGCTGGTTTCTCTCAGCACAGGAGGCCGGCTAGTCCACTTTGCCCACAGGTGGTCCAACATCACCACAGATACCTGGGTGCTTCAGATAGTTCAAAAGGGCTATCTTCTTCATTTTCACCAGGTACCTCCCTCCTACTTTCCAGGGGAGCCTTCCAGACTCCCTCTGCACAGGGACTTACTCCTTCAGGAGTTAGCAAGTCTTGTTCAGGAACAAGCCGTGGAACCGGTGCCCCACCACCTGAAGGGTCAAGGGTTTTATTCCAGGTACTTCCTGATTCCGAAAAGAACAGGGGGCCTTAGACCCATCCTAGACTTGCGCAACCTCAACAAGTTCCTTGCAAAGGAGAAGTTCAAAATGCTTACCCTTGGAATCCTGCTGCCCTTCCTCCAGCAGGGAGACTGGCTATGCTCCTTAGATCTGAAGGATGCATATACTCATATCCTTATTCATCCGGACCACAGACAATACCTCAGGTTTGTGGTGGACGGACGCCATTACCAGTACAGAGTACTGCCTTTCGGCCTATCCTCCGCCCCCAGAGTGTTCACCAAATGCCTAGCAGTGGTGGCGGCCTATCTGAGACTTCAGGGTCTCTTTGTGTTCCCATACCTAGACGACTGGCTCATCAGAGCCCAGTCTGCCCAAGAAGCCACTCAGGCTACTCATCGCACGGTGGCTCTGCTCCAGCACTTGGGATTTGTCATAAACTTCGCAAAGTCCACTTTGCTCCCCTCTCAGGATCTAGAATTCATCGGCGCCGGGTTGGACACTCTTCAGGCGCGGGCCTTCCTGCCTCTGGACAGGGCCCAAAGGCTCATGGATCTCGCCAGCCGTTTTCACAGCAATTCCCTGGTCTCGGCCAGGCAATTTCTGAGACTGCTCGGCCATATGGCTTCCACGGTCCATGTAACCCCCTATGCCCGCCTGAACATGCGACCTGCTCAATGGTGCCTTCGCAAACAATGGCATCAGGCCACTGGGAGCCTAGCGGACTCCGTACAGATCTCCGACCAGCTGGTCTCCTCTCTGCGATGGTGGCTTCACCTGCCAAACCTGGTGCTCGGGGTGACTTTTCAGCCCCCTACACATTCTCAGGTCCTGACGACCGATGCTTCTCTCCAGGGCTGGGGAGCACATTGCCAAGGGACTTGTACTCAGGGTCTCTGGACTCCTTGGGAGTCCGCTCGGCAGATCAACTTCCTAGAGCTCAGAGCCATCCGCCTAGCGCTCAAGGCCTTCTCTCACCTGATTTCTCACCAGTCAGTACTTGTCCAGACAGACAATCAGGTTGCCATGTTCTACGTGAACAAGCAAGGCGGAACCGGCTCCTTCCTTCTCTGTCAGGAAGCACAGAAGCTCTGCTCTTGGGCCGTCCATCGTGATATCGTCCTCAAAGCTGTCTATCTCCCAGGTCAAGAAAACTATCTGGCAGACAAACTGAGCCGGATCCTCCAACCGCACGAGTGGAGATTGGATCCGCTGGTGGTTCAGCGGATCTTTCTACGGTGGGGCCTCCCCACCATGGATCTGTTCGCCAGTCCTCTGAACCGGCAGCTTCCCAGATTCTGCTCTCGACAGCCGCGTCCTCTCCGGGTAGCGGCGGATGCTTTTCTGATTCCATGGTCCACGGGCCTCTTGTATGCCTTTCCACCCATGCCCCTGGTGTCTCGGACGCTCTTCAAAGTTCTCAGAGACAAGGCATCGATGATCCTAGTGGCTCCCCGGTGGCCGAGGCAACCTTGGTTCCCGCTTCTGATGCAGCTGGCGGTGGACACCCCTCTTCCTCTGGGGTTTCAGCCCGACCTCCTCTCGCAGGATCAGGGGACGCTCCTGCACCCCAACCTCCGGTCCCTTCATCTGATGGCCTGGGTGCTGAAAGGGTAGTCCTTGCTCCTCTCCAGCTGCCTCCAGATGTGGAAGAGGTCGTCTTGGCCTCCAGGAGGCCTTCCACCCGGAAGTCCTACGCTCTTAAGTGGCGTCGGTTCTCCGTCTGGTGTACTCAGCAGTCTCAAGACCCCTTCTCCTGTTCGGCATCAGTGGTCTTGCAGTACTTGCTTTCTCTTTCCAATCTTGGCCTTAAGTCCAACTCGGTCAAGGTCCACCTCAGTGCTCTTTCTGCGCATCACGTGCCGGTGGATGGTAGACCTCTTTCCAGCTACCCTCTGGTGGCTCGTTTTCTCAGAGGCCTCCTTCTCCTTAAACCACCTTTGCGCCCGCCAGCCCCGAACTGGGTTTTACAGCGGCTTACCTGTCCGCCTTTCGAGCCTATGGCTACCTGTCCTCTTCGTTTTCTTTCCTGGAAAACCTTGTTCTTGGTGGCCCTCACTTCTGCTAGACGCGTTAGTGAGCTGCAGGCCCTGGTATCTGATCCTCCTTACACTAGGTTCTACAAGAACTGGGTAGTCCTACGGACTCACCCTAAGTTTCTTCCTAAAGTGGTTTCCCCTTTTCACATCAACCAGGAGGTGGTACTTCCGACCTACTTTCCCAGGCCACGCTCCAGCCGAGCTGAAATGGTCCTGCATACCCTGGACTGTAGAAGGGCGCTGAACTTCTACCTGGACCGTACGCGGGAGCACCGAAGGGCGGTTCAGCTCTTCGTGTCTTATGACCCCAACAAGTTGGGGCTCCCTGTCTCCAAGCGTACTCTGTCCATCTGGATTGCGGACTGCATCGCTTGGGCTTACGAGGCTGCGGGTCTCGTGCTGGAAGGTAGAGTCACCGCTCATCGTGTTCGGGCGAAGGCTACGTCAGTGGCTTACCTCCGCTCTGTTCCGTTGGCAGACATCTGCCGGGCCGCTACTTGGTCTTCAAGCCAGACTTTTGCAGCCCATTCCTGCCTGGAGAGGGAGTCCCGCAGGGACAGTGCTTTCGGACAGGCAGTCCTCCGTAACCTCTTCGAGGTATAGGCAACTTCTACCCTCCATCCCGGATGTTGGGCTACCGGTTGGAGACGTATTCAGAGAAGATTCCTTCCTTCTGTGCTACTGAGCTAGAGGGAGCTCATTTTTGTGCTTAGGGTCTCCGGTAGCCTTAAGCTTGGGAGTCCCATATGTGAGGACTGACTTCCTGCTTGGTCCTGGAGAAAGCGTAGTTACTCACCTGTAACAGGTGTTCTCCAGGAGCAGCAGGAATCAGTCCTCACAACCCTCCCTCCTCCCCTTGGAGTTGCAGTTATATGTGTTCGTTTTTGCTAATTTTTGCTGTCTTTTAGCTATGTCATCTGACTGAGCAAGATGGCACCCTTGGGCGGGAAGAGGACCGCGCATGCGCGCTGCAATTCCCAAAGGCTTTCTTTGAAAGCTGGGGAAAATTGCTCCGCGAGGGCTCCGTCGGCGCCGACGTCACCCATATGTGAGGACTGATTCCTGCTGCTCCTGGAGAACACCTGTTACAGGTGAGTAACTACGCTAATCTCATGCTAAAAAAGCTTCCACCTTAATCTGCATCATTGTAAATCTGGATATAGATTAACCTTACTGATCATAAATTCCTTTGTAGAATTCCTGAAGTAAAATTTCAAGACTCTGGTTCTTGTCTGGAGGCAGGACAAATGTTAGCAGTGTCCCAGGGGAAGTAATAGACTTGTTTGCTTTTTTCAGCTCTTGAATCAGAGAATTCTTAGAAACACAGAAATATGAGACAGAAAAAGACCACATGGCCTATCTAGTCTGTCCTTCCATATCAACAACTACAACAGTCCCCTTTTTTCCTTTAGAGATCCTCTGTGTTTGTCCCATGCGTCTTTGAATTCAGATACTGTCCTCATCCCTACCACTGACACTGGCAGATTAATCCATGGATCCAGCACTCTTTCCATAAAGAAATATTTCCGCATATCATTCCTGAATCTATCCCCCTTTCACCCTCATCCCATGTCCCCTCATAGCAAAGCTTGCTTTCAGTTGAAAGATGCTCTCCTCCTGTGCATTTATGCCACGTAGGTATTTAAACGCCTCGATCATATCACCTCTATCCCGCTTTTCCTCTAAGGTGTACATATGAAGATCCTTAAGTCTGCCCTCATATGCTTTATAATGAAGACCACTAACCATTTTAGTAGCCACCCTCTGTACTGACTCCAACCTGTTTATATCCTTTTGAAGGTGCGGTCTCCAAATCGCACAAAATACTCCAAATGAGGTCGCATCAAAGACTTATACAGAGGCACTATCACCTCCTTTCTTCTACTGGCCATTCCTCTCCCTATGCACCCAAGCATCCTTCTAGCTTTTGCTGTCACCTTTTCTACCTGTTTAGCTACTTTATGATCATCAGACACAATCATGCCTAGGTCCCGCTCTGCTTTAGTGGACAAAAGTACTTCACCCCCTATACTATATTGCTTCCTTGGATTGCTGCAGCCCAAATGCATGATCTTGCATTTTTTAACATTAAACCTCAGCTGCCAAATTCTAGACCATTCTTCAAGCTTAGCTAGATCCCGCCTCATGTTATCTACACCTTCCTGGGTGTCTACTCTATTGCAGATTTTGGTATCATTCGCAAAGAGGCAAACCTTACCCGACAGCCCTTCTGCTATATCACTAACAAAGATGTTAAAAAGAATCGTACCAAGAACAGATCCCTGCGGCACATCACTGGTAACCTCCTTCTCCTTAGAGTGAGCTCATTTACCTGTACCCTTTGTCGCCTCCCACTCAACCAATTTCTAACTCAAGCAGTAACTTTAGGATCCATCTCTAGAGTGCTCAGTTTGTTTATAAGTCGCCTATGAGGAACGGTGCCAAAGGCTTTACTGAAATCTAAATACACCACATCTGGGACTCTCCCTGGCTCCAACTCCCTGGTCACCCAGTCAAAGAAATCAATCAGATTTCTCTGACAAGACCTACCTCTGGTGAATCCATGCAGCCTCGGATCCTGTAATCCGCTGGACTCCAGAAACCTCACTAGTTTCTCTGACAATACCACTTTTGCCCTTCCTCTTCTCACTAACATATCTGAAAAATGTCTTATCCTCCCATTTTATTGCATTGGCTATTTCCTAAGAAAGACTAGGGGACATGCAATGAAGCTACAGGGTAAACTATTTAAGAGTAATAAGAGAAAATATTTTTCACTCAACCTGTAATCAAACTCTGGAATTTGTTACCAGAGGATGTAGTAAAGGCTGTTAGTGTAGCTGGGTTTAAAAAAGGTTTGGACAAGCTCCTGGAGGAAAGGTCCATAAACCATTATTAAAAAGGAACCTAGGATATCACTGCTTGACCCAATACAAGCATTGTGGAACCTGTGTCTTTTGGGGAAACTGCTAGGCACGTATGACCTAGATTGGCCACTGTTGGAAAGAGGATACTGGGCTTGGTGGACCTTGATCTTACCCAGTATGGCATATCTTATGTTCCTTTTTGAATCTTTGCTTTCCTGACTACTTTGCTAGTTTCTCAATTTTTCCAAGTATAGATGCCTGTCTTCCTCTCTCTGTGATCTCTTGTGTTTTAAGAAGGCCTCCCTCTTCACCTTTTTAGCTATTTCTTTCGAAAACCATAGCGGTCTCCTTTTCTTTTTGCCTTTATTTACCATTTTAAGAAAAAGGTTGGTTGCCCTTAAAATATCCCCTTTCAGTTTTGCCCACTGTTTTTCTTCATCCCCCAGCTGTTCCCATCCTGCTAACTACTCCCTGAGGTATTGGCCCATCTTAGCAAAGTTAGTTTTCCTAAAGTCTAAGACTTGCTTTTGAATGGATTCTAACAGCCCTAGTCCAAATACTGAACCGCACCATCTGGTGATCACTGGATGCAAAATGATCTCCCGCTATAACATCAGAAACACTTTCACCATTGGTAAGCATCAAGTCCATTATGGCCCCTTCACATGTGGTTTCTGTTACCATTTGCCTGACTAGTTCTCCCTATAGAGAATCCAGGATTTCCTTACTTCTAGATGATACTGCAGCAGGAATGTGCCAGTCAACATCTGGCATATTGAAATCCCCTATACGTAGCACTTCCCCTTTCCTAGCAATGCTGCATATGTCTTCAATTAACTCTCCGTCCACCTCTTCCTCCTGTGAGCGAGGCCTGTATATCACGCCAATGCAAATAGATTTCTCTTTCCCTCTTTCTAGTTTGTCACAGTGCCTTCTCTCTCCCTTTTAACTGCCACTCAATCCAAGTCAGCCTCTCCCATTAAAGCTTCAACATTTGGGATCTTATTTCCCATGCAATGGGCATTTATACACACTGCTTTCCATATGTTGCCCCTTTTACCCATTTCCATAAAGATATTTAATGTTTCACTTACCTGGGGGCTTTCTTCACCCATCCCCAATGAATCTATTTTAACACCCTCTTTAGTAGATTAGCCAGCCTGCTGCTGAAGACACATTGACCTTTCTTGGCCAGATGAATGCCATCTCTGCTCTGCAACCCTTGGAACAGCATCCCATGGTCCAGGAACAAATCTTGTTTGAAAACTACAGCATGTTTAGAAAGGGAAAAAAATTCTATGGGGAAAATCATCCCAACAAACTAACAGCATTCTACCATAGATGTTTTTAAACTACTCAGATCCCTGAGACAGCATGAACATAAGGAAAGTTGATAGCTCTATTGTTTGTCTCTATTGTTTTTAGATTGTATAGCATTTTTGATAAATTTGACTCCTTTGGCAGTAATCAAACCCCTGATGTTTTAAATTCCTGGTAATCCTTTATTATTTTTAACAGAGTTTATATACTGCCTTCTCTTTCAGTTAAGGCAGTTTACATGGAATGTTAGCAGAACCAGGTTATATAGAACTAGATTAGGGAGAACTTAACTTGGGTTATATATGGTGAGTCAAGTAAAATGAACCAGGTTAGATGGAAATGGGGTAGGGTGACCCAAGTTGGATTAAACTTGGGGGTTGAGATAACGTAATGTATAGTAAATCATGTGGGAGGTAGGGGTTAGTCTGCTTCTTAAGATCTGAAAAATTTGATGAAAAGATGCATTTTTGAGGCGTTTTTGTAGTTTGGGTACAGTTTCAGCAGTTGCTGGACACTATCAAACAGTATTTTCTTTGGAGAGTGTGCAATTCAGGAGAATATCAATTTTTCAGTCAGAAATGGGGCATTGGGTGCCTCCTCTCCCCAGTTCATTTTCTCTCTCTCAGACATTTCTTCTCTGAAGAAAAGTTCACCTTGTGGTCCTAAAATTCCCTTACAGGTAATAATTTCTTTCAGCATATTCCTTCAGATCAATGATAAGGTGACATTTAATGTAAGTAAGATATGTGTATTAAGAAAGAAGAGTCTGCTAAAGACATGGATTCCTCTGTTCCATATGGTGGACTACAGTGGTTTCATATTCTGCTTAGACAGTATAACTGACAGTCAGATTCATGGCTGCTAGAACTTCTGTGAGATAGGTTCTTCTTTCCCTTAGTGTTCCCCTTCGTGGGCAACTTTATGGGCACTCCTTTTATCCTTGGTAGAAACATTGTGGTCTGTGTTGAATGCTAATGTGGGTCAAGTGTAGTTGCATTGTAATTCTATTATCTCCAGGAACAAGCAGGAATGTAGTCTTCACATATGGGTATCGTCAGTACCGACGGAGCCTGCGTGGGAACGCTCCCCAGCGTCCAATTAGAAAGCTTTTGGGAGCATCCCACAGCACCTGCGTGCTGCCTTCCTGCCTTTCCCAACTGCCTCTCTCCAGTTCTTTGTTTTCCGCGGAGCCAGCAGGTCGTTGTTCCTGTCACCGCAGAAAATGTTTCCTATTCTCCTTTTTTGTGGTCACATCTGCCTTCCCTTGAGCTATACAGGTACCACCGGTTCTTTCTTTCTTTCTTTAAAAAAAAAAAAAAAATATATATATATATTTTTTTTTTTCCAAACTTTTCTTCTTCAAGTGCACGTGCCATTTTGGGCCTTAGGCCCAAAACTTTCCCTTACTATGGAAAAAACAGCTTCAGGTTTTAAGAAGTGCACCAAGTGTGGCGGTACCATCTCCGTCACCAACACCCATGAGTGGTGCCGTAAATGTTTAGGTCCTGACCACTCCATCTCGGAGTGTATGGCCTGTGCCATGATGTCCAAGAGGGGTCGACAAAACCGAGCTGCTAAGCTCAGCACCCTTTTTCCCTCCGATGCAGCCTCTGTGGCATCGACGTCTTCCAGGGCTTCGTCTTCCTCCCATGGATCTCAGGTAACTAAACCTAAGTCTGGCATGTCCTCAAAGGGTGGATCTCCTTCCAAGCATCGAGATGCCTCTGGCGTTGCCCTTGAGGGCTCTGTACCGGCAAAATTGCCCTGGTGGGAGGCTTCAGCTTCCAAAGCATTATCGGGGCTCCAGGATGTTCTCGAGGCCTCAACCTCGGCAGAACTACTGGTGCCATGCTCTGGGGTACCGGCTGCTTTCTCCGGTACCGATACCCAGGCATCGGCAGCGTCGATAGACCAGAGGTTCCTGGCTATTGAACGCAGTCTGGCGACTCTCCTTGCGGCATCGACACCCTCGGAACCGCGTCAGACAGTTCAACCGGCACCGACTCCGGCGCCAGTATCGGTACCGGTACTGCCAGCATCGGCATCGGTGTCTGCATTGCCGGCACCCAGTCATGCTATGCCTTCCGGTACCGATATGCCGGTACCGATTCCCCACGGCACCGACTTCGGTCGGTACGGGTATCGTGCTCTACAAGATCATCCGGACAGAAGGTACTTTGAATCCTCAGAGGAGTCTGAGGATTCTGACAACTCCGTCGGTACAGGAGTACTTCTCCCCCAGGAGCCTTCCTCTCCCAAATGTAGGATGTCTCCTCCAGAAGATATCTCCTTTCAGGATTTTATCAGGAGGGTGGCTCGAGGTCTTTCCATTACTGTGGCTCCTGAAACAGAGCCCAGGGCAAAGGAGTTGGAGATTCTACAATATCCCAGGGCTCCTAAGAAGGCAGCTACTTTGCCTATCCATGAGATCTTACATGATCTCATGTTAAGAATGTGGGAAACACCTCTTACCACCTCTCCTCACTCTCGTAGACTGGATACCATGTATCGAGTACCTCCATGTCCTGGCTTCCAGAAGACCCAGCTTCCTCACCACTCTATTGTAGTGGAATCAGCTATGAGAAGGATCAGAAGTGCAAAGAGGCATGCCTCTAATCCTCCAGGACGTGAGTGTCAAACTTTGGATGCCTTTGAACGTTGTACTTTCCAGTCTTCCATGCTTTCTACCAGGATCAGTTCCTATATTTTATATATGGGAATGTTCCTTAAGGAAGTCACAGGAGATTTAGAGGTTTTGAGCCCTCTTCTTCCTGAAGATAAGAGGCAGTATTTTCTCACACTGGTTAAACATGCCCAGGATGTTTCTAAGTTTGTCAATCGTGCAGCTTTTGACAGTATTGAGTGTATAAGCAGAACCTCTGCCATTGCCATAGGTGCACGTAGAATTGCCTGGCTCCAGGCATCCGATTTGGAGCTCTGGGTGCAGGACAAACTGGGCAATATCCCTTGTACAGGTGAGAATCTATTCGGCAAAAATTGGCAAGAAAAAGCCAATGAGTTGGATGCTGACAACTCCACTTTGGATAGATTATCCAAAGCCACAGCTGATCCTGCAAGGAAGAAATCTTTCAAGAAACCATTCTTCTCCAAAAAGAAGAGGTTTTATCCCTCTTATTCTCAGCAGGGACGTTCTGCAGGTCAACCTGATTGGAAGAGTCAGCAACCTTGGTTCCACAATGGTTCCACTCATGGTTCCACAATGGTTCCACTCATACCTAACCAATGGTTCCACTTATACCTAACCGAAAGACAGCTACAGGTCAAGGTGGGACACAACACCTCCCGACCCATAAATGTCCGTCAAGGAGTACCTCAAGGATCCGCACTCTCAGCACTCCTATTTAACATCTACATCCAACCAATCTGCAACATCATGAAAGAGAACAACATTCAATACACAATATATGCAGACGACATCATGATATACACCCCGATATCAATCGACAACCCGGACTTCTCTAAGATAACAGACTGCCTTACCCAAATGACGAGTTGGTGTCAAAACAACAACCTCGCAATAAACTACAAGACCGAAGCTTTAATCATCACTCGGAACCAAAGCTTCATACACCCGCCAAATATCAAGATACAAAACACTACTATACCAATAAGATCAGAAGTGAGATACCTCGGAGTTACTCTGGACAATAAACTAAACCTCAAGCCACACATCAGCAAAACAATCCAAAAAGTCTACTACAAGATGCGAATCATCAGGAGACTGAAACCACTCCTCGCCCTAGAACACTTTCGTACCGTCTGTCAAGCACTGATAACCCCACTACTGGACTTCTGCAATCCGATATACCTTGGACTCCCGAAACAAGCCCTCAAACCACTCCAGCTAGCACAAAACACTGCAGCACGAATAATATCCGGTACTGCAAGACAGGAACACATCACACCTACCTTAAAGGACTTACACTGGCTCCCAATCGGTGCACGCATCAGATACAAAACTATCATAAACCTATTCAAGATAAATCAGCACACATCAGCCAACAGCCTGCACACCCTCATACAACCAGACACCAGCACACGTCCTAGAAGAAAACAAACACACAACCGAGTCAGCACCCCAAGTGAATTCAAACACACACGCAAGGACACAACAGACAGAGCACTCTCCATGGCTGCTCCAACAATATGGAACAAACTACCGGACGAGTTGAGGGCAACTACAGACCTCAAAGACTTTAGAAAACAGCTAAAAACCATGCTGTTCATAGAACACTATGGACACATCACATAACCTCAGAGAATGTATAACAGCACATGATACCGCCTAAACACTGTATGTATAGAAAATGTTTTTTGCATCACTGTATATAGCCCATATTGTACATAGCTCAAACCACTCTAGCACACAATACAACACACATTGTACATAGCTCAAACCAATCTAGCACACAATACAACACACACTCAACTAAATATCACCCTCACTGCATGTTTAACACTCTCACTTTACCCGATTGTTTGCTGTGATACCACCTTGATTAATAAGATAAGGCGGTTTAGAAATACTGTTAAATAAATAAATAAATAAATAAACCACCTAAACAAAGGAAAGTAAAGACTGCTAAGCCTCAACCGTCTCAGCAGTCTCAGCCTCCACAAGGCCTTTGACTTCCATCTAGAGAACTTAGCCTTCCTGGCCCTCAACGGACAAGAACCTTCCACCATTCCAGGAAGGTTGTGTCACTTTGCCCCCAGATGGGGGCAGATAACAGCAGAACATTGAACTCTCTCAATTATTAAAGAGGGGTACAAGCTTCACTTTCTCTGCATGCCCCCTCCCACAATGGTAAGATAGTTCAATTCTCAGACCTCTCTCATCAACCTGTTAGATCAAGAGGTCACTATGCTTCTTGCCCAAGGGGCAATAGAAGAGGTACCCATTCCTCAACAGGGTACAGGGTTTTACTCCCCCTATTTCCTTATCCCAAAGAAAACAGGGGGACACAGACCTATTTTAGATCTCAGAGAATTGAACAAATTCCTGTTCAAAGAGAAATTCAAGATGATTTCTCTGGGAACGCTGCTGCCATATCTTCAGAGTCAGGATTGGCTTTATTCTGTAGATCTCAAGGATGCGTACACTCATGTTCTCATCCATCCAACTCACAGAAAGTTCCTTCGGTTCCTCTTTCAAGGAAGGCACTACCAATACAGGGTGCTTCCTTTTGGCCTGGCCTCGGCACCAAAAGTCTTTACGAAATGCATGGCTGTGGTAGCGGCATTTCTTCGCACTCTAGGAATATTCGTCTTCCCCTACTTAGACGACTGGCTCATTCGAGCCCCATCAGAGTCAGAGGCCAGGATTTCTCTAGCTTGCACAATGCGTATCCTTCAGTATTTGGGTCTGGTCATAAACATCCCAAAATCCAGTCTAATTCCCACACAGTCTCTAGAGTTCATAGGAGCTTAGCTGGATACCAGAAAAGCAAGGGCCTATCTTCCCCAGACCCGTTGCCTTCGCATGGTGCAGTTAGCTTCTCAAGCAGTGCTAAAGCCTCATCTCACTGCTCAAGAAATGTTACAACTACTAGGCCACATGGCATCTACCGTGCATGTGGTTCCTTATGCTCGCCTCCATATGAGAGCAGCCCAGTGGACTTTATCCACTCAATGGACTCAGGCATCAGGGTGCCTGTCAGACAAAATAGCAAACACAAATCACCTTAATTTGTCCCTCCAATGGTGGCAGTCCACTCAAAACCTGTTGGTGGGGTCCCCATTTCAACAACCTTTACCTCAGGCAACTCTCAACAGATGCTTCACCAATGGGTTGGGGAGCTCATCTGCAAGACCTCTCCACCCAAGGCACTTGGACTCCACAGGAGACTCATCTACACATCAGTCTCTTAGAGCTTAGAGCAGTCTTCCTTGCTCTCCGAGTGTTCCACTCTCTGCTCAGCTACAAGACAGTCCTCATTCACATGGACAATCAAGTAGCCATGTTCTCCGTGAACAAACAGGGAGGAACATGCTCTCTGTCGCTTTGCAATGAAGCTTTGCAACTATGGGCCCTCGCTAGAGAGCATCAGATTCATCTCCTGGCAGTGTATCTTCCAGGTATCCAGAACTCTTGGTCAGACAGACTCAGTCGAGTTCTGCTTCCACACGAAAGGTCTCTACATGCAGACTACGTGGCCAAGATTTTTCAAATTTGGGGAACCCCGGACATAGACCTCTTTGCAAGTCCGTTGAATGCCAAACTTCCCCGGTTCTGTTCCAGAATTCCGGCTCAGGGCTCTCAGGCCAGGGATTCTTTCCTCCTTCATTGGGGTCAAGACTTCCTTTATACCTTTCCACCCATTCCCCTAATTCCCAAAACCCTGTTCAAGCTTCAGAGAGACAGGGGCCATATGATTCTCATAGCTCCACATTGGTCATGGCAAGTGTGGTACCCTCTGCTACTACATCTCTCTCAAGCTCCCTCTCTGGAGTTAGGGTCTGCTCCAGATCTCCTGTCTCAGGAGGACGGAATGTTATGGCATCCCAATCCCCAGTCTCTGCATCTAAGGGCTTGGTTGCTGAAGGCCTAGATCTTCATGATCTTAACCTTTCTCAGCAAGTAAAGGATATCCTTTATGCTTCCAGAAAACCTTCCACAAGACGCTCTTATGCTTTCAAGTGGAAAAGGTTTACCATATGGTGCTCGCAGAAGGGTCTTAGCCCCCTTGCGATACCTCTGGAATCACTACTGGAGTATCTCCTTCATTTATCCAGTGCAGGACTTAAGACTAACTCAGTAAGAGTCCATTTGTGTGCTATTGCAGCTTCCTTCAAGCCTTTAAATGGACAACCTATTTCCTCCCATCCTCTTATAGCGAGATTTATGAGAGGCCTTCTTCTGACTAAGCCTCCCATTAGGCCACCACCGGTGGCATGGGACTTAAACCTGGTTCTTGGCCAGCTCATGAAGCCACCTTTCGAACCCTTAGCCACTACCTCGTTGAAATTCCTTTCTTGGAAAGTTATCTTTCTCATTGCAATTACATCAGCATGTCGCATCAGTGAGTTGCAGGCACTAGTGGCTGATCCTCTTTATACAAGGTTCCATCATAACAAGGTAGTCCTTAGGACTCATCCACATTTTATGGCAAAGGTGGTCTCGCCTTTTCATTTGAACCAAGCAGTCTACCTGCCTGTGTTTTTTCCAAGGCCTCATGCATCAAATGCAGAAAGGAATCTTCATACTTTGGACTGTAAAAGAGCTTTATCTTTTTACTTACAAAGAACACAGCAACATAGAAAGTCCTCTCAACTCTTTTGCTTTTGATCCTTCTCATCTGGGACTTCCAGTCTCCAAGAGAACACTCCAGCTGGATTGCACAGTGTATTTCCTTTGCCTTTCAGAGTAAGAATCTTCCTCTGGAGGGCCATGTCACAGCTCACAATGTGAGAGCCATGGCAGCTTCAATGGCTCATCTGCACTCTGTGTCTGTCGACGACATCTGTCAAGCAGCCACTTGGGCCTCGGTTCATACCTTCACAGCCCATTACTGCTTAGACAAGTACTCCCGCCGGGATGCCTTGTTTGGTTAGGCTGTTCTCCAAGACCTGTTCCATACCTAATCAACTTCTACCCACCATCCCTGGTAGGATGCCGGAGATCCATGGGGGGGAAGTGGAGCCCTCTCACAGGGACACACAACTTCTGGGGTTCTCTCCCTGGCATCTAAAGCTAGGGAGTCCCCATATGTGAAGACTACATTCCTGCTTGTTCCTGGAGATAGCATAGTTACTCACCTGTAACAGGTGATCTCCAGGAACAGCAGGAATTTAGTCTTCACAACCCACCCACCTCCCCTAGGAGTTGTATCTCTCTATCTGTCTCTCTCAGCTTTAAACTCAACTGGAGAGAGGCAGTTGGGAAAGGCGGGAAGGCAGCACGCAGGCGCTGTGGGATGCTCCCAAAAGCTTTCTAATTGAACGCTGGGGTGCGTTCCCACGCAGGCTCTGTCGATACCGATGATACCCATATGTGAAGACTAAATTCCTGCTGTTCCCGGAGATCACCTGTTACAGGTGAGTAACTATGCTTTATGTGTTGATTTATTTGTTGTTTGGAGGAAATTGTGAGTAATGGGAAATAGGAAATGGTTTTGGGAATACTAAGGAAAATTTGAGTAGTCTGAGGTAATTTGAGTTAAAAGGAAATATTGGTCCTCTAAAGTGCAGGGATGATGTTGGGCTAATTGAAGGAGCTTGAGGGACGTTTAGATTTGATATTGAGGCGGTCATAGGTAAGGGGATGTATGGTAAAATGGGCTGTTCTTTAAAGGTATTTATAAAGGACAGAGTTTTAGTTTATCCTCCTGTAAATTATAATCTTGTCCCTGTTCAAACAGTAGCAGCAATGCCTTGTTATTTTAATGCTTGCTCGGTTTCTAGCAAAAGGCCACTGTTTATTAGATCCCTGACCTGCTGCTTTGATTATGAATTTCTTTGTGGACTAGCAGGATAAGTGCTTACATTTGGGTGATATCACCAATTGAGCCTGCATGGAGTGCTCTTAGCTACTATTCTAGAAGCCTTTTGGAAGCTTTACTACACATGCATACCTCTTCCTGCCTGCTGCCACCGTGCCTGATGAGTTCAATCATGTGTTTCCTGCAAAGCCCAAAAGATGTACGTATCACACTGAGATTTCTGTCTTCATGGTCACTCTGATATTCCTCCATGTTTCAGCATGAATTAGATCATTTTAGTTCTGCTGCTGCTGCTTTTTCCTTACCCTTAATCATTTTCAGCTTTTTTTATGAGTTCCCTTTATTTTCCTTTGGCGTCACTTAGGTTCCCTTAGGCATCAAACGCACCTGGCCGTGAAATTATTTTTCGTTTATATATTCCACAATCGAGTCATTTGATTTCACTACTATGTCACAGAAACAAGCCAGTGGTTTCAAAACGTATTCCCAGTGCTTTAGGCTCTTATCTGTCATGGACACACAAACTGTGCCTAAAGTGTTCTAGCAGACAGACTGAGCAGAGTCCTTCACAAATGGACTCTGCATAGGGAAGGGCATTGTCTATTTTTTGAGAGTGAGGCACCCCTTTGATAGACCTGTTTGTGGTTCCTCACATCAAAAACGTTTTTCAGTTCACAGGGACACATGACAAACTAGACTACCATGTCTTCTTCCTTTTATTGGGGGCCATATCCACCCATTTCTTTGATACTAAAAGGTTTTCTGAAACTTCAACAAGATGGAAGCATTGCACCTTTTTGGCTCAGACAATCGTTCCCACTGCTGCAAGATCTATCCATCCAGGATCCCATCCATTGGTGAATCCCCAAATTCGATTTTGCAGGATAAAGGGAAAACTTCTGAATCCTAATATAAAGTTTGTGGCACTCATAGCTTGGATATTGAGAGACTACAATTTGATTCCCTGAATCTTCCAGTTGGGGTGGCCAGTGTTATCTTGGCTTCCAGAAGAGTTTCTACCAGAAGGGCATGTGCTTTCAAAAGGCGGAGGTTTGCTGTCTGGTATGAGCATCAGGCCGTAGATCCATTCTCCTGTCCTGCAGAAAAACTACTTGAGTGCCTTTTACATCTCTTATAGTGTGGTCTAAAGACCAACTCCGTAAGAGTTCAGCTCAGTGCAATTGTCGCTTATAATTGTGGTGGTAAATCTCTCTTTACTGCCTTTAGTAGTCTGCTTGATGTGGGGCTTGCTTTTATTGAAGCCTTCCACCCCAATCAAAGCCACCAGTGGTGTCATGGGACCACAAAGTGGTATTAACTCGTTGATGAAAGCTCCATTTGAATCACCGAGTACCTGTGTATTGAAGTTTCTAACCTGGAAGATAGTGGTTTTGGTGGCAGTTACTTCAACACAGCTCCTACAGACCCCTGTCTGGTCCCATGGATCATATCTGCAAACGAAGAACTTGCTGGCCACATTCACAAGATTGTTCACGCATCACTAACCCAGGGTTAAATGCCCCCCCTTAAACTGGCCACTATATGCCCTGTCTCCAAACCCCCTACTCCCTCCCCTAATGACCCAGAAACATATCGCCCAATATCTAGTCTCCCCTTCTTAGCCAAGATCCTGGAGAAGATGGTATACCGACAACTCCAAGACCATGTTGACACCCATGCACCCCTGGACCCCTACCAGTTCGATTTTGACCTCTCCACAATGTAGAATCTCTGCTTACATTGCTCCTAGACAAACTCATTAAAAGACTAAACAACATTAAGACTGGCTTCCTCCTCATTTTTGTTGATATAACTGCAGCATTCGACACTGTATCCCACCCTATCCTCCTCAAAAGACTAGAGGCCATTGGTATATGCAATACCACCCTCAAATGTTTTGATTCATATCTCAATGGAAGACAACAAGTCAAGATTGGCTCAACTTCATCATCTCCGTTCCCATTGTTGCAAGGAGTACCTCACGGATCTTTCCTGTCCGCCCTACTCTTTAAACTTTACATCCAACCCATCTGCAACGTCATCGAGCAACACGGCATTCAATACGCAGACATCATGGTCTACACCCAAATCAATTTAGAGAAGCCTGACCACACCTATAACCAGTTGCCTCCACGATATATCCCGATGGCTATCCAACAACAACCTCAAAATCAATTTCAAAGAAACAGAAGCTCTATTTGTTTCATGCCAACAGCACCTTCTCTCCCCCCCCCCCCCCTCAACACATCGACCTACTGAACGAATCCATTCCAGTCAAAGAGGAGATAAAGTATCTGGGAGTAATTCTGGATAGGAATCTAAACTTCCACTCCCACATCGCCAGGACCACTCAGAACGCATACCACAAGCTGGCAATCATACGACGGCTTAAGCCCATCCTAAACCAAGACCACTTCAGGACAATCTGTCAAGCAATACTAAAACCAACACAAGACCCAAATGAAGACAGACGATGGACATTATCCAAATCCCAGCCTCATACCTCAAAACTGTGAATTCAACATCAAGGAGAGCACTGTCTCTAGCTGCACCCTCCCTCTAGAACTCCCTTCCTCAAGACATCAGAGCCACTACAGACGCCAAAGACTTCAAGACAAAGCTAAAGACTTTTCTATTCACCGAATACTACAGAGGCATCACATAACACATTCCCTTCCCTTCCCCTACCTCCAGTTAATAGTCTCAAACAAAGTCCTTAACAAGCCCCACGCCGTTTATAGCTCACTCTTCTCATTGTAAATAAGGTCCCTAGAATTCTCATCAAAAGCCCTTTAACCAACATGCTTCCCACCCTGTACATAGCTCACTCATCTCAAATAGTAGCCATAGACTCCCCTCTTCTCTTCGCATGCACCCTCTCCACTCCAAACTCTGATACAAGTACTTAACGTAATCCTATGTTTAATGTAATTAAGTGTTTGATATAGCTCAAGTTTTGATGTAATATTTTAGTTTCTTTGTAAACCGCTTTGATTAAAAGATAATGCGGTATATAAAACCTGTTAAATAAATGAAGACCGAACACAATTTAGGATAGCTATCCAGAGGGTCGCCATGAGTCGACTCCGACTCGACAGCATTTAACAACAACAAATAAATAAATAAAGGATAGTGAGCTCCAGGCATTAGTAATAGATTCACCCTATACTAAATTTTTCCATAATAGGATGATGCGTACTCGTCCTAAATTGCTTCCTATAGTGGTGTCAGACTTCCACCTTAACCAGTCAATAATCCTTCCAACATTCTGAAAACAATAATTAAACATTTTGCACTTTTTGGAGATATTTTTTTCTGTATTGTATTTTAAATTAAGTATCACTCAAAAACAAGATGCTTTGTTATTTTGATAAATGAAGCATGCAGAATTTTGCATAATTCAGACCTTTGGATGCAGAATTTTGAATTTTGATTGCAGAATTTCAGCAGGAATAAACATTTTTCCCCAAACCTCATTCCCATATTAGACTGCAAGAGAGCCTTGGCCGCCTATCTGACATGGACTAAAGCCCCTAGAAAGTCCACCCAGCTTTGTGTTTCTTTTGATTCCAACAAAGTGAAGGCTGCCATAATGAAGCATGCTCTCAGTTTGGTTAGTGGATTACATCATCTTCACTTTTACCCAGGCAGGTCTAACACTTGAAGTTCATGTCATGGCTCATAATGTCAAAGCCATGGCTGCATCAGTTTCTCACTTGAAGTCAGCCTTCATGGAGGAGATTTTCAAGGCTGTGATCTAGATTTTGATCCATACATTCACATCACTACTGCTTGGAAAGAGACTCCCAATGTGGTCAGCCTATAAATGGAGTGTTCCTTCTGCAAATCTAGAAAGAAGTAAAAAAAACTGTGGATGCCTTCCAAGATGTGGTACTTAAACAAATGGTGATGGAACTGACCAGAGAGAACTCAGTGCTGGATTTAGCGCTCACCAACGGAGATAGTATGTCGAATATCCAGGTGGGTGCCCATGTAAGCAGCAGCGATCATCACATGGTGAGGTTTGAGATAAAAGCCAAGGTGGAATCCAATCACAGCAAACTCAGTCTTAGACTTCAAAAATGTTGACTTCAGTAAAATGGCCAAGTATCTGAAGGAGGAATTTGTAGGGTGGGAGGGGTTAAGGGAAGTGAAATTGCAATGGGCTAAACTAAAGAAAGCAATAAAAGGTGCAATGGATACATATGTAAGGGAAGTAAATAAAAACAAGAGGAAAAGGAAACCTATTTGGTTCTCCAAAGAAAGTGGCTGCACAAAAAAAGGCAAAAAACACAGCTTTCACAAAATTCAGAAGCTCGCAAACAAAGGAACACAGAAAAGAATACAAGATCAAACTAAAAGAGATAAAAAGAGAAATAAGGATAGCAAAATCAAAGGCAGAACAAAAGGTGACTAAAGATCTGAAGTGTGGCGACAAAACGTTTTTCAGATATATTCGAGAGAGGAGGAAAATCAGAGGTGGAATTGCAGGACTCAAAAATGCTGGGAACGGATTCATGGAAAGTGACATTGCAAAAGCAACAATGCTAAACAAATACCTCTGCTCTGTTTTCACTACAGAAAATCCTGGAGAAAGGGACCACCTGTAATTCCCAAATATACAAATGGGAATGGAGTAGATACCACACCATTCACAAAAGATGATGTCTTAGAACAGCTTGCAAAACTGAAAGTGGACAAGTCTATGGGACCAGATGGGATACACCCCAGGATACTGAAAGAACTCAGAAGTTCTTGCAGGGCCTTTAAAGGATGTTTTTAATAGATCCTTGGAGACAGGAGACGTTCCACAAGACTGGAGAAGGGCTGATGTGGTACCTCTCCACAAAAGTGGTAATAGGGAAGCAGTGACAAACTACAAGCCATTAAGCCTTACCTTGGTGGCTGGAAAAGTAAAGGAGGTGCTCCTGAAAGAGCGAATAGTGGACTTCCTCGAAACCAACAGGTTGCATGATTCGAGGCAACATGGTTTTACCAAAGGACAATCTTGCCAACCAAATCTGATTGAGTTCTTTGACTGGGTGACCAGAGAACTAGATCAAGGGCATGCGATAGATGTGATCTACCTAGATTTCAGCAAAGCCTTTGATATTGTTCCTCATAGGAGGCTTATCAATAAACTCAACAGCTTGGGGATGGGTCCCAAGATGCTGAACTGGATCAGAAATTGGTTGACTGACAGATGACAGAAGATGACTGTAAACTGAACTCACTCGGATGAAAGGAAGGTGATTAGCGGTGTGCCCCCATGGTTTGGTCTTGGGACCGGTACTGTTCAATATATTCGTGAGTGATATTGCTGAAGGGCTGAATGGAAGTCTGTCTTTTTGCAGATGACACCAAAATTTGCAGCAGAGTGGACTCCCCTTAGGAAGTGGGGAACATGAGGAAATTCTACAAAAGCTGGAAGAATGGTCTAATGCTTGGCAGTTAAGATTTAATGTGAAGAAGTGCAGTGTTATGCACTTGGGAAGCAGAAATCCAAGGGAATTGTATGCGATATGGGGCGAGAGATTGATGTGCACGGACCAGGAGAAAGACCTTAGTGTGATTGTTTTTGATGATCTCAAGGCGGCGAAACAGTGTGACAAGGTGGTGGCAAAAGCTGGAAGGATGCTGGGTTGCATACAGAGAAGAATTACCAACAGAAACAGAGAGGTACTGATGCCACTGTACAAGTTGCTGGTGAGGCCTCACTTGGAATATTGTGTTGAGTTTTGGAGACCATATCTCGCAAAGTATATAAAAAGGCTGGAAGCGGTTCAGAGGAAGGTGACCAAAATGATTTGGAGCCTGCTTCAGAAGACTTATGAGAAGAGACTTGAAGACCTAACTTTGTACACTCTGAAGGAGAGGAGGGACACGGGAGGTATGATTCAGACCTTTAAATACTTAGAGTATTAATGGACAAACAAACCTCTGTCAAAGACTGAAAAGCTGTAAAACTAGAGGGAATAACATGAAGCTGCAAGGGGATAAACTGAAAGGCAATGTCAGGAAATACTTTTTCACTGAAAGGGTGGTGGATGCTTGGAATGCCCTCCTGATAGAAGTGGTGGGGGCAGACACAGTGACAGAATTCAAAATGGCATGGGACAGACATAGTGGATCCCTTTATAGCAACAGGATAAAATCAAAATAAGCATAGCTATGTCTTATATCTGAACAAATAGTGGTGACCTACATTGAGTTGTGGGTGCACCCCCTAAACAAAGGCATGGGGAGAGGTGACCTGCACTGAGCAGCAGGTGCACCTACTCTTGCCGCCTTGCTGGGCAGATTAGATGGACCATACTGGTTTTTATCTGCCATCATATACTATGTCATATACTATGTCATATACTATGTTAGTATGTTAAATCATTTTGAGGGTTAGAATCCAACACCACTCCCTCCTTTCTGTTCAGGTTCCCTCAAAAAAATGCTAAAAGCCCATTGTCAACAAAAATAGTTGTTCATTCCATCCCAGTTGAGGTATATTGTTTGATGCAACCTACAGTTCTGGATTCCCAAATGAGAACAGAACACCTGCTATAGCTGAGTAACCTGGTTTTCTCCATGGACAACAGGATAAGTCCTCTCTACCTTCCCATCTGCCCTTGGAGTTGGCTGCTAATCTCTTCATATAGACCAGGGGTCTCAAACTCAAATTGCTTTGAGGGCCAAATGAGGACTTGTAAAGTAACCGGTGGGCCGCATTAGATGCGGGGCCTCATTTGCATAAATATTTGCATAATGTTACCATACAAAGCGCAGACGTTAATGATGCACATTTCCCAGAGCTGACATATTCCAGTTAATAAATTCAAAATAGATATTTTTCTACCTTTTGTGCATTTTTTTCAGTTGCAATTGTTCCAGTCACTTTCTTCTGGTTTCTTCGTGTCTTCTGCTAACTCTCCATCGTCTGCTGTCCATTTGTCCTTTCTTCTCTCTTCTAGTTTTGTCCCATTCTCTCTCTACATCTGCTTTAACATACTAATCTTTCTCCTTTTGCTCCTTCCTCATTCCTATTTCATCCACTGAAATTTTACCCCTCCATCCTCAATCACCACTTACTCTCCTAATACCCGGCCAATTGTAGATTTTTCTTCCCTCCCACACAAAATATTTTTCCCCTCTCCATTTCACTCTTTCAGCCCCATCCCATTCTAATCCTCCCCCAACATCAGCTCCCTTCTAGTTCCAGCTCCATCCAGCATCCGCTCCCTTCTAGTCCCCGCATCAGCCCATTTCCATTCCTATCCTAGCCCCACCATCAGCCCATTTCCTGTCTTAGCTCCCCCCCACTAAGCTCATTTCCAGTCCTAGCAACCCCCCAGTCCATTACCATTTCTAGCCCCCTATATCCCATTACCAGTCCTAAGCCCCCCAACAGCCCACTTCCAGTCCTAACCCTCCCATCACCCCATTTTCATTCTTAGCCCCCCCATAGCCCATTACCAGTCCTAACCCACCAATCAGCCCACCTCCAGCCCTAACCCCCATCTGCCCATTTCCAGTCCTAGCCCCCACCATAGCCCAGTACCTGTGCTATCCCCCCCCCCCCCGCTGCCATTAGCCCACTTCCAGTCCTAACCCCCCATTACCCCATTTCAGTCTTAGCCGCTCCATAGCTCATTACCAGTCCTAACTCCCCCCCATCAGCCCACCTCCAGTCCTTCCTAACCCCCATCAGCCCATTTCCAGTCCTAACCCCCCCCCCCCCATCAGCCCAAGTAAATAAAATAAAAAAAAGAAAAAACCCTGGCTTCTGCTGCTGCCGCTGCCAACGTGGCAGCGGCAGAATCAGCTGTCCTGCGGCCCCTTCCCCTCTGCCCGGAAGAGCCCTGAGTCTGCTCCATCAGCGGCGGGCTTTTCAAGCCGTGAAGAGAGTATTTCCCTCTCACGCGGCTTAAGCGTATTAACTTTTCAAGCCGCGTCACAGGCCGCACAAAGCTCTCTCGCAGGCCGCGTGTTTGAGACCCCGGATATAGACCGAGCTCCTCAGGCATGGCAGTGGCAGGCAGAAAGTTACGCATGCATGGTGAGCTTTCTAAAAGCTTCTTGTATAGTAGTTGAGAGAGTTTCCGCATGGGCTGCATCAGTGACTTCAATCAAATGTGAGGATTTATCCTGCTGTCCATGGAGAGCAACTACTACATGTGAGTATCCTCATTTTCTTCATTGTCCCTATAGTCCATTCTAGATGTGGGGTTTATGCTGTCCTACCAGCAGATGGAGACTGAGAACCACTGGTTTGTTGTCCTAAAATGGTTCTATACAGCCAACCTTTAACCAGTATTTCTCAGTCTTCAGCAGATGGCGGTGACTTATGTTCTTATGCAGTCTGGACTTCACTGGATGGTTGAAAATAGAGACATTTTTAAAGATTAAAAAGGAAAACTAGGAAAAGGGGTTTTGTTGTTGTTTTTATTGGGGAGCTCATTGACTGGCCACAGCTCCATGGAGGGCTTTTAGTATGACACGGCTGAGAGGTGTAGAACCTGGTGGGGGACCTCTCCTTCGTTCCCCTTGTCTGACTGCAGACTCTTGAGCAAAGGCACCCTTGGTAGGGGCTCTTCGACAGGCTCCTCTGTTCTTCATCCCCAACGTTTGGGAGGAGACCCAGAGTTAAAGCATTGTTGGCAGGGACACTTGCCCTTTAAGGCCATGAAGGGAAAAAGCATATCTGGCCACAGCACAACACGGGCTCCGGAGGCGCTCTGAGACTTTGGGGATATCTCAGACTGCTTATCAGAGCACAGGTGAATGAGGCCCAACTGAATTGGTGTGACTGGACCAGTAGGAGGTGGAGTGCATTGGCAAGAGGCATGGCATCTCGCTGGGTGGTCTGAATGGCATGCGGCAACTTCCAAAGTCAACTTTCTGACCCTAGCTTCTGCGGTGGCTGTGAGAAGGAAGACTGCTTAATGGAAGAAGTTTTTTGCTTCCTTGGAGGACAGTTTGGTTCGGCTGATTACTGCGGACAGGATGGAAGCAACCTCTCCTCAGCGCAATTGCAATACACTTTTGGTGGAAAGACCACGATTTCTCTGAGAGGTTACTGAGGCTTTGGCCTTGCAAGCTTTAGCAGTTTCAGCATAAGGGTCACGGGATGGATCTGGTGGGTCTGGCTTTGGGACAGGGCAGCTCCTTCCCCCCCCCCCCCCGAGTTTGTGCTGTTATTGCACTAAGCTTTTTACCTCAAGCAGGGCCTGGTGCAGGGACAGCAAGGCTCCTCACTGCCCAACGTGTTAGCCAAACATTTGCAAGAAAGCAAGAAAAAAAAGCACCCAATTGCACAACTCCAGACCTTAACAGAAGAAATTTCTTCCTTTTCTTCTGTGTTTCTTTAGATAATTCCGGAAATACACAGACTGTTAAATACTAGAAAAAAACATTCCTTTTCTTGAAATACATCAGATACCATTCCCTATCCCAGGATACAGCAAAGGAAACCAACAAAGTAGCAGGGGTCACAAATTCAGTCCCAGAACTCTCCAACAGTTACATTTAAGACATCCATCTCTTGTTGAATCTGCTGTTGCGAAACCAAAGGAGCTTTTTGTAGTAGAAGGCAAATAATAAATCTTGAAATAAGTGATAGACTCCCCTGGAATATTTAGCAGTTCTCTAGTAGCAAACAGAAAGTCAGTCCTCACATATGGGTGACGTCTGTGCCGAAGGAGCCCATGGGGAACATTTCCCCAGCTTTCAAAGAAAGCCTTTGGGAAATGCTACCACGCATGTGTGGTCCCCTTCCCGCCCAAGAGTACCATTTTGCTTAGTCTCCTTTTTTCCGTGGAGGCTAACGGAGTTCTGTCCTATTTCCTTGAAAAAATTCTTGCTAATTATCCTTAAACTATTTAGTTTCCATGTTTGCATACCAGTTCCTCTTCCCGCCTTGAGCCGGCGTTGTCACCGGCACTGTTCTTGGCTCCTTTTATCTTTTTTGATCGAAGCTCGCCTCGACTGGCATTCATGCCTTTTTTCGCCCAGAGGTTATCGAACCTGTCCGGGTGTTCCTCACCATTTCCCCCAATGGGTTCAAAAAATGTGACCGCTGTAGTCAAATGATATCAGTGACTGACACTCATGACTGCTGCCTGGGTCTGGACCATAACAGCACCTCCTGTGACTTGTGCTAGGCCATGATGCCTATAACCATTAAAAAAAAAAAAAAAAAAAAAAGTCGATTGCAGGAAAAACTGTTCCCCAGGTTCGATTCAGCACCAGCCTTCCCGATGCCAAGCTCCAAGCCCAGCACTTCCCAGGAGGCCCGAATGTCCTCGCAGTCCTGCAGAGGTGGCTCCTCCAAGAAGGCCTCAGATCTCGAGAGAAAGAAGAAAAAATCCTCAAGTCCACCGAGGTTGCTCTAGAGAAACCTGGTAAAACTGCCCAGAGGGACTCGGGCGGCTCTGAGAAGCATCCTACCAAGGTCCTCAAGAAGAATTCCTCAGCCGGTGGAGACCGTGTGAGGTTCCTCAAGACTGAAGTCCTCACCGAGGATGCACTCATGAGCGTGCCAGCGCCAGGCTCGAGGTCCTCGGTGTCCGCACCGAAAGCTGCGGAACCTTCTATCTTGGAAACCAGAATGGCGGCCTTGAAGCAGAATATCACAGCTATCCTGGCCCTGCAGCAGGCAATGATCACTGGTTCATTTGCATCATCTTCCCTGATAACCGGGCCTCCAATGGTGGGGGGAGTCCCCAGTCATCAAGCCGAGTCCCGAGCACCATCAGCCTTGAGTAAGCCCTCAGCGCCATTCGAGGTCTCTGGCCCATTCCTCGGGCTTCCGATCCTCCCCGGTTCTAGCCTCGACATTGAGTCGCAGGTCCTCAAACTCATCATTGCTAGACTCCGAGTGGGAGACTGATGACGAGGCATCCCCTGAAACCAAGCGGCACCGAGATATTCCCTCGGATCCGTTGCCCCTGGCCTTCCGCGACTTTGTCAAGGATATGGCCAGAGCCCTCTCGGTTCAAACCAAGGCAGAGGAAGATCCACTCACTGAGGAACTGAAGAATCTCCAGTATGTCTCCACCCAAGGAGACTCACGGTGCCCATGCAGCTGATCCTCAAGCGGCTGCTGCTACTTAGAATGTGGGAGACCCTAGCCTTAGTGCCAGTGGTGAGCTAGCGCCTCAACACCATCTACCGCATTCATAAGGGCCCCAGGTTGCACAAGTTCCAGCTCCCACATAACTCCATGGTTGTCGAGTCAACCATGCAGAAACCTAAGAGCCAGAAGACCCATTCTTCAGTCCCTCCTGGAAGGGACGCCAGAGCCCTCGATGCCGTCAGGCGCAAGTGTTACCAGGGCTCCATGCTGGGTTGCAAGATTCAAGCCTTTGAACTGTACATAGGCATGTATCTAAAGGCCCTAACCCAGGCGTTGTCCAGGTTTTCAGCGGGGCTTACCGGGGAACCTCTCTAGCAGTTCCAGTCCCTTACATCCGGGATCAAGGACTGCTCTAAGTTCCTTTCCTGGGTGGCCTGTGACTTTCCTGGGTGGCCTGTGACACCGTTCCAGTAGAAGACTTGTAAGCTAAATTAGCCAATCTAGGAGTTAAAGCAAAATTTATAAACTCGGAATAAAATTGGTAGAGCCATAGAATAAAGAGAGTGGTAGTAAGTGGGGTCTACTCCAGTCAAGGAAAAGTTATAAGATGGACAAGGTTTAATGGTTATATCTACTACTGCCTCATCAGTGAATGCATTCAACTGAACATTGTCCTCATCTGGCAGTCTTGGATAATGTAGCTTGGACAGAAAGGAATCTAAATGCCATACCTGTTACTTTAAATGAATATACATTTGCATAGTACTATCTAAATTGTTGCTTTAAGGATAAGGAAATTGTACAGTGGTGTAGATGTTTGACCCTTATTAGAGACAATTTTATTTTATTTATTTAACCGGTTTTCTATAGCACTTTATCCTTCAATCAAAGCGGTTTACATTATGTGATCACTACAAACAGGTACTGGATACATTCCCTTGTCCCCAAAGGGCTCACAATCTATGTGTACCTGAGGCAACGGAGGGTTAAGTGGCTTGCCCAAGGCCTCAAGGGAGTGCCTATAGGACTAGAAACCCCAGTCCCAATGGCCTGAGATTGCTGTCCCCCGGTGGGACTTGAACCCTCGGCCCTCTTGCCTGAGGTACCGTGTCATAACCACTAGGCCACTCCTCCCTGCCAATTTTCTGTCCATTACTTCTAGATTTTAAATACTGAAGCTGCCTGATTGACTTATAGCATAATAATGTGCTTTGTTCAAAAAGATGAGTTGATACTCAAAAGGCTACAATGCTTCTTGAATAAGGGGCAGCAGAATGACCATATGATCGAGGGAGGCCAAGCTTCACGGTCTTAGAAACATAGAAACATGACGACAGAAAAAGACAACACGGCCTACCTAGTCTGTCCTTCCATATCAACCACGACAACAGTCCCCCTTTTCCTTTAGAGATCCTCTGTGTTTGCCTCATGCTTCTTTGAATTTAGATATTGTCCTCATCTCTACCACCTCCACTGGGAGACTATTCCACAGATCCACCACTTTCTTTAAAGAAATATTTCCACATATCACTCCTGGATTTATCCCCTTTCACCCTCATCCCATGTCCCCTCATAGCAGAGCTTGCTTTCAATCGAAAGAGGCACTCCTCCGGTGCATTTATACCACGGAGGTATTTAAACATCTCAATCATATCATCTCTATCCCGCCTTTCCTCTAAGATGTACATATTAAAATCTTTGTCTGTCCTCATATGCTTTATAATGAAGACCATTAACCACTTTAGTAGCCCCCTCTGTACTGACTCCAGCCTGTTTATATCCTTTTGAAGGTGCGGTCTCCAGAATTGCACACAATTGTCCTGTTCTTTTGTGGACAGAAGTACTTCACCCCCTATACTATATTGCTCCCTTGAATTGCTGCAGCCCAAATGCATGACCTTGCATTTTTTAACATTAAATCTCAGCTGCCAAATTCTAAACCATTCTTCAAACTTAGCTAGATCCCAACTCCTGTTACCTACACCTTCCTGTGTTCTATTGCAGATTTTGGTATCATTCACAAAGAGGCAAATCTTACCTGACAGCCCTTCTGCTATATCACTAACAAATATGTTAAAAAGAATCGGACCAAGGACAGATACCTGGGGCACACCACTAGTAACCTCCTTCTCCCCAGAGTGAGCTCCATTTACCTGTACCCTTTGACGCCTCCCACTCAACCAATTTCTAACCCAAGCAGTAACTTTAGGGCCCAACCCTAGGGTGCTCAGTTTTATTTATTTAGTATACACTTATATACCGCTACTTCCAGCGATCAGTAGCGGTTTGATTACAAATTTGGGAGTTTGTCAAATCAAGACAGAAATTTTGGCAAAAATACACATAGATTAGAGGGTATGGCACATCACACAGAATTAAGGACTTAATGGCTAGGCTTTACATATTTACACTTTTACATATTTACAGAGAATATTTCTACATATCAGATTAATGTTTCGTTTGTTTTATGTGGTGGTCCGCTGTGATTTACATCTGGTTGTAGTGACATTGGAAAAGATGGGTTTTTAGTTTCTTCCTGAAAGCATTAATGTCTTTAATTGTTCGCAGTTCGTATGGTAGTCGATTCCAGATGGTTGGGGCAGAGAATGAGAATGCTCTGCGGCTAGTACTGGCTTTTACTGATCTGATGTTGTTAGGAACTTGTAGTGTGCCTGTGTTGATAGTTCTCCTGTCTCTGTTGGTTGGTTGCGTGCTGACAAGGGTTGAAAGGAATGATGGCGCTAGGTTGTGTATGAGTTTGAACGTGGTTACCAATGTTTTATATTGTATCCTGGCAGCAATGGGTAGCCAATGTAGTTTGTTTATAAGTCGCCTGTGAGGAACAGTGTCAAAGGCTTTACTGAAATCTAAATACACCACATCTAGGAATCTCCCTCGGTCCAACTCCCTGGTCACCCAGGGAGTGACCAGTCAAAGAAATCAATCGGATTTGTCTGACAAGACCTGCCTCTGGTGAATCCATGTTGCCTCAGATTCTGTAATCTGCTGGACTCCAGAAACCTCAATATTTTCTCTTTCAGCAGTGTTTCCAATAATTTACTCATCACCGAAGTTAAACTAACCGGCCTGTAGTTTTCAACTACATCGTTACTTCCGCTTTTGTGTAGAGAGACCAAATGTGCCTCTCTCCAGTTCTTTGGCACCACTCCCGACTCCGAGGCATTGAAAAGGCCAGTCAGTGGAGCTGCTAGAACGACCCCAAGTTCCCTTAGGATTCTAGGGTGTATCCCATCCAGTCCCATCACTTTGTCTTCTTTAAGTTTAGCTAGTTTCTCATGAACACAGTCTCACAAACAGAGTCTTCTGAAAATTTTTCAAGTTGCCCCTTTTTTCTGTTCCTGTTTGTGATTATTTTCTGAGGTCCTGCTCTTGGTTCTTCATCTGTGAACACAAAACAGAAATATTTGTTAAGCAATTCTGCTTTATCCTCATCAGCTTCTATATATTCTTCCACTTCACCATTGAGTCTGACAATACCACTTTTGTCCTTCCTCTTCTCACTAACATATCTGAAAAATATCTTATCCCCCATTTTATTGCATTGGCTATTTCCTCCTTTTTGAATCTTTGATTTCCTAACTACTTTGAAAGCTTCTCTAAGTTTTTTTTCAAATTATAGATGCCTGTCTTCCCCTCTCCGTGATCTCTTGTATTTCATGAAGGCCTCCCTCTTTTTCTTCACCTTTTTAGATATTTCTTTTGAAAACCATCACGGTCTCCTTTTCCTTTTACCTTTATTTACCATTTTAACAAAAAGGTTGGTTGCCCTTAAAATATCCCCTTTCAGTTTTGCCTACTGTTTTTCTACATCCCCCAGCTGTTCCCATCCCGCTAACTACTCCCTGAGGCATAGGTTTTCAACCCAGTCCTCGGGGAACCCTAGGCCAGTCAGGTTTTCAGGATGCCCACAATGAATATGCATAAGATAGATTGCATGTTCTGCCTTCATTGTATGCAAATCTTTCTCATGCATATTCATTCTAGGAATCCTGAAAACCTGACTGGCCTAGGGTTTCCCGAGGACTGGGTTGAAAACCCCTGCAGGTATTAGCCCATCTTGGCAAAGTTAGTTTTCCTAAAGTCTAAGACCCTCGCTTTTGAATGGATTCTTCCAGCCCTAATCCTAATACCGAACCACACCATCTGGTGATCACTGGATGCAAAATGATCTCACCCTAAAACATCAGACACACTTTCATCATTGGTAAGCACCAAGTCCAGTATGGCCCCTTCACATGTGGGTTTTATTACCAGTTGCCTGAATAGTTCTCCCTGTAGAGAATCCAGGATCTCCTTATTTCTAGATGATGCTGCAACAGGAATGTGCCAATCAACATCTGGCATATTGAAATCCCCTATCAGTAGCACTGATTTCTCTTTCCCTCTTTCTAGTTGAACCCACAGTGCCTTCTCTCTCCCTTTTAAGCTCTGTAATTCCAAAGCTTTAATATTATTTTTTACATATAATGCCGGTCCTCCTCCCTTTCTTCCTACCCTGTCCTTTCTGAATAAAGTATAGCCTGGTGTAGTTACATCCCAGTCATGGTTTTCTGTGAACCATGTTTCTGTAACTGCCACTAAATCCAAGTTAGCCTGTCCCATTAAAGCTTCAACATTTGGGATCTTATTTCCCATGCTATGGGCATTTATACACACTGCTTTCCATATGTTACCCCCTGTTACCCATTTCCATAAAGGTATTTAATGTTTCACTTACCTGGGGGCTTTCTTCACCCATCCCCAACGAATCTAGTTTAATCTAGTCTTCCCCTCCAGTTCTGTCAATGGGGATCCAATTTCCCACAGGCAGAAGAGGAGGAGGATTGCGGTAAAGACGCCTGTCTACCCCGATTCCCCTCATGCAAAGAGGAGTCGTCTTTGCCGCAATTGCTGCTGCTCTCTTCTGCCCGTGGGAGATGGGAACTTATCCAGAGACTGACTATATTCAGACCTCTATCTGGATAGTAGCAGTACTTGCAGATCTGTCCAGATATTCAGTGCCAGCCACAATCCTGAATATAAAGGTTATTTAAATGCCGCAACCAGCATTTTAAAAACAAACACCATGGTATTTACATTGGCTTAAGGGATACAGATTTGTTGACTCATAAGTTTGTTATATTTAATCTCCAGGAACAAGCAGGAATGAGTCTTCACATATGGTTACGTCGGTACCGACGGAGCCTGCACGGGAATGCTCCCCAGCATCCAATCAGAAAGCTTTTGGGAGCATCCCTCGCGCCTGCGCGCTGACTTCCCGCCTTTCCCACTGCCTCTCCTCAGTTTCGTTTTTCCGCGGAGCCAACAGGATGTCCTCCTGTCACCGCAGAAACTTTTTTCTTTAAAATTCTTATTTTCCTTGTTTTCTTGTGGTCGCGGCTGTATTTCCCGCCGATACCGGTACCGCCGGTGCTTTATTCTTTTCTAAACTTAGAGAATTTTTTCTCCTCAGTTTTTGTTTTAACTTTTTGGGCCTACCAGGCCTCTCCAACATGGAGCCTTCTTCCCCTAAGAAGTGCCTTCACTGTGGAAACTTAGTTTTCTTTTTAGACTCCAATGCTTGGTGTCTAACCTGTTTGGGTCCTGACCCTTTTTTCCCTGATCCATCAGGCTGTATTATTGGGAGAAGACCTTCCCTTTTTCGAGTTTCCCTCGATGCCGTTTTTCCTCCTGAGGTGAGGACACCGGTTTGTTCTTCTCTCCAGGCTCAGGTAACCCACAAACAGTCTGTTAAGACTAGCCAATTCTTGAAGGGTAAGTCTCATGCTCAGCATGATGACGGCTCCGGCCTTACCCTCAAGACACCATTGGCAATAAAACCCCGGCGGGAGTCTTCGGGCTCCAAAGCATTTACGGGGTTTCAGGTTGTTCCTGGGGCTCACTCCTCACAGAACATACCTGAGCCATGCTCGGGGGTGGTATCCGCTTCGAGCGGTACCGATAACCTGGCACCGGCACCGGTGTCGAGTGTTCCACTCTTCACCTGGGATCGTCATCTGGTGTCCTCGGTACCTTCGGGGCCGATCGATACGATCTCAGATTGACTTTCCTGTATCTTCGCCATGCTCGGGGTTGGTACCGGTTTCGAGCGGTACCGATACCCCGACATTGGCGCCGGTGTCGAGTGTTCCTCTCTTCACCAGGCATTGTCTTCGGACGTCCTCGGTACCTTCGGAACCGATCGATACGACTCCGATTGACTCTCCTGTATCGGCATCGCCGATACCACCACCAACGTCGGTACCTTCTAGACATGCATCGATAGACTCACTCCCTTCGATGCCGAGTCTAGAATCGATATCCAGTCTAGATGATTTGGTACCGACGCGTTTCGGAACCGATCCATATCGGTTCCGACTACGCAGTACCGAGGATATTCACCAAGGTTCTCTGACTACCTCGGTACCGCTTCAGCAGCCCCCGATTACTGCTTTGATTACATTATCGTCTCCGATACCGGTATCGGTATCGATGTCGATTCCTGCAGTTCCATCGGTGCCATCGATCCTTTCTATGCCTAGCTTGGAATCGATACCGGACACTGACGATGCAGTACTAACTGCCTCGAATCAGAACTGTCAGTATCACTGTCCATCTAGCAGGATTCTTTTTCTGCACCAATCCACTATGTCTTCTGGTGCTCCAGCTGCTCCTTCAACCTAAGCTTACCCAGGAATAGTTCCTATTGGAGATCCTTCTTTTCTGAAATTTCTCCTTGACATGGCAACCTTTCTTGCCATTCCTATTCCTGGCTTTACTCAAGATCCTGCAGATAAGGAAAATATAATGCTTCCTTTACATCATTCTTTGCAGGATCTTCTTCTGAGGATGTGGGAATCACCTTTAAAGGTTCCTTCCCCTTCTACAGCCATTAATGTTCTGTATCAGGTGCCTCCCTCTCCGGGATTTCAGAAAAAACCAACTTCCACATCATTCCATTGTAGTGGAATCAGCAATGAGGAAGGTAAGAAGCAAGAAGAAGCATTCTTCTTATCCGCCAGGTCGTGCATCTAAAGCACTTGATGCCTTTGGACGTCAAACCTTCCAAACTTCTATGCTGGCTTCAAGAATTATTTCATATATTTTTTATATGAGTCTGACACTTCAGGAGGTCACAGAGAAATTATCTCTTTTGTCCCCTTTTTTGTCAGAACCTAAGGCCACTGACTATTCCTTGCTGCTTAATCATAGCAGGAATATCTCTTGGTTTCTTTCTCGTGCTTCTCTAGACTCTTTTGAGTCTGTTAGCAGATCCTCTGCTATTGCCATTGGAGCATGTCGTACAGCCTGGCTGCAAGCTTCAGACTTGAGCAGATGGGCACAACATACACTGGGTAATTCTCCCTGTACTGGAGAAAATCTCTTCAATAAAGAGGCTTTACGTCAGGTTGCTCATTGCTCCACTGACTTTCCTGGTTCTGGAAACCATCCTAAGCCTTCTTTTAACCCAGGACGTAGGAAATGTCCTGCCAAACCTTCTTTCCCTAAGAAAAGAAGGATTCACCCTTCTCCTGCCCATCCTCCAGATGTACCCAGCCAAGGAACATCTCATCCCAGTCTGAAGTCTCCAGACTCTAGCCAGTCTAATCATAACCAGCAACCATAGGTTCCTGTATGTTGCAATCTACAGTTAACTTCTTAGCAGAAGTTTATTCTCAAACCCTACACTGTTTTTTTTCTTTTTCAGTATGCTAAGCTGTTAGGATACTTTTTGTCCATGGGTTACAGAATTCTCCCCTTCTTACTACTCTGAAGGGAGGTTACAACTATCCCATGATAGTTTCTGTCCCCACATGGACATCTTTTCCTTCAGCTGACTTACCATATGGTAAGTCACTTTCCAACCCCCTCTCTTCCAGGGTTTCCCCTGCTTGGGTTGGTACCATACTGAAACACTTCTCTTTCTTCCAGTGTAGACTTTTTGATCTCCAGGAACAAGCAGGAATAAGTCCTCACATATGGGTACGTCAGAACCGATGGAGCCTGCGCGGGAAAGCTCCCCAGCTTCCCAGAAAGGAAGCTTTTGGGGCCTCCCACTGCACATGCGCGCTGCCTTCCCGCCTTCCTGACCAGCTCTCCTCAGTTTCTCTTTTTCCGCGGAGCCAGCAGGTCGTGTTCCTGTCACCGCTGAAGAAATTCTTATTTTAGTTTGTTTCTTTAGACCGCGTACCTGCCTTCCCCATACCGAAACTGGTACCGCCGGTCTCTCTTTTCGTTTCTTTGAAAAAAAAAAACAAAACAACAACTTTATTTTAGCACAACTTGGTGACTTCGGTTAGGCCTCAGGCCTACACAAATTCTCCTCATGGAGAAACCAGCCCCTGGTTTCAAAAAGTGTACCAAGTGTAGTGCTGTTATTTCTGTTACAGACACCCATGACTGGTGTCTTAAATGTTTGGGGCCTGACCATTCCATTCCGGACTGCCCGTCCTGCTCCCAGATGTCTAAACGTGGTTTGCAGAACCGGGCCAACAAATTCCATGTACTGTTTGCTTCAGATAATCCAGCATCACAGTCATCCAGGTCTTCCTCTCCGGATGGATCTCAGGTAACCAAACCTTCTTCAGGCAGGTCCTCAAAAGGCAAATCTCCTTCAAAGTATCGAGAGGCCCTCTATCTTGAGTCGGAGGACCCTGCCCCAGCCAAACAACCCCGGCGGGAAGCTCTGGCTTCCAAAGCTCCATCTATGGGGTTACAGGTTGACATCGATGGCACGGCCTCGACCGATCACCTGTTAGACTGCTCTGGGGTACCGGCCCATGCCGGTACCGACATCCAGGCAGCAGTGGCGTCTATGGACAATACTGTTCAGACCATGCAGCAGGCCATTCTGGCTTTTATTAAAGCTGCGACGCCTTCGGTACCGCATCCAGCGGTTCCGGGTCCGGTTCCGGTACCATCCCCCATACCGGAACCGAGACCATCGTCTTCCAAACGCAGATCGGTTCCGCATGCCGGATCCGGGTTTTCGCCCGATACCGATCCCATACCCGGTACACCTGATGTCGATACCGAGCGGTATGCGTATCGTGCGTTGGAAGCAAATAGAGGATACTCTGATTCTTCTGAGGATTTTGACTCCTCTGATGACTCTGATGAGCTGTCTCTTGTTCTTCCTGAAGAGCCTTCTTCCCCAAAGAGGAGAATGTCTCCACCAGAGGATTTGTCCTTTCAAGACTTCATTATAGAAGTAGCTAAAGGACTTTCTATTACTACATCCTCTGAAAAAGAACCTAGATCAAAGAAATTGGATATTTTAGGATACCCTAAGGTTCCTAAAGAGGCAGTCACCCTGCCTATCCATGAAATCCTTCAAGAACACTTGATGGACTTATGGGAGACTCCTCTAACGTTGTCTCCTCATTCCCGTAGGTTGGACACCATGTACCGGGTCCCTCCTTCTCCTGGTTTTCAAAAAACTCAGCTGCCTCACCATTCCATTGTGGTGAAGTCTGCGCTGAAAAAGATTAAGAGTACCAAAAGGCACTCTTCTACCCCTCCAGGGCGAGAATGTAAGACCCTAGACTCTTTTGGTAGGAAAATCTTCCAGGCTAGTATGCTTATAGCCAGGATTAATTCATACAGTCTGTATATGGGCATGTTTCTAAGGGAACTTGCCCTAAAGGTACGGCATTTTGCCCCCTTTATCCCTGAGGATAGAAAGGAGGAGTTCATTTCTCTGGTGAAACAGCTTCTAGATGTTTCTAAGTTCTCCAACAGAGCAGCCTTTGATTCCTTTGAGGGTGCCGGTAGAGCTTCGGGCATTGCTATTGCAGCCCGACGACTTGCTTGGCTCCAGGCCTCTGACCTAGAACCCTGGGTCCTGGATGGCTTACGGAATCTGCCCTGTACAGGTGAGAACTTATTTGGTAAAGACTGGCAAATTAAAGCCACTCAAATGGACGCAGAAAATGCTACCTTAGATAGACTTTCTAAGTCTACCTCTACTCCTGCCAAGAAAAACTCTTTCAAGAGGCCTTACTACAAGAAGGCCAGATTTTCCACAAATACTGGCCAACAATCTTCTCAGCCTCGCTTTGCTGCTAAGCGTCAGCAACCTAAACAGGCAAGGTCAAAGCCTGCAGCGTCTGCCACTCCTCAGCAGGCTCAACCCCCTCAGGGGTTTTGACTTGCCCCTAGAGAACTTAACCTTTCTGGCTCTAGAACAACCAGAGCCCCTCACCATTCCCGGAAGGTTAGCTCACTTTGCTCCCAGATGGGAGCAAATTACATCAGAGCACTGGACCCTCTCTATCATCAGAGAGGGCTACAAACTTCATTTTTCCAACCTTCCTCCACATACCATGGTGAGGCACTTCAGTTCTCCCCCATCTCTCCTGGCCCTGTTGGGTCAGGAAGTCTCTTCCCTCCTTGCCCAAAGGGCAATAGAAGAGGTTCCTCTTCTTCATCAAGGGACAGGTTTCTACTCCCCTTATTTTCTCATACCAAAGAAGACAGGGGGATTCAGACCTATCCTAGATCTGAGAGAATTGAACAAATTTCTATACAAGGAGAAATTCAAAATGCTTTCTCTGGGCATTCTCCTTCCATACCTTCAGAGTCAGGATTGGCTTTGTTCTCTAGATCTCAAGGATGCGTACACACATATACTCATCCACCCATCCCACAGAAAATATCTACGATTTCTGTTCCAGGGAAAACATTTCCAGTACAGAGTACTTCCCTTCGGTCTAGCCTCTGCTCCAAGAGTGTTCACCAAATGCATGGCAGTTATAGCCGCATTTCTAAGAGGTCTGGGAATTTTTGTATTCCCATATCTGGACGACTGGCTCATCCGAGCTCCATCTCAGTCAGAGGCCCAGATTTCCCTGGACCGCACGAGGCACATTCTGCAGTATCTGGGACTGGTGGTAAACCTTCCCAAGTCTCATCTCATCCCTACTCAGTCTCTGGAATTCATAGGGGCCCAGTTGGACACCACCACTGCAAGGGCCTACCTTCCTCAGGTCCGGGGCCAACATCTGGTGTGCTTGGCCTCCCAAGCTCAGTCCAGCACTCACTTGACAGCCAGGGAAATGCTGCGACTTCTGGGCCACATGGCCTCCACGGTACACGTGGTGCCCTACGCTCGTCTTCATATGAGAGCAGCTCAATGGACCTTGGCCACCCAGTGGACTCAAGCATCAGGAGCGCTCTCCGACCAAATACTCACCTCAAAACGTCTGTTTTGGTCCCTCCAATGGTGGATATCCACCAAGAATCTGTCGTTGGGGGCCCCCTTCCAACCTTTGTTGCCCCAAGCAACCCTCACAACAGATGCCTCCCAAACAGGGTGGGGAGCCCATCTTCAACACCTCTCCACTCAGGGTACTTGGTCTCCACAGGAGACCACCCTTCACATCAACCTCCTGGAACTGCGAGCAATCTTCCTTGCCCTCAAAGTCTTCCATACCCTCCTTGTCAACCTGACCGTCCTAGTTCATACAGACAATCAGGTGGCCATGTTCTACGTAAACAAACAAGGAGGGACAGGCTCTCTGTCGCTTTGCAACGAAGCTCTCAGATTATGGGCCTTCGCCAGAGAGCATCAAATTCATCTTCTGGCAGTGTATCTTCCAGGGGTTCAAAACTCTCGGGCAGACAGACTCAGTCGAGTTCTGCTTCCACACGAATGGTCCCTACATCTGGACCAGATACGCAAAATCTTTCAGGAATGGGGAACCCCGGACATAGACCTCTTTGCAAGTCCGTGGAATGCCAAACTTCCCTGGTTCTGTTCCAGGACTCCGTGTCAGGGAGCTCAGGCCAGCGACGCCTTTCTCCTGCATTGGGGTCAGGAATCCCTATATGCCTTTCCACCCATTCCTTTGATTCCCAAGACTCTGTTCAAACTCCAGAGGGATCACGGGTCGATGATCCTCATAGCTCCACGCTGGCCACGCCAAGTGTGGTTCCCTCTACTTCTGCATCTCTCCCAGGGACCCTCCCTGGACCTGGGAGCTGCGCCAGACCTTCTGTCTCAGGAGGAGGGGACTTTGTGGCACCCAAACCCCAAGTCCCTACACCTCAGAGCTTGGTTACTGAAGGCCTAAGCCTTCATGACTTCAATCTTTCTCAACCAGTGAAAGATATCCTTCATGCCTCTAGGAAACCCTCCACGAGGCATTCCTATGCTTTCAAATGGAAACGCTTTTCCATTTGGTGTGCTCAGCAGGGTCTTGACCCTCTAGCACTTCCTTTGAATTCTCTACTAGACTATCTCCTGCATCTTTCTAATGCAGGCCTTAAGACAAATTCAGTAAGAGTCCATTTGAGCGCTATTGCAGCATCCTTAAAACCTCTAAATGGACAACCTGTCTCCTCTCATCCTCTTATTGCAAGGTTCATGAGAGGCCTGACTCTAACTAAGCCTCCCATCCGACCTCCTCCGGTAGCATGGGGTTTGAACCTAGTTCTAGGTCAGCTTATGAAGCCACCTTTTGAACCGTTGGTTTCTACCTCCTTGAAATTTCTTTCCTGGAAGGTCCTTTTCCTTATTGCAGTCACTTCAGCTCGCCGCATCAGTGAACTACAGGCCTTAGTGGCTCATCCACCTTATACTAGGTTTCATCATGATAAGGTGGTCCTTAGGACAAATCCCCACTTTATGCCCAAAGTGGTCTCGCCTTTTCATCTTAATCAAGAGGTATATCTACCTGTCTTTTTCCCGGCTCCTCATGCATCCAGTGCAGAGAGGAACCTTCATACTCTAGATTGTAAAAGAGCTTTTGCCTTTTACCTCAACAGGACTCAGCCACATTGAAAGTCTTCCCAACTTTTTGTGGCTTTTGATCCTTCTCATTTGGGACTTCCAGTCTCCAAACGTACACTTTCCAATTGGATTGCTCAGTGTATTTCCTTTGCTTACCAGAGTAAAAACATTTCTCTGGAAGGCCATGTCACAGCTCACAATGTGAGAGCCATGGCCACTTCTATGGCTCATCTTCACTCTGTATCCATAGATCAGATCTGTCGAGCCGCCACCTGGGCCTCGGTTCATACCTTCACAGCCCATTACTGTTTGGACAAGGACTCCCGCCGGGATGCCTTGTTTGGTCAGGCTGTCCTCAAACACCTGTTCCATACTTGAACAACTCCTGCCCACCTTCCCAGGATGGATGCCTGAGATCCATACGAAGATGGCGAACCCTTGGAAGGGGATCTCCCAGGCATCTTAGCTAGGGAGTCCCCATATGTGAGGACTTATTCCTGCTTGTTCCTGGAGATAGCACAGTTACTTACCTGTAACAGGTGATCTCTGGGAACAGCAGGAATTAGTCCTCACAACCCACCCACCTCCCCTAGGAGTTGTATCTTCTATCTATCTTCCTTTCCTCTCTCTATTGTCTCAGCTATAAACTCGAACTGAGGAGAGCTGGTCAGGAAGGCGGGAAGGCAGCGCGCATGTGCAGTGGGAGGCCCCAAAAGCTTCCTTTCTGGGAAGCTGGGGAGCTTTCCCGCGCAGGCTACGTCGGTTCCAACGTACCCATATGTGAGGACTAATTCCTGCTGTTCCCAGAGATCACCTGTTACAGGTAAGTAACTGTGCTTTATCCTTCAATGCATGCTCTGAACAACTCATCAGACAGGGATGGGAATATCTCCGCTCCCTTTGTCTGTTTTCTCTCTGTTTTATACAGGAGAATCCCCTCTGCTGTTTTGTTCAGTTGCTGTGTATGCAGGAGTTCCAGTGATTACTTTAATACTCATTGCAAGCTACTTTCAACTATCTTGCATAATACTACTCACTGCAGGTTATCATCTTCTAGCCATATCCTTTCCTAGGATGTGGCAACACACCTGACTTCTGTCAGTTTTATTTTATAATTCTCCTGCACAATGCTCTCTGCAATCTTCAGAGAAGCTTTCTACTATGGGCCCTTGCTACAGAGCATTAAACTTTGTCTCTGAGGGTTTTTTCCATATAGTAGAAAATGCTTATATATAATCATTCCATGGCGTGAATGTCCAAGGAGTTCCCAATCTTGCAGGAATCTACCCCTTTTTTCCTTGCAGCTTGGCATTATGCTTTTCTGCTCCACTTGGACAACGCATTCTCCTTTAGTGTACATGATACCCCTGTGTCCCTTGGCTGGGTCATCCTGGTATCTTAGTCTATGCGTTTTTTTGTCCTTTGGACATGTCAGAGTCCTAAAGTACTCCTGACGTGCTCTTGCCAGACTGCTATTACCCTCTGTTTTTTCACGCAACCATACTGGTTATTCCACTGAACTACATTCCTGCACCGCAGAAATAGATTCTCTATATATCTTCAGGTGGTTTTTTACCCCCTCATTATTAGATGAATCTTTTCCCCTCACATTCTCCATGTGAATGTTTTTGTGGGGCTCAGTTGCCCTATCTATGAAGTATCAAACTTCAATGTCTTCCTATCTCTTACCAGCTAGGAAAGACAGTGTACATCTTCAGTATTTCTGAGTACACTTCTGTTCTCCTTGGGAATAGGGGTTTTTTTCCATACCCCCTCTTCCCTTCAGGACTGGGCTACTTCTCCAGATCGGTCAGTCTTCTTCTTTTAGTCCTCAATGTTAATAACTCTGTACCAAAAAGAGTTTTCAGCTTTTTCCCATAAAGCTTTCCATTGAAGACCTGCCGTTCTTCTCCTACCCCAGTTGACACCTGGGTCACCTGCCCATTCCAGGTTTGGAACTTCATCCTCACTGCTGTGAAGTTCCTTGAGGATTCCGCTACTGCATCTACAGTACACTCCATCACAGTTCTACTTCCTACAATCCAGTAGGTAAGCTCTGTATTGTACTAGTTCATTAAATATTTTAATGATACTTGACATACATTCTAAAGACTCTTTTTCTCTGTAGTCTTTAGATTCGCTGTTCCTCTACAGCTCTTCTCTATTCAACTCCTACCCCCCATCCCTCAGGGGATGCCGGGGATCCAGGTTTGGGAAATGCCGTCCTGTTCCAGGGATACGCATTTTATGGGATCTCCCCTGGCACCCATAGCTAGGGAGTCCCCATATGTGAAGACTCATTCCTGCTTGTTCCTGGAGATAGCACAGTTACTTACCTGTAACAGGTGATCTCTGGGAACAGCAGGAATTAGTCTTCACAACCCACCCACCTCCCCTAGGAGTTGTATCTATCTATCTCCTTTCCTCTTTCTCTCCTTCTGTCTCAGCTGTGAAACTCAACTGAGGAGAGGCAGTGGGAAAGGCGGGAAGTCAGCACGCAGGTGCGAGGGATGCTCCCAAAAGCTTTCTGATTGGATGCTGGGGAGCATTCCCGTGCAGGCTCCGTCGGTACTGACGTACCCATATGTGAAGACTAATTCCTGCTGTTCCCAGAGATCACCTGTTACAGGTAAGTAACTGTGCTGTTCATGCAGACAAGCCAAAAGTATGATCTGAATTACTCAAAATGTCTTTTCTGTAATGAATCAATCTCCTGCTGTAAGTTCTTTGTTTGTTCCTTTCTTTATTTTTCCATATGTTAAAACTAATATATAATTTCACCTCTGAAGTCTTACCAGCATCCCTTATCAATACTGAGATTTCCCATTATTTCTTTAAAAGTATCCCTGTAGTAGTATCATTTATGTGTGGTTCTGGAATTCAGAATCACCTAACAGTTAAGTTGCCAGATAGGATGGGCTTAAAAGAAAAGAACCCTTTCTATAGTCTGTTATAGCCATGTGATCTGAGATTATTGTTGAGGTGATGTTGGCTTTTTGCAGCTCTGACATTAGATTACATTTTCAAAATCTAAAATCCTTATCTAGTATACAGTTGGTAAGAATAAAAACATATAGCCTTTCTCAGTAGGATGCAAAAACCTCAAAAGAACATCAGAAAAGCCATGTTGTGTTAGAGCAAGGTGCACTGAGCCCAGCTTTCCGTCTCCAACAGTGGCCATTCTGGGCCGCAAGTACCCAGCAGATCTCTAAAGGAAGATCTTTTTCTCAAAGCTTATTTTCAATGATGAGCAGAGGTTCTCCCAAGTCTACTGGCTAATCATTTATCTCTAGGAACAAGCAGGAATGTATTCTTCACATATGGGTATCATTGGTACAGACTGAGCCTGCGCGGGAATGCTCCCCAGCGTCCAATAGGAAAGCTTTTGGGAGCATCCCACTGCGCCTGCGTCGTTGCCTTCTCGCCTTTCCAACTCTCCATCTTCAGTTTTTTGTTTTCCGTGGAGCCAACAGGAAGCAAACCCTGTCACTGCAGAAAGTTTTCTTTTTGTGGTCGCGTCTGCCTTCACCGTCGACGTCTATACCGGTAGCACTGGTCTTTTCTTCATTTTCTTACTACTTTTCCTAAAAAAAAGAAAAAAATTATTTTTGGAGGGTCTGTCCTCTCTGGGTGCCAGGTGCCATTTTGGGCACTAGGCCCTCTTCTAAAATGGAAAAGCCATCTAGTGGGTTCAAAAAATGCTTAAAGTGTAGCGATACCATTTCTGCTACCGACACCCATGACTGGTGTCTTAAATGTTTAGGTCCTGACCATTTACTATTGGAGTGTCTCCTCTGTAGAAAGATGACCAAGAGAGGCCTGCAGAACAGAGCTGCAAAACTCGGCAGCCTCTTTGCCGCAGATGCAATATCCGTTGCATCGACTTCTTCCAGGGCTTCATCTTCCTCCCATGGATCTCGGGTAACTAAACCCAGGTCTTCCAAGACTGGCCGGTCCTCTAAGGGTAGATCTCCTTCGAAGCATTGAGATGCTACTAGATGCCTTCGAGGAAAACATACCGGTAAAACAGCCCCGGCAGGAGGCACCGGCCTCCAAAGCATTAACAGGGCTCCAGGATGTTCCCGAAGCTTCCACCTCCAGAGAACTCCTGGTGCCATGCTCTTGTGTCGTGGCCTGCTCCATTGGTACCGACATCCAGGCATCAGCAGAGGCTATGGATCAGCGCATCCTGGCCATTGAACGCAGTCTAGTGGCTCTCTTAGTAGCCTCGGTACCGCTAAGGCCGCTCCAGGCGGTTCCGCAGTCATCAATACCGATACCTACTGCACTTGCTTTAACCGATGCGCCTCGTTCCTTGCTTCCCCCAATGCCGGCGCTTGAATCAGTGCCCAGTATCGAGACAGTCCGATGTCAACTTCGATCGATACCAGCATCAAGCAATGCAAGAACACCCGGCACGGAGATACTTTGAGTCCTCCGATTCCGAGGACTCTGCCGGTACCGGAGTGATTCTTCCAGAGGATCCCTCTCCTTCTCCTCAGTGTAGGATGTCTCCTCCAGAAGACATGTCTTTTCAGGATTTCATACGTGATGAAGCACGAGGACTCTCAATCACGGTGACCCCTGAGAAAGAGCCAAGAGCAGAAGAATTAGAAATTCTTCAGTACCCAGCAGCTCCTAAAGAAGCTGCTACCCTTCCCATTCACCAAATCTTGCATGACCTCATGCTAAGGATGTGGGAAACACCTTTAATGGTATGTCCACACTCTTGGAGGCTCGATAACATGTACAGAGTTCCACAATGCCCTGGTTTTCAGAAGACACAATTATCACACCATTTGTAGTGGAATCAGCAATGCGTAGGATCAAGAGTGCTAAAACACATTCTTCCAATCCTCCAGGCCGTGAAGCAAGGACACTGTGCCTTTGGGCATCGATGTTTTCAATCCTCGATGCTATCGGCCAGGATCAGCTCTTGCATCCTTTATATGGGAATGTTCCTTAAGTAGGTTACAAGCGATCTGGAGCTGATGACTCCACTTCTCCCCGATGATAAAAGAACAGACTTCCTCACTCCGGTCAAACATGCCCAGAATGTTTCTAAGTTTATGAACCGTGCAACCTTTGATTGCTTTGAGTGCATTAGCAGAACCTCTGCTATCTCCATCAGTGCACGTCACGTTGCCTGGCTTCAGGCTTCTGATTTAGAGCAATGGGTGCAAGACAAGCTGGGGAATATTCCTTGCACAGGTGAAAATCTCTTTGGCAAGGATTGGCAGGACAAAGCTAATCAGCTTGAGTCCGAAAACACCACCTTGAACAGATTTTCAAGGACCACAGCCAACCCAGCTAAGAAAAAGACAACTAAGAAACCCTTTTTCAACAAGAAAAAGAAATGCTACCCATCTTACACCCAGGCTGTCCACTGCCCAGTTCATGCTCCCCAAAAGGGACAACAGCAACCCAGACAGCCAAGGAAGGCCCAAGTCACCAGAGCTCAACCAGCTCAGCAGACACAGCCTCCTCAGGGGCTTTGACTCCTTCCTAGAGAACTTAGTCATCCTGCCCCTGAAAGGTCCAGAGCCTCTCGCCATCCCCGGCAGACTTTGTCATTTTGCCAAAAGTTGGCAACAGATAACATCAGAGCACTGGACTCTATCCATTGTAAGAGAGGGGTACAAACTCCATTTTCACAGTATACCCCCTCCCACCATCACAAGACAGTTCAATTCTCAGGGCCCTTTCACTACTCTCTTGTGTCAAGAGGTCACTTCACTATTTGCTCAAGGGGCAATAGAAGAGGTACCCATATCCCAACAGGGCATGGGTTTCTACTCCCCCCTACTTCCTCATTCCAAAGAAAACAGGGGGATACAGACCCATACTGGATCTCAGAAAGTTGAACAAGTATCTGTTCTGAGAAAAATTCAATCCTTACATTCAGTCAGGATTGGCTATGTTCTCTAGATCTAAAGGATGCATATACACATATTCTCATCCATACAGATCACAGGAGGTTTCTTCAATTCCTTTTTCAAGGAAGACATTACCAGTACAGGGTTCTACCTTTCGGACTGGCTTCTGCCCCAAGAGTTCACAAAATGCATGGCAGTAATAGCAGCATTCCTGAGAACTCTGGGGATATTCGTCTTCCCCTACTTGGACAACTGGCTCATCCAAGTATCAACAGCTCCAGAAGCCAGTTCTGCTCTCTCCCGTACAATGCAAATCCTGCAGTACCTGGGACTGGTCATAAACCTCCCAAAATCTCATCTCTTCTCAGTCTCTGGAGTTCATAGGGGCTCTTCTAGACACAAGGCAGTCAAAAGCTTTCCTGCCACATCCACGTTGTCTTCAAATACTCCAACTGGCCTCCCAAGCAGCTATGAAGACTTTTCTAACTGCTTGAGAAAAGCTTCAGCTGCTGGGGCGTATGGCATCCATTTTCAGTGTGGTTCCCTATGCTCGACTACACATGCGAGCAGCCCAGTGGACCCTAACCTCTCAGTGGACACAGGCATCGGGTCACCTCACGGACAAAATCAGAAACTCGACATGTCTCATTTCATCCCTACAGTGGTGGCAATCACTGGGAAACCTTCTCGTAGGGTCTCCTTTCCAGCAGTCACTACACCAAGCCACTTTATCGACAGATGCGTCCAAGTTAGGCTGGGGGGCTCACTTGGACAATCTCTCCACTCAGGGTCTCTGGGCCGAGCAAGAAGCTTGTCTTCATATATATGTCTTCAGAGCCATCTTGTGTGCTCTTCATTTCAGGCCCACCTGAGCTATAAGACGGTTCTGGTCCATACCGACAATCAAGTAGCCATGTTCTATGTGAACAAGCAGGGTGGGACGGGATCTCAGGCGTGCAATGAAGCTCTACACCTCTGGGCCTTTGCCAGGGATCTTCAGATCCATCTAATAGCAGTGTATCTTCCAGGCACACAAAACCTCTTGGCAGCACTGTTCCCTCTAAGCTGTGCGCGTGTGCGTGCGCTTGCACACACCTCGCCGAGTGAGCGCACATACTTTACAGCAGAGTGCACAAAAATTATGGCTCTGATTGAAAACAACACAGACGTCTTAAAATTTAAAAGTTGTGATTGTAATTACTAGAAATTTTCCGCTTCATTTAGTAATCGTCTATTTTCATTTAATTTGATTAAAATCAATGTGGTGTACATACTGTATTCTGAAGTGTAGTTAAATTTTAAAGTATATAACTTTGAGTGTCATTATGTGGCGCACAAAAATTTAACCTTCCTTCAAAAGCTGCACAGCTGATATTTTATGCGCACACAGCCTACAGAAAATTAGAGGGAACATTGCTTGGCAGACAAGCTCAGTCGAGTATTGCTGCCACATGAGTGGTCTCTTCATCCAGAGCAGATTGCTCAAATTTTTCAGACCTGGGGAATTCCAGATATAGACCTCTTTGCAAGTCCTCAGCATGCCAAACTTCCCCGGTTCTGTTCCAGAATTCCGACTCAGAACTATCAGGCAAGGGATGCCTTCCACCTCCACTTGGGTCAGGACTTCCTCTATGCCTTCCCACCCATTCCCCTCATTCCCAAGACTCTGTTCAAGCTTCAGAGAGACAGGGGTCATATGATCCTCATAGCCCCACGCTGGCCATGACAAACGTGGCATCCTCTGCTTCTACGTCTCTCTCAAGCCAGAACTCTGGAGTTGGGATGTGCTCCACATCTTCTTTCCCAGGAGAATGGGACACTATTGCACCCAAATCCTCGGTCTCTACACCTCAGGGTGTGGCTGCTGAGAGCCTAGAATTCCAGGATATCAACCTTTCTCAACAGGTTAAGGATATCCTTTTAGCTTCAAGAAAACCTTCCACAAGGCGGGCCTACGCCTTTTAAGTGGAGAAGGTTCTCTATCTTGTGTTCAAAAAAGGAACTTAATCCCTTTTCAGTACCAGTGGAGCCATTGCTGGAGTATCTCCTCCATCTTTCATCCTCTGGTCTTAAGACAAATTCAGTAAGGGTCCACCTTAATGCCATTGCGGCTTTCCACAAGCCCTTGGATGGACAACCTGTCTCCTCTCAACTGCTAGTAGTGTGGTTTGAGAGATCTACTCTTAACTAAACCTCCCATTAAACCACCACCCGTGGCATGGGATCTGAAACCGCCCTTCGAACCCTTAGCCACTACATCTCTGAAGTTTCTTTTTTGGAAGGTAATCTTCCTAATTGCCCTCACTTCTGCAAAACACATTAGTGAGCTACAAGCTTTAGTAGCTGATCCTCCTTATACGAGGTTCCACCATGATAAGATAGTTCTTAGGACTCACCCTCACTTTATGCCAAAGTGGTTTCGCTTTTTCATTTAAACCAGTCGGTTTACCTTCCTGTATTCTTCCCTAGGCCTCACGCCTCAAATGCAGAAAGGAATCTTCATACTCTAGATTGTAAAAGAACCTTGGCTTTTTACCTTCAGAGGACTAAACAACATAGAAAGGCTTCCCAGCTTTTTGTTGCCTTTGACTCTAGTCATCTTGGATTACCAGTTTCCAAGCGAACTTTGTCTAAATGGATTGCAAATTGCATAGCCTTTGCATATTAGAGTAAAGGACTTTCTCTCAAAGGTCATGTCACAGCTCACAATATCAGAGTAATGGCAGCCTCTATGTCTAACCTTCGCTCAGTGTCTATTGACGACATTTGCAGGGCAGCCACTTGTGCTTCGGTACACACCTTTGCAGCCCACTACTGCTTAGACAAGGACTGCCGTCGGGATGCCTCATTTGGCCAAGCTGTTCTCCAGCATCTCTTTCAAACTTAAAACAACTCCTACCCGCCGTCCCGGGTTTTGATGCCAGAGATCCACGGGAGGAAGCATGACCCATCTCAACCTGGGTTTCACAGTTCTGGGGTCATCTCCCTGGCATCTCTCAGCTGGGGAGTCCTCATATGTGAAAACTATATCCATGTTTGTTCCTGGAGATAGCGTAGTTACTCACCTGTAACAGGTGATCTCCGGGAACAGCAGGAATCAAGTCTTCAAAACCCACCCACCTTCCCTAGGAGTTGTCTTTCTCCCTCTCTCTCTATCTCTCCTTCTCTCCTTTGCCTCAGCTATAAACTCAACTGAAGAGGGAGAGTTGGAAAGGCGGGAAGGCAGCGACGCAAGCGCAGTGGGATGCTCCCAAAAGCTTTACTATTGGATGCTGGGGTGTGTTCCCGTGCAGGCTCTGTCGGTACCGACGATACCCATATGTGAAGACTTAATTCCTGCTGTTCCCGGAGATCACCTGTTACAGGTGAGTAACTACGCTTTATGGACTTTTCCTTCAGGAACTTGTTCAAACTTCTTTAGAGCCCTTCTGTATTAATCATCTTGGCCACTTCATTTATTTATTTAGTATTTAGCTCACACCTTTCCAGTAGTTGCCCACGGCGAGTTATAATCTGGTGATGTAGATATTTCCCTGTCCCCAGAGGGCTTACAATCTTACAGGCCGATGCAGAAAACCGGCGCTAGATGTGTGCTGAAGATGACTTTAACGCAGCTCGACAACACATTTTATAATGCCCGATGCAGCAAAGATAACATATGCAAATGACCCCCATGTTAACCGTGCACATGCAAGTGAGCTATCGCAGCGTAAAACTGGGAGAGCAAGCCAAACGCATGCACCTTCAGAAAAAACTAAAAAGCTGGCAAAGTAAAACTTGCCTTTGCTGAACCAATACTGGTTCATTCCCATTAAGTTGTGTCTGTGTATAGGGTCAGTAATTTTGGGGTCAGTATTCGGCCCCATTGCTTGGAATTTTTTTAAAATGACAGTCACTGTCTAAATAAAATCCAGGTATTCAGCACCAGCACCCGGATTGTGACTCTCACTGAATATTCACATACAGTTAAGGCAACTTTGTTTCTGCCTTACCTTCATGCAAATAGTTATCTGGTTAGTGATCTGAATGTCGCTGCTAATTGGACAACTTTGATCTCTGCCCATCTCCATTTACAGACTGCCCTGACACTGTCTGGATAGTTAAAAGGTGGTTTGAGGAACTGGATAAGTGCTTTTGAATCTTAGTCCCTTTGGGATTTTTGGGTTTTGCCAGGAATCAGCACTGAGCCCTAACCAGTCTATAATTTCCAAATAAACCCGGGAACCTATTTTAAATGATTGGTGTTACATTGGCTAACCTCAGGTATTGTGGCTCTTTCGAATGATAGGCTACTAATTACCTGTAAGAGGTTAGCAACTTCATGTTTGAGCTCTTTCTGGATTCTCAGATGAATATTATTATTATTAATAATATTAAAGACTTATAAAGCGCTGCAACATATGAAGCGCTGTACAAACATAGAAGAGAGACAGCCCCTGCTCATCAGAGCTCACAATCTAATAAGACAGAAAACAAAATAAGTTACATAATACAAATAACAAAAATTTACAGGACAAAGTAAGCAAATGTTGATAGAGAGATCAAGATAGGGTAAGACAGGAACAGAAAGCAATAGTGAAGAGGTGGGATTTTAGTCTGGACTTGAAAATGGCCAGGGAGGATGCCTGGCGCACAGAGATAGGAAGACTATTCCAAGCAAAGGGTGCTGCCAGTTGGAAGGAGCGAAGTCTGGAATTGGCAGTACAAGTAAAGGGCACAGATAAACGAAGACTGTTAGAAGAGCGAAGCAACTGAGAGGGAATGTAAGGAGAGATGAGAGATGAAAGGTACTGGGGGGCAGAAGAGTGAATACATTTATAGGTCAGGAGGAGAAGTTTAAATTGGATATGGAGACGGATGGGAAGCCAATGAAGCGACATGAGGAGAGGAGTGATGTGGGAAAAACGAGACTGGCAGAAAATGAGTTGAGCAGCGGAGTGTTGAATTGACTTAAGAGGAAAGAGGTGGCTTGCAGGGAGGCCGGCAAGGAGAACATTACAATAATCAAGACGGGCGGTGATTAAGGAGTGGACAATTAATTTAGTGGTGTCAACAGAGAGGAAGGGGGCGAATTTTGGAAATACTGTATAGAAAGAATCGACAAGTTTTAGCAATCAGCTGGATATGTGAAGAGAAGAAGAGAGAGGAATCGAAGATAGCACCAAGGTTACATGCTGAAGAAACAGGGAGGAGTACAAAGTTATCAACAGAGAGAGAGAAAGGGGAAAGAGGAGGGGAAGCATTCGGGGGAAAGATAAGCTCAATTTTGGCCATGTTCAGTTTTAAGCGGCAGTGGGACATCCAGGCAGCAATGTCAGAGAGGCAAAGTGAGATCTTAGACTGGATTTCAGGAGAGATAACAGGTGCAGAAAGATAGATTTGAGAGTCGTCGGCATAGAGATGATAGTGAAAGCCATGGGAAGAGATAAGGGTGCCAAGGGATTGGGTATAGAGAGAGAAGAGGAGTGGACCTAAGACAGAATAAAAGCCTTTGGACTTTGCCAAGAACAAATCATTCGAGACCTTAGTAAGAGCAGTTTCAGTGGAGTGTAGGGGACGGAAGCCAGATTGTAAAGGATCCAAGAGGGTATGAGAGGAGAGGAAATCAAGACAACGGTGATAGACTGCACGCTCAAGTAGTTTAGAGACGAAAGGAAGGAGAGAGATGGGACGATAGTTAGGACAAGTGGGATCAAGTGAAGGTTTTTTGAGGAGGGGTGTAACAGCATGCTTGAAAACAGAAGGGAAGGTTGCAGTGGAGAGAGAGAGGTTAAGAATATGAGAAATAGAAGGGACGAGAGATGAAAAGATGGAGCTAAGGAGGTGGGTGGGGAAGGGGTCAGAAGAGCAGGTAGTAGGTTTGGAGGACGAGAGAAGGAGCGACGTTTTCTCGTCAGAGACCATAGGGAAGGAAGAAAGGGTGGCAGAAGTTTGGAGAGGGGAGAAATGGGAAATAGAGGGGAGGAGGGGAACTGGAGGGTGATTGTGTGGATTTTGTCATGGAAGTAGTTAGCCAAGGTTTGGGCAGAAAGGGAGGGAGGAATCAGGGGTGGAGGCACACTGAGGAGAGAATTGAGTGTGCTAAAGAGATGATGAGGGTTAGAGGAAAGAGAGTTAGTCAGATTGAGGAAGTAAATTTGTTTGAAAAGCGCAATGGCTGATTGGAAGGAGGAGAGCATGAATTTAAAGTGGAGAAAGTCAGGATAAGAGTGGGATTTGAGCCAGGCACGCTCAGCAGAGCGGGCACAAGAGCGCAGAAAGCGGGCAATAGGGAAGAGCCAGGGCTGAGGAGAAGAACGCCTAACAGGACGGGGGATGAGGGGGGCAAAAGTATCAAGGGTGGAGGAGAGTGCAGTGTTATAAGAGGTCACAGCCTCATCAATAGAATTGGAAAGCAGAGTGGATGAAAGAGATAAGGAGAGAGAGGAGGAGAGAGCTAAAGGATCAATGGCAAGAAGGTTTCTAAATAGGTTAGTGCAGACAGGACGAGGCTGGGGTGGGGGATGATGAATAGTAAGGCTTAAAAGGCTGAATACAGTGTACTGTACTGTACTGAACTGGTTAAAAGACAGAAAACAGAGTACGGCTCAATGGCCAATTTTCTCAATGGAGAAAGGTGAATAGTGGAGTACCCAGAAATCTGTGCTGGGCTCTCTGCTTTTTAACATATTCATTAATGACTTAGAAATGAGAATAACGAGTGAGGTGATCAGATTTGCAAATGACACAAAATTATTCAAAGTTGTCAAAACACAAGAGGTCTGTGAAAAATTGCAAGAAGACTTTGATAAATTGGAAGACTGGACGTCCAAAAGGCAGATGGAATTCAATGTGGGCAAGTGCAAAGTAATGCACTTAGGAAAGAACAATCCAAACTATGGTTACATGATGCAAGGTTCCACATTAGGAATGACCACACACAGGAAAAAGATTTAGGTGTAATCATACATTGAAACCCTCCGCCCAATGGGCAGTGGTTGCCAAGAAAGCAAATAGAATGCTAGGAATCGTAAGGAAAGGAATTGGGAATAAAATCAAGGATATTATAATGCTGCTATATTGTTCCATGGTGCAATTCACCTTGAATATTGTGTACAATTCTGTTACCCCATATCTTATAAAGGATGTAGCAGACTTAGAAAAGATACAGAGAAAAGCCAATAAAATGGTAAAGGGAATGAAAGGATGCCTCTATGAGGAAAGGCCTAAAAGGTTAGGGCTCTTCGGGGAAAAAAAGACGTCTGAGGGGAGATATAATAGAAGTTTATAAAATGACTGGCATGGAACAGGTAAGCATAGATCGGTTGTTTACTTCTTCAGAAAGTAGAAAGACTAGGAGACATGCAATGAAGCTACAGTGTAGCCCGTTTAAGACTAATAGGAGAAAATAGAAACATGACTGCAGAAAAAGACCACATGGCCTATCTGGTCTGCTCTTCCAAATCAACCATTACAACAGTCCCCTTTTTTCCTTTAGAGATCCTCTGTGTTTGTCCCATGCTTTTTTGAATTCAGATACTGTCCTTATCTCTACCACCTCTACTGGGAGACTATTCCATGCATCTACCACTCTTTCTGTAAAGAAATATTTTCGCATATTACTCCTGTGTCTGTCCCCTTTCACCCTCATCCTGTCCCCGCCAGACCCTCCTTGGAGTAGTGGCTACAAAGGCCCAGACCCCAGAGCTTATCTCCCAAACATAGAACTCCCCCTCCCCTTTCCCCTTCTTCACGCCCACCCTTCCTCAGGTCACACCTCTCTCTCTCACCACCTCTCTTCGCAAATCAATCACCCCCATTATCATTCATACCCACCCACTCTCTCCATGTCTGAACCCCCAGGGGCTCACATTTCACGCCACTAGATAATTCAACTTCCCACAACTAGAAACAAACCCCTCATAAACAGGCAATCTAACAAAACCTTAGGACTAGTGTCCTTTAACCGGAGGCCCCCTCACTGGCCTCCCATCCGAGAACGAATAACAAATATCAGTCCATTCCCTTTGTCCATTCAAGTGCTTTCTATATGTTTGACCCCTTCTTTCATCTGTCCTTCTCTATCACCTTCCACATTCACCTACGGGTTTCCTATGCCGATGTCTCCAGGATCAAACTCCTAACATCCTTCATTACAGCTTCCTCCTTTTCTTTCACTGCCTCCTCCAACAATGCTGTTCTTTGGGTCACCCAGTTGACTGTAAAGGCCAATCCAAAGGGAAATAACCAACAGTACTTTATCTGTTCCCTCTGAAAGCGCCACATCTATCAAAACTCCCTCCTCCTCAGTATTGTTCCCATGGCAAAATTGGCGAACACACCTAGCGTATGACCTTGCCACTCAAATTTCCCTGCCTCTCGCATCTTGGCAGCAATCTGCTCTTACACTGCAAAGTCATGGAGGCATGTGACTATATCCCTCGGTACCGTTGCTCTCACTGGCCCCAAGGCTCGATGAGCTCTGTTCAGCTTGATCAGAGGCCTCTCCCTCTCCAGCATTTTCTCCCAACAATGCTTGAAAAATGGGCACGGGCACTGCCACTGCCACTATCCTGATAGGTAGTTCAAGCACCGTTTTGATTTGCAGGTTATTTCTACACATGCCAGTCTCACTTAAAAGAATAAAGAACTAATACACTAAGAGTGACTAATACATAGCAGCTTTGAATGAACTAGTTCAACAAAAAAATTAATCCTTTAAGTGAATTATTCTACTATACAGGATTTAGTTGTCACTAGTGGGATTTTATTCCTGTAAAGATTCAAATAAGGGATGTACTTATCAACATAAAACACATCATTTCTTGTTTAAAAAAATACAGATTGCTTATTGACAGCATGTAAACTTACCTTGCATGGTGATGATGTTGGGAGGGCACTGTATTTTTTTTCAAACCTCGACCTTAGCTACCCTCAAAATAACAAGGGAGAGGTTGCTGCCATTCTATGGAGTGGCTGATGGAGATGGTGAGATGGACGGCAGCTCAACATCTGTAAAATCATCTGCTGCCTCCTCTGTAATCAGCCTTGCATGATTGGTTGAAGGAGTGGGACATGTTTTTGCCCTAACTTGCTTGAAGTACTGCATCAAGATGCTTTGTTTGGATTTCCATCTCAATTGTTTCAGCGTCTCAATGTAGAAAAGAAATGTGGCGTTCATTTCCCTTTTGAACTTGAGGTAGTGTTCCAGCATGGGATCAGATTCCTCTGTCTCCTTCAATAGCTGTTCCACCATTGATGCCCATCTCTCAATTTTAGCTATTGTGAGAGCCACATTTGGAGTTGATTGCTGTTCCTTGTCATCGTCATCCCTGACCTTAATGCCCTGCTTAGCCACCATATCCAGTTTTTTTATTGGTGAGCTCTACCGCACATTCTGTTAAAATGTCTGCAACATCTTCCTCTTGCATATCTTCAAAACCTTCACCGTCAACTGCATGATTGCTTGCACATTGTTTTATACATTTTCGTTGACACCAGAAAAACCTTTGAAATTTGCAATGTCTTTATCTTTATTAAAATTTGATATACCGCTGTGGCAAAAGCATTAAGCGGTGTACAATAAAAACTGATTAGCACCACAACCCAAGAAACAGAACGCCAAAATTAAGACAGGAAAGAAGGGTAAAGAGAAAGTGAACAAATCACATTGGAACACTTAACAATAAATCATAATAAGTTGCAAAACAAATCATGTTAACATTTAACATCAAATCATAACAAATCATAGGAGAAATGATATTAACCAAACCAGGGTACATAAAAGGACATAAGTAAACAGACAGGGACAATACATGGGGTTAGCACACAGGCAGAGACCAATCAGGGTGGAGCTTCAAGGGGAAGGTCAAAAGCTTTCTGGAAAAGGTAAGTTTTGAGCAGTGACTTAAACGGAGGGTAGGATGGTTCTAGACGAAGTGAGGTGGGTAACATATTCCAGAGTGAAGGACCAAGGAAAAACCAGGCTGAGTGCCGCGTCTGCTCCAGACGGGCTTGGGAAGGTGAAGGAAGAGACAAACGGTTAGCATGAATTGAACGAAGCAGCCGATGGGGAGAATATAGTGAGATACAGTCTGCCAGGTAACGGGGAGTACAGGTGTAAATGGTCCGGTGAAGGAGAATCAGAAATTTGTAGTGAAAGCGATATTGGAGAGGAAGCCAGTGTAAACGGAGCAGGACGGGAGTGATATGATCATATCTACTGGAAAAAGTAACGAGGCGAGCTGCAGTATTCTGAATACGTTGTAACCTCTGAAGACAGTATTTGGGGAGATTGGCCAGATAGACATTGCAGTAGTCCAGCCTACTGATTACAAGGGCAATGACAAGAGTAATTAGGGCGCTAGAGGGTAAAACAGACCGGACGGCCCTAATTTGCCGCAGAGCAGTGAAAGAACAACGGGAAACCCTTGAAATATGCTCAGAGAAAGTTAAAGAAGAGTCTAGAATTACACCCAGATAGCGAACAGAAGAGGTAAGGGGAATACTAGATGATCCAATAGAAGGTGCAAGAGTGGGGCATGTACCACTGAGAGAAACCTCCTTCTGGCCAAACCTCCACTCTGGCCAAACCTCCTTCCAACAGTTGTTTATTGTAGCCTTAGATACATTTCGCCAGGCTACTTCAACATAGTCAATAACATGACAAATTGTGATGGATTTCCAAAAGTCCATCATCGTGATTTCTGGGTTCGCATCTAAAATATTGCATGCATTGCAGTAGAGCTACTGTGTATAATGGCTTTTAAAAGCCTTTATGATTCCCTGATCCAATGGCTGGATCAGAGAAGTGGTATTTGGAGGGATGAAAACGACTTTGACGTTTGGGTGGGCATTTTCATGTTCCTCTTGAACATGAACTGGTTCATTGTCTAATATCAAAAAGCCTTGAATCCATCAAGGTATTGTTTTACTTTTAGGATGAAGTAGTTGTTGAGCCAATCCCAGAAGATTTCAGATGTCATCCAAGCTATCCAGTTCCACCTTTAATGCACCAGCATGTGGTTCACATTTTTCCCTTTCAGTGCATGAGGATTTTGGGCTTGAAGTCCCCTCTAGAATTTGTGCAGAAAACTAGTGTAGAATGATCCTTAAATGCTTTAAATCAAGATGCTTTGGTGACAGGTTTTTTTTTTTTGAAATATTGATATGCTTTCCTGTCTGCTTATAGAACAAGCCTGTCTCATCAGCATTAAATACTTGCTCAGGTACATACCCGTTGTTCTTAATGAGCTCAAGAAATGCTTCAGCATCTTCCACATCCATGGAACCTGCTTCACCAGAAAGTTTGTTTTTCAGGCCGTATCTGTTTTTGAAGCGAGCAAGCCAGCCATTACTAGCTAAGAAGACTTTCATGTTTTTGTGACCCTTTGTGACATGTTCATAGATCTGCTTGGCTATAAGGCATATAGTAGTGGTATCCACAACACTTTTTTTTAAATCATTCTACCATCTCATTGATTCACAAACTTAAACATGTTTCCATTTTTTCCATGGCCTCATCACGAACCTCTGAAGTAACTTTTGCACTTTCTGCTGCAGATTCACAAATATCTTCTTCCTTATGGTGGATCAACATAATTATGGATTCGTGCCTACCACTCATATTACAGACATCTCAGAAATAAGTTTATCTAGCACACAAACGTTTCAATGAGGTTCATAATAGCCTTCTTTCGCTTAGGCACACTTGTAAGCACACTTTTATTAGCACTTGTACTATGCTTAGATGCCATTATTAATAAAAAAAATTAAATAAAATAAAATAAGCAAATACAAGCACACAAGATCCGTGAGAACAAGGAGGGAGCATCACCTTTCTGAACCCCACCCCACGCTGCGTGCTAAGAATAAAAAAAAATTGCCTAGTGTGCATGGCCATGAAGAGCCGCATGGTGCTTGTGAATAGTGAGAAATGGGTTACTCTTTATTTTGCATGTGAATCTGCAAACATGGCATACGTGAATACTGAGGATTGACTATACATGCTTCCTAAAAGTTGTTGCAGAACATTGTCACACTTGTTCTATGTTGAGACATGAATTTAACAAACAGGTCATTTCTGTCATTATCTCTTCCATTATCTAGTCTGTCCAGTAAGGTAATTAGTATTGAAACTGCTATTCCATAAAGATCACCTCCCCGTGCCGCCTTAGAAATGCAGAAAGTCATGTCACTGCTGTTTGAGTCAAAGCACCTAATGCTTGGTGTCCATCCTCTGTGCCATTTAGGGGATGTTCTGTGTTTATCTTCCTTTTTGAATTCTGCCATAGCTTCTCTCCACCACCTCTGGAAGGGCATTTCAACATCTATCACTTTTTCCATATCGTTCTTGAATCAGTCTCCTTGCAACTTCCTATCATGACCACTTGGTCTGCGGCTTTTTTTCCCTTTGGAAAGGGATTATTTATTGTGCATTAGTATTTCTCAGTATTTAAACATCTGTGTCATATTTTCTGTTTCTCCTCTAGGATATAAATGTTCAGGTCCTCAAATCTCATCTCATTTGTCTTTTGGCGCAAACCTCACTCCATTTTGGTTGCTGTTCTTTGAGCCTCCTCTAGCCTTCTTTGTATCCATACCGAGCTATGGCTTCCATAACCGAACACAGTATTCCAGGTGAAGGCTCACAAGTGACCTGTACAGGAATATTATCATTTTTTTCTTTTGGTTATGTATCTGTGCAGCCCAGCATCCCTGTGGCTTTGACCACTATCTTATTACACAGTTTTGCTTCTTTGGATGTCTTTGATAGACTGCTGAATTTGATAGCTGACAACAGGCTCTTTAAGTCGCAGTGCCTGATCTTTACCTGTTGTTGCTGATGTTGTTGGGATGCTCTCCTTGACTGCCTTACATTTTTATTGCACACTGCACTTTGTTTCCATCAATTTCAGTAAGGTATGGTGAACTCTGTGCCCCTGCTGATGCTACTGTTAGGCAACAATGGTTTCTTTAAGTCGTCCTTAACCTGTTACTGCTAACAATGTTGGGACACCCATGGAAGTGTCTCAGTTGTGGCATGCTCTTCCAAGGAAGCTGTGATGAGAGAGAGAGATGTTGCACAGTTTAGGAAGGGGCTCAAGCCTTACTTCTTTCAGTGTGCATATGGTTGAGAGATTATTTTTAGTAGGTGGATTGATTTTTCTGTATTTTGAAAGTGCGAAAAGTACCGTTATGTAATATATTTTATCGTACTGTACACCAGTTTGATGGATATAAGAATGAGTATTAGAGAGGAATACTTTGAGATCATGAAATAGAATCACCCCTAAGTGTCTTTCCTGGGCTGAACATCTGCCTCTCTTCCTCTCTTCTCTCATTCACCTTTTTGGATCTCTGCACCCCACGTATGTTGCGCTGCACTTCTTTGTATGAAAGCTTAATTGACACACATTCAACCAGTCTTAGGAGTTTTCTTCAGATCACTACGCTTTTTATTTGCTCCCTCAGGGATGTCCATTCTACTGTACATCTTTGCATTATCTGCAAAAAGGCAAACCTTTTCTTTGTAACCCATATGCAATGTCACTCAAATATTTTGAACAGAACTGGTCCCAGGACCAATCCTCAAAGCACTCCACAGCCGCGCAATCGGCATGACGGCCTCTTGTCCTACCTCCATCCCATCTCCTCCTCCCCTCCTCCTGTGTCTGTTACACATTTCACCACATGTTTTCTTTCATCAACACATTTTGTTTATTTATTAACAATAGTAATTAACAGTACAAAACTGTTGGCCACAGCATGCCCTTCATATCTATGAATTTCGGGACATTTATACACTTCATAATCCTTAACAATCAAACCAACACTCATAAACAATTTTCTTTCCACACCTCTTGTGTTTTTCTGCCCCCTCGAGAGACCGCCTATATCTCACAGGCCTGGTAAGTGGGGGGAGGAAAATCGCCGTAAAAACTGTTTCCATCTGTCCTTAGTCCTCCCCTTATCATCTGGGAGAAAAAGGAGTTGCGCCCACCGTTCAAGCTGACGTAGCAACCCTTTTTCCCTTCCTATTTCGCCCCTGCATGCCGTCAAAGCGAGGCAGGGGCCATCAGCGCGGTGTTCCTGCTGCACTTTACCAATCTCTCCGGGGAGGTCCATGTTTCTCTCCTGCAACTCTCCCCCTTTACCTGAAGCCTGGGCTGTGTTCTCTCTCGGGGCCGTGCGGTCTCCTCGGGGCCCTGTCTCCCCTGCCAACCCCTTCGGCAGCGACTCCTCGCTTGCCAGGGGGCCCCACCCCTTTAATACACCGCTGTGGCCAACATCTGCTTCTGCCACAATCGTTCCACCGTGTCTTGTATGGCGCACAGGAACACATCCATTTCTGTGTCAGACAAATGTACCCCCATCTGCGCGATACAAGCCCGGACAACTTTCTTCGATGAAGTCATGCCTGATGCTGTAACCTCCTATCGCCTCCATGAAGCGGGCCATCCATCTGTTCACTTTTTGCCTCGTCCTTTCCAGTGCCTTGTGTGACTTTTCGCCCCTCCACACCCGGCGCGGTATGATGTGAGACCATGCCAAGCAAGTCCCGGGGAAGGTGTTTGCTAATGCCAGCATATCGCTTTGCATTTTCTTTGTAAGCTCGACACTGCGTGTAGACGCTAGGTCGTTGCCCCCTAAGTGGACAACTATCATCACCGGGTTCCCCTTCATTTTCTTCCTTTGTAACGGGGACGGCACGAGCTGGTCCCACACCATACCCCGCTGCCCTAGCCATACCACAGACACCTTCGCACTTGGTAGTCCCAAATTAAGGCCCTGAGGCCTGCACCATGTCCGCCTTTATGCCCAGTGAACAAAGGAATGGCCGCATATCCACACTTCTCGAGGCCTGAGGCTCACACCTATATTGGATCATAAATCAGAGAGAGACAGTTATTGCATAATTAAAGCTATTACTTTCTTATTACAGTCTTACCCCCTCCTTTTTTTTTTTATACATAGTCACCAACTGTTACAAGCATTGAATTACAAACTCCCCCCCCCCCCCGCCCCTCTATGTGCTGTTTTGTCTTTTTTTTTTTTAATATATAAGCCACTCCGGCCGTCATTCAACTGGGCGTATGTACAGTTTGTATCTGTCTTATCGCCACCTGCCTATACTCATGATTTGTTCTTTTGACATCCCTATGCCTGCTGCCGTTGAAGCAGCCCCGATGCGAAAGGAGTGTGAGCCGTAAAAGCGCGCTTCCCGTCCTGCTCGTTCTATAACTAGCTTGAGTACCTTGGTAAATTGAAAGCGTGATAGGGGGGCACCGTTCGCATGCACGAACCATTGATCCCCTATATCTGCCCGTAGCTGTTGGTATGCTATGGCGTTTTCTACAGGGCATGAGGGGTCACCGGGCAATGCTGACAAGACTACCTGCGCACCTCTTCCCATGGTGTCTGTTTTGGATCTGCGCAAGTGTAGCACTACCGCCCTTCCGTGCATTTTAGCATCACTTTTTTTATTCCGCCATAGTCAGTCCTGTGCCTACAGGAGGCCACGAGCTCCCCTATCCGAAATGCCCCATAGAATGCCCACGCAAAGGCACATCTGAACAGCCTAGTCTCATACACATCAAAACAGATCTGGCTTGCTGTCGCCATCATTTGTTGCCAGCATCTGATGAGAGATCGGGCGTCGTTGGTCTACCTTACAATACCGCCCCACAGACCAGCCTTTCATTACTCTCTTAATGACGAAGTCCGTCATCTGACTCCTCTCCCCCATTGCCCTGGCAAAAAATGTTACAGCTGCCAAGCGGGCCTGCACCGCCGCTTTTGTGATCCCTCGGCCCTTGCAATGTAAAATCCATCTTAGTATCGCCCCTACCTTGAGTCTGTCTTCTTTTTAAATTCTGGCATCTCTGCAGAATTCCTGGTACTGTTCCCATGCTGCAATGTACTTCCGTCTTGCCTGCTCAGCTAAGGAGTCCAACAGGAGCTCCCATACCTCGGAGGACCAAACTCCCAGACATGGTCGGGTACCGCTCTCTTGACCTCGTTCGCCTCGGGGGCGAGTTTGTGAAAGAGCTTGATCTTACAACGAGAAAGAGCATCAGCAATGTTATTATGGATACCTGTTATGTGCTCGGCTCTAATGGTTACATTGTGTACCAGGCATAGCAACACAATTCTTCTTAACAGTGCAACTACCCCTGGCGTCTTGACTCGCATTCAGTTCACTGCCCAGACCACCGCTAAGTTATCAGTATGGAAGGTGATAGCTCTGTTGGTGAGCCAAGGTGCCCAGATACACAAGGCTACCATTAGCGGGAATAATTCCAGGAAAGTGATGTCCTTGGTGGCTCCTTTTGCGTGCCATTCCCTGGGCCATGGCTCTGAACACCACTCCGCTTTGAAGTATATGCCGAAACGGATTCCCCCCGAGGCGTCCGTGAAGAATTCTAGGTCTGCATTAGATACTGGATGCGCCTGCCAGAAGGCAAGGCCATTGAACGTATGCAGGAATTGCAACCAGATCTGAAGGTCTTCACGTATTTCTCTAGTGACTCGAATGCAATGATGTTTTTTCTTTATCCCCCTCGTTGCCAACGCCATGCGGCGGCAGAAAACCCACCCCATCGGTATAACCCTGCACGCAAAACACAGCAGGCCCAGTATTGACTGAAATTGCTCCAATTTAGCTTTTCACTGACTGCATTAGTTGAATGTCTCTTTTCAGCTTCAGCACCTTATCTGCTGGTAAGCGTGACCTTTGCGCCAGTACGTCTAGCTGAATACCTAGGAAAGTGATAATCCCTGCAGGGCCAGCAGTCTTTTCTGTTGCTAACGGAATTCCGAATGACTGTGCCACCTGCTCAAAGATACCTAATATCCTTTTGCAGTCCTCATAATCTTTTCCTATGAATAGGAAATCATCCAAGTAGTGCACCACTGTGTTGGGGCCCGCCACGTCTTCAACTACCCAATGGATGAATGAACTAAATTGTTCAAAGTATGCACATGATACCGCACATCCCATGGGCAAACATTTATCGTAGAAGAATTCCCCATTGAAAGTGAAACCCAACAAGGGAAAGGACTCTGGGTGCACCGGCAGCAGCCTGAAAGCAGATTCTATATCCGCCTTTGCCAACTGTGCCTGCTGCCCTTTGCTCTGTATGAGCATGACTGCTTGATCGATGGTCGCATATTTAACGGAACATAATGCAGGATCTATATAATTGTTAACTGACTGTCCTTCAGGGTATGATGGATTGTGAATTAACCAGAATTGCCCTGGTTCTTTTTTTGGTATCACACCCAATGGGGACACTACTAGGTCCTTGAAGGGCAGGTTTTTGAACGGCCCAGCTACCCTTCCCATACCTATTTCCTTTGCTATCTTGTTATGCGCTACTGAGTTGTATTTGCGCACTGATGGGGGGTTGTTTTTGACGCTTGCCTGTGGTTTTGCAGGCATTAGGAATGGGATGCGAAAACCATAATAGAAGCCATTTTCAATATTGATAGCTTTGTCACGCTTCCATGGCCTTTGTGCGCTGATGCCCAGTTCTGAATGACTTGGCCTCCCTCGCTGCTCTACATGAGTAAGCCGGGTGTCCACCCCCGCAGACTGAACAGGAGTGTTTGTATTTACATGGCTGCCATGTACAACTCCCTGCGTGGTACTGGCGGCACGAATGTCGCCCAGCTGACTGACCAGCTTGCCTCCATTGTGTGCCCTGGAAAGGCTGCTGTAGTCCATCTTGGCTCCATGGCCTATTGGGAGCCATTTCCTCTGTCCACAGGTCCAGAATCCTGTGATGCCATGCTAATGTGGGATCCTCTGCCATACTTCTGAACTTCACATCGTAGTTCAGCCATGCCCATCCCCCATATTGTTTGTGTGCTCGGGTAATCGTGTCCAGGTACCTGGTCAGATAAGGCCCTGATTCGGGTTCCTTTTCCATCACCACGCTCATAAATATGTGGAAAGCTGTCACCCAGTTATTAATGGACTTTGGAATTTTTGGCTTCCTATCCCTGTCCCTTTCCCCTCTTTTTTTCTCTATCTTTTCCGCCATTTAAATCCTCTTCCTGATCCCTAAGCAAGAGAGAGAATAAGTCTATATATTCTCGTCTCCAAATACGCTTTTTTATCTTTTTTGGCACTGAACTGGCCAGCGAACTCACGCCACAGCGTGGATCACGTCCTGTATCGCGCCACTCGGCCTGCACTCCTGGGGCTGACCTTGCTGCAATACTCTCTCGATTTTCTCCCCTCTGGCTATGCTCTGACCATGTCCGCATTAGAGGGTTCACTTGTTTTAGATTTTTAAAAATTTTTTTAAAGCATTTTGAATCACGTCTGCCAGTGCTAGGTCCCCGTCACTATCAGAGACGGAGTCCTCAGATGATGAGGATAATAGCTCCGGTGCCCCCACTACACACCCCGACTTACCATTGGCCACGTTGGGTGGCGATGTGCTTGCTGTGCGACGGGAGGTCATTGTCATGCTATTGCTCGCTGTCAGCTGCTCTTCTACCCCTAAGCCGTGCATCCCTAGCCATTGTTTAACTGAGGTCAGACCGTGTTGCATAACTTATTCGCGTACCATCTGTAGCAGCTCATCCAGCTCCTGTCTTTGTGTAGGGTGCGTGGTCGCCCGCTGCTGTGGTACCATTTTCCTATTGCTGCGTCTGGGCTTCGCCGCTGCGCTACCTGCTGCTTCTGTGTTGCCTGCAGCCGTTCTCCTTCTGGATGCACCTTTATCTGCTTTCGCTTTCGCTACTGGTGCCTTCTTCGCTGTTGCCCCGCCACCTGACTGCCGAGCGCTCCTGAGGGACTTTCGGCTGTCCTTTCGCTGCATCTCTCTCTTTGGGTAAAGTATACTACGTGGAGGCGATGCGAAAATACAAAAGACTAAATTATTACTTGTCTCACATATTTGCTTTAATCCCGTGCTTTCATCATCCCCCCCTTGCCTTGCATTTCAAGAACACTTATTCCCTACCTTTTTACTATATGCAGCCACAATCATGCCGTCACTTTCTTTCAATCAGAACAAAACACACAAAAATTGCTTTAATGGCCTGTATTACCGATTTTGTCCACCAGATGGCAGCATCCCTCTCCCAAGACTCCTGTTAGACATATTTATATATATATTTTTTTTTTCTTTCTTTTTTTTTTTTATTATACAAACACGTGTGCCACTGCTCTGATCTATCCCCCCTGTTGATTCCCCCCCCCGACCCACTGCACATACCCCACAACCTTGCTTCTCCTTTTGCTCTCGTACTTCCTTTTATTTCTTTATAATTATTATTATTGGGTTTTTTTTACGTGATGGGGATCAGGCCTTTTTTCTTTTTTTTTTTTTTGGAATTGAAATCGCGGTGCCCCAGAGTGCACCGCAAAACGATCGCGCACCCGCCTGGGTCACCCGACCCCTGGCTGCAGCATTCGTGCGCCTGCCAGATCGCACCCCGTGGGATCGCGTATGACCACATGGCCCTCAGATCGCATGGCCTACTCTGTCCCCCTCACCCCCAGAGCAGGCCATTGCTCGCTCCAGCACTGCCCGCCGTAACTTCCGACCCCCCCCCTCCACGTGACTCTACCTTATGCACTCTACTGCACCACACTGCTTCGTTTTCAAAAAAAGCCGGATCTCAAGCAACGTGGCAGCGCCAAAAGGTGAGTCCTGGTCGAATCGCCCGCATGCGGATCCGTCCTCCTCTAAGGAAGGGGGGAGCAGCGAAAGAGGACGGGCCGGCGCGCTACACCTCTTTTATAGTCAGCCCTCGCCCTCCCTTCCGGCTCCCCCCCTCCCCCCCCCCCCCCCCCCCCCCGCGACCATCACCCTCGGCCCGCCGATGAGCGCCTGTGCCCGGCCGCGGTAATTCGCGGCCAGGTCTCTACTCTCTCCTCCAAGTGAATTCCATTTACAACTACCTTTTGTCCTTTGTCACTCAACCAATTTATATTCTTGTTCACCACTTTGGGACCCACCCCAAAGCAGCGCAATTTATTCATGCAGGATACAAAATGCTCAATTTATTTATTTATTTATTTCAACTTCTTATATACCGCACTCTTTGACATCAGCGCGGTTTACAAATAACAGAAAGAAACCAGAACAACAGGCTGTTTGGTATTACATATAACAGGAGTATCAACTTGGATAACATGGGATAACTAATTACATGGAGTATATAATCTATTAGCTAGATAACATGCTCAAACTATTTACATAGAATTAGGGACTTCCGGTTTGGTAATGTGCTGACCGGCAGCGTGCTGCTCAGCTCCGGGACCTTTCCCCCACCATCAGCCTTAATCTTTTAATTTACCACGGTTGAATGCCCTCTATCCCACCCAGGGGGACTAAGGAGAGCGGGCAACGTACTTCAGCGTTTTCTCCAAGCATCAGGGTGCCTCCGATGGCCTCGAAACCTACCCGCAAGACACGAGCCCCAGACCCCAAGATGGAAGGAGCGCCACGGAGCCCTGGGTCGGAGGGGGACCAGGGCATGGTGGACGAAATGAGCGCGGCGGTAGCTCGAGCTCTGGATGGCCGGTTCCGGGAACTGGGGGCACAGATACAATCAGTGGCCCAGAGTATTACCGATTTTACTGACCGCATGGAGCACGCTGAGACTCGGATATCTGGATTGGAGGACGAGCAACACTCTCTCGTGGCCCGGGTGCAGGCCTTGGAAGCGGTGGTGAAGACACAGGGAGAGAAACTTGACGATCTGGAGAATCGGGGCCGAAGGAAGAATCTTCGCTTCATCAGCGTCCCCGAAAATATCGCAGATAGCGCGCTCCATGGATACCTGCAGGAGTGGATGTCTAAACTACTGCCCGAAGCTGGGGGTCCTTCTATAGCCCTGGAGAGAGTCCATCGTATGGGTCCTCGGCGGGAGCAGGCCCGGCGGCCACGTGCAGTCATCGCTCGTTTCCTGGACTTCCGCCAAAAAGAAATGATTTTAAAGGCGGCTCGCAAGCATCGGAGGGGGTCCGGAGATGCAGAGTCGATACTAGTCTTTCAAGACTATTCGGCGTTGGTAAGCCAACAACGCAAAGCTTTCTCGCCTGTATGTTCCCAGTTGGCGGGCAGGGGCCTCCGCTTCTCCCTCCTTTATCCAGCCAGGCTGCGAATCGAGCACAGCGGGCAGACACATCTCTGGAGCACCCCTGAAGAGGCCGGAGTTTTTCTTGATCGCCTTGAGACAGCGGCGGCAGCCGTGTGAAAGATAGCTGCTTTCCTCGCGATGAGCAACAGCTGTTGGAGCCTGACTCTCTTTTTGGAGTAGACGGCATTATACAGAACACTCCATGCGGGACTGAGCCTCCAGAGCTGGAAGTCTGAGTCCTGCCCTGATGCCATGGCAGTGTGCTCCCCGACGGGATCGGCTGTTGGGGGCCTGGGACTGTGCTGGGGGTTTCCCCCTTCTTTTCCTACTTTCTCTCTCTTCCCTCTTTTTCTCCCTCTTTTCTCTTTTGTTTTTCATTTCCTTCTATCCTTATCCCTTTTTCTCTCTTTTCCTTTTCTCATTCTCATTTCCTGTTCTCTTCTCCCCTTTTTTTCTTTCCATTTATGTTTATTCTTTGATTTTTTTAGTTTTAATTATTCTTATTTCTTCTATGCATATTTTTATTTTAAAGATCTCAATCTCTAGTCTTAGTAATAATTTCGTTACTATGCTTGCGTCTGCTGACGCCCGTAAATATGGGTTTATGTTTCCTGATACCCGACTGGTATTCCACTAAACTTTGCTTTATGGGCCCTGGCAGGTTGTACTCAGGCATAGGATATCTCTGCCATTCTGTTCACATGCTGTTCTAGGTATTTCTATGCTGTACATATCGGGTGTCTCTTGTGGATTGGTTGTTGGGTATGCCTTCGGGGAGAGGACACGGCGGAGCTGGCCTTGAGTATCTTTGCAATATTGTTGGTTCCCCCGAGGGTTCTGTTAAACAACTGTTTGGGGTAGGGAGGGGGGCGCCTATCTACGTATATACATAGCTATGTATCTTAATTCTTAGCCCTGTCCCATTTGTGCTGAGTGTTGGCCTCGGGGAGGTTAAGACCCTTTCGCCCCCGCCATAGCATACTGAGCAGTGGATGGGGGGGGGGGCCTCTGGGGTCTCCTTCCTTCTACTTGGGATTAGGTTGACGTCCTTCCTCAATGGAGGTGCACCCGGAGGGTTCCTCTGGTTCCTCTGGTTATTTATTGTTTTCTTCTGCTGTTCTGTTGGGTGTTTCTCACATTGTCCATTTGCGGGTCACTGGCGGGGAAGTATAAGGGGGTGAATTGGGTAGTGGGGAAGGTTGTACAATTATCTGTTCTGCCCCCCTCACCTTGGATATGGCCCTCTGAGGGAAGAGTACAGAGGGGCGTTATGGTTGCATAATTCAGCGACACGTGCAGGGTAAGATCGACGTGGGTACACAGGGGATGGGGGGTGTGGTCCCGTTACCAATAGGGAGTGTCCGACCAGGTTACACTGGCCGGACGAGGTAGGGTTGGAGGGTTAGGAGGGATACTGGGGGGTAGAGGTTGGGTAAGGGGCGGCATGGGGAGGAGGGGTCTGGAGGGGTGGCTGGTAGGGGGTAGAATTAGAGGGTAGGGGAGGATGGGTGGGTGGGGGGGGGTGTTCTCCCGGGGACTTAGGGGCAGCTTGCATTGGTGGGAAGGGGAGTGGACTGAGACTGGATGGGCGCTTGTTACTGCGGATCTGTGTGAGGCGTGCAATAGTGGTGACTGTGTTTGCCTAGGCCCAATTGAGCGGGGCGTGGGATTGGAGGGGAGGACCCTGAGCTGGGGGGGTTCTCGCCACCTTCTTAGGATGAATAACTATGCCGAGAGCTGCATCTGGGAGTGGCATCATGGCTAATGGCTTGAAGATCGCCTCCTGGAATGTATGTGGTATCGGTTCCCCAATTAAGAGACATAAACTAGTGCAACAACTTAAGAGAAGAAAGATCGAGCTTGCCATGCTACAAGAGACCCACCAGACTGCGGACGAACACCTGAAGTTAGGAACACGATATAGGGCCCGGGTGTATGGCGCTCCCGCGGTAGGGAAGAAACGAGGGGTGGTTATCTTAATAACACATCAGGTGGGCTGGGTCGAGGAATCGGTTGATATTGACCCGGATGGCCGGTATGTCCTGATCCGGGGTCTGCTTGAGGGGACGAAGGTTGTTTTGGGTTCTGTGTACGCTCCCAACGTATATGAGACTGGATTTTACCAGTCCTTGGAACGCTTCGTAGCAGAGGCTGTTGGATACCAAGTGCTCTTGGGTGGGGACTTCAACACAGTTATGACTGACAGTGTGGATAGGTCGCGGCAGGTTGGAGGTAGGGACCACAGGAGCTCGCGGCGGTTGCTGGGGATTTGCGAAGCATACCACCTTTTAGATATTTGGCGAGTGTTACATCCGGGAGAACGGGAGTATACTCACCTGTCTCGTGCCCACAGCACGTGGTCACGTATTGACTATTTTTTGATTTCGGAGTCCCTGTTCCCGAGAGTGGCAGCCACGGAGATTGGTCCTTCTGTCATTTCTGATCATGCGATGGTTACGATGGAACTCCGTAGCAGTGCTCCTATTGGCATCGGTTCTGGCGCTATCCTTTGGAGCTCAGTGGGGATGCCACCTTTGTGAGCTACCTTAAGGATCGTTGGAAGGAGTATGAAGAATTTAATGACACCTCGGATATATCCCCGACTCTCTTCTGGGAGGCGGGCAAGGCAGTTATGCGAGGGGAGATTATTAGCTATTATGGCTCCATGCGGAAGCGTCGTAATCAATGAATCCTTTTGTTGGAGCGGGAATTGGGCAGAGCTCGGCGGAGGGCAGGGGCGGACGGAATTGCTACGATTGGTCGCTCTTTCAAAGAGACCCAACGTGAGTTGGAGATGCTTCTCCATCAAAGGGCCCAGAAGTCCCTGATGTACTACAGATATCAATTATATCAACATGGGAACCGCGCCGGGAGGTTACTATCAGCCCTGGTGCGCCCGGCGTGAGGAGCTCGACACATAGGGGCGATACGCCACCCGGATGGGTCCATTCGCAAAGACACCGCGGAAATCCAACGTATTTTCTCCGAATATTATCAGGGGCTTTATGCCCGGGACAGTGGTAGCATAGAGGATGGCCGGGATTTTCTGGTAGGATGTACCTTACCGAAGTTGTCTGAGGATCAAGTGCGAGCTTTGAACACTCCCATATCTTTGCAGGAAGTATCCGACGGGATTCGGAATCTGAAATATGGGAGGGCTCCCGGGCTGGATGGTCTGAGGGGGGAGTTTTACAAATCCTTGGGGGAAGTGGTGGCGGTTCCTCTTGTGGGTTATTTTGACGACCTAGTCGCGAGGGGAGGTTTCCCATACGAGGCGAACAAGGCGTTGGTGACGGTACTACCGAAACCGGGGAGGGATCCGCTATTACCGAGCTCTTATAGACCCATTTCCCTCCTCAATGTCGATATTAAGATCTTAGCTAAGATCATGGCAGACAGATTAGCGGTCATTTTGCCAGAACTGATTCATAGGGACCAGGTGGGTTTCGTGCGTGGTCGCCATGCGGCTTACAGTTTGCAGCGGCGACTCCTTTCCATGTGTGTGGGCCGGACGGCTCAGCTGCGGTCCATGCTCATTAGTTTCGATGCTGAAAAAGCATTCGATCGGGTCTGTTGGGACTTCATGTACCAAGTACTGGCCATGATCGGCTTCACGGGTTTTTATGTCAAGGTGGTGCAGCTTCTGTACGCAAACCCGCTTGGAGCCATCTTGATTAATGGAACTATGTCTAAGGAATTTCCCATCCAGAAGGGGACTCGGCAGGGGTGCCCCCTGTCCCCTCTTTTATTCATTTTAACTCTGGAGCCATTACTACAGCGGATTCGAGCACACCCTCAAATCCAAGGGGTTTCGGTGGGGGGCTCTGAGTTCCGAGTCGCGGCTTTCGCGGACGATCTCCTAGTTCACTTGGCGGAGCCTCGGACAGGACTCCCTCATCTCTTACAGCTTTTTAGTGAGTACGGGGTGCCTTCTGGATTTCGGTTAAATTTGGATAAATCGATGGCAATGCTTTTAGGCACGGATGACTCGAGGGGCTGGCAGGGCACTTTCCCGTTGAAGTGGGTGTCTGGCCACTTTAAATACCTGGGGGTGCTTATCCCGGTTGCCCTGGATGACCTATATCGGCTCAATGTGGACAAAGTGTTGGCGGCAGTGTCCACTAGTGTTGCCAAGTGGCAGGATTTACCGTTATCTCTGGGAGGCCGCGTGGCTCTCTATAAGATGACCCTGTTCCCTAAGGTCTTGTATATGCTGCAGACCCTTCCGTTATTGCTGAAACAGTCGGACCGGAAGAAACTGGACGGCTTAGTGAACCATTTGCTGTGGCGGGGACGGCGGCCTCGAGTGCGGGCGGCGGTTCTTTGTCAACCCTGGTCCCTGGGAGGGATGGGTCTACCAGACATACGTAAGTATAATGTGGCTTGCTTACTGCGGCATGCTCGGGACTGGTTGTGGGACTTAGAGGAGTATACCCCATTGCAGCTGTTACAGGCGGCGGCAAGGCCCTTTCATTTACGTTATCTTTTGCATACGCGACAGTCCTTAGGGCTGACCTGTGAGCTTCGGGCTTTTCTGGTAGACCCGGTTAGGACGGGCTGGCGCTCCTTCTGTAGCAATCGGATGCTCTCGGCTTCTCACTCGCCTTATCTCCCCATTCGGGGTAATGGTGACTTCCTGCCGGGTATGGAGGGTGGTTCTTTCACACGTTGGGCGCGGCTAGGGATTATTAATCTGGAACATGTGCTTTCTCCTGAGGGGTCTATGTTGACGTTCCCTGAGTTATGCCGGCACTACCCCCTCGAGGGGCGTGACATTTTTCCATATGTGCAGCTTCAGAGCTATATTCGTGGGGTCCCTTCCGAGAGGCTGAAGGGGGAGGTTAGCTCTCAGATCGAGGTGTCTTTATTGGGTGGAGAGCAGGGAGCGCGGGTAGCCTGGCTGCAGAAGTTGTTTTGGGAATCAGCAGTACCATTAGCCTTGGAGGACTTGGCGGCGGCCTGGTCTCGGGATTTAGAGGGCCCGGTAACGAGTGATATGTTGTTAGAAGCTCTGTCAGGTATCCCCAAGCTCTATGGGTTGGTGGCTTTTCGGGATATGCAATATAAGGTGTTGCGACGTCTATACTACGCTCCCTCCCGAGCCTGGAAGGCTGGGATTGCAGGGTCTCATAGCTGCCCTCGTTGTGGTGAAGAGCGCGCATCTTTGGGCCATATGCTGTGGAGGTGCACCCGAGTCACCGCCTTTTGGCAACTAGTGCAGGCTTACCTCTCCAGATGTGTGGGCAACCCGGTATCCCTTTCGGCTGTGAATGCAGTTCTGGATGTGTGGGAGAGCGATTGTGAGGCACAGCTGGGACGCGTGGTTTGGTCCTGGGTACGATTGGTGCTGGGAGTAGCGCGAATGACTATTCTGTTTAGGTGGATGGATCCAAGGGGCCCGACCTATGGGTTGTGGAGGGGGCGCTTACATGAAGTGCTGCTAATGGAGAGGCTCAAAGCGCGGGGCCACCATACACGATGGCAGAGGTTTCTGCAGGCCTGGGGTCCTCACTTGAGTTTTTTGTCCCGTGCTACCCGCTGTCGGATCCTGGGTGGCCACTAACAGATTCACCACTAGACCTCTACTGAGTGGGTAAGTGGGCTACTGACCCGCTGCGCCCTTTTGGCAAATCCCTTAGTCCACGGGGGGAAGGGGGAGGGCGGGGTGGGGAGGGGGTAATCTGGAGGGGATGGGGAGGGGGGGTAGAGGTGTTATGGGGTAATTTTGCCGTGCAGGATGAGGTTCGGGTGAAGAACACACCCCGAGCCTGTTCACGTGAGGCGTGCTAGCTTTTGTGCCACTCTAGAGGGGGGGGGTACTTAGTTTTTTGTTTGGTTTTTATACCTACGAGGCCTACCAGGGCTCGGAGGTCTGGTAGGGGGGGAAGGGGGGGATTATGAATATTACTGATTATTTGAATATTACTGTTTATTTGAATGCTACTATGCTGGTTTTATTTAATGAAACAGTTTAAAAAATACATAGAGGATACTGGTTATGGTTTACTGTCTATAATATGTATTTATGACTTTTCTTTGCCATGTACTACTAATGGTGTTGTTTCTTTAATAAACAAATTTAACACTACATAGAATTAGCAGGGGTGCTTGGGACAAGAGGGATATTGTGGAATGTGCTGGGGTGAGGTTGTTATGTTACGGTTCATGTGGGGTAGTATTTGATGAAAAGGTGCAATTTAAGGGCTTTTCTGAACTGGGTTAGGTCGGTTATGGCACGGAGATCAGGTGGGAGAGAATTCCAGTATTTTGGTGCGCTAAACATGAAAGCTCTGTTTGATGTTGATAGGCTGCACGTTGTAATAGCCTTTGGGGTTGTTAGTGAGTTTAATGCTGCATGTCTCCTATTTCTATTTGATGGAACGGATTGGATGAGTGCGGTAAGTGATGTGGACGATAAACCATTTAAGGCCTTAAATGTGAGAATGAGGGTTTTGAATGTAAGTCTTCCGTGTATAGGGAGCCAATGGAGCTGTTTGAGGATAGGTGTGATGTGTTCACTTCTGGCCGCTCCTAGAAGAACCCTGGCAGCGGTGTTCATTGCGAGCTGCAAGGAGCTTATGGTGGATTGTGGTAGTCCTTGTAGAATGGAATTGGCGAAGTCGAAATGCGGCAGTATCAGAGCTTGGTAGATGGTTCTGAAGTCTTCATGGTCTAGTAGGGGACGCAGGTGTCTGAGGGTGCGTATTTTGAAGTATACAGATTTTACGATATTGTTTGTGTGATTTCATGTCGAGTCTATGGTCTAGTGCAACTCCGAGGTATTTTATTGTATCCTTGGTGCCTAGGTCAGCTCCCTTGACACTTATATGTGGTGGTGGGGTGAAGTTGGGGTCTCTTGTGATAAAGAGAACCTCAGTTTTCTTATGCTGAATGCGGAGGTTCTGTGACAGGAGCCATTGTGAGACTGCATCGAAGCAGTTTGTTATAGGCAATAAGTCCATTTGCATTGTGGAAAATGGCATGTAGAGTAGGATATCGTCGGCGTATATCATACATTTCACATTGAAGGACCTGATGATATCGCAGATAGGCTGCATATAGGCGTTGAACAAGAGGGATGAAAGTGAGGACCCTTGCGGAACGCCTTGTCTTTGGTGGAAAAGTTTTGATTCTCCTGTTGCGGATTTGACGTATTGCATCCTGGTGTCGAGGTATGATTTACACCATTCAAGTGCTGAGTTGCAGATGCCTTTTTCTTTCAGTCGACCGAGGAGAATCTCGTGATTTACCGAGTCAAACGCTGCTGCTATATCCAAGAAGATTAGCACAACGCCTTGTCGGATGTTGTCTATGGTATTGAGAACATCATTGAAGAGGGTGGTAAGCAGTGTCTCCACGCCGTGGAATTCTCTGAATCCGTGTTGAGAATAGTCTAGAGGGGCTGTGGAGTCGATGTGATCTTGGATTTGGCGCTGTGCCTCTTTCTCAAAGATCTTTGCTAAGAGGGGGATACTGGCTATAGGCCTGTATGAGTCTGGCCGTTTTGGGTCTAGTTTAGCGTTTTTTTAGCAGTGGCCTGATGGATGTGAGTTTTAATGCAGATGGGAAGGAGCCAGTAGTGAAGGAGAGGTTCATGATTCTTGCAATGAAGGTGCTAAAGTCACACCGCAGATCCTTTATCCAAAAGGCTGGGCAGGGATCGGTTGTGCAGTGGTCGTGTTGAGTGAGGAGATGGTGTCTTCAATGTGTTTGGAAGAAGGCGTGTTAAGTGAGGATAGGGATGTTGGGCAGGTTGTTTCTTGTATATTGTTTTTTTGAGAGTTCATCTGTCTGTAGGAGTTTTGATTGCAAGTAATCAGCGAATTCTTGCGGGTGAATATCATTATTTTGTTCAGAGGATGGTTCCTTTGATAGTGACTTAACCAGGTTGAAAAGGTCACGAGGTTTGTTCAAAGATCTCTTGAGCATATCTGAGTGGTATTGCTTCTTTCTGGCTGCGATTGCCTCGTGGTGAGTTGAGAGGTGAAGAATGTAGGCTTCGTGGTCATCGGTGGCTAGTGTGCGGCGCCAGCGTTTTTCTAGCCTTCGTAGGTGAGTAAGAGAGGCCCGTAGTTCCGTGGAAAACCATGGAGCAGAGGTTCTTTTCCCTGAAAAGGTCTTTTTGTTTGGTAGTTGAGCAACAGCGTTGAGGCTGTTGTTCCAGGCAGCAATTGACTCGTCAAGGTTGAGTGATGTGTTGTTGAGGATTGGTTGGGTACTTGACAGAATAAGTTCTCTGTTGAAAGGTCGAAAGCCCCGTGTTACTCTGGATGTATTGGCGAGTTTGCTGGTGTTCAGATTATGACTGTTGTTCAGGGGGATTCGTAGGTTTATACGTTTATGGTCAGACCATGGGACATCAGTGATCGATTCTACAATGTTGCTGTTTTGCTCAGAGAAATGGTGTGGGGCAAATACCATGTCAAGAATGTTTCCTTTGGTATGAGTGGGTTCAGTGATCATTTGTTTATAACCAAGATTTTCGATGGCATTGAGGAGTGATGAGGATTGGTTTTGTTGTAGTGATGGGAGGTTCAGGTCTCCCATGATCCAGTTGGGAGTGTTGGGGTTGTTGGTGCGGGACAGTATCTAATTCCCTAGTCAGATTTGAGACAATTAATCTATTTCTAGTAAAACCATGCTACCTGTATCTTGCAACTCTCTGGACAACTTTTCGCACCACCGAGGTAAGCTTTACAGACTTGTAGTTTCCAAATTCTGGATATGGTTGCCCTTCTCCATTACCATGAAATTGCTCCCATTTCCAAAGATTTATTAAACAAACATGTCCTCTAGCAAACCCATCAGATGTATTCAATCAATCGCATGGCTTTGTCTGCTTCCAGTTTTGCAAGTTCCTCATAAACATGCTCTTCCTTAAACAGCGTGAAATCAATTATATGTGATTGTTTATATGTTTGTGTGCTATTTTGTACTTTGTTGAGAGTGGAGAGTCCCTCAGATTGGCGAACTAAAAATTTATGCTAAACAAATTCTCCATTCCGATGTGTCCCTTAGCTAGACATCTGCAGCCTTCCTCCAGGTTTTTTATTTCTTAATGTTTTCATATGTCCTGTGTTAGTCCCTGGGTGCATATTTATATTTTTCCTTATTAAGACTGTATGTTTTAATTAAAATATCTTCAGTTTGGAAAGTAAAGGGGCCATTTAGCTTAGTGTGATTTGGACGTCCTAAAACATGCATGTACATATAAACCTCTGAAAATTTCCTTACCCACTTTATACAGTGTTTGATGTAATTTTAAATATTATACTTAATAGATAGCATGAGAACATTTATGAATCGGACAAATTGATGTATTAATTCTACCCTGGAGGAAGTTTCTTCTGTAAGTATAGGCAATAATGTCACTAGCCTGTTTGTTTCCAGATGTATTGCTCCTCCTCTCTTAGAAAGACTAACCACTGGGATGCTTCCTTTCTGCTTGTAAGATGATATGATTATGGGTACGATTGGTAATCATTTGATTTCAAAGATAGATCCATAAAATTATAAGCTTAAGGGAGGAAGGTTTCTGTGGCATGCTTTCTTTTCATAAACAGAGACCCATAGCAAATGTTCAGTGGGATTTGTTATACAGCTTAATGGGGGTAGACTTCAAGATATAAACATGTATATCCTGGACGAGAGGTGGGAAAGAGGAGATATGATCAAGACATTTAATACTTACAATGTATGAATGCACTGGAATCAGGTCTCTTTCAATGGAAAGAAGACTGGAATGAGGCATCATAGGATAAGGGTGAAAGGAGTGGATCCAGAAATTATCTAAAGAAATAATTCATTACAGAAAGAGTTGTGTATAAATGGACAGCCTCCCAGTAGAGATGGAGGAAACAAGGGCACAGTCTGAATTCAAGAAAGAATTCAAGAAAGTAACAGACTATCCCTGAGAAAAAGGAAGGGATTGTAGAGCTGAGTGGTTTGTTTGAATGACAAAACTGGATAGGCCATGTGGTTTTATCTGTCATTTTCAGTTTCTGTGTTTGTGACCAGAAAACCTTGATTTTGTGGATGTGTGGCTCGATGTTCTGTTAAAGGAGATTGTTTGTTTCAGCAAGCTGTTAAACTATAATATATGTCTAATGGCTACTGTCCTGTATTGGCCTAATTACTCTTTGTGAATTTGTTTCTGGACATTATTAACTACGTGTTTTCTTTCTCTTCAGGCTGGTTGAATTTGCTCCACAGTACTATCTGAGTAACCTGCCAGCCAGTGAAAGTAGAGACCTTTTGATGGAACTGAGGAAGAAGATGTCCAAGACAGAGGAACAGGATGATGATGATGAGACAGAGACCAGAAAGGAATCTAATAATACAGAAACTACTGAAGGCGAGGAAGATAAAGACCTTTGCTTATTGCAATGATGCAACAAATACTTTCTTGCATTGTAAAAATGTTCAGACACGCTGATCCTGTAAAGGAGGTTGCACATGGAAACTGCCTTTTGACCATGAGGCATATAGTGTCCTTTTATATATTGAAGCTGCTACTGACTGATTAAGCATTTTGCTTCCTAGTCAGGGAAAATAGATTACCTTAATTGTCCTTTGACTGGATAGAGCTTGTGCTTGGCCAGCTTGTGGGTTTACAGTTCCTGTTGCATACAACCTAAGTTTTTTTGTGACGAGGCAATACGATCTCAAGATCGAGATACCATGCATACCAGTGAAATCAAGCCCCCTGTGGTCAGAGCAGCATTTGTGTACTAGAATACCATCAAACTATATTGCCTCTCTTACACATATCATATACATAGATATATCGTATAGTATGTTATACCCAGGGGCGTCATTGACTTGTGCTTCACTATCTACAGCTATGCTACCTGGGTTCGCCTCATCTATCAAACATAGATATACATAAACATCACAATATGTTGTATATTGTCCTGACAGTCGTTGCATGTTGTGAGAGCTCTTGTGCGTCTGTCATGCCCATAATCAAATGGCACTGGAGTTAATATATTGAAGAAAACTGTTTTGGGTCTCTAATGCTATGTGTAGGTCTATTTCTCATCAGGGTTCTTATAATTTCCAACATCGCAAACACACCAAAGGTGTTGCTGCTTTTATACAGTTTGAAAAAAATTCCTTTTATTCTGTCATATGTAAAGGCATTAAAACCTGTCACTTCAGACCGGTCTCATACATTTCTTGTCTCCATGGACAAGCCAACCTTTTTAAATTTCCTATAGGCATTATATATATGCCTTTGAAGGTCATGGCACAAGCAGCTTGAGCAACTGTGCACCTGCTACTGACAGGATCCTTGTAAATATGGGTTTTATTTTAATTTCTAACTGTACACAAATTCATATAGTTTACTTAATCTCAATAAGAGATTTAAGGTGAACAGAGAGGCATGCAGTCTCTTAAAAATATTTGTGTGTGCTCTCCACTTTATAGATGAGAATTTCCAGAGGGGTGGCTATATTATTCTGTAGTAGCAAAAAAAAACAAAGGCTGGTGGCACCTTTATAAACAAACCAATTTATTGAGGCATGAAGCCTTGTCCTCAAAAACTCATATGTCAATAAATTGGTTAGTCTATAAGGACTACCAGTCTCTTATTGAATAAGTAAAGAAATATTACATAAAGTACAATTTTTTAAAAGTAATTATAGACAATTGTGATTTAGTGGTTTAAATCAACAGTGCTGGGTGACTTGGGACCCAGGTCAGGCTTAGGTTACGATTGCGTATGACTTGGTAAAGTTTTTTGTAGCAGAAAACTACAGCATGGGATAGCATAGTTCAAAATCTTTGTTCTCATGGGTTATGTCTGAGGCACACTGGTTGAACGGTGTGTAGTATTTGCATCTTGCATTGTTGTGAACGTATGCTGTGCCCACAGTATCTATATACTTCTGTTTCCATCTTATTTTTCCTCTGGCCTTAGCTGACTACTTTGGATATCATTACTTTGTATTTTGTATTAATGTAGCTTTTTATGTTAGAAGATGCAGTGTACAATCGGTAATGTTGGGATGGGTATGGGTTAGGTTCAAAAGATGTTGTGTACATACTGTGAGAGACCTGGAGAATGGGTGTTTTCTTAAGATGCTTTATATATTCTGTACATACGGAGTCAGGTGTGCAACTCTGTATCAGGTGCATATTGTAAGTCAAGATGTTTACATTCAACAGAAGATATAAATTTTGGGAGGGAGAAGGTTGATCATAAAGGAAGTACATTAGTCTGCTTACAAATGTGAATGGCTTTAATACAAAAAAATAATAAGTGTAAGGACAGAAAACACTATGGGCCATGTTTACTACCCTTTAGTGCACATTGTCTGCTGCAGCACCCATGTTATTCCTATGGCATGGTGGCAATTAGACCTTGCTAACATTCAGTAAACATGGCCCTATGTGTGCAGAGGATCTAACCAAGATACAGTCTTATTTTCTGTGAAATAACTACAGTATCCAGATCAAAGGAGTCATCCTTCATGAGTTCAAAGGAAATGTCTATTTCTTTTGTCTTGTGAGTAGATAGGCATGTGGGTAAGGTCTTCATTTTTCATTGTGCAGTAACTATGTACTTCTGAAGTAAATTTTTTGGGCGAGTTCATAGAGCAGCCTTAAGTGTATTTAGTCTTGGATGTTGCCTTCATTCAAGGAATAGCTCTGTGCTATTACTTGCAGTGAAACTAAGATTGATCATAAATGCTATTCCTTCAAACCAGTGTATGTAGCTACCAAATAGACCAGAACCTGTTTTTGTAGATGTGGCAGAAATCCATTCATCCTAATAGGAAAGTCATTAAAACCAAATCGTAGTGAAGCAAACGCTGATGTGTGTGTCAAAACCACCATTTTCTCCAGGAACAAGCAGGAAGTCAGTCCTCGCATATGGGTGATGTCTGTGCCGACTGAACCTGCACGGAGCATTTCCCCAGCTTTCACAGAAAGCCTTTGGGAATGCTAACACGCATGCATGGTCCCAAGAGTGCATCTTGCTCAGTCTCCTTTTTTCCATGAAACCCAACGGACATATGTCCTGTTTCCCCATTTAAAATCCATTATAAATTATCCTCAAAAGTTGTTTTTTTCCCCAGTTTGCGTACAATTTCCTATCCCTGCCTCGAGCCGGCGCCATCTCCAATGCTATCCTCGGCTCTTCTATTTTGACAAGGCTTGCCTCGACCGGCGTTTGCACCCTTTTTCGCCCGGAGGTCGTCAACCCCGACTGGGTGTCTCCCACCATGTCCCCTGTGGATTCAAGAAATGTGACTGCTGTGGTCAAACCATGTCTGTCACAGACACCCATGACTGCTGCTTGCACTGCCACAGCCCGGACCATGACAACACCACTCATGACCTGTGCTAGGCCATGACTCCGAGAACCAACAGGAAATGGTCAGAGCTACAGGAGAAGCTGTACCTGTAGTCTGACTCAGCACCGGCTTCCCCGACGCTGAGCCCCAAGCCGAGCACATCCCATGAGGCCTGGGCATCTTAGGAGTCCTGCGGCGGCAGCTCCTCCATAAAAACCTTGGACCCTTCAAAGAAAAAGAAAAAATCCTTGAAGCCAGTCGAGGTTCCACCGGTGAAACCCAGTAAGGTCCCGCAGAGGGACTCGGGCAGTTCCGAGCAGCGCCCCCTTAAGATCTCTACGAGGGAGTCCTCGGCTGGCAGTGACCGTGCGAGGCTCCCCAAGGTTGTGGTCCTCATCGAGGATGCACTCACAAGAGTGCCGGCGTATGGCCTGAGACCCTCGATGCCCATTCTGAAAGCTGCAGAGCCTCCTGGTATGGAGTCCAGGATGGCGGCCCTGGAGCAGAATATCTTTGCCATCCTGGCCTTGCAGCAGGCGATGTCAGGTTCACCTGCATCATCTGCCCTGACAACCGAGCCTCCGATTGCGGGGGGTGTCCCCTGGTGTTGAGCCAGGCCCTGAGCGCCACTGGCCTCGGACGAGTCCTCGGGACCAATCGAGGTCCCGGTCCCGATCTTCAGGTGTCCAATCCTCCCAGCCTCTTTCTGAGAGTCTGACCCGAGACCTATTGGAGGACCTCTCTACACAGAGATGTCTCCTCAGAGCCATCCCCTCAGAGCCGTGGCACTGCTCTCCACAACTTCGTATGGGACATGGCCCTGGCCCTGGCCCTCTCAGTCCCAACCGAGTCAGAAGAGGACCCGCGCACCAAGGAACTGGAGATTCTCCAGTATGAACCCCCACCAAAGGAGACTCTTACAGTGCCGGTGCAGCCCATCCTCGATCGCCTGCTCCTACGGATGTGGGAGACCCCGGTCTCAATGCTGATGGTCAGCTGATGCTTCGACGCCATCTACCACGTCAAGAAGGGCCCGGGTTTCCAAAAGTCCTAACTTCCACATAACTCTATGGTTGTGGAGTCCTCAATGCAAAAACTCAAGCCAGAAGAACTACACTTCTGTCCCTCCAGGCAGGGAAGCCAGAGCCCTTGACGCCCTTGGTTGCAAGTGCTTCCAGGGGTCCATGCTGGGCTGCTGGCTACAAGCCAATGAGTTGTACATAGGTATATACCTCAAGGGTCTTATCCAAGAGCTGGCAAGCTTTTCTGCGGGCCTCGCCAGGGAACTCCTTCAGAGGTTCCAAGCCCTGACCATCAGGATCTGGGACTGCTCAAAGTTCCTCTCCCGTGCCGCCTATGACTGTTTTGAATCTGCAGCAAGAGTAGCAGCAGTGGGCATCGGGGCCCAATGCCAGGCCTTGTTATAAACCAGGGAAAACGTCTTTGGCAATCCCATGGCCGACCAAAGCAGCCAAGACACAGGCTGAGGTCGTAACCAGGCAAAGGCTCTTGAGGAAAACCTCGACCCCTCCCCGGAAGAAGCCTTCGGGAAAGAGACCACCCTTCTCAAGGAAAAAGGGGCCATTACACCAGGGCCACTACTAGCCCTTCTCGGGGCAGCAGCTACAGAACCACCAGCCCAAGAACCAGGGCCATGGGCCAAGGAAGCCAAAGGCCCAGAAGCCCCAGACACCAGCTCCCACCCAGCCTGGGGGAAGCTTTTGACTCTTCGGGCAGAGCCTCCTCTCCCCCGGGAGACCCTCCCCAGCCCACAAAGGGCCACCTGGTGCTTTTTGCCCACCGGTGGGCTGGGGTCACCACGAACCAGTGGGTCCTACAAATAGTAAAGGAGGTTTATCTCAAGTTCCAACAAACACCCCTAGGGTTCTTCCCAGGAGAACCAGTGCGGCTTTCCTTCAGCAGACCTTGCGCCTGTCAGAGCTCGAGGGTTTGCTCAGGGACAAGGCGGTAGAACCTGTACCCAGACAAATGTGTGGAAGAGGTTTCTACTCACAAGGTATTTCCTTGTCCCCAAAAGAACTGGAGCCTCAAGCCCATATAGACCTGCGAAACATGAATAGGTTTCTGGTGAGGGAGAAGCTCAAGATGCTGTCCAATGGAACTCTGCTGCCCTACCTCCACCAGGGAGATTGGCTGTGCTCCTTAGACCTAAAGGATGCATATACCCACATCCTGATCCACCTCTCTCACAGGATCATGGTGGGAGGAGAGCACTACCAGAACAGGGTACTTCCATTCAGCTTGGCCTCTTTACCCAGAGTCTTTACAAGGTGCCTGGCAGTCATGGCCACCTACGTGTGCTTGCAAGGAGCCTTCATCTTTCCCTGTCTGGACTACTGGCTCATCAGAGGCAGTATGGCCCTCGAGGCCAGCCATGCCACACAGTGAACAATCTGCCTCCTGCAGCACCTGGGGGTTGTCACCAACTACCCCAAATCCCACCTCTCTCCAGCCCAAAACTTGGATCTCATAGGCGCCCAGCTGGCTACTTTGCAGGTCAAGGCCTTCCTTCCAAAGGAGAGGGCACTTTGCCTCATGCAGCTAGCAAGAGAGGTACATACTCGCCGGTCAGTACCAGTTCGCCGCCTCCTCCAGTTGCTGGGCCACATGGCCTCAACAGTTCACGTCACGCCCCTAGCCCATTTGCACATGCGGGCGGCCAGTAGTGCCTCCACTCCCACAGGCAGGTTAAGTGACAGGGTCATCATCACCCACCAACTGGTGGACTCCCTTAACTGGTGGCAGTTCCTACGCCACCTCCAGGAGAGGATGCCATTCCAGGCACCTGCGCCACAGATGGTCCCAACCATGGATGCCTTCCTTCTGGGTTGGGGAGCACACTGCGGAGACCTCCGCACTCAAGGCAACTGGTAGCAAGAGGAGTCGCTCCTGCCATTTTCCTAGCCCTGCAAATGTTCCGCCACCTGTGCTACCATCCTGTCTTGATCCAGATGGACAACCAAGTCTTCATGTTCTGTGTGAACAAGCAAGGGGGCATGGAATCATACTCCCTCTGCCAGGAATTGTTGGCTCTCCTCTCCTTTGCGTGGTACACCACAGAATGCTGCTACGAGCAGTATACCTTCCAGGCCAGAACAACTGTTTGGCGGACAAGCTCAGCAGAGTCCTCTGTGCACACGAATGGCGTCTGCAACCCAAGGTGGCGCAGCGACTCTTCTGCTTCTGGGTCAGGCCCGAGATGGACTTGTTCATTTCCCTTAGACAACATGCAGCTGCCCCGCTTCTGCTCACGCCAGCTGCACTCAGAGAGAGTAGCAGCAAATGCCTTCCTGATCCTGTGGTCCGAGGGCCTCCTCTGTGCCTTCCCACCAACTCCTCTAGTGGCCAAGACTCTCTTCAAAATCCAGAGCAAGAGGGTATCACTGATCCTGATCGCCCCCATATGGGCCCGGCAACCCTGGTTCCCTCTGCTGGTATCCCTCTCAATGGTGCTTCTGATTCCACTGGGTCAGGATCTGGACCTTCTGTCCTAGGAGGAGGGCTCCCTCTTGCACCCCAACTTAGGGTCACTAGCGTTGATGGCATGGCTGCTGAAAGGGTTGCCTTGGCTCTCTTCAGTCTCCCAGGAGAAGTCGAGGAGATCCTGATGGCCTCCTGAAAACTCTTCACTAGACAAGCATATGCCTTTAAATGGAGGAGATTCTCTGTCTGGTGTGCAGAGAGAAGGGAGAACCCTTTCTCCTGTCACATGTAACTAGTGCTACAATATTTGCTGCACCTCTCGCACGCTGGCCTAAATTCTAATTTGGTGAGGGTACACCTGAGCGCCATAGCTGCTCACCATCACCCTGTAATGGAAAACTCCTCTCAAACCATACCCTAGTCTCCAGGTTCCTCTGGGGCATCCTACTATCGAAGCCACCTCTCCGTCCTCGAGCGGCGGAATGGGACCTTACTGTGGTGCTCTCCCAACTCACCAAGCCACCGTTCAAGCCTCTGGCCACCTGCCATCTGATATCTCTCCTGGAAAGTGGTTTTTCTAGTGGACATCATGTCTGTTCGGAGAGTAAGTGAATTCCAGGTCTTGGTGGCGGATCCGCCATATGCAAGATTCTATAAGAACAGGGTGGAAGTGGAAGAGTAGCCTAGTGGTTAGAGCAACTGCCTAGTACCCAGAAGAGCAAGGGTTCATTTCCCACTGACACTCCTCGTGACCTTGGGCAAGTCACTTTACACTCCATTGCCTCAGAAAAAAAAGCCTGGCAATCTACTTCCGGTGATACATTACCAAGATAATCCAGAGGCAGCTGGGTGGTTAGGAGTCAGTACTGACTCGACAGCACTAAACAAAAATAAATAATAAGAACAGGATCCTCCCCACCTTCTTCCCATGGCCCCACACCGGCAGGGAGGAACTCATCTTGTATATGCTAGACTGCAAGCGGGCCCTGTCCTTCTACCTGCAGAGGACCCAGGCCCATCACACAGCTCCTCAGCTCTTTGTATCATACAACCCCAGTAAACTGGGGCTCCCAGTAATGAAGCAGCCTATGAATGAGTGGGCCTCTCCCTTGAGCACCAGGTCCACTGCACATCATGTGCGGGCCAAGGCTATGTTGGTGGCCAATCTCCGCTCAGTGCCAGTGCCAGAAATCTGCAGGGCCACCACATGGTCTTCGATTCATACGTTTGTAGCTCATTACTGACTGGAGAGTGAGTCCTGCAGGGACATTGTCTTCGGACAGGCAGTACTCCGTGATATTTTCAGGGTGTAGGCAACTCCTCTCCGACGAACCTTCTGTGTTCATGCTATCCGAGTGATAGTATCGCTGGAAGCTAGGGTCTTGCTGAGTCTCCCAGTGGAGACTCATCTTCTGCAAATCACGCTACCCGATGGGTTGCCGGTAGTACTGTTGTTGCTCGGTCCTTGGTAGCCTGGAGCTAGGGAGTCACTTGTGAGGACTGACTTCCTGCTTGTTCCTGGAGAAAGCGTAGTTACTCACCTGTAACAGGTGTTCTCCAGGGACAGCAGGAATCAGTCCTCACAACCCTCCTTCCTCCCCTTGGAGTTGCCTTCCTACATTGTTTAAGTCCTCTTTTGCTATGTCATCTGACTGAGCAAGATGGCATCCTTGGGCAGGAAGGGAACCACGCATGTGTGGTAGCATTTCCAAAGGCTTTCTCTGAAAGCTGGGGAAATGCCCCTCACTGGCTCCACGGCACTGATGTCACCCATATGTGAGGACTGATTCATGCTGTCCCTGGAGAACACCTGTTACAGGTGAGAAACTACGCTTTCTTTTCCATGAGCTTTTCCCTTCCAAGATAAAAATGACAGTTTTCCTCTCCATCCTATTCTTTCATTTGTGCACATTTCAATTCTCTTTATTATGTGGTAATTGCTGCCATATTTTGACAGCTCTGCTCCCTTATTGCACAGTCAGAATATGGCAGAAGTGGTCTTTGCCCATGATTTGTCAAGGCGAGCCAAATGTAAAGAGTTTTAGACGTTATTTTGAGGAGCAGTTTTAGGAAATGGCTTGTGAACTTAAGAGCAGTTGATGTCATAAAAGAGCTGAAAAAACTTCTCTGTTCATTTAATTTTATTGCAATTTATTAGTTGAGAATGTTTACAATTATGTTGGTCCTAGGGAAACCTAGACTAGCAAGTAAAGATGTTTCTGCATGCCTGACAAAACAGTAATTATTTTAGGGGCCTTTTTACTATAGCCTGCTGAGGTTTTGCACTTAACATGCATTTGTAACACACACTAAGTGCAAAGCCTCCATGTTAAATGTCTGGGTCCTGACCAGCATGTTCCCCAGCAGCTAATGCATGACTGATTACCTTAAAGTGTGGCACACTTAACATGGGTACAGCTAACCGCCATAGAGATGTCATTTGCTACACCCATGCTAATTGCCATGCTATCTACAGTGTCCACACCTGTGCTCTGCCTCTGTCCCCCCCAATAAAAATATAATTTGGAGGTTATTTTAGAAGCCTTATTCGGGATTTACATGTGTGGATTTGGAGACTATTTTATAAAGTGAACATGCATATTGATAAGCCTAACTTGTGACAGTTAGGCCTGCTCTAGATTTGTGGAAAATGTGTGCGAGTTCTATTACCTATGGGGGGTGGCCATATTCAAAAGGCTTAAAACGCTTGGCAAACCTGCTAACCACATTAATCCAAGTGAGCAGGATATTCAGCGGCATATAGCCATTTTGTGCTGCTGAATATCACCTCCTAACTCCGCTGCAAACCCCGATGCTGACCGTGTAAGCAGTCCAGGGGCGGCAATATTCATCTACTGACTGGTTAACTAACCCAGCTAAAAGTTAGACCAGCCTTTTTTTGCCTTACTTTAGCCAGTTTAGCTATCTGGCCAGTAGCTGAATATTGCCACTGACTGGTTAACTAAAATGCTTAGTGGGCAAGCCAGGTATTCGGTGCCAGTGAGCGGATATGATCCTGGCATTGAAGAGCTGGCTCTAATTTGAAATTGCGACAGCCTGCTGCTTTACAAGTATTGGCTACCGCTATTGAATAATGTCTCCTATGTGTGTAAATTAAGGCCCATCAATGGTCCACCCCATGCACACCCCAACAGAAAGTACATATGATGTGCCTGACTCATGCATACTGTATAATGACCACTCAAAACTTTATGAAATGAGTCCCTTAATCTGGAATTTCATGTTAGGGGCAGGGGATGTGTCTTGCTGTTAACGCGTGTTAGCTGCTAATATGGCAGAGGATGCAAAGCAGTTGACTATGCTTCCACAGGTGTGGTTAAAGGCACTACTTGTTGGGACACGCTGTTGTGTGCTAGCCCCCTACTGGCGGCACACTTGCCCTTACTCAAGTGCTGGGATCATCCCATACAATTTCTGCGGAGGTTTTACAGCTACCAGAGATTAGCTTTTGAATATTAAAATGTACACTGTACCTCAATGTAACTCGCCTTGATCTCCTCCTGGAAAGGCGTGAGCTAAATACTAAAAATAAATTTAAAAAAATAATGTGTTTTTTAGTAAATAAGTCGTAATGCCATTCCACTCATCTTTTAGCCTGCTGTACAAAGGAAGGTGGGGCTGGAACTTGGCACATACTTGAATTTCTCAAAATGTGGGTATTTTAGTTAGGAAAAAGTATCTGCATCAATTATTAGGTGTAAATATGTGTGGGCACTTTATCTGGGATAATTTTTAAAGTGACAGTGCACGTGTGCTTTAACTTTACAAGATTTTAAGCAGTAATGAAATTGCCCAGATAGAGGGTAATTCTATAATTTCGCACACAGGCAAACTGCATTGTTACGTATGTATTTGTGGCCATTCTATAAAGCATTCGCGGGATTTGCTTATGGACATGCCCGAGTCTAGTCCCAGCAGTTGCATCTGCTTTAAAGCAGACATAACTGCCTATGCTTTCCCCAGGCTCCACTCTCATGCATACCCCAACTGAACATACGTGTGATGGGACTTAACATGCATCTTACAGAACAGCGACTGACTAAAGCATGCATGTACGTCCTTCAGAATAGGGACTTGGCACATTTCGGACATGCAACTCTATGCATGCCCTATTTAGAATTGCTCCCACAGAAGGTAATTTTATAAACTCCCACCTAGTTAATGCACATTTTCATATATGCATTTCAAACAATACTAGCACAAATGGTTGAAAATGCACATTAATCTAAGGTGTGACCACTTATATCTGCCCTAGGGCTGGTGTAAATGCCCATGCCTAAATCTGTAAGGAATGTGCTTCAAGTATAGGATTTTATCATTTACGTCCATAATTTTATGCTCCGTCCATGTTCTATTCAACCTTCGCCACTGTGCGTTCCACAGTGAAAGTACATGTAATTGGAAGTGTGCCTGTATTTAAAAATAGCAGCTACATTACTTGGTTACATAAGTGCCTGCTTAAGCATGTATATGACTAAAATACCTAGATTTAAACTTACTCCCATTGTCCGGCTTCATTTCTGGCGGCTACTTTTCATATTTGAGCAGCAGTGATTTTCTGCTCCAGCTTCTCCATTCCAGGCAGCCTGGAGCAGAGCAGAGAGCAGTCGCCCTGCTTCCTAATTCAGCCCCTTTTCTTCTGTTGCTGTTGTCCATGGCTGGCCGGCTAGTCCACCCGCCCTCTCCCCCAGTTCCACTTCTTGTAAGCCTGCCCATGGTCAGTACATTTTTCTTTTATGGCAGTATTGAAATATACTGAAAATAAATTGATATTGTTTAAATAATTACATATTGAAATCTTTAAAGAAAAATTATAAAGAAAAATAAAATTGATATGTCATAATATGTCTCTTAAACAATGGCCCCTATCAATCTTTAATATAACCAATTTAAGTAAATTCAAGAGCCACCCCGTGTTTTTTTTATGTGAGAGGCTTCTCTACAGCAAGCCATCCTTGGATACTACACTACAACTTCCTTTATTTGTTTATGTGCCAAAATAGGTGTTTTTTTTTAAATGTTTCATTCTTGCTTAAGATGTAATTATTACTTGGTTTGTTGTTAGCCACACATCATCCAGCAAACGTTGTGGTAAAAACTTACTAGTCTGAGAGATATTTAGAGCATGCTACTGAAAAAAATATTGGTTTTATGTAAGTAGTAATTGTGTATATAGAAAGTAATAGCAACTGTACCTTGAAACTCCAATTTTAAATATATTACCTTTTCAAAATCTACTTCATTTTGCACAACACTATTTTGTTTGTCATTAATAAATTACATTGTTTTGCAATGTGACCCATTTTGAAAGTACTTTATTGTTACATAGTTATACTTGAAAGAAAATACTGCAGCCATAAATTAAAAGTATGCCGAGTGAGGGATAGCATGTCATCTTTGATATAATTACTGAGCGAAATGGCTGCCAGAGACCCTACATATTTAAGTGTAGCCCAAAGGGGCATTGTCAGGTCTGGTATAATAGTACGTGGAAAATCACTGAAAGATAAATCTTATTAGTTTTGTTACCATATGTTTTATTACTTTTAGCTTCTTGCTGTTTTACCTTTTTAAATTACATTTAGAAAGTTTTATGGCTGTGGTATGTTACGCTACAAAGGCTCATGTTTCTGTTCACATAATGGTGCTCATGCACCATTTCCGTACAGAAATAACAAATGCTAAGCAACAGGTCAGCAAAGCCAATGTAACAGAAAATGCTAGTCCTTTTGCTTAGTTTCTCTGAGTAATCTGCCACAAAAATGGCAGAATCCTTGTCAGCGTTACTAGATGTAAAACTTAGACTTCCTGCATAGCTAGCACCTCACAAATATCCCTCGGGCTAATTTTGTCTAGTAGTTTTCCAATTGAGGTTGTGTTCTTATTTTTGCTTGTACAGTGAAGAGATATTTTTCTTTCTCTCTCCCTTGTTCTTTGAGTTGTGTTTTTTCTCAGAGTTCCCTTGGATACCCTTTTAAAAGTCTTTTTTTTCAACATAAAAAAATGGAGTTTGACCTCATGATCCTATTGTTATGCTCAGCGGCTTTTATTTTATTTAATTTTTTTTATTAGGTTTTATATACCGCTTTATCATTTTTTCAATCAAAGCGGTTTACATTGTAACTTAAACTTGGTGATGTACATTAAACAGGGAGATTGATATCTTGGATTTTTCTGAGGCAATGGAGGGTTAAGTGACTTGCCCAAGGCCACAAGGAGTGCTAGTGGGAATCGAACCCTGGTCTCTGGGTTCCCAAGCCAGTACTCTAACCATTAGGCTTCTCCTCCACTCCAAATAGATGATGTCTGTCAGACACCCACCAAAAATGCTGGAACAGATCACTGTCCTTAACTAGCCACATTGTGTTAAGATGACACCAAGGGTGAGATGCTTCAAGAGCTACAAGTGAAAGGACTTTGTCCTCACCTTTGGACTTTCTTATACCACCGAAGAAGCTGAAGAAAGTTAGAAACACATGAGAAGCATCTGAGCTTTGGTAGACCCAAGCTGCAGAAGAAAGATATAAAATGCCACTCAACTCTGGGGAGCGGCCTTTCCTTAAGGCACAACAAGAAGGAAAAGTGGTTATGGCATCCAAAACCCTCAGAAATCGCCAGATCCATGGGACCTTAATATGGTGCTAAGACCATTCATGAAACTAATTACCCTTTGAGCCCATGGAATCAGAGGAGCTGAAGTATCTAACCTGGAAAGATTTGTTCTCGATGGCAGTAATCTCCACAACAGGATAATCCTTCAAATTTACCCTATATTTTTACCAAAAATGGCATCACTGTTTTACATCAATGAATAGTGCTTTCCTCCTCTTCCCAAGGCTTCAAGCATACAGAGGAGAAAAGGCCCGGCACTGACTGAAAAGAATACAGCCATGTTGCCAGTCTACTTAGGTTTTCATATCCTTTGTCCGTAACAAATTAGAAAGTGCAGTAGCTGCAGACTTACTGCATGGAAGACAGGCCTGACAATCTACTTCTGGTCACGCCTTGCCAACCCAGGGGCTGAGTTGCCAGGAGTCAGCATTGACTTGATGGCACACATTTACTATCCAGACAGAAGTGAGATATAAAGAGGTGTGACTAGACTAAAAGAGTATGTCGTGAAGAGGCACTGCATTTGAACAAGGACTACTACAAGGCACCTTTCTCAGTTAAGTCTGCCCCCCCCCCCCCCCAAGAAAAACACAAAGGATATCTGCCTCAAATAAGGCAGCTCTTAGTTTGGGATTCCTAACGTGTGCTAATTGATCCCATTTGAATGAAAAAGCAAAGTTGCTTACCTGTAATGTGAGTGTTGTGTAGATGGCTAGATAAATTAAACATACATTCACCTTGCTGGGAAGTTGATTCCTAAGCTCGGCTTTATATTGAGGAGGCTCGTGAGACGGCTGCACAGAAAGCTCCTGCATGTGCTCAGAAACACCCTAGTTTTACTGAACTTGGAGAGTTATCCTTTTCTGTGCTGTTGATCGATTTTGCCTAGTGGTGTATCAAGAGCGGGGTGGTAGATGCAGCCAGCCAGGAAGAGGGGTGATCCCTGCTGGGCACACCCTTTGGAGGCAGTGTGGCAAACTTGCCTTAAAGCTGGGTGGCTTGCTGCACGTCCTCCAATCCAGGCCCTGCGGTGGTTCTCTCCTGGCCAAAGTCTAGCAAATTGTGAGAGCCACGGGCTTAGATTGGGGGCAGTGCAGCAAGTCACCAGTCTTTAAGGTAAGTTTGCCATTTTGCCTCTGACCTGGGGGGGGGGGGGTGCACCATACCATACCGTGCCATGGTGTGCGCTGGCTGCAAAAGGGGGGCACCAAACCCAAGTACCAAGGGGGCTGGGAATGCCACTGATTTTGCCCACCTTGTGTCTGATTCATCCTGCTATCTGTGGAGACCACCATTACAGATAAACAGGTTTCCTTTTTTAGTGTTTGTTCCTGCACTCATGGTAGTGGTCTGATTCCTGTTTCAGCCTAAATACATTTCATAGTTGTTATACACTTCAGAAATTATTATAAATCCGCTTTAAATAGTAAAGCAGTTTCACAATCCTTGATGACATGACAAGGAATCTAAAAAAAAAAATCTACGGTGATGCAAGAATTATAGTGACATAGCAAAATCTTCTGTTTTGGGAGCTACAAAAGTCTTTGGGATAAGAGCTCTTTTTTTAACCTCATGCATAACGATGTGATCAGCGCATTGAAGTGTGATGAGGTTTAGTATCACCAATTGAAGTTTGAATACAGCAAACTGAAAATTTTCAGGGCAATATTTAAATTCTATGGTCTGTTGGGGGGGGGGGGTTCATTTTTTTTTTTCATAAATGTTGGCCAGGGCATTTAAATAAACTCTGGATATTCAGTGCCAATATCTGGATAGTTGCCAGTGCTGAATATCGAGATTCAGCATTGGCCAGCCAGTGCTACCTGGATAGCACAAGCTTGCTGTGCACATAACACTTAGGGCAGCTTTTTCGGCGTAAGTTGTGGACAGCTATCTAGTTGAAAGCACTGGAAATCACTGCTATGCAGATAATTTCCCACTCTGCCCCAGGACTGCACTGGCACAATCCAGGGAGTGCTGAGGTGACATGTGGTGATATTCAGTAACACCATCCAGACTATGCCACTTGAAATACCATGGTCAGTGGGAATGAGTTAGCAGGTGCTGTTGACTGGCTAAACCCTGCTGAATATCAGGTCGTTTACGTCTAAAATGATTGTCCAAAAGCTTATAGTCTTCACTGCTATATATGAGGCAGGTGTATGTTCTTGATTCTGCTTGGTTCTGCTTCTAGGAATATTTCTCAGTTGGTAATTGCACTGCTTAAGAAGTAGGCTGAGCCGATACCTGTTTTTATGGTACTGTCAACAGCAATGTTTGGAAGTTCTGAAAGGCAATTTACACGCGGCCCCAGATGTGCAAACGCACATTTACACTTGCCACGGAGCAGGTGTAAATGTGTATCTCCAGGAACAAGCAGGAATGTAGTCTTCACATATGGGTATCGTCGGTACCGACAGAGCCTGCGCGGGAACACTCCCCAGCGTCCAATAGGAAAGCTTTTGGGAGCATCCCACAGCGCCTGCGTGCTGCCTTCCCACCTTTCCCAACTGTCCCTCTCCAGTCGAAGAGGGACCGGCAAAACCGAGCTGCTAAACTTAGCACCCTTTTTCCCTCCGATGCAGCATCTGTGGCATCGACATCTTCCATGTCTTCGTGTTCCTCCCATGGTTCTCAGGTAACTAAACATAAATCTGGCCGGTCCTCAAAGGGTAGATCTCTTAAGCATCGAGATGCCTCTGGCGTTGCCCTTGAGGGACTTGTACCGGCAAAATTGCCCCGGCGGGAGGCTTCGGCTTCCAAAAAACTAACGGGGCTCCAGGATGTTCTCGAGGCCTCAACCTCAGCAGAACTACTGGTGCCATGCTCTGGGATACCGGCTGCTTCATCCGGTACCGATACCCAAGCATTGGCAGTGTCGATAGACCAGAGATTCTTGGCTATTGAACGCAGTCTGGCGGCTCTTCTCACGGCCTCGATGCCCTTTAAACTGCTTCAGACAATTCAACCAGTACCGGCACCGACTGCATTGACATTGGCAGGTATTCTACCGGGACCGAGTTATACTTATCTATCTGGTATCGACAAGTCGGTACCGGTATCGTGCCTTGCACGATTACCCGGATCGGAGATACTTTGAATCCTCGGATGAGTCTGAAGACTCTGAAAGCTCTGCCGATAACAGAGTACTTCTTCCTGAGGATTCTTCTTCTCCTCCACGTAGGATGTCTCCTCCAGAGGATATGTCCTTTCAGGATTTTATTCGAGATGTGGCTCGAGGTCTTTCCATTCACAGTGGCTCCTGAAAAAGAGCCTAGGGCAAAGGAATTGGAAATCCTGCAATACCCTAAAGCTCCCAAGGAGGCAGCTACCTTACATATTCATGAGATCTTGCATGATCTCATGTTAAGGATGTGGGAAACACCTCGGAACCACTTCTCACTCTCGAAGGCTCGACACCATGTATCAAGTTCCTCCTTGTCCTGGGTTTCAAAAGACTCAGCTACCACACCATTCCATGGTGGTGGAATCAGCTATGAGAAGGATCAAGAGTGCAAAAAGACATGCATCTAATCCTCCAGGACGTGATTGTAGGACTCTTGACGCCTTTGGATGTCAAACCTTCCAGGCTTCCATGCTTTCTGCTAGGATCAGTTCCTATATATTATATATGGGAATGTTCCTTAAGGAGGTCGTGGGAGATTTAGAGCTTATGAGCCCTCTCCTTCCTGATAATAAGAGGCAGGATTACCTTGCCCTTGTCAAACCTGCTCAGGATGTTTCCAAGTTTGTAAATCGTGCAGCCTTTGCTTTGAGTGCATAAGCAGAACCTCTGCTATTGCCATAGGTGCACGTAAGATTGCCTGGCTCCAGGCATCTGACTTGGAACTTGGGGTACAGGATAAACTGGGGAATATTCCTTGCACAGGAGAGAAAGCGGGGTTACTTACCTGTAACGGGGGTTCTCCATGGACAGCAGGATAAGTCAGCCACACCAGGTGAAGTCCTCCGGGCGGCGCCATCTACGGAAGTTCTCTCAAGAGCTCAGATTTCTGAGCAAGTAGGAGACCCCACCTCCCCAACCCGCCCCTAGCCCAGCCAGTGAGTAACTAGCTCCGCCTTCAGGCTAGGGTGCGAGCCAGTCGGTCACCCTCAGACAGGGGAGGTGGGTGGGAATGTGTGGCTGACTTATCCTGCTGTCACGGAGAACCCCCGTTACAGGTAAGTAACCCCACTTTCTCCATGGACAAGCAGGAAGTGTCAGTCACACCTGGTGACTCCCTAGCTACGCGAGAGCATGCTGAGGGGTGGATGAGGGGGGCAGAACAGAACATATGTAGCCAAGTGAAGAGCAAATGAGGTTGCTTTATTGTTAGGTGAAAACATCACAGTTCCAGTGCATAACGGTGCAGGACAAAGTGCAATGTGCAACAGTGGCTAAACCAAAACCAAACATAACAGGTGTTCACAGTGACAGTGTACAAAGTGACAGTGTGCAAAAACAGTGTAAACAGTCTACATACCAACAGTGCAACCAGCGTCTATATCAAACACTATGGCAGGCAAAAGTGACAGTGTAAGGCTGTAAACATTGACTCTGTATCTAGCGCTGTCCAGCCAAGGTTGAGTGCACATTCTGTCCAAGTCCGCTTTGCGCTCCGCCTAGTGAGACAGACGTCCCCAACAGTCGCCGCTAGGACTGCACGACTGAAGGCACTGTCAGACTGCACCTCGAGGTCCAAGCAGTAATGCTTCTGGAAGGTCAGTGCAGAGGACCATGTGGCGGCTTTGCAAATGTCGGCCACAGGGACCGAATGCAAGTTGGCAAAGGACGCTGCCAGTGCCCTCAGTTGGTGTGCTCCTATCCTGTCCCCTGTGTGGGCTCCGGCCCAATCCAGGCAGAAGGCAATGCAAGTCACTATCCAGACGGACAGGGTCCGCTTGGTGATGGGCCTTCCAGGCCTGTTGGGGTCGTAGGACACGAAGAGTTGAAATCCCTGCCTGATGTTTGCTGTTCTCTCCAGGTAGATGTGCAGAACCCTGACATAGTTGAGGGTGAGGAGTCTACACTCGTCCTCGGACTCGTGTGGCTCCGGGAGGAAAGAAGGGAGGTCGATGGCCTGGTTGATGTGAAAGGAGGAGGCCACCTTTGGAAGAAACTTCGGGTTGGTGCGCAGGGATGCGTGGTTGGGGTGGATTTGGGTGTTCGGAGGGTAGGACACCAGGGTCTGGAGCTCGCTGATCCTCCGAGCAGATGTTATTGCGATGAGTAAGAGCGCTTTCCAAGAGACGAATTTCATATCCGTCATCAACAGCGATTCAAAGGGTGCCAGTGTCAGCTGTTGGAGGACGGTGCTGAGGTCCCAGGTTGGCACCGGCGGATGTAGTGGGGGCCGAAGATTGGCTAGGCCTTTCATGAATCGAGCCACAATGGGGAGGGATGCAATGGAGGCATTATCCCACGCTCCACTGGAATGGAGGGACGCAATCACGGAAAGGTGCACTTTGATGGATTGTGTCTTCAAGCCGATCTCGAAGAGGGATGTGCGATATTTGAGGACCATAGGTATGGGGCAGGATCCTGGGTCCAGCCCTCAGGAGGCACACCATATGGAGAAACGTTTCCATTTGAGACTGTAGGACTTGCGGGTGGATGGGCGTTTTGCTTCCAGGACTACGTGCTATACTTCTGCAGGCAAATTCAGGGCTGACAAGTGTCCCCGCTCAGTCTCCATGCTGACCAAGGTGAGGGCTTGCAGGTTGGGGTGTAGCGTGTTCCCGTTGTTCTGGATGAGGAGATCCGGGCACAAGGGCAGCCTCGCCGGAGGCTCTAGAGAGAGGCGGAGAAGGAGGAAGAAACCACATCAGGCGGAGCGATCAGGATGACCCGTGCCTTGTCTGAGATGACCCGTTGCAGGGTCGCAGAGATCAGAGGGTTGGGGGGAAAGGCATACGCTGGAGCCCAGTCCCCCCAAGACACGGTGAATGTATCCAGAGCTAGGCACTTGCTGGAAGGGTGCTTTGAGCAGAAGAGGGGCACTTCGCATTGCTCTCTGTTGCGAAGAGGTCGAGGCGTGGAGTCCCCCACCGCTGGAAGATGGCTTTGGCCACTTCCGGATTCAGGGACCATTCGTGGGGCTCCAGCTGTCTGCTGAGCTTGTTGGCAAGGAAGTTCTCCTCCCCAGGGAGGTAGAATGCCTGTAGCTGTGATCCGATGGACAGAACTAGGGACCAAATCGCAAGTGTGTCCTTGCAGAGGGATCGGGAGCCTGTGCCCCCTTGCTTGTTCAGGTAGAACATCGCTACTTGGTTGTCTGTTTGGATGAGGATAACTTTCTCTTTCAGCTGCGCTTGAAAAGCCATCAGGGCGTACTTGATGGCTTTGAGCTCGAGCAGGTTGATGTGGAGTTCTGCTTCTCAGCAGTCCATGCCCCTTGTGTGCAGAGGTGGAGGAAGTGTGCCCCCCATCCTGTGGAGGAGGCGTCCGTCGTGAGGACAATCTGGTGTGGGCGCTGCTGGAGGCTCCTTCCTTGCGTGGGGTTGGATTGGAGAGTCCACCAATGGAGGCCTTCTTTTACCCGATTGTACATAGGCACCTGCGTGGTCAGAGGCTGTGAAAGTTGGTTCCAGTTGTTGCATAGGTGCCATTGGAGATTTCGCATGTGGAGCCTCGCAAGTGGGAGGACTGAGGTTGTTGCGGCCATGTTTCCCAGAAGGCGAAGGATAGATCGGGCTGAGGTCCGTTTGGATGCTGACATCTTTATGGCTAAGGATCTGATGGTCTGCACGCGTTGCTCGGGCAGGAAGGCCTTCGAGGCTCAGGTGTCGATGACTGCTCCTATGAACAACACTCTCTGGCGTAGCTCCAGTTGGGACTTCTCCAAGTTCAGAAGGAATCCGAGGTCGGACAGGAGCTTGGTGGTCCTTCGCATTGCTCACGCGCCTCCGGGGTGGATTGAGCCGCGAGGAGCCAGTTGTCGAGGTATGGGAAGACGGCAATGCCTTGTTTGCGGAGGTGTGCTGTGACCACTGTGACGCACTTCGTGAAGACCCATGGTGCTGGGAACAGTCCGAAGGGGAGTACCTTGTACTGGAAATGGTGGTCTCTGACCTTGAAGCGGATGAATTTTCTGTGAGTAGAGTGGATGGGGGATGTGCGAGTATGCCTCCAGCAGGTCAGGTCCAAGGAGGCAAGCCAGTCCCCCATTCGGATAAGTGTGAGCTGGTTGTCCCGCAGCTTTTGATGAATAGGCTGGCCATGGCTGGCTTAGGGCCTTGGAGGTATTGCAGAACACCCGGCACTTGTTCCTCCACCTTGTCCGCTGGAAGGCTTAGGGCTGACGTCACCTTCCTGAGGAATTTCGGATAGGTGAGGTCCTCAGAGGTTCTTAGTAGTTGAGTCCTCTCCGTCATTGGATGGCTTTTCCGAGTCGGGTTGACTCTTTGGAGGCTGTGGATCCTATGGGAGTTGGGTCCACGATTTCCCCATCGCTGGCTTCGGACGGGGGATCTTTGGTAGGAGATGGAGATCTGGATGGAGTCCAGGGAAAACTAGTGGTGGTGGCCACTGGGAATAGACCGGCCGCTGCCAGAGGAGAGAGTGGCAGGTCTGCGCTTGGCCCCTGGGGGGCAGTCTGCTTGACCAGGCATGAGAGGAGTTCAGTAATGGTGGAAGAGTTATCCCTGGAGGAAGATGCTTTGCTATACCTGCAGGGGGAGCTGCTGCCAGTGCTGATGCTGCAGAGCCGCCTTCTTTTCCCAGAGTGATTCCAGCAGTCATTACTAGAGCTGGTGGGAGATCTATTGCTGCGATGGGATGTTCTGTGCCTGTGGAGCTGCGATGCCTGCTGGAGCTGTGCTGCCTGTCCCCCCGTTTGTTGCCAGATTGTCGTTGCCTGGAGCGATGCCTGTGTGCATGGCGATCCTTGGGGCTGCTGCCTTCTCCCTTGTGCCGACAGGAAATCCCCTTTTTGGCGCGGTGCTGGCGGTGGGGGGTCCGGCTATAGGTGCAGTGGTCTGTACGCTGTGGGGGAAGCCTCCTGGTGTCGTGAGGAGTCAGCGCGAAGAGGACTCACTGATTGGCTGTGCCTGCCACCAATGAAGATCCAGGGGCGGAGCTTAATCGCACGTTGTTGGCGCCATTTTGCAAAGGCAGTGCCTGCTGTGCCGGAGATTCCTGCTGGCCCTGTGCGCTCGGGAGGGCAGATAGTCGTGCGGGCTGCTGGCCAGGGACAGTGGCTGAGTGAGGCACGTCCCGGGCCGACGAACTCCGCTGCGGGGGGGGGGCCGAGGAGGCCAGGAACTCCCGGAGAGCATGACCCCTGCTCTTGCGTGCTCTGGGCAACATGCGGGAGCACTTGGAGCAATCCTGCACCTGGTGATCCGTACCTAGGCATCTGATGCAGCAGTCATTTATTTTATTTATTTATTTACATTCTCTTATATACAGCGCTATTCTGCATCAGTGCGGTTTACATTGAACAAACTGAAATTACATTGAACAGGGCATTATAACTTGGAGATAACTATTTTACAGGGAACAAGGGCTATGGAGGGTTAAGTGGCTTGCCCAAGACCACAAGGAGCACCTGTGGGACTAGAAACCCCAGTCCTTCCGGCCCAAGGTTGCTGTCCTCTAGTGGGATTTGAACCCCCGACCTTCCGGCCTGAAGTACCTTGCCCCAACCACTAGACCACTCCTCCACTCCAGTCATGGGTGTCCGTAGCGTTCATCATCTTCCCACATCGTGGGCGCACGTCTTGAAGCCAGGTTTGGGCATCCTCAAGTAAGATTCTTAAGGAGATGAAAGAGAATCCATTTTGATGGCAAGGCGGAAGAAATTAGACTGGCTTGGTTAGGGGCAGGCCGGGGAGGTGGGGTCTCCTACCTGCTCAGAAATCAGAGCTCTTGAGAGAACTTCCATAGATGGCGCTGCCCGTAGGACATCACCTGGTGTGGCTGACGCTTCCTGCTTGTCCATGGAGAATCTCTTTGGCAGGAATTGGCAGGAAAAAGCTAATGATATAGATGCTGACAATATCACCTTGGATAGATTGTCTAAATCTACAGCTGATCCTGCAAGGAAAAAATCCTAAAAGAAACCATTTTTCAGTAAGAAGAAGAAGTTTTACCCCTCCTATACCCAGTAGGGGCATCGTTTAGGTCAATCTGCCCAAAAGGGACAGCAGCAACAACCTAGGCAAAGAAAAACAAAAGCTGCTAAGCCTCAACCGGCTCAGCAGACTCAGCCTCCACAGGGGCTTTGACTCCTATCTAGAGAACTTTGCCTTCCTGGCCCTGAACGGCCCAGAGCCTTCCACCATTCCATGAAGGTTATGTCATTTTGCCCCCAGATGGGGGCAGATAACAGCAGAAAATTGGACTCTGTCCATTGTAAGAGAGGGGTACAAGCTTCATTTCCTCAGCATGCCCCCTCCTACAATGGTAAGACAGTTCAATTCTCAGAACTCTCTCAACGCCCAGTTAGATCAAGAGATCACTTTGCTTCTTGCCCACGGGGGAATAGAAGAGGTACCCATTCTCCAACAGGGTACAGGGTTCTACTCTCCCTATTTCCTTATTCCAAAGAAAACAGGAGGACACAGACCCATTTTAGACCTCAGAGAATTGAACAAATTCCTTTTCAAAGAGAAGTTCAAAATGATTTCTCTAGGAACTCTGCTGCCATACCTTCAGAGTCAGGATTGGCTTTGTTCTCTAGATCTCAAGGATGCGTACACTCATGTTCTCATCCATCCAACTCATCGAAAGTTCCTTCGCTTTCTATTTCAAGGGAAGCACTACCAATACAGGGTTCTTCCTTTTGGCCTGGCCTCAGCACCAAGGATGTTCACAAAATGCATGGCTGTGGTGGCAGCATTTCTTTGCACCCTGGGAATATTTGTCTTCCCTTACTTAGACGACTGGCTCATTTGAGCCCTTTCAGAGCCAGAGGCCAGGATTTCTCTCTCTTGCGCAATGCGCATCCTTCAGTATTTGGGACTTGTCATAAACTTCCCAAAATCCAACCTTGCTCCCACTCAATCCCTAAAGTTTATAGGAGCTCTGCTGGATACCAAACAGACAAGGGCCTATCTTCCACAGCCCCGCTGCCTTCGCATTGTGCAGTTAGCTTGCCAAGCAGTGCTAAAGCCTCACCTCACTGCTTGGGAAATGTTACAATTGCTAGGCCACTTGGCATCCACCGTGCATGTGGTTCCTTATGCTCGCCTCCATATGAGGGCAACCCAGTGGACTTTATCCACTCAATAGACTCAGGCATCAAGTTGCCTGTCAGACAAAAACAAACTCAGATCGTCTTATTTTGTCCCTTCAATGGTGGCAGTCACCCCAAAACCTTTTGGCGGGGTCCTCTTTCCAACAGCCCCCACCCCAAGCCACTCTGACAACAGATGCCTCACAGGTGGGTTGGGGAGCCCACCTGCAATGCCTCTCTACCCAGGGTACCTGGACTCTACAGGAGACCTATCTACACATCAGTCTCCTGGAACTCAGAGCAATCTTCCTTGCTCTTCGAGTATTCCACACCCAGCTCAGCTACAAGACAGTCCTAGTTCAAACGGACAATCAAGTAGCCATGTTCTATGTGAACAAGCAGGGTGGAACAGGCTCTCTGTCGCTATGCAACGAAGCTTTGCGACTATGGGCCTTCGCCAGAGAGCATCAGATTCATCTCCTTGCGGTGTATCTTCCAGGCATTCAAAACTCTTGGACAGACTCGGTCGAGTTCTGCTTCCACACGAATGGTCTCTCCATGCAGACCAGGTGGCTAAAAGTTTCCAAATTTGGGGAACCCCGGACATAGACCTCTTTGCAAGTCCGCTGAATGCCAAACTTCCCCGGTTCTGTACCAGAATTCCGGCTCAGGGTTGTCAGGCCAGAGATGCTTTCCTCCTCCATTGGGGCCAGGACTTCCTGTATGCCTTTCCACCCATTCCCCTAATTCCCAAAACCCTGTTCAAGCTTCAGAGAGACAGAGGTCATATGATTCTCATAGCTCCACATTGGCCACGGCAAATGTAGAACCCTCTGCTCCTACATCTCTCTCAAGCTCCGCCTCTGGAGTTAGGATCTGCTCCAGATCTCCTTTCTCAGGAGGACGGGGTGCTGTGGCATCCCAATCCCCAGGCTCTCCATCTCAAGGCCTGGTTGCTGAAAGCCTAGAACTTCATGGTCTTAACCTTTCTCAGCAGGTAAAGGATATCCTTTATGCTTCCAGGAAACCTTCCACAAGACTCTCTTATGCTTTCAAGTGGAAAAGTTTACCATATGGTGCTCACAGAAGGCTCTTGACCCTCTTGTGATAACTCTGGAATCATTACTGGAGTATCTCCTTCATTTGTCTAATACAGGGCTTAAGACCAATTCAGTGAGAGTTCATTTGAGTGCTATTGCAGCTTCTTTCAAGCCTCTAAATGGACAACCTATTTCCTCTCATAGCGAGATTTGAGAGGCTTTCTTTTAACTAAGCCTCCCATTAAGCCACCACCGGTGCCATGGGACTTAAATCTAGTTCTTGGGCAGCTCATGAAGCCGCCTTTTGAATCATTAGCTACTACCTCTTTGAAATTCCTTTCCTGGAAGGTCGTCTTTCTTATTGCAATCACATCAGCACGTCGCATCAGTGAATTGCAAGCATTGGTGGCTGATCCTCCTTATGCAAGGTTCCATCATGATAAGGTAGTCCTTAGGACTCATCCATACTTTTTGCCAAAGGTGGTGTCACCTTTTCATTTAAACCAAGCGGTTTACCTTCCTGTATTCTTCCCAAGGCCTCATGCCTCAAATGCAGAAAGGAATCTTCATACTTTGGATTGTAAAAGGGCCCTGGCCTTTTACTTATAAAGGACACAGCGACATAGGAAGTCCTCTCAACTTTTTGTTGCTTTTGTTCCTAGTCGTTTGGGACTTCCAGTCTCCAAAAGAACACTGTCCAACTGGATTGCACAGTGTATATCTTTTGCCTATGAGAGTAAAAACCTTCCTCTGGAAGGCCATGTCACAGCTCACAATGTGAGAGCTATGGCAGCCTCTATGGCTTATCTTCACTCTGTGTCTATCGACGACATCTGTCGAGCAGCTACTTAAGCCTCGGTTCATACCTTCACAGCTTAGACAAGGACTCCCGCCGGGATGCCTAGTTTGGTCAGGCTGTTCTTCAACACCTGTTCCTTACTTAATCAACTCCTACCCACCATCCCTGGTAGGATGCCAGAGATCCATGGGGGGAAGTGGAGCCCTTTCACAAGGACACACAACTTCTAGGGTTTCTCCCTGGCATCTGCAGCTAGGGAATCCCCATATGTGAAGACTACATTCCTGCTTGTTCCTGGAGATAGCATAGTTACTCACCTGTAACAGGTGATCTCCGGGAACAGCAGGAATTTAGTCTTCACAACCCACCCACCTCCCCTAGGAGTTGTATCTTTCTATCTCTCCCTCTCTCTTTGTCTCAGCTTTAAACTCAACTGGAGAGGGACAGTTGGGAAAGGCGGGAAGGCAGCACGCAGGTGCTGTGGGATGCTCCCAAACAGTTTCCTATTGGACGCTGGGAAGCGTTCCCGCGCAGGCTCCGTCGGTACCTACGATACCCATATGTGAAGACTAAATTCCTGCTGTTACCAGAGATCACCTGTTACAGGTGAGTAACTATGCTTTTTTGGCATTTGCACGTTATTGGACTGGAGCTGGGAGCCTATTTTATACAGTCACATATTGTAAGTGCTTATGTTGGCTTTATAACATAAGCTTTAAAATGTACCCAGTTTTGGACTTCTGATTGAGATGTCCTGTTATAAAATTGGTCCCTTAGTTTGTTGCTTGGCCTGGGTTATAGGAGGAGCTGTAGAAGAAAAATGGAAAAACTGAATTGTCCATTTTAACTCCCTGAAGAAAGTCAGCTGAGAAAAAGGGGAGAGGGGGCAGAAATAGTAAGTATGTGTGTGTGGATTTTTAAAGGTAATTTTATACCTTGATTTGTTAAAACATGGTTTCTAAATATTGTGCATGGCCCATTTCCTTGATTTAGAATGTGACTTGGAGAAATTGTATAGCTCTTCCTGCTCTGTTTGTAATCTCTAATACTAGAATTAGGCATGTTTGCATTATTAATATTTGGTGCTATTGTTGCCCTTTGGTACTGACCCATACTTACTGTCAGGATTCCTTGCCTTGGAAAAGACACTGCACCTTGGGTCATTATAGCCTTTTCTCTTTTGGAGTAATCGTTTTATTGGTTGCCATGGTACAGCTTAAACTATAATAAGTTTCATGAAAGTTAAAGGTATGACATTAGGAAACCATGAGAAATCTGTTTAAATGTGTTTCCTTTGCATCTTTTCAGATTTACTTTCTTAACACATTGTGCTTGGAATTCATGTATTAAAAACATTTCAGATTGGCTTTTTTGGATCTGTGCTTTTCTTTAATGCTGCCTTTGGTTCAGGCTAGTTAATTTGAAAAGCTGATTGGCTTGGAGTGGACGGGGGATCTACTAGCAATAGATGGGAATATCAGCTACAGCAAGCATATATGTTATGCCAATGACAGCATATTTAGTACATCTGACAGGGGTGCATGCCTATAGATATTTGAATTCACACAGTATAGGGCCTGTGTGTCCTGCAGTTTCTGTAATTTAAATCCATATTATCTCATTAAAATCATGAGATGTTTATGGTTGGTGTATCATCATGGAATAAATTAACTCTTAAAAATAGTTTGTATTTATTTTGCCCTACTCTTGAAAACTCAACCATGTGATTGTAGAAACTTTGAAGCCAACAACCCAATTTAAATGAGGGATAGGTTTTTGAGTGGTTGCACAGCATAGGCCCTCGGGTTAGAAAAGAGTTTTCTATCTTCATACTAAACTTGAATGGTTGACTCTTTCCCTTTATGGTTGCAGAAATGAAGAGATTTCAAAATGGTTTCCCATGCGTATTTCCTGCTTCAAATTCACCTGCCCTCCTATCTCTAGTGCTGCCTACTTTTAGCACATCTAAAAGTATCTATACTGTCATCCAGCATGGATGTTTCAACTGCATTCATGGTGGGGAGCGGGAGGGTAGAGGGGTGGAGAATAAATCCATGTTTTCACAAAGGTTTACCCATGTAAAAACTTGATTTTTGCCTCCCTCAATGTATTTCCCTGCTTGGATGATTGACTGATCAAGAGCATATCTCAGGCAATAGCAATGACTTCAATGGCACCACCATACAGAGGTTGAGATTGCTGCTTTATCATGAATTATCCCAAATTCAATTTGATCTTGTTGTTTTGATTTGAAGATAATAAGGTTTCTACTAGACACGACTCAAAGGCCTACTTCCCTACCAACAGGGGTACTGAATTTGATACTCTCCTAGCACTTCTATGTATGATACAAGTCTAGTGGACCCTAAAGTTTCAGTAAACTTTAGCAACTCAACTTGAGGAATACAGCCAAGTCATGAAGCAGCTCAGACACTTCCTGCTTGACAGCTCTCACTTGTAAACCTGAGCATGGGTTTATGCTTCCAAAGTTCTCCTTATTACAAATTTTTTGACAACTGATGCCTCCAACCTGGACTATGGAGCTCCTAGGCAATGATGAGTATTCTAAGATGTTCAGTGATTGGGTATTAAACAAAACAGTTCTAATACAAACATACAAAGCAGTTAGGGGTGTACAGACCAAAAAGTTTCATTTTGTTTAGTTTTTCGTGTCATTTGGCGGATTTTTCATTTTGTTTTGGGGGAAATGTCATTAAAAATGTTCCCTATCGCTCAATAGTGCATGCTATGGGCAAATAGTACATACTATTAAGTGACAGTGTGCACAACTGAACATTACTAGTGCATGTGTTTATAGTGAGCACTATTAACAATAAATGGGAAATGATGCCTTTTGGGGCGGGGGGAGGTCTTTCATTTTCATTTGAGAATGACATGAAACAATAATAGAGAATTACTGACTGCACATCCCTAGTACTCATAGATTACCTAAAGAACACAGGAGGGATAAGTTCATGCCTTCTGCGCCAATGTGGACAATTGTCCTGTGAGGTATGATCCAATCTTGAGAGCTGTATACTTAGAAGGAAGAGTCAACTACAGCATGAGAAACTATCAAAAGTCTTGCTGAAATCTAAGTATATCACATCATGTGTTCTCTTCTGATCCAGTTCTGTGATCATCCAGTCAAGGAAGTTAATCATATTTGTCTGACCAGACCTACCACTAGTAAAACCATGTTCCTTGGATCCTATAATTCATTGGAACTGCCCTTGCCTCAGTTTTAGCAAGGATTTTATTACTTTACTCGCCACCGAGGTCTGACTAAGCAGTGTGTAATTCTCAGCCTCCTCTTCCCTTCCACTTTAGTGAAGAAGAATCACATCCACTGTCCAGTTCTCTGGGTCCACTCCTGACTCAGAAGGCACTTTGAAAAAGTCAGTCAAGGTCACCAAAACTTCCCTCAGTTCCTTCACAGAAATATTTGTTAAACCATTTTGCATTTCCTCTCCATATTTCTCCCCTTCACGTTTGAGTCTCATAATGCCACATTTGCACCTCTTCCTGTCACTAACATACTTTTAAAAAACAGTCGTCTCCTGCCATTTTACTGACTAGCTGTATTCTTCCATTTGCATTTTCACTTTCCAGACTACTTTCACAAGTTTTACTTTTTTCAGATGATGTTGTTAATCTTCCTGTTTCGGTAATATCTAGTAGTTTATGTACATTAACCTTTTCCTCTTTTCAACTTCCATTGAAAACCATAGTGATATCTCTTTTCTATATTATGTTTTATTTACTTTCCTAATAAATAAGTTCATTGCACGTAAAATACCTTTGCCTATTGCTTTTCTACTTCCCCTAGATGTTCTCATTTCACTAATGACTCCTTAAGGTACTCTCTCATCTTGACAAATAAGTTTTCCTAAAGTCTAGGGCTTTTTGCTTTTGAAACCACCATCACTGCCTCTGCTTTAATATTCATTCACACCAGCTGGTGACACTATGACATCAGAAACACTATTCACAAGCACCAGGTCTAGTATCACTCTCTCCCACATGGGTTCCATTACTAGCTGCCTGAAAAGTTTCCTCCCTTCGAGAATTCATCATCTCCTTACTTTAAACTGAAACCACAACTGGGACGTCCCCAATCAACATCTGGCAAGACTGATGTAGTCTAGCAATAGCACTTCCTCTTTCAAAGCGTAGCAGGATCCGCAGAAGTGTGCCATCTACATCCACAAAAAGGAACATTCTGGAGTTCCCTGCTCCTAAGTTGAACCCATCACATAAGGAAATTGACCCGTAGTAGTATTTTCACAGTACTACCAGAAAGCTATTTTGTGATAGCTGCTTGGGACAAGAGCAATTGGGCATTCCTTTTGCCCCTATTGACACTTGGACCCTTTAGGGTGAGTTAGGATCTGAGAGGATGGGTCAGCCCTTTTCTTTAGGAAAAGGTGGAGCTTTGAGTAAGGGACCTTAAAAATGTGTCAGCCCTATGTTGAGGCTGTGAAGGAGGGGATCACTAGGAAGTTGAGGACCCCCCCCCCCCCCCAGGGGATTGGGTCCAGGGGGGACTTCAGATTCAGGCTGGAGGGCCTTTAATTTTTGTTGGCTGCTTTGTGAAGTGACTGAAAGAACCAGCGGAGGGCAGGGACCACAGCCAAACACTATGTTAAAACAGGATAACTTTATTGGAGACCCTGTTTTAACATAGTGTTTGGCCGTGGTCCCTGCCCTCTGCTGGTCTTTCAGTTTACTCTCTTGTGGAAGGCCGCCGCCTCCTGGTTTCTGGGCTGCTTTGTGAAGGGCAAAACTTTTTTGACAGCTTGGGAAAGTGACTTCAGCTTGAGCTGTAGTTATTTTTCCCACAAAAACAGGTCTGTGAAGCTGCTTTCACAAGCTTGTTTTCACATTTGTTTGCATTATCGAGCTGCTATGCATGATTTTGCATCAAATAAACAATATTTTGTGCAAAACATTTGCTACCATGAAGTGGTTTGTGCTATTTTTTGCGTGGCGTGCAAGTCACTTCATAATTTAGCATGTTTGGATCCTTAGAGGCATGTTTACTAAAGGTTTCTAATGTATGTTAATAAAATTAAGATGTGTTAAGTGAGCACAGTCCTTCTATTTCTATGGGTGCAGTGACACTGTGTGTTACCGTTTAGTAAACAAGCTTCTCATTCTCTTATTCTGTATGCACATCGCGTTGAGAAAGTCTGTCTGGTAGCAAACCTGCTCAGAAAACTTTATGGAACTGGATAAAATTCAGAGTAGGGGGACACTGCTGAAAAGACAAATAGAGTTTTTGAAAATGGACCATATTGGACTTGGGGGTTCCTGAGAAATAAGCTTACCTCAAAACAATGGCCCACTGCATTTCTATGGGAGATGCAGTTTCAGGTTCTGCAACATAGAAACCATCGGGCCAATATTGAGCCATGGTGGTCAGTTTTTTTTTAAAAGCACCTAGCAATCGTGGCTAAAACTGAAACTGGATATTCAGCACCGGAACCCAGATATCCTTCAGCGTTGAATGTCTGAGTTCAGTGCCGATTGCCTTCAGTATCTGGATAGCAGAACTGCATAAAGTCAGGACAGCCTTTCACGTGTTCACTCATCTGGTTAGCAGAATGAAAATCGCTGCTAACTGATGAACTTTGTGCCCACCCTTGGACCACCCCAGAACTATCCGGACAGTGGCACGGTGGTTAGAGGGGATATTTAGCGTGGTTAGCAGGTCCTGTTAACCAGATAAACCCTTTTGAATATCAGCCCTCTTTATGTATTCATGTGTGTGTTTGTGTATTTAAACTTCTCCAGGAACAAGCAGGAAGTCAGTCCTCATATTTGGGTGACGTCGGCGCCGACGGAGCCCTCGTGAGGAGCAATTCCCCAGCTTTCAAGGAAAGCCTTTGGGATTACATTGCGCATGCACGGTCCCCTTCCCGCCCAAGGGTGCCATCTTGCTCAGTCTCCCTTTTTCCGTAGAGCCCAATGGACATGGTCCAAATTTCCTTGCGGAAAAAATGCATCAAATCTCCTGAAGATTCTTTTCTTCGGCCTGTTTCGTTTCCGGTTCCCCTTCCCGCCTCCGTCCGGTACACCGGTATCGAGTCCGGTCAGTATTTTTCGTTTTTTGTCCTTAGTGACTAGCGTTTGTGCCATTTTTCTTTTTCACTGGCAGCCCGGTCATTTGGCCTCCCATCGGACTCGCCAGGGTCCGAGCCTCGGAGAAGGTCTGCCCCTAGAGGATACACGGTTCTCTGAGTTCGTCAGGGACATGGCCAAGGCTTTGACATTCCTGGCGGACACTGAGGAGGAGCCTCGAGCCGAGGAGCTCAAGGCCCTCCATTATGATTTTCCCCCTCGGGAAGCCCTTAGGGTACAGGTTCTTCCGATGTTGGAATGGCTGATGTTCCGTTTGTGGGAGTCATCGGCCTCAATGCCGGTTCTCAGCAGGCGGGTCGATTGCATCTATCGAATCTGCAAGAGCCCTGGGTTCCAGAAGGCACAGCTGCCGCACAACTCCATGATTGTGGAATTGGCCATGCACAGACTGAAGAGCCAAAAAACGCACTCCTCGGTGCCTCCTGGCAGGGAAGCCGGGAACCTGGATGCCCTCGGCAGAAAGTGCTACCAGGGCTTGATGCTGTCCTGCCGTGTCCAAACATACCAGCTGTACATGGGCATGTACTTGCGGGACCTGGCAAAGGAGATTGCCGGGTTCTCAGCTGGCCTCTCCGAGGCACCCTTGCAGCGATTCAAGGCCTTGTCCACGGGGATTCGAGAGTGCTCAAAGTTTGTCTTGAGCAGCCTATGACTGCTTTGAGGCTTCGGCCCGAGAAGCCGCAGCTGGCATCGGGGCCTGATGCCAAGCATGGCTAATGTCGTCGGACCTAGAGCCATAGGTACAGGACAAGTTGGTCGATGTCCCATGTTGAGGTGACAACCTTTTTGGCAAACCCATGACTGAAAAGGCTGCTGAAATCAAGTCTGAGTACTTGACTCTGGACAAGACTGTCCAAAAAGACTTCTGCCCCTTCTAAAAAGAAGGGCTCGGGTAAAAAGCCCTTTTTCCCGAGGAAGGGTGCTGCTTACCGCAACTACCCCACTCACGAGGCCTCCCCGGCTCCTCACCAGGGGCAGCAGGCCAAGGGACAAGGGGCATGGTTCGCGTAAGCAGAAGACCCCCAAGCCCCAGGCATCAGCTCCTTCCCAGCCGGTAGGGGTTTTTGACAGCCACAGCATAGACTCTCTCCATCCAGGGGTGAGACTTGGCACAGGAGGAAGGCTGGCCCTGTACGCCCACAGGTGGCCAGCAATCACTACAGATACCTGGGTCCTACAAATAGTCCAGAAAAGCTACTTGCTCCACGTCAACCAGGTACCTCCCTCCTACTTCCCAGGGGAGCCTCTCAGACCCCCCCCCCCTCTACACAGGAACCTCCTCTTACAGGAGTTGGCCGGTCTTCTAGAGGATCAGGCGATGGAGCTGGTGCCCCACATCTTACAAAGGCAAGGCTTCTACTCCAGGTATTTTCTGATACCAAAGAGAACATGAGGCCTCAGGCCCATCCTCGACCTGCGAAACTTAAACAAGTTCCTGGTGAGGGAAAAGTTCAAGATGCTTTCCCTTGGAATATTGCTGCCTTACCTCCACCAGGGAGATTGGCTATGCGCCTTAGACCTGAAGGATGCCTACACTCACATCCTTATACATCCAGACCACAGACAATATCTCAGATTTGTAGTGGGAGGAAACCATTTTCAGTACAGAGTACTTCCATTTGGCCTAGCCTCTGCCCCCAGAGTGTTTATCAAGTGTCTGGCAGTGGTAGTGGCCTTTTTCAGGAACCAGGGAAGCTTCGTCTTCCCGTACCTGGACGACTGGTTCATCAGGGCCCTGTCGCCTCAAGAGGCCCAACAGGCCACAGCTCGCACTATGAACATACTGCAGCATCTAGGCTTTGTCATAAATCAGGCAAAGTCAACCTTGCTCCCCACACAGAGCTTAGAGTTCATAGGGGCGAGGCTGGACACCATTCAAGCAAAGGCTTACCTGCCAGAGGACAGGGCACAGAAGCTTCTGGAGCTAGTACACCAAATCAGCCACAAGTTTCAGATATTAGCAAGGCATTTCCTGCGCCTTCTAGGACACATGGCCTCCACAGTGCAGGTGACCCCAAACGCCCATCTCAACATGAGAACAGCTCAGTGGTGCCTCTGAGATCAGTGGACGCAAGCCACAGGGTGACTCCGAGACAGGATAAGGGTGTCCAAATGACTGCTGAAGTCTTTGGCCTGGTGGCTTCAGCCACCCAACCTGCTGGGAGGAGTGCCTTTCCAGCCTCCAGAGTACTCAAGAGTCTTGACAACAGATGCATCCCTGCTAGGCTGGGGAGCCCATTGCCAGGACTCATGCACTCAGGGGTTGTGGTCTCATCAAGAGAGGACACAACAAATCAACCTCTTAGAGCTCCGAGCGATACGCCTAGCTCTTGGAGCCTTCTGCCATGTTCTCTCACATCAGTATGTCTTGGTGCAGACAATCAGGTGGCTATGTTCTACGTGAACAAGCAGGGAGGGACAGCGTCCCGTATCTTGTGCCAGGAAACACTGGACCTCTGCTCCTTTGCCATCAGACAGGGTATGTCTATCAAGGCGGTTTACCTGCTAGGTCAAGTGAACGCTATAAAGAGATTTTTCCGTTCTCTGTTAGCTCCGATCACGAAAATATCAAAAATAGAACAAATGAATATATTCAAATTTCTTAATGAGGTCTCAGTATTATATTGGCTAGGTCTCGCAGACTAATCGCCTTAACGAGACCCTATGCCTATTCACATCAACGACCTCAAAATTACATGCAACAGTTCCTGTTTGTCAGCGAAATCATCTATATGAAAAAGATTTCTTCTAAGGTCTCAACTTGCTATTAAACTCCAAAAAGAACCTAATAGATCTTTTTGGCCTGTATCAATCACTTTTCTCGCTGATCAGGATCTTGTTGTGTCTTATCTCATTGTGTATACGGATCCCATCTTATCCTATCGTGTATACTGATCCCAACGTCACTCCCCGGCACCGCTTAGACGTTTCACAATGCTGTTTCGTCAGGGGATCTTTAAACTTCATCTACAAATAAAGAATGAAGAATAAAAGTGATCACACGCTATCCCTCTACTTTCCCTTAAACTAAAACTACCAAACTATGTTCACATATGTTAAAAACTACAACCTACCAGGTGATGCTGCCCACGTTTCCTCTCTCAATCCAAGAACCAACAATTACCAACACACTGCTGGTGGATCAAACGGTTCTGTAAAAACGCCGCGCATGTCCGATAGACTCTCCCCCCTCTCCTTTTAAAAGCCTCGAACCTCTTCCTTCCGACTACGTCACCCCCCTCCTTAAAGACATACCTTCCTATCGAATACTCTCAAAAACTGTTATCTGCTTACGTCCTCCGTAGTTTCTACCTGCCCTTGAATGATCTTCAGACTGTCATCTAATAGATAATGTTTATGCTCCACTCGAGCCGTCTCTATCCTCTGCCTTGTTTACCGCTTAATTTCTCCGCTCTACTAATTGTCCACAGCTTCCCCTGAAATACTACTCAGCCAATCATACACAAGCTGCCCATTCAACAAAATTATTTAAACCCCCCGGCACCACAGTGTCTAGTGTGTAAATTAACCTCTGCTCCTGTATGATCAGTGTCTGATCTAATGTCTTGCCCCCTCGGCCCTGTGCTACCTGAATCAAACATAAACATCTAAGTTGTGCAAATACATGATTTTTCTGTATGCAATGTGCCACCAAAGGAGCTTCAAGCACCTTGCAATGTAAGCGACTGCGGTGTTCTCTCATTCTTACTCGGAACGGTCTGATCGTTTTTCCCACATAGCACAAGCCGCATGGGCAGATAATTGCATACACTACATTGCGGGACCCGCATGTGGTCTTTTGTCTCAATGTGAAAACTGTTCCATGATATTCAAATACCGAAGTTTCTATCGTTAGTTCACAAATATCACAGCCTTCACACGGCTTATGACCCCCTGTCTGATTGAATGACTTGCCTACTCCGGGTAACACCGCTGGACTTACCCATTCTTTTAGATTCCGGTGCCTTTGCCAGACGCACCGAACTCGCTTACCCTGAAGCCCTGGCACTGCAGCAAGCACATTAGCATGTTTTCTAAATATTTTTTGAATTCCCGTGCTCAAAGGGGAATACTTTGAAATAAAATTAACACTGGTATCATCAAATTCTGTGGTCTCACTTTGGGGTCTCTTCTGTAATAAAGCTGCTCTATGATTATACAAAGCCTGGGAATATGCATGCTTAAGGAGCGATTCCGGGTATCCCCGTTGTCTAAAATCCCTCATTAACTGCTTAGCTCTCCGCTTATATTCTACCTTACTTGAGCAGTTTCGCCTAAACCTTAAGAATTGAGAGAAGGGCAATCCTTCCTTAAGGCGTCTGGGATGCATGCTGTCAAAACGTAAAAATGTGACCCTATCTGTGGGTTTTTTATAGATGGTAGTTTCCCAACCAACCGACCCCCGGGTGATACTAACATCAAGATATGTAAGTGTATGGCTATGATATGTGTGAGTGAACTTAATGTTCCTGTCACATGTGTCCAACCAAAGAAAGAAAGCCAGAAGAGACTCCTCTGTTCCTTTCCAGATCAGGAAGATGTCATCTATAAATCGTTTCCATATCACTATTTATAGATGACATCTTCCTGATCTGGAAAGGAACAGAGGAGTCTCTTCTGGCTTTCTTTCTTTGGTTGAACACATGTGACAGGTTTAAATAATTTTGTTGAATGGGCAGCTTGTGTATGATTGGCTGAGTAGTATTTCAGGGGAAGCTGTGGACAATTAGTAGAGCGGAGAAATTAAGCGGTAAACAAGGCAGAGGATAGAGACGGCTCGAGTGGAGCATAAACATTATCTATTAGATGACAGTCTGAAGATCATTCATGGGCAGGTAGAAACTACGGAGGACGTAAGCAGATAACAGTTTTTGAGAGTATTCGATAGGAAGGTATGTCTTTAAGGAGGGGGGTGACGTAGTCGGAAGGAAGAGGTTCGAGGCTTTTAAAAGGAGAGGGGGGAGAGTCTATCGGACATGCGCGGCGTTTTTACAGAACCGTTTGATCCACCAGCAGTGTGTTGGTAATTGTTGGTTCTTGGATTGAGAGAGGAAACGTGGGCAGCATCACCTGGTAGGTTGTAGTTTTTAACATATGTGAACATAGTTTGGTAGTTTTAGTTTAAGGGAAAGTAGAGGGATAGCGTGTGATCACTTTTATTCTTCATTCTTTATTTGTAGATGAAGTTTAAAGATCCCCTGACGAAACAGCATTGTGAAACGTCTAAGCGGTGCCGGGGAGTGACGTTGGGATCAGTATACACAATAGGATAAGATGGGATCCGTATACACAATGAGATAAGACACAACAAGATCCTGATCAGCGAGAAAAGTGATTGATACAGGCCAAAAAGATCTATTAGGTTCTTTTTGGAGTTTAATAGCAAGTTGAGACCTTAGAAGAAATCTTTTTCATATAGATGATTTCGCTGACAAACAGGAACTGTTGCATGTAATTTTGAGGTCGTTGATGTGAATAGGCATAGGGTCTCGTTAAGGCGATTAGTCTGCGAGACCTAGCCAATATAATACTGAGACCTCATTAAGAAATTTGAATATATTCATTTGTTCTATTTTTGATATTTTCGTGATCGGAGCTAACAGAGAACGGAAAAATCTCTTTATAGTGTCTGAAGAAACCGTTCAAGCAGTAAGGGCTTTTTGAATTATTGTGAGGTCAAGTGAATGGCCTATCAGACAAACTAAGCAGAATTCTTCAACCTCACGAATGGCAACTGAATCCGGAAGTGGCCCAGCAGATCTTCCTCTGCTGGGGACATCAGACCATAAATCTCTTCGCCAGCCCGCAGAATCATCAGTTGTCCAACTTTTGCTCCAGACAGCCACATCCCCAAAGGTTGGCTCCGGATGCTTTTCTGATGATCTGGTCTGTGGGCCTCCTGTATGCGTTTCCTCCCACGCCTCTGGTGGTCCGAACTCTGTTCAAAATCCTGCGGGACAAGGCCTTGGTCATCCTGGTAGCCCCCAGATGACCAAGACAACCTTGGTTCCTGCTTCTCCTCCAGCTGGCAGTTGAGACCCCACTCCCTTTGGGGACGAGGCCTGACCTCCTGTCCCAGGAGCAGGGCTCTATCTTACATCCCAACCTCAGGTCTCTCAACCTGATGGCATGGCTGCTGAAAGGGTAGTGCTGGCTCCTCTCCTCTTACCTAAGAACATAGAAGAAGTGTTACTGGCCTCAAGGAGGCAGTCCACTAGGAAAACCTATGCCTTCAAGTGGCGGAGGTTTGAGGTGTGGTGTAACCAACACAATGAAAACCCTTTCTCTTGCCTTGTACCAGTGGCGTTGCAGTACCTGCTTCACCTCTCTGACTTAGGCCTCAAGTCTAATTCTGTAAGGGTCCACCTGAGTGCTCTGTTAGCATATCACTGACCAGTGGAAGGACAACCTCTTTCGGTTCACCCCTTGGTGTCCAGATTCCTCAGAGGTCTACTTCTACTAAAACCCCCCAGTTTATCCTCCGGCGACCGAGTGGGATCTGAATGTGGTCTTGCAACAGCTTACTCGCCCACCTTTTGAGCCGATGTCCGCTTGCCATCTGCGCTTCCTCTACTGGAAGGTACTCTTCCTGGTGGCACTCACATATGCCAGGCAAGTGAGTGAGCTACAAGCTCTGGTTTCAGAAAGACCGTACACACGGTTTTATAGGAACAGGGTGGTCCTACGCACCCACACCAAGTTTCTCCCGAAAGTGGTCTCTCCGTTCCTACTGTCCGATTCCTACTGTCCTTGGAGAACACCTGTTACAGGTGAGTAACTACGCTTTCTGCTTAATGCCTTCCTGTACATACATTCAATGTTGTTTACACATTGTCTTTACAATATCCAAAATAGCAAATACATTTCAATACAACAAACACAATTGACTCTGTGTACCTACATTCAACTGTGCAAGTCATCATATACCCAGAACTGATGGGCTAAAAAAAATAAGTTGAGACGTGCATACTTATAGTGTGATAAAATTTTGTTTTGCCCCTTCCTCTATTTGCAAACTCATGCATAGCTGTGAGGCTGGGGGTGTGAAGAGTCATGGTAAAGTTTGACTCATTATGGTAGCAGGGATTGTAGAGCTGTATGAAGCATCTCTGAGTGGTGTCATTATTCTGAGAGTGCTGTGATGTGGGTCTGGGAGTGTGCATGTGGTATGGGGATTGTATGTGTCCGTGTGTGTGTAGTAGGGAGTGTGTGGGGTGGAGGTAGAGTTTGTATATATGTATGTGATACAGGGGTGGGGAATGTCAGTGGGTGTGAATGTGTATGTAGTGTTGAGGTGGAGTGTATGTGCGCTGTGGGAGTGGGAGGGTTGTGTATGCTCATGCATGTGTGATGCAGGGGTGTGGGGAGTGTGTATGTAGTGCAGGAATGAGTGGGTTTGTGCATGCGCAGGTATGTGGTGTGGGGGTGTGGGATTGGGGATGTGCATCTTAGCATATAGACTTTATAGGCCCTTAATCCCATGCATTCTTCTCCTCAAACACCCCCCCCCTTTTTGCACCCTTCTCTCCCCTCTTTCTCCTTCCCCCTTCAGCACCTCTTCTCCTTCCAATTCTGCTCATCTCCTAGTGTCTCTCTTCTCTTCCTTTTATCCCCATCCTTGCCCCACCCTGTTCCAGCACCTTGTCTCCCTCCCCTCCCTCAATTTGTAACCTTTTTTCTTGGCCTCAGGATGCAGGGAGGGTCTGCAGCATCTTTGCCAGGGGGCTGTGCTGCAGTGACCATCTTCCTTGCTCTGCCAGTGGGGGAGAGGTCCTGCTGACAGCACTCATCTTTGCAATGGTCACAGCCTCTAGCTTTTCATCTGCTGGTGGGATATGAGGGTCCTCGCAAGCACATTAAACTTATCACCTGCCTGCTTTTTTATTAATTTTATTATGGACATTTAGTGGTATGTTTACTAGCTGGGTTGACTGTTATGTGCTATTTGTAACTAGGTCCTATGTTATTCAATGGGACCTAGTTACAAATAGGCCAGCTTAGTAAACATACCCTTTATATTCCTCTTCAACTTCACAGCTCAAGCCAGATTCCAGAAAAACAGGATATATATAAATCAAATAAAACAAAAGATAATCATTCTCTAAACATAAGTACCTAACTATGTTACATAAAAGTCAAAAAATACATCTTCTGTCGATTAAAAATATAAAATAAAACTTCTTGCAGGTAGATGTCTGAATTCAAAATTCACTTCAGTCTTGATAAATATTCTTGAAACAACAAAGTCTTTACTCTATAGAACTGAAGATAGGAAGTCTGTTCCTGCAATTCTAATGGGAGTAAATTCCACATTGTATGGCCCAGTCCATCAATGATTTCTTTTTTTTTCCTGTAAATATCAGGACCTTGCTGATGGTAAGGCCAACCTAATTTCCTTCCTTGATTGTAATAAATGACTAGGTATAGACAATGTAATAAGCAAACTAAGATAATCTCAGGCCATACCCTGTAAAGATTTAAAAATAAATGATAAAAGCTTAAATAAAATTTGTGCCCCTATGAGAAACCAATGTAGTTTAATCAAAAAAGGTGGGGTCCACCTAGAACAAACCTTGCTGCCACATTCTGTAAGGTTTATAGCCTCTGATGTTGTCCATCGGGCAAACCCATTAAAACAACATTACAATAATTCAGATTGGGGTGTACAACAGCCTGTATCACAGATTGTACTGTAAATGAGTCCCCTCCAAAAAGGCTCGAAGTAGTCTAATAGTTTGCAAATTAAGAGCTTTCTGTACTAAAACTGACATGACTCCATGGTTAACCCAGAATCAATAATGATCCCCAGAATGTTAGAGAGGGCATTGAGTCAGAAGGGATTAAAGTTTTGCAGGAAACAAAATTTGCTGTAGAATCTCTATGGATTGAAATTCCATGTAAAAAGGGGAAGGCGATGGCAGTGGGGGTGTACTATCGACCACCGGGCCAGAATGAACAAATGGATGATGAAATGCTCAAAGAAATCAAGGAAGCTAACAAAAGTTACAGCGCAGTAATAATAATGGGTGATTTCAAATACCCCGGTATCGACTGGGTCAGTGTCATGGCAGGACATGCTAGGGAGATAAAGTTCCTAGATGACATAAATGACTGCTTCTTGGAGCAGCTGGTTCATGAACCGACCACAGGGGAAGCCATATTAGACTTAGTCCTTAGTGGAACACCAGATCTAGTGCAAGAGATAAGGGTGTTGGGACCACTTGGCAATAGTGATCATAGCATGATCGCCTTTGATGTAATTAGTGGAGGAGGGATAGTACGGAAATCCACAGTACTACCTTTTAACTTTTGAAAGGGAGACTATGATAAAATGAGGAAAATAGTTAAGAAAAAACTAACAGGAGCAGTTGCAAAGGTTAAAGACTTACATCAAGCTTGGGTGTTGTTGAAAAATACTATCTTGGCAGCCCAAACCAGCTGTATTCCACGCTTTAAGAAAAGTGGAAGGAAGTCCAAAAAACTGCCAGCATGGTTTAAAGGTGAGGTCAGAGAGGCTGTTGTTGCCAAAAAAGCATCTTTCAGGAAATGGAAAAAAGAGCCAAACGACGAAACCTGGAAACAGCACAAGCACTGTCAAGTCAATGCAAGGAATTGATAAAGCAGGCAAAGGGAGAATTTGAGAAGAAGCTTGCTGCGGAAGCAAAAACGTGAAATAAAGACTTTTTCAAGTACATTCATAGCAAAAAACCTGTGAGAGAGTCAGTTGGTCCATTAGATGATAGAGGAGGTAAAGGGGCACTAAGAGGCGATAAGGCGATAGCGGAGAGACTGAATGAATTCTTTGCTTCGGTCTTTACTGAGGAAGATGTAGGGATGTTACCCATGACTGAAGTGGTATTTAAAGGTGCGGAAGAATTGAAAGAAATATCGATACATCGAGAAGATGTATTACAATTATTAGATACTGAAGAGTAGCAAATCACCTGGGCCAGATGGTATACATCCAAGGTTGTTGAAAGAACTGAAATATGAGATTACAGACCTGCTATTAGTAATCTCTGAACTATCATTAAAATCATCTCTAATATCTGATGATTGGAGGATCGCCAATGTAACACCAATTTTTAAAAAGGATTCCAGGGGTGATCTGGGAAACTACAGACCGGTAAGCCTCACGTCAGTACCGGGAAAAATGGTAGAAACCATCATAAAGAATAAAATTACTCAGCATGTAGATAGTCATGGCCTAATGGGAGACAGCCAACATGGCTTTAGACAAGGAAGATCTTGTCTTACTAATCTGTTATGTTTTTTTGAAAGAGTGAATAAACAGGTGGACAAAGGTGAGTCGGTTGATACAGTGTATCTGGACTTTCAGAAAGCCTTTGACAAGGTCCCTCATCAGAGACTTTTGGCAAAACTAAAGAGTCATGGGATAGGAGGCAGTGTACTGCTGTGCATCAGTAACTAGTTAAAAGATAGAAAGCAGAGGGTTGGACTAAATGGCCAATTTTCCCAATGGAGAAAGGTGAATAGTGGTGTATCCCAGGGATCAATGCTGGGTCCTCTGCTTTTTGACATATTCATAAATGACCTGGAAAGAGTGGAATAATGAGTGAGGTTATCAAATTTGCAGATGACACAAAACTATTTAAAGTTGTTAAAACCCAAGAGGATTGTGGAAAATTGCAAGAGGATCTTGATAAATTAGAAGACTGGGCATCAAAATGGCAGATGAAATTTAATGTGGACAAGTGCAAAGTTATGCACCTAGGGAAGAACAACCCAAACTATGGTTACACAATGCAAGGTTCCACATTAGGAACCACCACCCAGGAAAAAGATTTAGGCGTCATTGTGGATAACATGTTAAAACCCTCGGCCCAGTGTGCAGCGGCAGCCAAGAGAGCAAATAGAATGCTAGGTATCATAAGGAAAGTAATGGAAAATAAAACAAGATATTATAATGCCTCTATATCGTTCCATGGTGAGACCGCACCTTGAATATTGTGTGCAATTTTGGTCGCCATATCTTAAAAAGGTTCTCACTTGGTTTGCAGCTTGTCGTGCTGTGAGGGCTTGCGTGCATCAGTGATGCTGAGAGCTAAACTATCGGTAGTTTAACTACTGGCAGGGTCTCCCAAGATGGTCAGGTCTCAGCTGAGGTGCCAGACCAAGACAAACCACCCATCTGGGCAGCAGCAGAATGGGACAGTGTTGACGGCAGAGGATCACATTTTTGTGACAACGGCAACAACACCAAACTTAAACTGTGCGGAAGAAAGGCCCGGCAATCTACTTCTGTATCTTGCCATGAAAACACAATGGATAGTTACAACAAAACAAATTGTGCTATGGTGCTGGAAGATGAGACCCCCAGGTCAGAAGGCACTCAACTAGCTACTGGGGAAGAGCTGAAGACTTTTCAGAGTAAAGCCAGCATTTATGATGTGGTTGGATCAAAGCCCTCGGGAAGTCTGACTGCTGATGTAGCTGCGCATGAAATGAGAGTCAGAAGCTGTAAAGATGTCTTACACATTGGAACATGGAACGTACGAAGCATGAACCAAGGGAAGTTGAAGGTGGTAAGAATGAAATGGAACGTGTACAACTTGATCTGTTGGGTGTCAGCGAACTGAAATGGACTGGCATGGGGCTCTTTGCATCAGATGATCACATGGTCTACTACGCTGGAAATGAAAGACAAAGAAGAAATGGTGTTGCATTTATAATAAAGAAGAAACTTGCAAGAACTGTAATGAAATACAATGCAGTCAGCGAACGCTTAATCTCTATTCGTCTATGAGGATTGCCTATCAACACAACTATAATTCAAGTATATACCCCAACAACAGCTGCAGAAGAGAATGAAATTGAAGAATTCTATGAACAAGTACAAGATGAAATTGACAGAACATGCAAACAGGATATCCTGATAGTCATGGGTGACTGGAACACAAAAGTTGGCAACAAAGAAGAAGGCAAAGTAGTTGGAAAATATGGACTTGGCAACAGAAATGAAGCTGGAGAAAGACTGATAGAATTCTGCAAGACCAATGATCTATTCATCTCAAACACCTTCCTCCAGCAACACAAGCGGCGACTGTACACATGGACATCACCGAATGGATTATATAAAAATCAAATTGACTACATATGTGGAAGTCAACGATGGAAAAGCTCTGTAACATCAACAAAGACAAAACCTGGAGCTGACTGTGGTACAGATCATCAACTACTAGTATGCAAACTCAAGCTAAAGTTGAAAAAGAGCAAACCACTCATGAATGCAGCAAAATATGACCTTGAGAATATACCACTCGAATTTAAAGACTGCCTGCAAAATTGATTTGCTGCTTTAGATACAAATGACAGAGCTCCGGAAGAGTTATGGAATGACATCAAGAAGGTTGTGTTGGAAGAAAGCGAGAAGTCTCTACAAAAGGTGAAAAATCAAAAATGGCCAAAATGGATGACGGAAGAAACTCTGAAAATTGCCCAGAAACGCAGAGAAGCTAAAGCCAGAGGAGAAAGAAAGACAATCACAGAACTCAACAGAGATTTCCAACGTGCAGCAAGACAGGACAAGGAAAAGTACTACAATGACACTTGCAACGAAATAGAAGCAGAAACTATTAGAGGAAGAACAAGATCGGCTTTCCTAAAGCTACGAGAGTTAAAGAAAAAGTTCCAGCCTCAAATTGGAATGTTACAAGATGCTCAAGGTTCTATGTTGAATGATGCTGAGAAGATCAAGAAAAGGTGGAAGGAATATACAGAGTTTTTATATGATAAAGATCAAGTGGACCAACAGCCATTTCAACCTGTACCTTATGATCGGGAACCATTGGTGATGAAAGAAGAAGTTGAAGCAGCATTGAAAACCTTATCAAAGAACAAAGCACTAGGCATTGATAGCATTCCCATAGAAGTATTGTAGCAATCTGATGCAGCTGTTACCATACTCACAAGACTCTGCCAAGAAATATGGAAGACAACATCATGGCCAACTGACTGGAAAAGATCTGTGTTTATACCAATATTAAAGAAAGGTGATCCAACTGACTCTGGAAATTATCGCACAATCGCTCTGATCCCACATGCCAGCAAGAGTCTACTGAAAATTATTCAAAAGAGACTACAGCCATACCTGGAACAAGAACTACCTGAAGTGCAAGCAGGGTTCAGGAAAGGGCGAGGAACGAGAGACATCATTGCGGATGTGAGATGGATCCTTGAAAAGACTAAAGAATACCAAAAGTATATCTATTTGTGCTTTATCGACTATAGCAAGGCTTTTGACTCTGTAAACCATGAGAAACTCTGGGCCACGTTAAGAAGCATGGGTATACCAGAACACCTGATCGTTCTCTTGCGCAATCTGTACATTGATCAAGAAGCAACAGTTCGAACGGAACAAGGAGAAACAGAATGGTTTAAAATAAGCAAAGGTGTAAGGCGAGGCTGCATACTTTCCCCCTACCTGTTTAATTTATATGCAGAACAAATCATCAGAGAAGCAGGATTGTATGAAGACAACAGAGGTGTGAAGATTGGTGGAAGACTCATCAACAACCTTCGCTATGCTGATGATACCACATTACTGGCTGAAAGTGAAGATGATCTGAAACATTTGCTTCTCACAATCAAAGAACATAGTCTCAAAATGGGCCTGCACCTTAATGTAAAGAAGACAAAGATCATGACAACTGGCATAATCAACAGGTTCATCGTTGAAGGAGAAGAAATTGAAATTGTGAACAACTTTAACCTACTTGGATCAACTATCAATAAAGAAGCAACAAGCAGTCAAGAAATCAGACGACGCATTGCTCTTGGCAGAATGGCTATGAAAGACCTAGATAAGATTCTCAAGAGCAGAGATGTCTCTCTCCATACAAAGATTTGACTTGTTCAAGCCATGGTATTTTCAATAACATCATATGGATGTGAAAGCTGGACAGTGAAAAAGATAGACAGGAAGAAATTTGATGCCTTTGAATTATGGTGCTGGCGGCGAATACTGTGTATACCATGGACTGCCCGAAGAACATACCAGTCGGTACTAGAGGAGATCAAACCTAAGCTTTCTTTAGAAGCTCAGATGACAAGACTTCGACTTTCATACTTTGGACACATCATGCGAAGAGAGAGATCATTAGAGAAAGACATTATGCTTGGCAAGATAGAAGGTCAACGCAAAAGAGGAAGGCCAACAATGAGATGGATCGATACAATAACAGCAGCTACGGGTACCAGTCTGTCAACAATGAGCCGCCTGACTGAAGACCGAACACAATTTAGGATAGCTATCCAGAGGGTCGCCATGAGTCGACTCCGACTCGACGGCACTTAACAACAACATCTTAAAAAGGATATAGAGTTATTAGAAAAGGTTCAGAGAAGAGCCACCAAAATGGTAAAGGGGATGGAAGGATACTCCTATGAAGAAAGGCTAAAAAGGTTAGGGCTCTTTGACCTGGAAAAGAGACGACTGAGGGGAGATATGATAGAAGTCTATAAATTAATGAACGGAGTGGAACGGGTAACCGTAGATCGATTGTTTACATTATCAGAATATAGAAAGACTAGGGGACATGCAATGAAGCTACAGGTAGACTATTTAAGACTAATAAAAGAAAATATTTTTTCACGCAATGTGTAATCAAACTCTGGAATTTGTTACCGGAGGCTGTTAGTATAGCTGGGTTTAAAAAAGGTTTGGACAAGTTCCTGGAGGAAAGGTCCATAAACCATTATTAAGAAGGGACCCAGGATATCAATGCTTGACCCAGTACAAGCATTGTGGAACCTGTGTCTTTTGGGGAAACTGCTAGGTACGTATGACCTAGATTGGCCACTGTTGGAAACAGGATACTGGGCTTGATGGACCTTGGCCTGACCCAGTATGGCATATCTTATGTTCTTATCTTAATCTCATTACTAAGGGGGATCTTTAATCTTGCAGTTGTAGGCAGAACCATTGGAGAAGTTAAATTCTGTCTACCCATCCATAAAATTTGTCTCTTTTGGGTTAATTTTTAAATCATGCTAGTCATCCAATTCTGTAAATTTGAAAAACACCCATCTATATAATCGTAGGTTTCTTGCAAAGTTGTCTTCATAGGGATGACTACAGTAATAGCTGTTCTGCCCCCACAGTCGTGGGTCGGTGCACGCTTTCATTGTATTATGTATTGTTGCCAGCAAGCAGCTTATGTATGTCTGTGATCCTTGCTCCTATATGTTTACTAGGTGCATGTGACCCACCCCCTCCAGTCTCCTTAGTACCTGCCTGACTTCATGCCTTACTATAAGTGTATTCTGTAATCTCTTTCGGCTATTGCAGTTCCCTCTGGACTTTTGGGTAATTTCCTTACACCCACTTCCTTCACTGCAGACTCTCCATTTGTGGAAGGATGCAAAGCTCTACAGCCTTCTTCTTTTCATTAAATTTCTTCCCCCTTGATTTGCATCACCCTTTTACTGCACAAATTACTTGCATCCATTTATATGTCCTATTTCACTATTTCCTCAGCATTTCAACCTGTTCCATTTTGTTTCCAGACATTCAGACAGCTCCATAATCCATCCTCATCCTTAATTCAGATAGATCCAGCATGCTACATGTCTAACCAGGATTGTAGCATCTTCTGTTTCAGCTTATTTATTTTACTTGCTACAATAAATAGTTGTATTGTAAGAGACTGATCTTTCCTTGGATGCAACTTGTGTAACTGCCTGTATGGTATTGTCAGAAAATGCTGCATGAGCACAGGATACTAAATTCTAGAGATAAGTTTATTCTACTACTACTAATCATTTTGTATAGCGCTACAAGGCATACACAGTGCTGTAAAGGCACATGTAAAAGACTCTCCCTGCTCATCAGAGCTTACAATCTAGTTAAGACAAACAGCTGGCAAGAATACATCTAGGAATAAGGTAAGAAAACACATTCTGGAGCTGAGGTGCCAAATAACAAAAGACACTGTATTGTTTACATTCTAGATAAATAGCTATAGGAGTAGGAAGGTAGTTAGTACTGCTGGGTTGTGAAAAAGGGTCAATTAGTGGTTTAGGGAGCTAATAAAGTTGTCAAGTACACTGGGAAGACTGTTTCCAATGCTCGGTAGCAAGTAGAATTTTAAACTGCACCCAAAAGAAGATTTAAAAGCAGTGATATTACTTCATCAAATTTACGTATTCTAAAGAGAAGTCTAGCGGCTGTAGCCTGGATGAACTGTAATTTCCTAAGAGAAGCTAACCGCAAGCCTCAGAGACAATTACAGTAGTACTGAGTGTACTGTTTAGAATTCTACTTGCTTACCAGGGTATTTTGTTTGGATTAATGAGAGAAACAGGATTTAGATCACCATAAGGGGTGGCTGGTTACTTTGCTAGCTGCCATCTAGAAGGACTAACATTGTGCCTGCCTGCTTGCTCTGGCACCTTTGTGGACAGCTGCACTTCATCCGAGGGCCCCATAAAACCGTGCTGAATAGAGAGTGTGTTTGGGAGCTGGTTACCTTGCTGCCTGCCACCTAGATAGACTCTAACTCCAAATCTCCGAAAATATGGGTACTCTGTGAAACAAATCCACCCAAAGAGTCACCTTATATAAAAGGTTTATACAATAGGATGCCCCGGTAACCATTAACAACACTCATATTATTGCACAAGAAAAATATATAATGGTGAATGGAGGACCTCAGTTGGGAAAACCCCACCTCTTAAAGCAGTATTGCAATGGCTGCTGGCATTATACAAAACCCGCCTTTCTCATTCATCGGTCCCCATTCATCAACAGTGCTTTCCTTTTTGATATTTTTTAAACAAATAAAATCAGTCGCAGAGTGCATGAAAACAATAGTGCTGTAAATAACATTGTAGAAAGTGCTAAACATCCAGCAAATAGAATTGAAAAACACAATTCTCCAAAGTAGCCATTTAGCTGTATAAATTTAGTACCATTGTAAATCGCTCTGATAGCATTGAAAGTCAAGATTTGGAACTAGAATACCAAGTTCTCTCTCGATTGAGTTTCACCAGGATTAAACTTCCACGACTGCTCCCGGAGAAAGCTAATACAGCACGGGTCCATAATAATGGTGCCAAAGGTAGAAATATCCCCTTCCTGGTTTTTAAAGGAACCTCCACCAATGACATTCAAGGCATAATCACATCATACAGAGTCTCTCAGATTTTTTTTAAAGGGATCACAGTACAGAAAACCATTCCACTTCCTCATTTAAACCATTAGGTTGTAGACTGTTCAGTCTATAAATCCAGCGTTGCTCTAAATGGGCTAGCAATGTTTCCTTATTACCAATATTGAAAGTTGAAATGCAGTCAATGACAAACCCTCGCATGTCCTCCCATTTATGTGTACACACCAACCGGGATTTGTGTTCAATCGGACAAATTTTTAGCATGTGGTATGTTCTGTCCACATAGATCATAGTGCACAGGCAAATGATAACATTATCGCCCAAGCAGTGCGACAGTCGGTGATATGTTGCAATTGATATGGATGCTCCCTGTCTGGATGTCAGTCCAGGTAGTTATTGAAAGTGAGATTTCAAACATACTACATTGACCACAGATACACTATGGACTGCATAATTAATATCAGAAAGTATAAGATAATCTCTCAAGCTTCTCTTCCGAGTATAAGCTATACAAGGACCACTGGGAAATATCCAGTGTAAAATTAAAATATGCCAATGAGCATAGATGCTCTGTGCTAATGACTTAGCTCCTTCAGTGTACCGTAGTACAAATATATGCTTATCCATGGAAGGGCAATCACATTTAGTTAATAGTAATTCCCTGTTAACAAACCGGGCTCTCAAGTAAGCTACATGTATGACCCAGTCAGAGGGAGCCAGTGAGATCCGCAGCCCTGCTCACCGGCTCACCTCTGCACAGCTGCAGGAGTAAAGGGTGCCATTTTCCTTTGCTCCTGCTGCTGTGATAAGTTGCAGATACCGACAACGCTGAGTTCCTGGAGGTAAAGCTGAAGTAGGACGCTGACAAGCTCTGTGTGAGTCCAGCGGAATGACAGTTTGGAGCTAAGTACTTTTGCATTTTTCAGACTGCTGGGACTTTTGCAGTGAAAGTGTTTGTGTAGGTTGGGCTGTTTAGTGTATATTGTAGATACATAGGGGTCTATTCTGAACCATGAATAGTGGGATGGACAACTCAACGGGAAGACCATCCCCGCTATTCATGCAGGCTGTAGCTCTCGACTAACTTCCGCACCGGTTGTGCGGGGAAGTTAGTTGGGGGCAGGAAAGAGGAAGCCTGGGGGCAGGGAGCGGGCGGTCGCTGGCCCTGGACATAGAGGGCTGATTCTAATGTCATCCCTGTACGTCCAGGGCCAGCGAAATGGCCGGGAAAGTTATTCCATCTCCGAGGTGGATAACTTCCCTGGACATGTTTTTTTTCTCACAGCTAGGGTTGCCAACTGGCCGGTTTTCAGCCAGCCTGGCCGGTTTTTCCATGGCCAGGCTGACTGCCAGCACAGATGTAAAACCGGCCATTGAAAAGCCGTTTTTTTGCTCTGGCCGCAAGATCGGGAGCAGCCAGAGAAAAAAAAATGGCTTTTCTCCCGACGTCCATGGCGCGGACGCGATTCCCCATGGCAGTGCAGCCGCTGCTTCTGCTTTGTACAGAGCAGCGCCTGTAGTACACTTACTTTGAAAAGTAAAGACAAACTGTGTGAGAAGCCCTCCGGTCATTGCAGCGCCTGAGGAAGTGATGTCATAGGGGGCAAGCTCCTCACAGGTTGTCTTTCCTTTTCAAATTAACTTTAGCTGCAATAAAGTTAATTTTAAAAGGAAAGACAACCTGTGAGGAACCCGCCTCCATTGACATCACTTCCTTGGGCGCTGCGATAACTGGAGGGCTTCTCGCAGGTTGTCTTTACTTTTCAAAGTAAGTGTACTGCAGGCGCTGCTCTGTGCAAAGCAGAAGCAGTGGCTTGGGAAGGGGGGGGGTGGTGGTGTGAGTGACCCAGCAGGGGAGGGGGGGTGAGTGAGTGACCCAGCAGGGGAGGGGGGGTGAGTGAGTGACAGGGGGGGGGGTGGGTGAGTGAACCAGCAGGGGAGGGGGGTTGGTGTGAGTAAACCAGCAGGGGAGGGGGTGAGTGAGTGAACCAGCACTGAGGGGAGGGGGGTGAGTGAATTGTTGGTAATTTTTGTGGGTGGGGCAGGGCAGGGCAGGGGTGGGACTGGGGGTGGAGAATGAGTGGAGCATGGCGAGCCACAGGTGTCGGGTTTTTCTCAGTGAAAAATTTGGCAACCCTACTCACAGCCCTGGGCACAGAAGGAGCAGGGGGGCCAGGGTTTATTCCCTGCAGCCCGACCCTGGCCTTAGGAGGCCAGATCGGGGGTTGGGCTTTGGGGAATAAACCTTTTTCTGTGGTGGCCGGCATCACGGCTTTTCAATGGAGCCACAGTGCCATGGCAACCTGACGCCATGGCGCCACGGCTCCATTTAAAAATCTGACTGAGCTATCCGGGCAGTGCCTATATTTGGAGGCCGGGACTGAATCGCAGTCCCAGTCTGCATTCACAGGCCTGATCGCGATTCTGATCCTGTGGAGCTAGACGTGCCCCACGGGATCAGAATCACGATCCCCTTTGTATGTCCAGCTCAGACCGGACTACAAAGGGGATGTTCGTGCGAGACAGATTCAGGCCTATATTGTATTGTTTTTGTATGATGTAAATGGTGTGCTTTTTTGTATGGTGGTAATATATGATAAAGTTTTATATTTTTGAGCATATTATCTGATATGTTTTGTATAGTGATTTATAGTGAGTATTGAAAAAGATTTTTTGTGTTTGGAGTGTGGTTTTGTGTGAGAGGTTTTTTGGCTCTCCCTCTGCAGTGTGGTGCCTGCTTACTCCGGCACCTCCGTGAACAGCTGCACTTCACCCAAAGGCCCCATAAAACTAGGCTGAAGTGTGTTTGATAACTGGTTGCCTTGCTGCCTGCCAACCAGAAGGACTAACATTGTGCCTGCCTGCTTGTTCCAACACTTCCATGGACAGATTCTTCTCCCGAGGGCCCCATAAAATCCGGGCCTTCTGCAGCGCACGGCTTTCAGGTGCACAGCCGTGGGCATGCACCAAGGGGCGTGCAACAAGGGGCTTGATCTGTACCTTGGGAGTCTCTTAGGAATTGATGTGCAAGGAGAGGTGAGCTTTATTTCTATTATCTCTGGAAGCTTGGGATGCCAGGGAAGAGGAAATCTAGGGGTAGTAAGCAGGCTGTTGTGAGCTCAGTTTCATCTGGACCCATGGACAAGCATTTAGTACCTAAGGACAGTTTATTGGGGCAGGCTACGATACAGGTATCCTCCTTGATGGAGCTTAAGAAAGCCCCCTCAACTAAGTGGACTCCTCCTTGACCCTCTTTGCAAACCAGTTCTCCAGTTGATTCTGCAGAGCCAGTCCCTGTATTGGAAGGATCTGATATTGTTACTGCTTATTTAATTGGCAATGTTACTTTCAGTCTCCTGGTTCCCAGGTTTCATTGAAGGATGTATTGTAAATAGTAACATGCACTGAGAAGATTCTTACTTCAATTTTCTTCATCTGTGGGACTTTTCCCAAGAGATTGTTGCAAAGTTTAAGCAGGTTGATGTCCACTTGGAGGCTGTGAGAAAGAAAAGTCTCTACACTGGACTTACAGGTGGCCTCCCTGAATTCAGTGGGTATGTCCACTATTAAAAATAGTTTGGTGATACACCACAAGTTAGAATCCTTAGAAAATACTTTTCGTAGTAAACATTGGAGGTTTTTAATTTTCCCACAACTCATTTGCTTTCATCTGAGATCCTTTTAAGAAAATACTTTAAAGAAATCTTATTGTTGACGAATGCTGATGATATTCTGATTTCTAAGATGCATTAGGTACCTAATAAGCTTGTTAGGATGTCCTCAGCGCAGGAAGTTGTGGATGCATTGATAACTAAACCTGATTGAAGTCTCTCTGCTTTCATAGAAGTCTCCCAGGATGTCATTAATTTTAAAGCCACTTTGGTGGTTTCTTTTCTTAATGACTCCAGCAAAGCTTTAATCTTAAAAAGTTACTTTAAGTTTAAGGACTCTACTTTTGCACCACAACAAAAAAAAATATTTCCTGATATCTCTAAGGCGACCCAAGTGAGACGGAAAGCTTTTCTTTCCCTTAAGTCGTGAGTGCTGGCTTTGTCCGGTACCTTTTACCTAAGATTTCCCTGCAAATGTTTAATAACATTTAAGGGGGTAAGATATGTGTTTCTAGACCCTTCTCACCTGGAGAAGCTTCTGATAGACAGGGAGATTACTGTTCTTCAGGTCTAGGTGCATTGGAGGGTTGATAGCACCATGGGGTTTGGCATTATGCTGGAGTGAAGAAATTTGCAGCTTTGATTCTGTGGCATTGTTTGGCCAGTACTTCTCCTCTTTAATTTTTCTTTCTGGATTTTTGTGCTCCCCCTGATATAGGCTTTGTATTCCTTTTATCTCCAGGAACAAGCAGGAATGTAGTCTTTACATATGGGTGATGTCGGCACCGACAGAGCCCACGCAGGAACGCTCCCCCGCGTCCTATAGGAAAGCTTTTGGGAACATCCCACTGCATCTGTGCTGCTGCCTTTCCACCTTTCCAACTCTCCCTATTCAGTTTTTTATTTTCCGCGGAGCCGACAGGGAGCAATTCCTGTCACTGCAGAAAATCTTTTCTTTTTTGTAGTGCGTCTGCCTTCCCGTCTGCCAGCACCGGTATCTTCGGTGTTCTTTTCTTCTATTTTTCTTGCTAAAAAAAAAGAAAAGGTTATTCTTGGAGGGTCTTTGCACCATTTTGGGTCTTAGGCGCCTTTGTTCCTCAGAATGGAGAAACCAACTAGTGGTTTCAAAAAGTGTTCCAAATGTAACAGTACCATTTCTGCTACTGACACCCATGACTGATGTTTTAAATGTTTGGGACCAGACCATTCACTGTCAGAATGTCTCCTTTGCAGAAAGATGAAAAAGAGGGGCCTGCAGAATAGAGCTGTGAAACTCTGCACCCTCTTTGCCTCGGATGCAAGTTCCGTTGCATCAACATCGTCCAGGGCTTCATCTTTCTCCCACGGATCTCGGGTAACGAAACCCAGGTCTTCTTCGAAGACTGGTCAGTCCCCAAAGGGTAGATCTCCTAAGCATTGAGATGCTTTAAGCTTTTCCCTAGAGAAGAATACACTGCCCAAACAGCCCCGGCGGGAGGTCTTTGCCTCCAAAGCATTATCGGGGTCCCAAGATGTTCCTGAGGTGTCCACCTCTGGAGAGCTCTTGGTGCTGTGTTCTGGGGTCGTGGCCCACTGTTCGGGTACTGATACCCATGCATTGGCGGGCTCCATGGATCAACATATATCCTAGCCATTGAGCGGAGTCTTGTGGCATTGCTGGTGGCCTCGGTACCACTAAAGCCCCTGCAATTGGTTCCGCAGCCATCGGTACTGGAATATCGACCATTGCACCGCTCTCCACGCTACCAACCATGCCGGCCCTGGAATCAGTCTCTGGCATTGAGGGTCCGGTACCAAGGCATTCCAATGCTGATTTCAATCGGTACCATCGTCGGGCCGGGCGGGAGCACCCAGCCCATCGATACTTCAAGTCGTCTAATTCCGATTCTTTCAATGAATCAATCGGTACCGGAGAGGCTCTTCCGGAAGATCCTGCTCCTTCCCTACAACACCGGATGTCTCCACCGGAAGACATGTCTTTTCAAGACGTTATACAGGATGTGGCTCGGGGCCTCTCGATTACGGTGACTTCCGAGAAAGAGCCGAGAGCTGAAGATGAATTTCTTCAGTATCCGGCAGCTTCTAAGGAGGCCGTGACCTTACCCATTCATAGGATGCTGCATGACCTCATGCTTAGGATGTGGGAAACACCTTTAATGGTGTCTCCACATTCTCGAAGACTCAACACCATGTACCGGGTACCACAGTGTCCCGGTTTCCAGAAGACGCAGTTATCACACCATTCCATGGTTGTGGAATCAGCAATGTGTCAAATTAAAAGTGCTAAGACACATTCATCTAATCCCCCGTGATGTGAAGGAAGAACTCTCGACGCCTTTGGCCGTTGATGCTTTCTGGCCTCCATGCTGTCGACCAGAATAAGTTCATACATACGCTACATGGATATGTTTCTTCCGGAGGTGACTAAAGACTTGGAACTAATGGCTCCTCTTCTCCCAGATGACAAGAGGGCTGATTTCCTGACACTTGTTAAACATTCCCAAAATGTTTCCAAGTTCATGAACAGGCAACTTTTGATTGTTTCGAGTGTATTAGCAGGACTTCTGCTATTTCCATCGGTGCACATCGGATTGCTTGGTTACAAGGATCTGATTTAGAACAGTGGGTGCAAGATAAGCGGGGGAATATCCCTTACATGGGAGGAAAACCTCTTTGGCAAGGATTGGCAAGACAAAGCTTCTCAGCTTGAGTCCGAGAATACCACCCTAAACAGGCTCTCTAGGACCACTGCCAATCCAGCTAAGAAAAAGACGGTTAAGAAGCCCTTTTTCAACAAGAAGAAGTTTTATCCTAATTACACCTATGCAATCCACTGTCCAGTCCATGTGTCCCAGAAGAGACAGCAACAGCTGAAGCAACAAAGGAAGGCTCAGGCCCCCAGAGCTCAAACAGCTCAGCAGACCCAGCCTCTACAAGGTCTTTGACTTCCTGCTAGAGAACTTAGCTATCCTACCCCTGGAAATTCCAGATCCAGTCAACATACCAGGCAGACTGTGCTACTTTGCCAAAAGATGACACCAGATAACATCAGAACATTGGACTCCCTCCATAGAGGGCTACAAACTTCACTTCCAAAATATGCCCCCTCCCTCCACTCCAAGAGAGTTCATCTCCCGGCCCCCTCTTACCACCCTCTTGTGCCAGGAGATAACCACCCTTCTCACTCAGGGTGCGATAGAGGAAGTGCCACTTTCCCAACAAGGCCTGGGCTTCTAATCCCCTACTTCCTTATAACAAAGAAAACAGGAGGATACAGGCCCATTCTGGACCTTTGAGAATTAAAGTATCTGCTCCAAAAGAAATTCAAAATGCTCTCTCTCAGAACACTTCTCCCTTACATCCAGAGTCAGAATTGGCTATGTTTTTTTTGACCTAAAGGATGCATATACACACATCCTTATCCACAAAGAACACAGGAGGTTTCATTGGTTCTTCTTTCAGGGAAGATATTACCAGTACAGAGTTCTACCCTTCGGCCTGGCTTCTGCCCCAAGAGTCTTCACAAAATGTATGGCAGTAGTATAATTTATTTATTTTATTTATTTATTTAATATCTCTTCTATACCATGCTATTTAGTATCAGTGCGGTTTACATACAACAGTAACTTATACAGAGCAGACAGAGCTGCTCTGTATGTACAGAGAACAGGTACTGTAACTTGGACATTGCTGAGGTAACTATTTACAGAGTATATATAATCTTTACAGGGTGTGAGGGCATATACATGCTGCTATTTACAAGGTATGCATAATCAAGGCTGGCGTGGCTTCTACCAGGGTAGGGGTGTATGCAAGCTGCTATTCACAAGTAAGCATAGTGTCATGTAGAAGACCCTTCTGAGCCTATGGAGATAGGGAGAGAAGAGGATTTCGTTTCAGAAACTGACAGGCAGTCAGAGCACATGGCTCAATGTTTTCAAGGAAAAGGTAAACAAAAAGAGTCACGAGATGAACAGGCACGCCCATGCTGTAACGTATCCCCAAGCTCAGGAGTTAATGAGAAACACCTGGTTGGGGGAGAGGGGCAGGATTATAAAAAGTGGTCATTAGATTTGATCAGGGGAATGAGGAGGAAGAGAAGGAACAGGAGTTCCAAGGAAGCTCCGAGGGAAAGATGCCAGGACAAGAGCAAAGACAAAGGCAAGGGATCCGGCAGGGGATCAAGCAAGGGAGGAGTAAGGACCCGGAAAGCCAAATCCCAAAAGCCAGGTGTGAGCAACACAGGGCCGGGGCCATCCAGTAAAGGCAGGAGGAAGGAGAAACCTCCTGAGAGGCTGGCTTGGGAAAACTCAGAGGCTCCAGGGAGAGAGACATACTGGCATGAGAATATTTATACGTCTGAGGCAGAAGCTGATAAGCTAAAAGGCAAGAAAACACAACCGCTGTTTGTATACCTTTCTGACCCAGCAGAACAGAGAATTCCTTCCTCTTTAAAGCCAAAAGGTAGGCTTCACAAATTGTCCAGATTTGAACCTAGTTTTAAAATATTTCCTTGTAGTTGCCAGGAAGTTTTAAGCTCCCCAAGCAGCAACTCCAGTATATATGGTACTTTACAGCCCTGCTCGTTAGAGTGCTACAAAGGGAAGCCACGTGAAGGCAGAGAAGAAGTTTGTTTTAAAACGCCGTATAGCAACTTGCAGACACACCCAGCTGACGCTGACTTAGAAGAGATGCAGATAGATTCTGATATCAATGACGTAGCAGATAATCAGATGGATTGCACTTTGTCTCTTGCTGACCATATTGAATCTCTCTGCTGAACAATATATTAAGAAGGCTGAGAAAGCAGCAGAAGAAAGGGAACATTTTCTTTTGTTATGAGAAGCTGTTTGCTTTTGTTTGTACTGAGCACTGCACGTTTTAAAGCCTGAAGCTAAAGAGGCTGGTTACCTTAGTTCCTGAATGTATTCCTCAGGCCAATTATATGGCAACTGTCCTAAGTTTTCCACATGCACTTAATCTTCTTGGAAAGGGAAATAAATCCTTGTCATTTGCCTGAAACCACTCGACTACAATTTCTTCTCTTCTCAGAGGGTAAAAGGGACTACTATTCCCCTAAGGCATTGCAGGAGCAAATGCCATGCCAAACTCCCTGAATTAGAATCCCCAGGCAGACCACCCTCCGTGCCCTAGGCGCTGGGTTGGCCCCCAGGTGACAATAGTCAGTGCTGCTATTTACAAGGTATGCATTATCAAGGCTGGCTTTGTGTGTTGGTGTGGCGGGCCTGGTATCATTTCTAAGAACTCTAAGGATATTTGTCTTCCCCTACTTAGACGACTGGCTCATCCAAGCGTCGTCAGCTCCAGAGGCCAGCTCTGTGCTCTCCCATACAATGCAGGTTCTTCAACATTTGGGGTTTGTAATAAATCTTCCAAAATCCCAACTCACCCCTTCTCAAACCTGAGAGTTCATAGGGGCTCTTCTAGACACGCAGCAGTCAAGGCCTTTTCTGCCACAGGTATGCTGTGTTCGATTAGTTCAACTGGCTTCTCAAGCAGCTATGAAAACCTCCCTAACTCCTCGAGAAATGCTTCAGTTGCTCAGTCATATGGCTTCCACTGTACATGTGGTTCCCTATGCTCGTCTACACATGTGTGTAGCTCAGTGGACCCTAGCTTTGCAGTGGACGCAGTTATCAGGTCGTCTGGGGGGAAAAATCAGGAACTCTGTACGGCTCATTTCATCCCTCCAATGGCGGCAATCACCAAAAAACCTACTTGTAGTGTCACCTTTTCAGAAGCCACCATACCAGTCCACCCTGATGATGGATGCATCCATATTGGGTTGGGGAGCTCATCTGGATAATCTCTCCACTCAGGGTCTTTGGACTCAGCAGGAGGCTCAGCTTCACATAAACCTGCTAGAACTCAGAGCCATCTTCAATGCTCTCACAGTGTTCCAGGACTACCTCCGCTCCAAAACAGTTCTAGTCCAGATGGACAATCAGGTTGCCATGTTCTATGTGAACAAACAGGGTGGAATAGGTTCTCAGGCGTTGTGCAACAAAGCCCTACATCTATGGTCTTTAGTCATATGCCTTCAGATACACTTACTAGCGGTATATCTCCCTGGCAAGCAGAATCTCCTGGCAGACAAACTCAGCAGAGTACTACTGCCACACGAATGGTCTCTCCATTCAGAGCAAATTGCTTGAATCTTTCAAATCTGGGGAACCCCAGATACAGATCTGTTTGCAAGTCCTCAGAATACCAAACTTCCCTGCTTCTGTTCCAGAATTCCTGCTCAGAACAGTCAGGCGATGGATGCTTTCCACCTCCACTGGGGTCAGGACTTCCTATATGCCTGTCCACCCATTCCCCTCATTCCCAAGACTCTCTTCAAGCTTCAGAGAGACAGGGGCCATATGATCCTCAGATCCCTATGCTAGCCACGACAGACATAGTATCCACTGCTTCTACATCTCTCTCAAGACAAGCCTCTGGAGTTGGGATGTGCTCTAGATCTTCTATCCCAGGAGAACGGGACGCTTCTGCACCTGAATCCTCAGTCTTTGCATCTGATAGTGTGGCTGCTGAGAGCTTAGAACTCCAGGATGTCAACCTTTCTCAACAGGTTGTCAACCTTTTGGCCTCTAGGAAACCTTCCACAAGGTGTGCTTATGCTTTTAAATGGAGAAGGTTCTCAATTTGGTGTTCAAAAAGGATCTTATTCTATTTTCTGTTCCTGTAGAGGCATTACTTGAGCATCTCCTCCACCTTTCATCCTCTGAACTTAAAAATAATTCAGTAAGAGTTCACCTTGGTGCCATCGCGGCTTTTCACATGCCCTTTGATGGACTACCTATCTCCTCTCAGCTGCTTGTAGCGCGTTTTATGAGATGTCTACTCTTAACTAAGCCTCCCATTAAGCCACTACCTGTGGCATGGGATCTCAATCTTGTCTTTGGACAGCTCATGAAGCCGCCCTTCAAACCCCTAGCCACTACATCCGTGAAGTTTCTTTCTCGGAAAGTCATCTTCCTAATTGCCCTGACTTCTGCAAGATGTATCAGTGAGTTCCAAGCTTTAGTGACTGGCCCTCCTTATACACGGTTCCACCATGATTAGGACTCATCCCCACTTTATGCCGAAGGTGGTTTTGCCTTTTCATTTGAACCAGTCTGTTTACCTGCCTGTTTTCTTCCCTAGACCTCATGCCTCTAGTGCAGAAAGGAATCTACATACTCTGGATTGCAAGCGTGCTTTGGTCTTTTATCTTCAGAGAACTAGGCAGCACAGAAAGGCTTCACAGCTTTTTGTTGCCTTTGATTCCAGTCACCTCGGCCTACCAGTTTCTAAGAAAACACTCTCCAAGTAGATTTCAGACTGTAACTCTTTTACCTATGAGAGTAAAGGACTTTCTCTCAAAAGTCATGTCACAGCACACAATCTGCAAGCAATGGCTGCCTCTATGGCAAATCTACGCTCGGTGGCGATTGATGAAATCTGCAAAGCAGCAACCTGTTCCTCTGGTCACACCTTTGCGGCCCGTTTGCTTGGACAAGGACTCCTGTTGGGATGCCTCGTTTGGCCAGGCTGTTCTCCAGCATCTCTTTCAGACTTAGAACAACTCCTACCCCCCCATCCCAGGTTTCGATACCAGAGATCCTTGGGAGGAAACATGACCCACTTCAGCCTGTGTTTCACTACTCTCTCTGGGGTCATCTCCCTGGCATCTCCAAGCTAGGGAGTCCCATATGTAAAGACTACATTCTTGCTTGTTCCTGGAGATAGCGTAGTTACTCACCGGTAACAGGTGATCTCCGGGAACAGCAGGAATTGAGTCTTCACAACCCACCCTCCTCCCCTAGGAGTTGTATCTCTCTCTTTTTCTCTCTTTCTCTCCTTTTATCTCAGCTACAAACCCAACTGAAGAGCGAGAGTTGGGAAGGCAGCAGCGCAGGCGCAGTGGGATGCTCCCCAAAAGCTTTCCTATAGGATGCTGGGGAGCGTTCCCGCGCGGGCTCCATCGGTGCCGATGTCACCCAGATGTGAAGACTCAATTCCTGCTGTTCCCAGAGATCACCCATTAGAGGTGATAACTACGCTTTACCTTTTGGGAATACGTTTATTTTTAAATTTCCTGATTTGGAATGTGTTAATTGTGTTCTTGTTTGAACTGAAATGCTATAAATATTGAATAAAAAAAAAATAAAGGATACTTATTTCCCTAACTACCTCCCCTCTTTCCCCCCCCCCCCCTCCTTTTCATACAGCATTCACATGACTCTGGCAGTAGTTTGTTTTTTTTCTGTGGAATAAATATACAAAATATTATTTTTTGTTCTTTATTTACTCAGGTTACAAGCTGAATTTCAGAGACTCTCTTCTTAGAATTTTAAAGCAAGCTTCTCAGTAAAGTTTCCTCAAAACCAGACTTTTCTTTAAAGCACAGAAACAATACTAGAAGGTGTAAAAGTTTCAGTCAACTTTCTAGTGAAAAAAATAGAACTGCTCTCACAGAACATTAATTCTCAGTCAGCAGTTTCGCCAACAGCGAGTACAAATCTGTCCCTTTTTTTTCTAACAGACCTTCTCAGGATCAGCACAACCCGAGTCTCTCACTCTTAGGGGTATGTTTACTAATCAGTGGTAGCGGCTTCCGTTCGATATCGGAGCCGCGGACCCAATGGGGCCACGGTTCTGATATCACATGGAAGCCACTATCGCTGATTAGTAGACATACCCCTTAGTTTAGATTCACTTTTAAACAACACTCCTCCTGAAGCAGGAAATTTTAAAATTGGTTTCCCAAATAAAGTCAACCAGCCTTTCATACAAACGGGGCAAAAAAGTCAAAACTCAGAGTCAGAAATCTAAAAGTTGTTTTTGCCAAAGTAATTTTTAAAACTTTCTTGGAAGCAAATATTTTAACTCTGAGTTAAATTCTCTTTATATTTTAACTCTGAGTTAAATTCTCTTTTAAAACTGCCTCTCTTTCCTCTGGCACACCAAAATCAAAAATCTAAAAAGCCTTCCACTCATACGCATTACTCTTTTAAGATTAAGAACATAAGAAATGGCATACTGGGTCAGACCAAGGTCCATCAAGCCCAGTATCCTGTTTCCAACAGTGGCCAATCCAGGTCACAAGTATCTTTCAGGTTCCCAAAAAGTAGACAGATTCCATGCTATTTATCCCAGAGGTAAGCTGTAGATTTCCCCAGTTCACTTTTAATAATGGTTTATCGAATTTTCCTCCAGGAACTTGTCCAAACTGCTACAAAACAATTTTTACTACATCATCTGGCAACAAATTACAGAGTTTGATAATGTATCAAGTAAAAAATATATATTTTCTCTAATTAGCCTTAAACAGGGCTTTCTTGAGGGGGTACATGGTGATACAGAATACTGGCTCCTTTTTCATTGCCTGTTAAAACTGACTTCTGGTCCTCATGTATTAATGAAAGAGCCCTGCACATCAGTACCGGCACCTTTTTTTTCTTTTTTTTAAATGTACTAGTTTTAAATGTGTTACACTGTAGCTTCATTGCTTGTCCTCTAGTCCTTTGAATTCTTAAATAAGTAAAGAACACATCTATGTTTACCCATTCACTCCACTCATTATTTTATGGATCTGTATCTTATCACCCTCAGCTGTCTCATTTCCAAGCTGAAAAGCCATAACCTTTCATGCCTTTCCTCAGAGGGGTATCCTTCCATCCCCTCTTTCATTTTGATCACTCTTCTCTGTACCTTTCTATTTCTATTATATGCTTTTTAAGATATGGTGACCAGAATTGCATACAATATTTAAGGTGCAGTCGCACCATGGAGCGATACAGAGGCATTATAATATCCTTTGTTTTATTCTCCATTCCTTTCCTTATGTGACCTATTATTCTATTTGCTTTCTTGGCTGCTGCTGCACACTGAGCAGAGGGTTTCTACGTATTATCTACAATGACTCCCAGATCCTTTCCCTGGGTGGTAATTGTTAATGTGGAATTTTACATTGTGTAACTGTAGATTGGGTTGTTCTTCCCTAAGTGCATGACTTTACATTTATCCAAATTAAATTTTGTCTGCCATTTGGACACCCAGTTTCCCAATTTATCAAAGTCCCCTCTTAATTTTTCATAACTTTGAATAATGTGTCATCTGCAAATTTGATCACCCCACTCATTGTTCCCATTTCCAGGTCATTTATTTTTATTTTATTTAACATTTTTTTTATACCGTCTTTCATGATATCAAGGCGGTTTACATTGAAGAAACTGAAATTACATTGAACAGGGCATTATAACTTGGAGATAACTATTTTACAGGGAACATGGGCAATGGATTGTTAAGTGACTTGCCCAAGACCACAAGGAGCACCTGTGGGACTAGAAACCCCAGTTCTTCCAGCCCAAGGTTGCTGCCCTCTAGTGGGATTTGAACCCCGGACCTTCTGGCCTGAGGTAACTTGCCCCAACCACTAGGCCACTCCTCCCTAATATTTATGAATATGTTAAAAAGCAGCAGGCCCAGCGCAGATCCTTGGGGTGCTCCACTATTCAGGTTTCTCCATTGAGAAAACTGGCCATTTAGCCCTACTGTCTGCTTTCTATCTTTTAATCAATTCCTGATCACAATACTACACTGCCTCCAAGCCCATGACTTTTTAATTTCACCAAGAGTCTTTCATGAGGAACCTTGTCAACCGCTTTTGAAAATCCAGATACATTATATTAACCGGCTCACCTTTATCTACCTGTTTATTCACATCTTCAGAAAGATATAGCAGATTAATGCGACAAGATTTTCCTTTGCTAAAGCCATGTTGGCTGTCTCCCATTAAGCCATGACTATCTACATGTTTACTAATTTTGTTCTTTATGATGTTTTCTGCCTTTTTTCCCTGGTACTGATGTCAGGCTCACCATCTGCAGTTTCCTGGATTACCCCTGGAAACCTTTTTAAAAATTGGCGTTACATTGGCCATCCTCCAATCTTCAGGTCTTTCAGATGATTTTAATGATAGTTCACAGATTACAAATAGTAGCAAGCTTATATTTCAGTTTTTTCAAAACCCTTGGATGTATACCATATGGTCCAGGTGATTTGTTACTCTTCAGTTTATCAAATATTTGTAATACATCTTCCCGGTGTATCAATATTTCTTTCAATTCTTCTGTGGGATCGCCTGTAAATACCATTTCAGCCATAGGTAACATCCCTACATCTTCCACAGTAAAGACCGAAACAAAGAATTCATTCAGTCTCTCTGCTATGGCTTTGTCCCCTCTTAGTGTCCCATTACCCTTCTAACATCTCATGGTCCAACTGACTCTCTCACAGGTTTTTTGCTATGAATGTACTTGAAAAAGTCTTTATTATGCATTTTTGCTTCCACAGCAAGCTTCTTAGATTCTCTCTTTGCCTGCCTTTGCATCTAATTTGCCAGTGCTTTTGTTTCCAGTTTTAGTCATTTGGATCCTTTTTCCTTTTCCTGAAAGATGCTTTTTTTGGTCAACAGTCCTCCCTGACCTCACCTTTAAACCATGCTGGCAGTTTTTTGGACTTCCTTCCACTTTTCTCAAAGCGTGGAATACAGCTGGTCTGGACTTCCAAGATAGTATTTAAAAAAAAAAACACCCATGCTTGATGTAAAACTTTAACCTTTGCAACTGCTCCTTTTAGTTTTTTCTTAACTAGTTTGCTCATTTTTATCATTGTCTCCCTTTTGAAAGTTAAAAGGTAGTACTCCATATATTAAATCAAATGCGATCATGCTATGATCACTATCACAAAGTGACCCCAACACTCTTATCTCTTGCACCAGATCTCGTGTTCCACTAAGGATTAGGTCCAAAATGGCTTCCCCTCTTGTCGGTTCATGAACTAGCTGCTCCAAGAAGCAGTCATTTATTTCATCTAGAAACTATCTTTGTAGCATGTCCTGCCATGACATTGACCCAGTCGATAACGAGGTAATTGAAATCACCCATTATTATTACTGTGCTGTAACTTTTTTGTTAGCTTCTCTGATTTCTTTGAGCATTTCATCATCCATTTGTTCATTCTGGCCAGGCGGTCGATAGTACACCCCCACTGCCATCGCTTTCCCCTTTCCCTTTTTTACATGGAATCTCAATCCATAAAGATTCTACAGTGAATTTTATTTCCTGCAAAACTTTAATCCTTTGTGACTCAATAACCTCTCTAACAGGGGCGGCCCAAGGGGGGTGCGGGGCCATGTGCGGAGACTCGGTGCGGGGCCTCATTTGCATAAGTGGTCTTATTTGCATAAATATTTGCATAATGTTACCATTCACTAACTTTTAGTAAACATGTCTCTTAATGAGTGTATGGATAAAGAAAGACTAAAAGATTTCTACATTACTATAATCCAGTGCCAACCGCCAGGCACATTAGGAACTACTACAAACGCTGCCCATTTAGAACCCATAGCAAACCCGCCGTATCCTGACAGCATTACCAGGACTCACAAAGCACCATACCCTAGCTATCAAAATGCAACACTGCAAATATTAAACCAATACATTTCAGAGAATACTGGGGAAAGAGAACAAGTGGCAACGTCAAATAGGAATTACATAAACAGAATACCTCAGCTCAGTTACACATGCAGAACATAGACCATCACCAAACAAGGAATCACAATTTAGAAATAGGAAGGCAATAATTAAACTGGGAACCCCAAAAGCCAAACTTGGAATGTACAACAACACTGTAGAAATAAAACTATAAATTAATTTCCTCTTGTACCAAACAAAGCGCAGATGTTAATGATGCACATTTCCCAGAGCTGACATATTCCAGTTAATAAATTCAAAATAAAGAGATATCTGTCTACCTTTTGTGCATTTTTTTTTCAGTTGCAATTGGTCCAGCCACTTTCTTCTGGTTTCTTCATGTTTTCTGCTAACTCTCCATCGTCTGCTGTTCATTTGTCCTTTCTTCTCTCCTAGTTTTTTTTTCCACTCTCTCTCTCTCTACATCTGCTTTAACATACTAATCTTTCTCCTTTTGCTCTTTCCTCATTCCTATTTCATCCACACAAATTTTACCCCTCCATCCTCAATCCCCAATTACTCTCCCAATACCTGGCCAATTGTAGATTTTTCATCCCTCCTACACAAAATATTTTCCCCCTCTCCATTTTAATCTCCCAGCCCCATCCCATTCTAATCCTCCCCCAACATCAGCTCCCTTCTAGTTCCAGTCTCACCCAGCATCCATTCCCTTCTAGTCCCTGCATCAGCCCATTTCCAGTCCTAGCCCCCCATCAGCCCATTTCCAGTCCTAGCTCCCCCATCCATTTCCAGTCCAAGTCCCTTCATCAGCTCATTTCCAATCCTAGCCCCCCCATCAGCCCATTTCTAGTCATTTCCTAGCCCCACCATCAGCCCATGTCAAATCATAGCTCTCCTCCACTCAGCCCAATTCCAGTCCAAGCCCTCCCATGAGCCTACTTCCAGTTCTAGCCCATGAGTCCATTTCAATTCAAGCCCCCACCACAGCCCATTTCCAATCTTAGCTCCCCCCAACAGCCCATTTCCAGTCCTATCCTAGCTGTTCCATCAGCCCATTTTCAGTCCTAGCTCCCTTCCCTCACAGCCCATTTCCATTCCAAGCCCCCTCCCCATCAGCTATTTGCAGTTCAAGCCTCTCCTTCCACTCAGCCCATTTCCAGTCCTAGCAACCCCCCAACCCATTACTAGTCCTAGCCCCCCGTCAATCAACTTCCAGTCCTAAACCCCATCACCCCATTTCCAGTTTAAGCCCCCCCTATATCCCATTACCAGTCCTAACCCCCCATCAGCCCATTTCCAGTCAGCCCCCCATAGCCCATTGCCAGTCCTAAACCCCCCCCCCATCAGCCCACAGCCCATTACCAGTCCTAACCACATCAGCCCACCTCAAGTCCTAACCCCTCCCCATCAGCCCATTTCCTGTCCTACCCCCCCATCAGCCCACTACCAGTCTGAACCCCCCCCGCGCCCACCACAACTCCTACCCCCCCCCATCGCCCATTACCAGTCCTAACCCCCCCCCCCATCAGCCCATTGCCAGTCTTAATCCCCCTCCCTCCCTAGCCCATTGCCAGTCTTAACCCCCCTCCCTCCCTCCCTCCCTAGCCCATTGCCAGTCTTAACCCCCCTCCCTCCCTCCCTCGCTTGCCCTTGGCCAGTCTTTTACACCCTCCCTCCCTAGCCCATTGCCAGTCTTAACCCCCCTCCCTAGCCCATTGACAATCCTACCCGCCCCCCCTCGGCTCATGGCAATTAAAAAAAAAAAAAAAAAAGCTGGCCGCTGCCGCTGCCGCGGCATGGAGTGTCCCGCGGGGCTCCCTCTGCCCGGCGGAACTCTCCCGGCGCGGCTGAGCACCTCTCTGCCGGTTTGCAGATACGCGAAGGGAGAGAGTCCCTCGCGTCTCTGTTAAGCCCGCAGGGGCAGATGGGAAATTTCCCATCAGCCCCTGCTTCCCATCAGCCCCTGCGGGCTTAGCAGAGACGCGAGGGAGACTCTCTCCCTTCGCGTATCTGCAAGCCGGCAGAGAGGGGCTCAGCCGCGCCGGGAGAGTTCTGCCGGGCAGAGGGAGCCCCGCGGGACACTCCATGCCGCCGCGGCGCCAGCGGCCAGCTTTTTTTTTTTTTTAAATTCAATTAAGAAAAAGCAGAATGTTCTTTGCGCGGGGCCCCCCGAAACGCGGGGCCCTGTGCAAAAAACATTCTTGCTCAATGGACGGGCCGGCCCTGCTCTCTAATATAGAGTGCAACTCCTCTGCTAATTTGATCTGCTCTATCATTACAATATAGTTTGTACATAATCTGTAACACCGATGTATCACAGTGCCCCACTAGTTGTCTTCCTTCCACTATGTGTCTGAGATACCAATCATATATAACCTCTCATTTAGTGCTATATATTCTAATTTTCCCATCTTATTTTTTAGACTTCTAGCACTGAATACAAGCATTTTAGAGGCTGAATTTTATTCATATTAATCTGGTTATTGGTAGGCAGTGGTAATTTGGAATCTTTAAGCTCTGTCTGCTGTATATATAAGTATAGTTAAGGGCATTTTGGTTACTTTTGTCTTTATTGGGACCTCTCTGTCGATATGCCCTAACTTCAGTCTTTTGCTAGTGTCCTTCAAGGAAACATTGTTCCAAACCATGTGCTCTTGGGCAACTGTTGGCTTTCTCCTATTATCTAGTTTAAAAGCTGCTCTATCTCCTTTTTAAAGGTTAATGCTAACAGCCTGGTTCCATCCTGGTTAAGGTGGAGCCCATCTCTTCGGAAAAGCCCCCCCTTTCCCCAGAATGTTGCCCATTTCCTAACAAATCCAAAACCCTCTTCCTTGCACCATCATCTCATCCATGTATTGAGACTCCAGAGCATTCCCTTTTGTTTCCTGTACAATGGAATAGGAAGCATTTAGGAGAATAATACCGTGGAAGTTCTGGATTTCAACTTCCTACCTAAAAGCCTAAATTTGGCCTCCAGACCCTCTCTACCACACTTTCCCATGTCATTGGTACCAACAGTGCCAAGACAGCAGACTCCTCCCCAGCACTATCTAAGACCTTGTCTAAGTGGCATGTAAGGTCTGCTACCTTCGTGCCAGGCAGGCATGTTACGGGAAATTCTCATTCCACCAGCCACCCAGCTAGCTACATGCCTAATGATTGAATCACCAACTATAATGGCTGTCCTCTCCTAACCTAACCTTGATGTGATATTGATTCTGTAGATACTGCATAATTAAAATCACCCATTATTAATGTGTTGTAACCTTTGTTAGCTTCCCTAATTTCTTTTAGCATTTAGTCATCCATCTGTAGGAGAAATAGTACTGTTTTGATGTATAATGCACGTAGGCTGGCATATTATGGTGAATTATGATTGATGAGATTGCTGGATAGCTCTTATTTAATCACTCCTATTTTTCAGCTGTTTGGTAAGGCACTTTGGCTGCTGTATTCATTTGGGTGCTTCTCATATGTATGAATTGTAACCAGGCGCTTGTCGGCCATTGCTGTACAGGCCCCTCAAGGCAGCCCATACACAGACCTCTCAAGCTCATGCGGGAAAAGGTGGGTGACAGCACTGGTATCCAATCGCTGAAGAAGCCCTTTGTTATCAGACAAACTTCCCAGCAAATTCAGGGAACAAATGTCCCCTTTGTCTACTAGCTTAACTTTTGCTTGCTGCATATTTATTATTTATTTATTATTTTACGTTTACCTCTGCTTTGTTTTGAACATTTGTTATTTTGTGCAATAGGGTAAGCCTCTCTGTGTGACCCTTATTTCTGGCATGGCAACCTGAGAGAAAATTGAAGGTAAACTTTAGGTGCCGAGAGGTACATGGGAATCTACATGCTTAGAAGCACTTTTGATAGCTGAGCCCCGTAAGTGAGGGAATATATGGACAATTCATCATGTTGGGTTAACGTCATACAGCACTGCATAAAGCAGGGGCTGGGTAAAGGACAGACAGAAGATAAGACACACACTGAAACTATAGAAAGAGAACAATAAAGAAAGAAATACGTTAAATTGTAAACAGGCACAAGAAAATGCCTGACTAGAGCATAAAGGTTAGCAGAGGCTTGCAATGAGGGTGCTCTACTAAGCAGGAACCTCCAAATGGACGTTCAGCAGTTCATGTGCTCAGAGAGGAAAGCTTCTGAACAAAGTCCAGCAGGGGGGTGAGGGGCTGGACAAGTGCTAAAGGCAGGTAAACTTCACAGCCTAAAGCCATTACTCCAGCAGTGGGCACAGGTGGAACTTGGAGTGTGCTGCCTGATATAGTGACAGACTATACTACTACTGTACAGAACCTCACAGATGAGAATAAAGGCTAAGAGGTTAAGAGAGAAGAGGCATTGAGAGTTAGTGAAATCTCTCCTGGAAGCCAAGATGACATTGGTGCTGCCAACTGTCAAGTTCAGGGAAGACAAAGAAAGTCCCCTTACCATCCAAGCTGTGAGAAGGGACTTGATGTTGGGGTGCAACAAAATTCCCCAGTCTTGTGTAATGCGGGTTGGTGAATTTCCCAGATGAACTGGTTCCCTGATGGAAAGTTAAATAAGGAAAGGGAACCAGGCTTGTCTGGACCAGTAAGGGGCTAGGAGGATCATGCTTATCTCTCAGCACATGAACTGCTGACCTTCCATTTGGAGGTTCTGCTTGGTGAGAGCACCCTCATTGCAAACCTCTGCTAAATGTTATGCTCTGTTCAGGCATATTCTTGTGCCTGTTTAGAATTTAGCTTGTTTATGTATTTCTATATTTTCAGCATGTGTGCCCTATTTTTCGTCTGTCCTTTACCTAGCTCCTGGGCTTTGCAGTGCTGTCTCTCCCTTCTTAACGCTTTACTTTATTGCCTCTGTCTTCTGACTACTACTATCTCTGACTGCACAGCTAGAGTGTTTTTCTTTTCTCCTTCTCCTTATTCCTCTGCCTTCAAAGTTTAAAGGCTCGATATTGAATTGGGCAGGCTATGCGCTGCTACGACGCATATATGTGCCCACCGACCCTTACTGCTATCTGATTAGCTTCCACAAGAAAAACTAGATCAGGATTTTGCTACACCTAGTTTCTCATCGATCGCTAACCGGGTAGCAGTGCAAAATCATCGCTACCCAGTTAGCAACAGTCTCCACCTCTTCTCTGCCGCGGAACACCCCCAACAGCCCCCCAGTGCTAACCACATAGCATCGGGGCATGTAGCGGAATTAGAAGGGCATATTCAATGGCACTATCCATGTAAGTGCCATTGAATATTCTGATTTAAGTCATTTCCACGGTTTACTGGACTGCAAACCATGTAAATGTCTTTCAAATATCGGTCCCTACGTTTTTATCTTGTCTGAGTTTTGCTAAGGCACCCACCAATCATAGGTGCACACCACTCCTCATCGTTCCTAGTCTACCCACCCACAACAAACCCAAACAGATATAAACAGATCCGCGTAAGTAAGAAAGAAAGGGCAGGGAGCTAAGATTTTAGACATAGCAAGTAGAGAGCCGGAGGGAAATAACAAGGGGACAAAGAAGGAAAATTTGGGGGTGGGGTGGGGGGGTTAGGGTCCACAAGTCCACCAGGCCTTTCTGGTTTGTGGGATGGGGGGGATTGGGGCCACTGAGCTACCAGACCTTTTCTGTTTTTGAGGATGGGGGGATTGGGGCCCCATCCCCCCTGTAGTAGATTATGATAGAAGCGGGGGTTAGCTGCTGGACATGGGTGGGGAACACAGGCTGGACACGGTGTGGGGGCATAAGATGATGGAGAGTAGATAGTGGATATTGGGTGGAGGAGTGGAGGGCAGATTAGGGACATAGAAACATGATGGTAGAAAAAGACCATATGGCCTATCCAGTCTGCCCTTCCATACCAACTTCTATAGTCCCTTTTTTTTTCCTTTAGAGATCTTCTGTGTTTGTCCCATGCTTTCTTGAATTCAGATACTGTCCTTCAATATCTATGGTGGTGTCTTTTTCTAGGTAGGGTCCATGTATGAGCTTTGAACGTTAGTATTGGCACAGTAGATTTTCTCTTGGTTCCAAATGACATTTTTGTATTAATTCCTAGGTGACTGCTTCTGGGGGTCGGCAGTGAGTAGGGCATTCAAAGCTAGACAATAAATTCTGACAACAAGAGGGGGCACGTGGATTAAGATTTGCTTAGGGTGTCAACACTTTAAATCAGCTCTGGTCCTGATTAAGTCTCAATATGCTTGGTATTGAAAAGGATTTTTTTCTTGTATGGTAAGTTTTATTTCTTTATTTAGCAGTGCTAATATACTGTTTTTCACTTGTTCAAAGCAGTGTACATTCAGGTACTATATATATATATATTGTCCCCAAAGGACTCATAATCTACATCTTGTACCTGAGGCAACGGAGGGTTAAGTGGCTTGCCCAAGGCCACAAGGAGCACCTGTGGGTCTAGAAACCCCCAGTCCCTTTGGCCCAAGGCTGCTTCCTCCAGCAGGATTCAAGCCTCTGGCATGAGGTAACTTGCCCCAACCACTAGGCCACTCCTCCCTACTTCTATGGGGCAGCTTCGAGCTCTGCTCTACACAGATTGTTGGAGAAGGGGCCAGAGGGTGGGGTTCGGTGGATGCATACCATATGTTTTTGGATTTAATGTCACATGTGAGAGCATACTGTATGTGTTTTGGAGGGGCCTGACATTTGTACCTGAGCAAATAGAGGATGGAGTGACTTACCCAAGGTTACAAATAGTGTGGTTGCTATGTTAGTCCGCTGTGATGGTTGCTAAAAATAAGAAACGAATATAGAGTGACTAACGATACATCCTCTGACAGCTTTCAGAGGTTAAACCCTTCCTCCTCAGGTCAGGACCGTATAAGTGAAATATTACTGTACCGGAATATTTCACAGGACCCCGCAGTATACCTGCATGGGAAAAATTGTTGCTCTTCCTCTAGTGCTGGTATGCAATGCAGAAAATGTGAAGAGGGATGCTACTCTGGAAAGACAGACCAAATGTTAAGGACAAAAACTGACTCAAACAGATACAAGGTTACATGTCTGTGGAGGAATATTTCTCAGGACCAAACTACTACAAAAATTACCTTATGGTCAAAATACTAAAAGGAAAGTTCATGACAATCCAGGAACGTCAGACTTTTGACCTTAAAAAGATAGGGCACTTTGAGAGTGATAAAAAAAGGGGTTATCAGAGATCTGGGGCTTTCCCATCACATTATAAACTATAAATTTTTACTGCTTTGTCATCTTCTGATCACTCACCCTCTCTCCCACTGTCCCTCCTCCCTGTGCTACACACCACAGCCCCCCTTTCCCCTTGAGACCATCACTGGGCGCTTTTCTGATTCATTTATATTTTCTGCTATTGTTGTTTTTGGCTCCTGCTGTTCTGACCTGAGAGAGAAGTTTTTAACCTTTGAAAGTTAGTAAATAAAATTTATCTGAATACGTTTTTGGACTATCACCTGATATTCTTTTTTTGTTATCAATGAAGGTTACAGGAAATGTTAGCAGCATCTGAACCCTGTTGCTCTAACTATAAGGCTAGTTCTCTACTGATTCTGTTGAAATGCTTAGTAGGATTTTGTGGTATGTGGTCTTTAAATAGTAACTTCTTCTTTTGAAGCTAAACGTAAAAGGTTTCTTGGAGAATTCCCCTAAATCCTTTATAAACCCTTCCCTTGCTTCACTGAATCATTCAGATTATGATTTCTGCATTTTTTTGTATCATAGTTTTTATTAATTTTCAAAACAATATACTATTGCCAAGCAAACTGCAGCTGAATACAAGACTTTTCACATAAGTGAAACCCCTCCCTACCCCACTTCTCCTTTCCCCAGCTCCCCCCAAGTACAAAAAGTCAACCTATAAAACTCCCCCCCCCCCCCGCTACCTCCTCTCTTCCCCATCTACAAATGGAACAATAAAAACGCAGCAGAAAAGTACAATTCCTTGGCAGAACTTCCCACCACCCCTACATCTTACACACTTGTACAACCAGAACCCACAATTTCTCTACCTGCTCTTTCCTGCCTTTAACCTTCTCAGTCAACAATTCCATTTGCATCACAAAACTCACTTCTTCCCCCCCATACGTACTCATTTACATAGTAACATAGTATATGACTGCAGATAAAGACCAGCATGGTCCATCTAGTCTGCCCAGTAAGGCGGCAAGAGTAGGTGCACCTGCTGCTCTGTGCATGTCACCCTTCCCCATGCCTTTGTTTAGGGGTGTACCCACCGTTCCGTGTAGGTCACCCCTATTTGTTCAAATATAAGAGATAGTTATGCTTATTTTGATTTTATCCTGTTGCTATAAAGGGATCCACTGTGTCTATCCCATGCCATTTTGAATTCTGTCACTGTTTGCGCCCCCCACCTCTTCCATCGGGAGAGCATTCCAAGCATCCACCACCCTTTCAGTGAAAAAGTATTTCCTGATATTGTCTTTCAGTTTACCCCCTTGCAACTGAATGATATGCCCTCTAGTTTTACAGCTTCCCCATCTTTGGAAGAGGTTTGTTTGTCCATAAATACTGTTTAAGTATTTAAAGTCTGAATCATATCTCCCCGGTTCCTCCTCTCCTCCAGTGTGTACATATTTAGGTCTTCAAGTCTTTTCTCATAAGTCTTATGACGCAGGCTCCAAATCATTTTGGTCGCCTTCCTCTGAACCGCTTTCTCCAGGAACAAGCAGGAAGTCCAGTCCTCACATATTGGTGACGTCAGTGCTGACGGAGCCCTTGTGCAGAGCAATTCCCCAGCTTTCAAGAAAGCCTTTGGGATTGCATCGCGCATGCGTGGTCCCCTTCACCCCCAAAGGTGCCAACTTGCTCAGTCTTTCTTTTTTCTGCGGAGCCCAACGGACGTGGTCCTGTTTTCACCGTGGATAAACTAGAAAAGTTGATTTATTTTTTTCAGCTTCCCGGTTCGACACCGGTTCCCCTTCCCGCCTTCGGCTCGGTACACCGGTATCGAGTCCGTTCACATTGTTCGTTTTTATTCTTCGTGACTAGCGTTCTCGCTCTTTTTAGTTTTCACTGGCAGCCCGGTCATTTGACCTCGCAGGGGCCCTTTTTCCCCCGATGGCTGCCAGCGGGTTTAAAAAATGTGATAGGTGTAAGAAGTTGATGTCTCTCACCGACACAAACGATTGCTGCCTCCGATGCCTCGGCCCTGACCATGACCCAGTGGTCTGTGGGCCGTGTGGTAAGATGTCTTTGAAATCTTTGAAGAGCAGGCAGCATCAGCGTGACAGGATTTTTCCTGAGTCCACATCCGGCTGGGCCTGGACCTCGTCAGAAGCCTCAACATCTCGGGAATCGGAGCCCGAGCACCGTCGTGGGTCTTGTCAGCGGGGGTTTCCCTCCAGGGAACACCAGAGGAAGAAGAAACTCATGAGGGCAGCATCGCTGGATGCCTCTGATTGGCTTGGGACCTCGGGTTCCAGGCCGCAGAGCCCGGACCGCCGCCCTGGGTCCTCGTAGTCTGAACAGCCAGCTAAACAACCTTGCAAGGAGCCAGAGACGTCAGACAAGGTAACTTCTGTTGTCCTCGTGGACTCTCCTCCGAGAGAGCCAGCGTCGGGCCCGACGTCAGGACCCGCGCTGGGAGCTGCGGCGCCTTCTGAGCTCGGTCTCAGGATGGCGGCCCTGGTGAGCAGCATGGCTGCCTTCATGGAGAAGCAGCGGGCACTGATGGCCGGTCTCGCTGGTCCATCTGCTCCAACCACTGGGACGTCAACGTTGAGTCGATCAGGTCTCAAGTCGATCCTTGGCCAAGGTCCCCCTCGACCTCCCGTTTGGGACCGAGGTCGTCAACGCCGGTGCCCTCAGCATCGGGGCGGTCGGGCTCAAGGCCGGAGCCCATTGAGTCCTCCTCAGCGGACTCGGTGTGGGAGATGGAGGAGGAAGACTCCCCAGACACCTACCGAACCCGGTGTATCCCATCAGATTCTCCAGGTTCGGAGCCTCGGAATAGGTCCCCTCCGGAGGACACTCAGTTCTCGGACTTCGTCAGGGACATGGCAAAGGCTTTGGCATTCCCTGCAGACGCCGAGGAGGAGCTTCGAGCTGAGGAGCTCGATGCCCTCCAGTATGATTCTCCCCTGAAGGAGGCCCTTACTGTACCGGTGCCTCCAATGTTGGAACGGCTGATGCCCCACATGTGGGAGTCCCTGGCCTTGATGCCGGTGCTCAGCAAGTGGGTCGATTCCATCTATCGAGTCCACAAGAGTCCTGGGTTCCAGAAAGCACAGCTGCCGCACAACTCCATGGTTGTAGAATCGGCCATGCAAAGGCTGAAAAGCTAAAAGACGCACTCCTTGGTGCCTCCCGGCCGGGAGGCCTGGAACCTGGATGCCCTCGTCAGAAAGTGCTACCAGGGCTCGTTGCTGTCATGCCATGTCCAAACTTACCAGCTGTACATGGGCATGTACTTGCGGGACCTGGCAAAGGAGATTGCCGGGTTCTCGGCTGGCCTATCTGAGGAACCCTTGCAGCGCTTCAAAGCCTTGTCCATGGGGATCTGAGAGTGCTCGAAATTCATGTCTCGAGCAGCTTACGACGGCTTCGAGGTTCGACCTGAGTAGCCGCGGCCGGCATCAGTGCACACCGTCAGGCCTGGCTCATGTCGTCGGACCTAGAGCCATGTGTTCAGGACAAGTTGGTCGATGTCCCATGCCGAGGAGACAACCTCTTGGGAAAACCCATGACTGAGAGAGCTGCAGAAATCGAGTCCGAGTACTTGACCCGGACAAGGTTGTCGAAGAAGACATCTGCATCTTCTCACAAGAAGAAGGACTCAGGGAAAAAGTCCTTTTTCCCGAGAAAGGGTGTGGCTTACAGAAACTACCCCACTTACCAGGCCACCCCAGCTCCCCAACAGGGGCAGCAGGCCAGAGGACAGGGGCATGGCCCACATAAGCTGAAGACCCCCAAGCCTCCAGCTCCAGCTCCTACCCAGCCGGGAGGGGTTTTTGACTCTCGGTGCATAGCTCCTCTCCCACCAGTTGTTTGGCCCTGCACAGGAGGAAGGCTGGCACTGTACGCTCACAGGTGGCTGGCCATTACTACCGATGCCTGGGTTTTGAAAGTAGCCCAGCAGGGCTATTTCCTTCATTTCAACCAGGTGCCCACCTCCTTTTTCCCAGGAGAGCCTCTCAGGCCCCTTCTTCACAGGAACCTCCTCCTGCAGGAGTTGACAGGTCTGCTGAAGGACCAGGCGGTGCAACCGGTGCCCCACCACCTGCAGGGGCAAGGCTTCTACTCCAGGTATTTCCTCATACCAAAAAGAAAAGGAGGCCTACGCCCATCCTGGACTTGCGAAATCTGAACAAGTTCCTGGTGAGGGAAAGGTTCAAGATGCTTTCCCTTGGGATCCTACTGCCTTACCTCCACCAGGGAGACTGGCTATGCTCCTTAGATTTAAAGGATGCTTATACTCACATCCTCATACACCCAGACCACAGACAATACCTCAGGTTTGTGGTTGGAGGAAATCACTTCCAGTACAAGGTGCTTCCCTTTGGCCTAGCTACCGCTCCCAGAGTATCTACCAAATGCCTAGCAGTAGTGGCGGCCTTCCTCAGAAGCCAGGGTGTCTTCGTCTTTCCATACCTGGATGACTGGCTCATCAGGGGCCAATTGGCACAGGAGGCACAGCAGGCCACTGCTCGCACAGTCACCCTGCTCCAGCACCTAGGGTTTGTTATAAATCACGAAAAGTCCACTTTACTCCCCACCCAGAACTTGGAGTTCATAGGGGAAAGACTGGATACACTTCAGGCAAAGGCTTACCTACCGCTGGACAGGGCAAGGCAGTTGCTGGACTTGGTCCAGCACAGGCCTCAAGTCTCCGCAAGGATCTTCCTATGCCTCCTGGGCCACATGGCCTCCATGGTGTATGTGACTCCATATGCTCGATTCCACATGCGCACAGCTCAATGGAGCCTCAGAGACCAGTGGATGCAAGCCACTGGCCGCCTCAGAGACAGGGTAGCGATTTCCAAGCTACTGGTGACAGCCTTGCAATGGTGGCTTCACCCCCCCCCCCCCAACTTACTTCAGGGTGTACCGTTCCAACCTCCCTCTCACACCAGAGTGCTGACAGATGCCTCCTTGCTGGGCTGGGGTGCCCATTGCCAGGGTTCATGAACTCAAGGTCTGTGGTCCTCGCGAGATGCCGCACTTCAGATCACTCTTCTAGAGCTTCGAGCCATCTGCCTAGCTCTTCAAGCCTTCTGTCATCTTCTGGCACATCAGTCAGTGCTGATACAGACAGGCAATCAGGTGGCAATGTTCTACATCAACAAGCAGAGGGGCAAAGCATCTCGCATCCTATGCCAGGAAACTATGGACCTCTGCTCCTTTGCAGTGGCACATCACATGTCCCTAAAGGCAGTTTATCTGCCAGGTCAGGAGAAGCTCCTGGCCGACAAGTTGAGCAGAATTCTTCAGCCTCACAAATGGCAACTGAACCGGGATGTAGCCCAGCGGATCTTCAACTGTTGGGGTCTCCCATCCATGGATCTCTTTGCCAGCCCACAAAACCATCAGTTGCCTCGATTCTGCTTGAGGCAGCCACATCCGCTGAGCATGGCGGTGGATGCTTTCCTGATCTCGTGGGCACAGGGCCTTCTCTATGCGTTCCCACCCACGCCCCTGGTGGCACATACTCTCTTCAAGATTCTTCGGGACAAGGCCTCGGTCATCCTGGTAGCACCAAGGTGGCCCAGACAGCCTTGGTTCCCTCTTCTCCTTCAACTAGCGGTTGAAACTCCACTCCTACTGGGGGTGCAGCCCGACCTCTTGACCCAGGATCAGGGTTCCTTGCTACACCCCAATCTCAGATCCCTCAACTTAATGGCCTGGCTGCTGAGAGGGTAGTACTTGCTCCTCTACTCCTTCCCAAAGAGGTTGAGGAGGTGTTGCTGGCCTCTAGCAGGCAATCCACTAGAAAATCCTACGCGTTCAAGTGGCATAGGTTTAAAGGGTGGTGTGCCCAGAATAAGGAGGACCCATTCACTTGTCAAGTACCTCAGGTATTGCAGTACTTGCTCCACGTCTCGGAGTTAGGCCTCAAGTCTAACTCTGTCAGGGTCCACCTGAGTGTGCTATCAGCTAACCATTCTCCAGTGGTTGGGCAACCTCTTTCAGCTCACCCTTTGGAATCCCGATTCCTCAGAGGCCTCCTGCTCTTGAAGCCTCCAATTCGCCCATCGGCTACAGAGTGGGACTTAAATGTGGTCTTGCAGCGGCTTACTTGCCCACCTTTTGAACCAATGGCCACCTGTCATCTCCGCTTCCTTTTCTGGAAAGCACACTTTCTGGTGGCACTCACGTCTGCTTGACGTGTGAGCGAGCTGCAAGCTTTAGTATTGGATAGGCCGTATACATGGTTTTATAAAAACAGAGTGGTCCTACGTACTCACCCCAAGTTACTCCCAAAAGTGGTTTCCTCGTTTCACCTTAACCAAGAGGTGGTTCTTCCAACCTTCTTCCACAGGCCACATACCACCAGGGCAGAAGCGGTTCTGCATACCCTGGACTGTAAGAGGGCGCTTGCCTTTTACCTGGAGCGTACGCGGGGACATCGGAGGGCTTCCCAGCTCTTCGTCTCTTATGACCCTAGTAAACTGGGTCTACCTGTCTCCAAGCGCATGTTATCCATCTGGGTGGCAGACTGCATTGCCTGGGCATACAGGGCCACGGACCTCCAGTTGCAGGGCCAAATCACGGCCCACTCTGTCAGGGCTAAGGCCGCATCAGTGGCTAACGACCGCTCTGTTCCGTTGGCAGACATCTGCTGGGCCGCAACTTGGTCTTTAAGCCAGACCTTTGCAGCCCACTACTGCCTCGAGAGAGAATCCCGGCAGGACAGTGTTTTCGGTCAGGCGGTACTCCGTAACCTATTCGAGGTTTAGGCAACTCCTACCCTCCGACCCTTTGGTGTCAGGCTACCGTGGGGGTTGTGTTCTCAGAGAAAAATCCTATCACTGCTGCTGCGGCTCTTCTAGAGGGAGCCATTTTCAGTTATGGGTTTTCGGTAGCCTATAGCTAGGGAGTCCCATATGTGAGGACTGACTTCCTTCTTGTTCCTCGAGAAAGCGTAGTTACTCACCTATAACAGGTGTTCTCCAGGGACAGCAGGAATCAGTCCTCACGACCCTCCCTCCTCCCCCGGAGTTCCAGTCCTTTGATTAATTTTTTCTAATTTTTGCCGTCTTTTTAGCTATGTCATCTGACTGAGCAAGATGGCACCCTTGGGTGGGAAGGGGACCGCGCATGCGCGATGCAATCCCAAAGGCTTTCTTTGAAAGCCAGAAAATTGCTCCGCATGAGAGCTCCATCGGCGCCGACGTCACCCATATAGGACTGATTCCTGCTGTCCCTGGAGAACACCTGTTACAGGTGAGTAACTATGCTTTTTGCCTTTTCATATCCTTTGCGAGATACGGTCTCCAAAACTGAACACAATATTCCAAGTGAGGCCTCACCATCAACTTGTACCTCTTCCTTTCTGCTGTTAATTCCTATCTGTATGCAACCCAGCATTCTTCTGGCTTTTGCCACTGCCCTGTCGTACTGTTTTGCCTCCTGAGATTGTCAGAAACAATCACTCAGAGGTTCTTCTCCTGGTCCGTGCACACCAATCTCTCGCACCCTATCGCATACAATTCCCTTGGATTTCTACTTCCCAAGTGCATGACACTGCACTTCTTCACATGAAATCTTAACTGCCAAGCATTAGACTATTCTTCTAGCTTTTGTAGATATTTCCTCATGTTCTCCACTCCATTAGGGGAGTCCATTCTGTTGCAAATTTTCATGTCATCTGCAAAAAGATAGACTTTTCCCTTCAGCCCTTTGGGAGGAGTGGTCTAGTGGTTAGGACAAGGTACTTCAGGCCGGAGGGCCAGGGGTTCAAGTCCCACCTGGGGACAGCAATCTCAGGCCAGAGGGACTGGGATTTCTAGTCCTATAGGCACTCCTTGTGGTCTTGGGCAAGCCACTTAACCCTCCATTGCCCATGTTCCCGGTAAGTATTAGCGTATGTGTCTCATATCCCCTCATGTTAAATGTATCCCCCAATTGACCGCTTTGACCCGGTGAAAAGCGGGATATAAATACAGAAAAATAAATAAATCACTCACAAATATATTGAACAGTACCAGTCCCAGGACCGAACCCTGGGGCGCACAACTAATCACCTTCCTTTCATCCGAGTGAGTTCTGTTTACCATCATCTTCTGTCGTCTGTCAGTCAACAAATTTGTGATCCATTTCACCATCTTGGGACCATCCCCAAACTGTTGAGTTTATTGATAAGCCTCTTATGAGGAACAGTATCAAAGGCTTTTCTGAAATCCAGTTAGACTACATCCATCACATGCCCTTGATCCAGTTCTCTGGTCACCCAGTCAAAGAACTCAATCAGATTTGTTTGGCAAGATCGCCCTTTGGGAAAACTGTTGCCTCAGATCATGCAACCTGTTGGTTTTCAGGAAGTCCACTATTCACTCTTACAGTAGCGCCTCCATTACCTTTCCCACCACTGAGGTAAGGCTTACTGGCCTGTAATTTGTCACTTCTTCCCTATTACCACTTTTGTGGAGAGGTACCACATCAGCCCTTCTCCAGTCCTGTGGAACTTCTCCTGTCTTCAAGGATCTATTAAAAACATCCTTTAAAGGCCCTGCAAGAACCTCTCTGAGCTCTTTCAGTATCCTGGGATGTATCCCATCTGGTCCCATAGACTTGTCCACTTTCAATTTTGCAAGCTGTTCTAAGATATCATCTTTTGTGAATGATATGATATCTACTCCATTCCCATTTGTATATTTGTGAATCATAGGTGGTCCTTCTCCAGGATTTTCTCTAGTGAAAACAGAGCAGAAGTATTTGTTTAGCATTTTTGCTTTTTCAATGACACTATCCACAAATCCGTTCCCAGCACTTTTGAGTCCTGCAAGTCCACCTCTGATTTTCCTCCCCTCCTGAATCTACCTGCTAAAAGTTTTGTTGCCACACTTCACATCTTTAGCCATCTTTTCTTCGGCCTTTGATTTTGCTACCCTTATTTCTCTTTTTGTCTCTTTTATTTTGATCTTGTATTCTTTTCTGTTCCTCTGTCAGCTTCTGAATTTTGTGAAATTTGTGTTTTTTGCCTTTATCTGTTGTCGTGGGGAGCCCCGTCTACGCCATTAGAATTATGGGCACGCTCCACAGCAAAGATTATTTTAGGTAGCCAAAGGGAATGTAAGGTTCATTTGACGTAGAAAACGTTCTTACTTATTCCAGCTTCCTAATAGAACTCATTAACGAAACCAAGTGTAGGGAAACAAGGCTTTTATTCCCCATCAGTGCAAGGGTTCAAAATAAGACATTGATAAACAGAAAGTCCTTTGTTTCAAAAGGTACCAGCATTTAAATCAGCTGCTTAATTGTTAAACTTCACAATTAATGCAAGGCTTGATCAGAAGAATTCAGTTCATTCAACAGCATAAAACTTCTACAAGCTTCTTGCTACTAAGATGATTAGTAGTCTTCATTATAAAGCATATGAGGACAGACTTAAGGATCTTAATATGTACACCTTAGAGGAAAGGCGGGATAGAGGTGATATGATTGAGATGTTTAAATACCTCCGTGGCATAAATGTTCAGGGAGAGAGCCTCTTTCAATTGAAAGCAAGTTCTGCGACGAGGGGACATGGGATGAGGGTGAAGGGAGATAGATTCAGGAGTGATATGCGGAAATATTTCTTTACAGAAAGAGTAGTGGATCCGTGGACTAGTCTCCCAGTGAAGGTGATAGAGACGAGGACAGTAACTGAATTCAAAAAAGCATGGGACCAACACAGAGGATCTCTAAAGGTAAAAAGTGGACTGTTGTAGTTGTTGTTATGGAAGGACAGACTAGATGGGCCTTGTGGTCTTTTTCTGTCATCATGTTTCTATGTTTCTATGTTTCTTCTAGGTTACACAGTGGCTACAGACTCCTGGCACGATGCCATACACAAATCACAATCCATCTGTTCAGGGTGAGGAGTGGGAACAGTATTTATGCATTCTATTTCCATGGATTTATCACTATATTCATCATTGGAATAATCACTGTCCCTGTCTGATACAGGTCTGTGTGAAATATCTCTAGGGTCTTGTCTCCAATACCACTGTGTTCTAAGTGCTTTAGGGATTTTCTGAAACCACTCTGGTTTCTTCTTCTTTACAGAGTGAGCATTTGTTTTAACAGGGCCTTTAGGACTCAAGCATTTAGTATCATCAATAAAGCTTTGATACCTGGCGTCTGGCTGGTTTGAATCCCTGGAGTTTTCTCTTTCAGAAACTTTCCTCCTGTAGCAGGTTCTCTGCCTGTAAGCTTTAGGCAAGGCTGTGCTTTCTGGCAGTTTGGTAAAACCTGACGTGGATTCCCTTTTCTCCTTTGGTAAGAACTTAGCTTTCTCAGAAAGTGCTTTTCCTTTCTTGCCTGGTAAAACTTGGTTAATATTTCTCAGAGACTGCAAGCTTTCCTCCAAACCGTTCCCTCTGGTTCTTTGCTTATGTCTCTCTGCTCTTGAGTCAGGAACACTATGAGAACAGGGAGTGGCACACACTCTAGCTTCAGTGCTGGCTCTAACAAACTCCCGTTGAACAGCTGCCCGCTTAGCCTGGCCCTTTTGAACTTCACCGTTGTGAACTCTGTTTCTTTGGGCTGGCTCAATTAGGATTCTTTCACTTACTCCTTCTCTTGGAGCTGATCCTCTTAATAGAGCTGTTCCTCCTTGTGAAGACATTCCTCTGTCTCTTCTCAGGTCCTTCTCTGCTTGCTCTCTCTCCTTCTCCTCTGCTTGCTCCTCTGCCTTGCTGGCATTCAGCTCTGGCTTATAAAGGACTCTTTCCTTCAAGAGTTCCGGGGTCATTCGCAGGTGCAAATCATTAGCCCTCTTAGGCTCATTAGCTCCTGTATGGTCATTCCTGCTCCCTCTAGCTGTGCCTGGAGGTAACTGCACATCTAGATTCCTAAAAGAAACAGGGTTTCTTTTCAAGTTCTCATCTTTATTGATACCCACATCATGACACTGTGCAGCCACTTCTTTGGAGAATCATATAGGTTTCTTTTTCCTCTTGTTTTTATTTACTTTTCTTACATATGCATCTGTTGCACCTTTTATTGCTTCCTTTAGTTTAGCCCATTTCAATTCCACTTCCCTTATCCCCTCCCACCCTACCAATTTCTCCTTTGGGTACTTGGCCATTTTACTGAAGTCAGCGTTTTAGAAGTCCAGGACTTTGAGCTTGCTGTGATTGGATTCCTCCTTGGCTTTTATCTCAAATCACACTATGTGATTATCGCTGCTGCTAACATGGGCACCCACCTGGATATTTGACATGCTATCTCCATAGGTGAGCACTAAATCCAGCACAGAGCTCTCTTTGGTTTGTTCCAATGCCATTTGTTTAAGTAACGCATCTTGGAAGGCATCCACAATTTTTTTTACTACTTTCCAGATTTGCAGAAGGAACATTCCAATCCACATCGGGTAGATTAAAGTCACCCCATATGATCACTTCCCCTTTCATGGCTATCTTTGCAACATCAGCAATCAATTCACTATCTGTGTCTTTGGTTTGAGTTGGAGGTCTGTAGACCACACCAGTATGGATGACAGTGCCATCTCCTCTTTCCAAAACAATCCAGAGCGCTTTTTCTTTTCCCCATGTCCCCTGCATTTCAGCAGCTTTAATATTGCTTTTAACATACCAGGAATACTACTCTTCTAAATAGATGATAGCCAGCTATGGCTATATCCCATTCATGCAACTCATTAAACCATATTTCTGTAATGGTCATAATGTCCAAGTCCATTTCCACCATTAGAGCTTCCAGATAGGAACTTTGGCTAGGCTTCAAGCATTTGTATTCATTGCTTTCTAGCATTTGAATGGCTTGCCTGCCTTTTGCATGGATTTTGTTCTACATGCCCTTTTCCTCTTGCCATTAATGTGGTGTTCAAAAGTGTGGCTGTAACCGAGGCAGGCGGACCCGGCGCTGCAGGCCCCTACCTGTTATCCCCCCCCCCCCCCACCTTTCACCGCAACAACCACGACCCCCTTCCCCCGCCTCCCCCCCCCCCCCCACAAAAACACAACACACCGAAATTTTATGGAACAAAACTGGTCGCAGCTTTTATTAGCCAACAATTTTGACAATCCAACAATAAATTTTCAAAATCCTTCAATTAGCGGCACCCGGCTGCACCAGCCCTAACTCAGCAAAGTGCCTGCCACCGCTAATGCCATAACTCGCCACCCGGCAAGTTACCATACCCCTCTCCCTGACTTCGCCATGCTAAGCAAAAGTCGTCCGAGGGTTTGACCGGGTCAGGGGCACCCCGCCCCCGCCCAATTGTAGCCTGCTGCTCCGGACCCCGGAAACCTCCGGGATCCCGCCCCCCACCCCCAGCTGCAACACCCCAAAAACCCCCCACCGCCTAATGCTAGGGAGGGAGGGAGGGACGCCGGCACCGAAGCAGCCTCCGCACGACTGACCACGCGGAGGCTGCTCGGCCCCAATCCCCCCCCGCGCCCCAACCTCCGAGGCGCTAATTGGCTCCCGTGGGGCCGCGACCCACGGGAGCCAATCAATTTAAAAGATGTGCACTTGCGCCCGCCAGGGGCCGAGCGCGCGCATCCAGACCAGGCCGCACGCAGGGTCCCCGCGCCGGGCCGCGCGCCCGGTTAGCATCGGCCGCCGGGACCCAGCCCGCGGCCTCGGGATTTCCAATGTTGTTTTGCTTTTGTTGGGCGTGATGTACTGAACTTGTTCTCCATCACCCCCTTTTCCTAGTTTAAATGCCTGTTCACATACTGCCTGAATTTTTCACTTAGAATCCTTTTTCCCTATGGCGGAGAGATGTATTTATTTATTTACATTCTCTTATATACTGCGCTATTCTGCATCAGTACAGTATAGTCTCTTGTTGATCCATATGTTTCCCCAGTCACCTATATATCTAAATCCTGTTTGTTTGCACCAGGTTTAGAGCCATGTATTGAAGCTGTTTATGTGATGCAGCCTTTCTGACCCCCTACCATGAACTGGTAGAGCTTCTGAGAATGCTACAGTGTTAGCAATGGACTTGAGTTTTACTCCGAGTCTGGAAGTCCATTTGAACTGCAGAGGCAAGTTTCTAGCCAGATCATTTGTACCCAAGTGGATGGCAATATCAGTTTTGGAGTGCTCACTTTCTGCACTAACTACACCAACAATTTGGTTTGTATTCCTGCTGGCTGAAGAGCCTGGGAGGCATTTGACCATCCTCTCTCCTTTGAGCTGTGTTCCCAAGTTGGTGCTTCTGATGGAATCTCCAAGAAGCAGCAGTTTTCAGTTTTGTGCTTTTTTTCTTCCTCTTTGGTAGATAATTAGTAGATTTGGCATTAAGTCTATCATTTAAGGGCTCTTTAGTTTTCAAGGACTAGGCACCCTCATTATCCCAGGCAGAGAAGGCATTATGCAGGGATCTCTCTTGATGTATAGAGTGTGTCTGTGTTACAGGTCGCAAACTACCAAAGCCCACTGTGGTTCATTTGTTCCTGGGCTGTTTAATTCTTTGTGGAAGCGGTGGTAGATTTTGTTCAGTTTGTACCCTAGAGGAGGTGTGTTTGATTGCAGCTAATTCTTCACTTAGTAGAGTCAATTCTTTATGCATAACAGCTAACTTAAAGCATATATGGCAAGCTCTTAGGTTCCAAATGATTCTTCTCAGAATGAAAGCACCACAGGTATTGCATTGAATACACAACATTCTGACAGCTGTCCTAGGAAGAGAAAAAGTGGGTATAACACCTAATTAACGGACAGATGTCAATGTATATGATAACTATATAGGCAATGCAACTGTGGGGTGGGGTGGGGTGGGGTGGGGTGGGGTAAGGTAAGGTGGATGGGAACCTAAGTGTGTGGGCACACTCAGATATCTGATTTAAAGGCTATGCAAGGAATGTAGGCAGACTGAAGATTCCTAAAAACCTGTATTCAACAGGTAGTTTATCAAAAAACAGTCAATGGAAAAGTTTGAAAGCCTTAGCTGAGTGTGTAGTTTCTTGAAGTTCTGATGAGCAGACTCGTTCAGGAACCTGGGCCGTAGGAGAGCAGCTTTAATTCAAATTATCCCCACCCTGTAAAGCAGGCTTGCAACAGACAAAGGAAACTGAATATTCAAAATGAAATCCCACTGCTATGTATCAGCCTACTAAGCAAAGTTTCCTGTAACCTTAAAATTATACCCTTGCTGCAAAATTAAGTAGACCTAAGTAGAAGACCAGGTTTAGCTGCAAGTCTAAAAGTAATGTATATTTTTGGTCCAAGCAGCTATATATCATAAGTATCCCTGGCCAATAGGCTTTCTATGAACTGAGGGCACACTCGGATATCTGATTTAAAGGCTATGCAAGGAATGTAGGCAGGCTGAAGATTCCTAAAAACCTTTATTCAACAGGTAAAGTTTATCAAAAAATAGGCAATAGAAAAGTTTGAAAGCCTAAGCTGTGTGTCTAGTCTCTTTAAGTTCTGATGAGCAGACTGGTTCAGGTATTTGGTCAGTAGCAGAGCAGCTTCAATTCAATTAACCCACCCTGTAAGGCAGGCTTGCAACGGACAAAGGAAACTGAGTATTCAAACTGAGATCCCACTGCTACATCTGGACTCCCCCAGCTCCTCAACAGGACTTCAGGAAGAAACACATTTTCCTGGAATGTTATGGGTCATAATGTTAAGTTTCTTCTTAACCAAATGCCTAAATAAACCTGAATCTGGACCCAAACTTCCAAACTGTAAATAGTTTACCCTGTAAATAGTTATCTATACAAGGATTAAATAGAATGTAAATTACTGCAAATTAAAACCATGTTCTATGTAACCGTTCTAAGTTGCATTCAATGTAAATCACCTTGATATTAGAGAAAGACGGTATATAAGAAATGTTAAATAAATAAATAAATAAATGAATGAAAAGAAAAGGGTCTCATCTTGCTGCACCAAGTCCACCTTTGGCCCTTCTCCCAGAGTAGGTGACATACACCAACAGCTGAGTTTCCAATTTCAGTGCTAATTTAATATTTGTCGCCTGCTCAATTTTGTTTTATCACCATCCTCCAAAAAAGTACAATTTTTAAACATGAACCCAGCAGATGAGACAATATTCCAAAATCTATGCACCCCCTTCAACACTTAGTGGAGTGCTCTTGGCCCAATGCATGCAGTGTCACTGGGATAAGATACTCTCTAATTATAACTTTATATTACTGTCCTACAATTTGTGCAGAAAGGGAGCTCTTCCAACCTCCCTTAAGCATACTTGATGAATTCTCTTCATCAGACATTTCCCTCAATTCCTTAAGCCAGTCCTCCTTAAAATCTACCACCTCATCCCTCATCTGCTCCTGAACAGCTTTGTATAGTCTACTTACCTGCCCTTGTGCAACCTTCTTAAACAAAATTTCCCCCTCTGATTGTTGGAGTCCTGGAAAAACACTCCTTATTTCCTTTACCCAAGCTGACACTATGCAACTGAAAGATGGCAAACAGAGGGAAGTCCAGCAGCTGAAACTTCACCAGGAAATCCTTCCATGTATAGAAGAACCCTCCTGAAAACAACTGAGATAACACATGCAGCAGGGAGCAGGCCACCATCTTCCACATCCTTTTGGCCATAAGGCCCTTAACTCCGGAAAGACTGAGATGGTCATGATCAGCTTAGTCTCCAGCCCCAAAACCTTTTCCCAACTATCCCAAGTTACCCAAGTATCAATGCCCTCATCTTCTCCCACAGAGGACACCACCTCTTCCTTTGATGCACTTATTTCCTATTCTAGCCAGTGTTAATCTGGAGAAGAGAACTCTCGCTGCACCATGATCCCACATAGGCAGGCCAAATAATAATGATAGAAATTTAGTAACCCCACACTTCCCACCTCTTTGGGACATTGCAATATTTTTAAGCCCATTCACATGCCCCTTCCCCCAAATAAACTCCCTCATAGTTTATTTACTCCTGTTAAAAAAGGAAGAAGGAAGCGATATTGGCACCATTAAATGGAGGTATAATGCACTTTGTAACCAGGGCCATACCAAGGGCTGTGCAAGCAATGTAGCCGCACAGGGTGCCAAAGTTGTAAGATACAAAACAAATCAAAAATCACCTAAACCCCACACAGTGAATGAATATTACGATATTGTGAAAACAGATTCACCGTTAAACCAGTCCCCAAAAAATTTTTTTTTACTGTTTGTCGAAGCACACTGTAGGAGGAATGGAATTGAATATCCACCTACACCAAGCGGCAAGCTGCTTTTATTCAAATTAGGTTCTACACTGTAAAATTAATTTTTAATATAACGTCACTTATCTGAGAATGTCCATGTTTCATGAATATCCCACACCTTTGTCCAGATAAAAAAGTTTTGCATGACGTGCACGTTTCGGGAAAAATCCCTGTCTCAAGTGCTTCTCTGAATCGTATATACCAACAACTGTGATTGCAGAAAAATGCCGTCCCGCAGCTTAGGACTATTCCTTCCAACAACTAGGCTGATAGGGCCGATATTTACATCCACTACTGGGAGTCATCATCCCTGTAATGATTGTTCATATTGTCTTTTGACAATCCCAGGAGAGATCTGGCATCATCCGAAAACAGCTCGGATATACACACGCCGATGGACAACTACTTGTGCATCAGCTTATATAGTTTACATTTTCCAGTGCCCTTGCAGTCTTTTATATGTGGGTCAGACTACCCGTCCTATTAAAAAACGTTTAGCAGAACATGCCTCACGGCTGCGTCAAGAACTTTTATCAGCACCAATAGTTCAACATTGTGTCGCTAGTCGTCATCAGTTTGAAGAACTTAGGTGGACCAACATTGATCATACCCCCTTAGATCCTCGAGGTGGGGACAGAGTCTGAAAACTGCAATGGATGGAACAGCGGAGGATCTTCACTTTAAATTCCATGCATCCACATGGTTTGAATCGTGAGATCGATTGGGGGAGTCTCTTGTAATACCTCTGGAGCACGTGTGAGTCTTCTGTCAAAATTAGCCAATCTCTTTAGCGATTCCCCTTGTCAATGAGGAAAACCCTATTCTGATTGGTGGGTTCTCTATTTAAATGTGCCCTATCAGCCTAGTTTTTGGAAGGAATAGTCCTAAGCTGCGGGACGGCGTTTTTCTGCAATCACAGTTGTTGGTATATACGATTCAGAGAAGCACTTGAGACAGGGATTTTTCCCGAAACGTGCACATTGTGCAAAACTTTTTTATCTGGACAATGGTGTGGGATTTTCATGAAAGATGGACATTCTCAGATAAGTGACGTTATATTAAAAATTAATTTTATGGTATAGAACCTATTTTTTGTCTATATATTTCATTTTTCATTTTGTGATCACTTATTGGTGAAGACCTATCTGTATTGTGTGACAGAGGCAAAAGGGACACTAAGGAAGCACAAGGCCATAGCATAGAGACTAAATGAATTCTTTGTTTTGGTCTTTACTGAAGAACATGTAGGGAAGATACTTATGCCAGATATTATATTTAAAAGTAATAATTCTGAGGATATGAAAAATGAAGATACAGACCTACAATTTAGAAATCTGTAAATTATCATTAAAATAATCTATAGCAACTAAAGACGGGAGAGTGGCCAATGTAATGCAAGTTTTTAAAAAGGGTTCCAGGGGTGATGCTGGATGCTACAGACCAGTTAGCCTGATGTCAGTACTGGACAAAATGGTAGAAATCATTATAAAAAAAACAAAATTACTGAATATATAGATAGTCATGGCTTAATGGGACAAAGCCAAAGGGAGCCTCTCCTTTTTTTTGAAGGTGTAAATAGCTAGATAAAGGTGAGCCAGTTGATACAGTGTATCTGGGTTTCTCTCATAGGCTTCTGTGGTTAGTATCATGATCTTTGCACTTTTCTGGGTCATGCCACCTACTAAGACATAACTTTTTGGTCTAGATATTAGAGCGATCTCACATGAGTACTTTACTATAATCCTATGCTCATCCAATACATTCTTAGTCACAGGTTGAATTTCTACAAAAGGAGATATTTGCTTTTTTACGGGTCTCAGACTTTACAATGGCACATATTTCTGGGTATTTAAATGTTCCCAGTGTTGTGCCTGTTAGCATCAACGACCCAATTTTGGAAATTCCACCCCTAGTTTTCTCGTGTATCAACAAACTAAAACTTATAGTGCTTTGTTATGCCAACTTAACTCATGTTGATGAAACTTTTTATGAAGTTGTTTGTTCAATCCGCTTTTAAGCTAAAGCGGATTGAACAAACAACTTCATAAAAAATTTCATCAACATGAGTTAAGTTGGCATAACAAAGCACTATAAGTTTTAGTTTGTTGATACACGAGAAAACTAGGGGTGGAATTTGCAAAATTGGGTCGTTGATGTTAACAGGCACAACACTGGGAACATTTAAATACCCAGAAATATGTGCCATTGTAAAGTCTGAGACCCGTAAAAAAGCAAATATCTCCTTTTGTAGAAATTCAACCTGTGACTAAGAATGTATTGGATGAGCGTAGGATTATAGTAAAGTACCTATTAGGACATGGCATGACCCGGAAAACTACAACGATTATATCTGGATTTTCATAAAGCCTTTGACAATGTCCCTCATGAGAGACTAGAGGAAATAAAAAATAAGTCATGGGATAGGAAGCGAGTATCCTATTGTAGAGTGGGAATTGGTTAAAGTATAAAAAACAGTCAGGCTAAATGATCAGTTTTATCAATGGAGAAAGGTGAATAGTGGAGTGCCCCATGGATGTACTATGCCCATTACTTTTTAACATATTTATAAATGACCTGGAAATAGGAACAACAGATGAGTTTATCAAATTTGCAGAGGACACAAAATTATTCAGAGCTGTTAAATCACAAGAGGACTGTGAGCAATTGCAAAAGAACATTGAGACATTGGGAGACTGAACATCCAAATGACAGATACAATTTAATGTAGACAAGTGCAAAGTTATGCACTTTGGAAAGAATAATCCAAACTACAACTCCACAATGCAAGGTTTCACATTAGGAATCACTACCCAGGAAAAAGATCTATGTATCATTGTGGATAATATATTAAAATCCTCTGCTCAGTGTGAGATATACATGCCAAACTGATATGTGTGTATATTTGGATGTGGATGGGGGTGGGGATGGGGATGGGGCACGGGCACGGGCATGGGCACGGGCATGGGCACGGATGGGAGGAGCGGGGGCATGGCCGGCTCCAAAAATATACCTACCGCATTCTGACAAATTCTTTGTACGTCTAGTTGTATCCCCATGGATGTCTAAGTTATACCTGCTAAAACCTGGAATAACAGACATGGGACTAAAAAAAGGAAAAGAAATGTTACTGCATAGAGCTGGGCATACTGCCCTGCGCTTCATCGCATCCCAGTGAGAAGTATGAGGGTGAATGCCACCTCTATGTCTGTGGTAGCATGGTGCACAGGCTGTGGATGTACATACTGTTCTGCACAGGCACATGAGAATGAACAGTCTGTGCCAGGGAAACACAGGCAAAAGAGACAGATGCCCACAGTTACCATGGCAGAGGAAGAACAGAGCCCAGTGGTTGTGAGAAAAAAACATTTATTGTGTGCATGACATAGAATAAAACACCCACACTACCATCACCAGTGCCCAGGCAGACCCACCCCACACACCAAGGTGCCCCCCAACAGTATGTCACACACTTCCCTCCACCCTCACCCCCAACCCCACACCTCTACCCCACCATCCCAGCCCCACACCTCTACCCCACCATCCCAGCCCCTTAACCCCAACCCCCTGCCCTCACCCCCCAACTCCACCATCCCAGCCCCTCACCACCAAACCTACACTCCCACCTTACCACCCCTGTGACAGCAAGCCCTACCTGGGCCTACCACCACCCACCACATATCCTGACTCACTCTTGCCCCCTCCCCTCCCAGAGGCACCAACATTGTCCCTCAGTGGATGGTGACTCCCTGAGACTGAACTGCTGCTGCTCTCCCTACTGGTCTCCCCATGTGCCTCAGGGAAGAGTGGGAAGACCAGCAGGGGCTTCAAACCCTGGGGCCCAGGGCGCAGGACTGCTCCACACTGCTGGACTCCACTACAGATGCAGCGGCCCGTGTGGCCATTCTACTGGTGGATGATGGGGCAGAGATGTGAGACACATCAGTGGTGGCAGGGGGTACAGTAGCAGCAGCCAGTGTTAGAGGTGTGTCCTCAGGCCCAGCCAACTGGGTGACCAGGACATCGATGAGGGCCCCTAGATGGCACATGGAGGCAGTCAGATGATTGGTTGCCACCAGCTGCTCCTCCTGGACTGCCAATTGCCGCTCTTTGAGGGACAGCTGTTGTTCCCTCAGTTGCACAGTCTGATGGAGGAATTGCAGCTTTTTCTGTGTCTGTACATCATGACCCTCTTGCTGGGCAATGATGCACTTGGCACACCCAACCAACTGTCTATATATGCATTGGTGGTGCTGTCCATGGTGACCACTGCCACCAGGCTGGGTGAGGGCTCAGGTGATGGTGATGGTGCAAGCTGGTCTTCTGAGTCAGCAGAGTTGGTGCCCACAGGCTCTGCAGCAGTGGACAGCTCTGCACCCCCATCCATAGGGGGCACAGGCTGTGATGCAACCTCCTCTGATGGCACCACAGCCCTGTCAACTGAGTGGCAATGGTGTAGTTGCCGGTGGTGAGGCAATACTTTGTCCAGCATCTGTGGTGGCACCTGCTGAGGGATGCAAGGAGGACCAGCTGAATGCAGACCCCTGCATGCAGCAACCCACCCCTATCCCCACATGAGCTGCACCAGTGCACTATGTCTACTGGGACACCATGGGGCAGTTGGGAGAGTGCAAAGCAGGCCAGGGAGGTCCTGCCACCAGAGAGTCACCCAGTGAGCCAGCAGTGGGAGAAGCAACAGTGCAACAAGTTAATGCATGCCCCACCCCAAACCTGGGGAGCAATGGGCGGTTCACAGGGTCACCTCACTATGGGTTCAGTCCCGGGGCGGAGAACATGCAACATGCAAATGTCAGCACAGACACGTACCTTGGACCTGTGGGCGCCAAGAGATGTCCACATCCCCAGTGCCCTCCAATGTGGTAACATCCACAGTGGCAAGGACATGCCGCTCCATCTTGGTGAGTTACACCCTTGTCCATCTGGGCCTACAGCACGTGTCTTCCTGCAGGCCTCGTGTCTCACCTGCCACCACTTGGGCTTGACATCCTCAATGTCACGGTTGTTATGGCACATTGCATTAAGCTTGCAGCAGATAGTGAGCCATCTGCACTGCCTCTCGTAGGCACCTACAAAGGCCTCCTCAGTGCCCATGAGGACCCCATGGTTGGCAAGCACCTCCTCAATGAGGAGGGTCTTCTCCCTATCATCGAAGTTTCTCTTTCAAGATGACACCTTCAGGCCATTGTCACTATCAGAGCTGCAAATCTACCTTCAAGGTAACAGTAGAATGGCATTTCGCAAGGGCGTGTTCATGGCGGGGTTGCACATTTTATAGCGGTTAGATGTCTAGCAATGTATACGTACAACCACTTGGAATACGGAACATGTCTGTACGTCATGATGCACGAGTGCATCGATGTTCCGCGGGTAATGTATAAATATGGATGCGGATCCACGCGTTCATTCTTTCCCGGTTGTGGATCTACATGTTTTGCTTTTCCATGCGTGACACATCTAGGATATCGTTGGAGCTGATTTTGTGCTACATAATGGATGCTTTAGCAACACTGCCACTGACAGGGTAGGTAGACAGGGCCAATGAAGTGACTGCGATGGTATGTGTGCTGGGGCCTGTGCCCCTGATGCATGTTTATGGTGCCTGTGACAGACAGTGGTATGCATGGACCTGGGCGCAGAGGCCAGGTGCACTGCGAAGGCACCCACCACAGGGCAGACCAGTGTGGGCATGGGGCTTTCTGGGGCAGGGGGCAACTGGCTTGCATGAGAACGTGGTAGGGGCTGATCACATGGAACCCCTGTGCACTAGACCACCCCCATAGCTACAGGCCCATACCTATGCAACAGCACCATGGTCACTGTACAGGGGTGTATATGTATGTTCTGAACCCACAGGTACATGCCTGTAGGTGTGTTTCAGCCAGCACCTGCTCACCTTGATTCAATGGTTGGTGTGGAGTGCAGAACACGCTAGCGGTATACATATGGGAGTCCAGCCAGTCCTAATAGCCATGTCCACGGGCACATATGTGCCCGTGCAGCAGTGCATGGTGGATGGGCCACCCACTGGGTGCCCTACTAGTGTGTATAGGGAGGGGGAGAGGCCCAACACATCTCTTGCCCCCCCCCAACACCCACATAGGGCATCGGGGAAATGTTAGGTGGCACTACCTCTGGGCCCGCACTGACTAGAATCTTTTTTTACCCTCCCACAGATTCCAGAGGCAGCAGCCAGGTGTGAGGAGATGGCACAGGAGAGGGCCAGAGCACTGTTTGCCAATGCCCTTCTGTTGGTTGCTGACCACATGCGCAGATGTGCCAAATGCCCATATGCTAGGGTCCCCAGGCCCCACGCACATTACCTTGACCTCAGCGATGACCTGTGCCAGATAAGGTACAGGTTCAACCTGAGGAAATACATGATCTTTGTGAGGAGCTGGGGCCACAGCTTGCTACAAAGGCACACATAGGGGACACAGTACCCATCCTTGTGAAGGTGCTGGCAGCTCTGGCATTCCTGGGGACCAGCACATTCCGGTCTGTGGTGGGAACGACATCGGCATTGAGCCAGGCAGCAGTGTCGTGCAGCGTCACATGGATGCCTTGGTGGGATGTGCTGCCCATTACATTGCCTTCCCACGCACCCCACAATAGCAGCAACAGACCATGCTCGCATTCAGCGAGGTTGCAGGGTTCCCGTCCATCCTTGGGGCCATTGACTGTACCCATGCAGTCTTCTGCCCACCATGCCTGCATGAGGTGGCATCAGGAACCAGAAGGTGTACCACTCATGCAGGTCATCTGCAACGCCCAGATGGAGATCCTGGATTTCGTGGCAAGCTTCCCTGGCTCATGCCATGATTCCTACATCCTGGGATAGTTGGGAATACATGCTGACTTCAAGGATGGCACCATCATTGGTGGCTGGCTGCTTGGTGAGTAGACACAGGTTGGTGTCACATGCACATGCATGCATATGCACAGAGGCACAGGGGCATGGCCAGCCATGTGCCTACAGGCAGGCCATGCTCACAGGGGAGCCACACCATGGCTATGGGTTATCCATATGTGGCAGGGGGCTACAGGGACCCATACCATTGCATGGTAGGGGGGGCCAGCTACAATCACAGCATGGACTTGGTGAAGGCTGGGGATGTGCCGCAGCTGGGGATGCACAGAGGTCGGGGATGGCTGGCCCCAGGCATGGGTGGTAGGGCACCACATGGCATGGGTGAGGCGCACATGCATGTTGAGGCTGGTGGGGTGGCACCTGGTGCATGTGTATGATGACAACAGTGTAGCTGGCCATAACAATACTTGGTGACATTCCTGCCACTGTTCCTCTATGCAGGTGTAGGCTTATGTCTCTTGCTACCCACTGTGGGAGTGGCTCATGACCACCCTTGTTAACCTATGCACCCCAACGGAGGTGAGATACAACCGGTCACCCCAGCTGACATGCTCCATCATAAAGCGAACATTTGGGCTTCTGAAGAGCCGCTTCTGCTGCCTTGATTGGTCTGGTGGAGAACTGCCCTATGCCCCAGAAAAGGTGTGCAGGCTATTCCTGGTGTGCTGCATGCTGCACAGTTACACCCTGCATCAGAGGCAGCCCGCGCCGGATGCAACAGTCAGTGATTCCGATGGCAAGGAGGTTGAGATGGTGCCCCCCCCCCCCCCAGCCATCACATGCTAACACACTGACATGCAGTGGCAACTCAGAGATCCCTCATGGAGATGCATTTTGTGTGAGGTAAGCTGCCTGAGCTGGTAGAACTGGGGGATGGGTGGCAGGGCTGGGCATCAGCGGGCAGGCCCATGAGCCCATGTCCATCCTGTATGTCCTGGCCCTCTGTGTGCCCAGTTGGAACCGGGCATACAGAGGGAGTCATAAATCTGATCCCATGGGGCACGCTTAACCCCGCAGAAACGGGATCACAAACAGGCCTGTACATGAAGACCATGTCTGCGATTCAGCCCGGTCTGCACATACAGGCCTTCCCTCTCAGTCTGGCCTGTTCAATGGAGCTGTGGCACCATCACAAACAGGTTGCCATGACACCACTGCTTTATTGTACTGCCGTGATCCCCAGATGCCATCTCCTGTACTGCCTTCCCCACATCCAAACTGCTGATCCAGCCTCCATAGGCCATGGTCAAGCTGCGGGGAAGGCTCTCTGCCCCCACCCACTGCTTTACAGCTCCAGGCCTGTGGTCCACTGCCACATCAGGGAACCTACTCCACCTCCGTGGTGGATGAGATTCCCCATCTACACCATTGGCCCTGGACATATAGGGCCAGCATTGGACCGGCCCTGTATGTCTGGGGCCAGCAAACACCCACCCATCTTAACACCACCCCCAATCTGTCCCTCTCCCACCCCTGTCTGTCTTCCCCATACAATGTGTGAGAACATTAGACTGGATCAGGAGCGGGGATGGATAGTGGGGATGGACATCCCAACAGGGTGTCCAACCCCGTTATTCATGGCATGGACTGGACCCACATGTGTAACATCTTGGTCTGCCATGCCGTGAGCCATTCTGGCCACTGTAGGTGGTCATTGCCCACCCTCTCCCTCCCCCCCCCCATCTGCCACTGCATGCCCTCCGGCCCCAGGTGACCTGGGCCAACACACATATCAGCCCAATATGGCCAGGGCCACAGACCATCCACTGCCCCCCTTTCTCCACCACCCTGCCCCTTTTCCACCCATGGCTAGCCTCTTGATACAGCCACCATGTATATATCGAGAGGTTCGCCAGGGTCGGCAGAGGTGGCCGGTTGGCAGGGATGGATGTCCACACGGGACCCCCATCCACAATATTCAGGTCTCAGACCAACCTTCTATGCAGATATTCACATGGACACAGTGTTTAAAATTAACATGTTTTATTTGTAGCATTGTTCACATCCTCATGTTTACAATGTTCCCTCAGCAGCGGCCATCGTGGCCCTCTGACATCCCATGGGGCCTCATTGAGATGACCTATATGGGTCAGGAGTGCCTCTGTCAGCTACTCCACAGCCTGTGTGAGGGCCTTGAGGTCGCCCCTGATCCCACATAGGTGATATGCAATGAGCCCCATGGGCCCCTCTGCTGCTGCCGCCTGCTCTTCTGCCCTCTCCCATCACCTCCCCCCATGCTCCCTCCCTCCTCCACCCACTGGGTGTCCTTGGGTGGCATGGATCTGAGTTCCCCCTCCTCCAGGGACAATGACTCCTCCTCCTCCCCCTGCTCTTCAGGGCCATCTACCCAGGGGTACCCTGCCTCCCCACCCTCAGCCCCAGTGATGTCCTGGGTCCCTCACCCTGTAGTGCCCTGCCCAGACTCTATAGCACTGTCCAGCCCCTCCTCCTCAGGGGAGTGGGGCACCTCCATGAGGTTGAGGATAACAACCTCATCCCCACTCTCCCCTGATGGAGAGCTGCTGGATAATACTATGGAGCTGGCTAACAGTGGGCGGTCTGCAGTGGTGGTGGCGGGGCTGTGTGTCACAGCTGGTGCTGGCCGCTGTTCCTCCTCCTCCTCCTCTGCCTCCATCTTGCTGTGAGCGGTGTTGCTGCTCTCCTCCGCCGCCGCTGCAGGAGGGGTTTCCTCCACTGGGATGGCTGTAGAAGGGATGCAGAGAGGTGGCTGTTAGTTTCAGTGGGTGGGGGTGTCAAGCTGCTATGCCCCCATTGTCAGATGCCTCCCAATGCTCTGTTTTCTGCTGCCTCTGTGATTCCCAGCCACTCCAGCCTTGTGCCATGTTGCATGTCATGGCCCCATTCTTGTGCCATTTTCCCACACTCCCCTCACTCCCGCTGCAGCTGCTGCTAGATTTGTGCCAGGAGACACAGCCGGGTGTGCCATATAGCGCGGTAGCACACCCTGTAGGCTTCTTTCCCTTGCAGGACATGGAATGGTCTGTGGAGGCAAGAAGGAGGTGTCTTACATATGCATGTTTCTTTCTCCCCCCAGGTCTGTCACTGCAGCTGCCTGCCCGCCTGCCATAACACTAGCTGCATAAACTGGACCCTGTCCCATCCTGCTGCCATGTCTCCGGTGCTGCCACATTCCGGTTCGGGGCTTGCCCTGGTTCCCTGGGCCTTCTCTGTCCTGTGTTCCTGCATTGCTGACTGGCCAGGCCATGGGCTGAGGGGGCCACAGGGACAGTGCTGCCTGTATCATTTGTTGCGGACCCTGCTGCATTTGCTGCCTGCCCTGTGCTGCACATCGTGGGCTTTGCATGCTGGTGTCAGACCTGGCAACTCTGCCAACTCTCAGAGCATAAAAATATGCTAGACATAACAAGAAAAGGCACATCTGAGGATTCTTGCTGCAGATAATCCTGCTGCTGAAACTCAAGCAGCAGAATTTTCAGCGGTGACTGGGAGCCTGTAGAAGGCGGTGGCTTGGGAAGATTGGTGTTTTGATTTTTTTTGTATTTCTAACATGATTTATGCTCTGAGAGTTGGCAGGGGGCAGCTACTACTGATTATTTTGATATGGAATTACAAGTCTATAAAAATGGAATTATATGGAACAATCGATTGATAGGCGCATTTTAGAGCTGTTGATGTGAGGAGGATTGGACCTGGTTTGAAGTTAACTTTTACCATTGCCCCTATCTCTTGGATTCTTGATCTCTTTTCTCCTTCCATATCCAATGTTACCTGATGTGATGTGTGACAAATGGTAGAGTGGGGTACCTTGCAGTATTCGTATGATTCGCACTCTGGGGTTGACCTTTTTGGGTTTGTGCATGCTGTGCTGCACAGTGTCATGGGATGGGGGTGGTAGGGTTATACTCAGGTGTCATATGCAGGGATGTTTCTTTGTGGACACAGTGGTGGCTGCATGGGGCTGTTTCCCAGTGGAAGTGGTGCTGTTGTGGACAGTATCAGACATTATGGGGCATGGGGCAGATGCAGGGTTCTCTCAGGGGACTGGTGTGGTGGTTGGTAGTGGGGGGTGGCCTAGGTCAGCCATGTGTTGTCTTTTACTAGCATCATGTCTCTATGTTTCCACTGTGCTGTAGTTTGGCTGACGGTATTGGGTCATGTTGCTGCACTGTTACACACAGTAGGGTTTTTTCACTGTGTTCAGGTTTCCTTTCCATATGTCCCTTGTGTCCATTCTGCATTTTTTTCACCTTGCTTTCCCCTTGGCCTTTGTGTTTCTGTTTGCCTGTTTCCTGTGTGGGTCCTGTTTTGTATGCTTACTGTCATTTGGTTGTGTGGTAGGTCCAGGTTACCCCTGCTCCTTTTGTCCTTTTACTTTGCCACTACTTCCTGTCTGTTTGCACTGTTCTTGTCCTACCATATGCATTTACCCTGCCTCCTCCCTTTCCTGCTTTGCCCTACTTACTGAGCTAGGGTGGTCCTGATCCTTTCCCAGCCCCTGCGTGCTGCAGCTAGAGCTGACCTTCAGTATCCTGTGGGGTGCAGGGCACCCTCATTCTCAATGACCAACCTGCAGAGCAGGTGGGTATCTGCCTCAGAAAAGTTCACCTGTCGGGTTGCCGTTTTCCAAGGCTGTGGCGGCGGAGGGGTTACTGTATCCTGTTTCCTGTTGCACGTGGACAACTGTGCAGGTGGACACGTTTTTGGACCTACACTTCCACGGCATGACACGATGGTTGCATGTGTCATTTGCACTACACAGGATCCCTGCTTATGCTGGCGTTGGATGTTTAGCGGCACAGATGTATAACCTCGATTCCAATGTGCGGGTGCACGTCAGGGCGCCCAGGCAGATAATCCTGTCTGTTTCAAACGTACATGTGTTGTGCATTTACATCCGTCCTGCAAGTTTTTCTCTGAATCAGGCCCTATGCCTATAAGGAAAGGCTTCAAAGCTTAGATTTTATTCAGTTTGGAAAAGAGACAACTGAAGGGTAAACAGTTTACTCTTTTAAAAACTACAAAGACTAGGAGCAAGGCCGGTGCTTCCTTTTTTGCTGCCCTGTGTAAATGATTTATGTGCTTCCCCACCTCCCCCTTGAAGTCCATCAGAGCCTTGCTCTTTTAGCCTAATAATCCCTTCATGTAGATCTGAAGACTGTTTACGTGTGCAGTGGAATCAAAGGAAGGTTACCATACAGTTGTGGTCAACATTATTAGCACCCTTGCAGTTCAACCCCTTAATGTCCAATTATCTCCAAAAAAAGAAAGTGGCCAGTAAAATGGCTTTGCACTGTATATGCACACATGTCTGACACACAAAAGAATCAAATAAAACAAGACAGGGGTTTGATTTTCATTTGTAATAGCTAATTCTTTTTTTTTCTATATTGCAAATTGTTTGTGGTATTGGGCAAAGCTCTGTCAGTTAGAGTTCATTGTTTTTTGTTACAGCTTGTTTGTTTGTTTATTTATTTAAAAGTATTTCTATACCGCCTTCTCCTTCTATGAAGGCGGTCTCCACAGCAAACAATCATAAGAGTAGTTCAAGTGTGTTCATGCAGTGATATAGGAAGTGTGTTTGTGGTGGTGTATATTAGATTCTTGTTGAGCTTTTTAGATCATGCGCTATTATACATTCTTATGTACAAGGGACAGGGGAGGGGGTTGGTCTTTTGTTCTTGTTTGGTGAGTGGATCATGTGATGTGTCCATAGTGTTCATTGAATAATGCTGTCTTAAGCTTGTTAGCTCTTTGAAGCCACTGACCTCCTCAGCTGTCAGTTGTCCTTAATTAGCTTGCAAAGGGAGCTGGGCTGCTGAGGTCTGTATAAAGGTCCACAGGGCCTTGCAAGCATTGAGATTCCTAACAGGGACTTGGTTGCAAGCAAGGTAATACTATATGTTTTTTAATAACAATCTCTCTGCCTGAAAGCTCTTGAAAAGGTTTTGATTTTCATTTGTAACAGCTAATTCTTTTTTTTTCTATATTGCAAATTGTTTTTGCTATTGGGCAAAGCTCTGTCAGAGTTCATTGTTTTTTATTCTAGCTTGCTAGTTCTTTGAAGCCACTGACCTCATCAGGTGTTGGGTCCCTCCCTACCCACCTCAGCTCACACCTATCCCATGTGAGTATTCTTGCTTTATAGGGCAACTTCCCAATTAGCTACACACAGGGACTTAGAACAGCCCAGTTAGGACACATTTAAAGAGCTTAACTGCTTTTTCTCCTAAAGGATAGCTAAGTTTCAGGCAGGGACTTTGATAGGTCTCTCTCTTTTACATCAACATCTATTAAAGCTCCTCTAATTGAACAATGGCTGGGAAAAATTTGAATTGTGAAACCTGTTGCAGCTTCTGCCTCTGCCATACAGAGATCCCAATGCCAGTTGAAGCTCCGGTTTCATGTGTGGGATGCCAGCATGCTGAAGCTCTCAGAAAACAAGTGGAGGAGCTCAGAGAAGAGGTGGTGAGGCTGAGGAGCATTCAACACAGTGAGAAGTACATTGTTGAGTTGCTTCTTCAACCATCCAAGCTCTCCAGCAGAGGTGACGATGGGAGCCTACAAAATGCGAAAGTTGGACCCAAGTCACCAGGGCCTCCAGAATCACCAATCCAACTCCTCCAGCCCTTGAATTGAAGAACCAATATTGCAGCCCTGGACCTGGAAGAGGTGAAAGCATCCCAGGAAAGGGAGGAACCACAGCTCGAGCACTCCAAAGTTGCAGAATCAGTCACCATGAGAAAGCAAAGGGTATTGATGGTGGTGACTCTCTTCTGAGGAGCACTGAGGCATCCATCTACAGACCAGATTTGATGTCTAGAGAGGCCTGCTGTCTGCCAGTTGCCAAAATACGAGATTCATCAAGCCTACTGACTATTACCCAATGTTGCTCATCCCATGTCAGCACAAATGATACTGCCAGGTATCCCTCTGAGCATATCAAAAGTGACTTTATAGCTCTGGGACAGAGGGTGAAGCAGATAGGTGCACAGGTAGTGTTTTATTTAATCCTCTCTGTTGAGAGTAAAGGCCGAGGCAGAGAAGATTGCATCCTGGAGATAAATGCATGGCTGCATGGATGGTGTCATCGAGAGCGTTTTGGTTTCCTGGACCATGGGGGGATGATCCAAGGGCTGCAGAGTAGAGATGGCATCCATCTATCCAAGATGGGTTGAGGTGTCTTCAGTAGCAGACTGGCTAACCTACTGAAGAGGGCTTTAAACTAAATTCATTGGGTGACAAAAGCCCCCAGGTAAGTGAAACATTAAATACCTCTTTAGCAATGGGTAAAAGGGGCAACATCTGGAAAGCAGTGTGTATAAATGTCCATAGCATGGGAAATAAGATCCCAGATGTTGAGGCTTTAATGGACAAGGCTGACTTGGATTTAGTGACAGTTACAGAGACATGGTTCACAGACAACCATGACTGGGATATAATTATACCAGGCTATACTTTACTCAGGAAGGACAGGGTAGGAAGAAGGGGAGGAGTAATAGAACTATATGTAAAAAAAAATATTAAAGCTATAGAATTGCTGGGCTTTAAAGGGAGAGAGGAAGCACTGTAGGTTAAACTAGAAAAAGGGAAAGAGAAATCCATTTGCATTGGCGTGATATACAGATCTCCTCACAGGGAGAAGAAGTGGATGGAGATTTAATAGAACACATACGCAGCATTGCCAGGAATGGCAAAGTGCTACTGATACGTCATTTCAATATGCCGGATGTGGATTGGTACATCCCTGCTGTGGTGTCATCTAGAAGTAAGGAGATCCTGGATTCTCTAGAGTGAACTATTCTGGCAACTGGTAACAGAACCCACACATGAAGGGGCCATATTGGACTTGGTGCTTACCAATTGCGAAAGTGTTTCTGATGTTATAGTGGAAGATCATCTCGCAGCCAGTGCTCACAAAATGGTGTGTTTCAGTATTAGAACTAGAGCTGATAAAATCCATTCAAAAATGAGGGTCTTAGACGTTAGGAAGACTAACTTTGCCAAGATGGGCCAATACCTCAAGGAGTTATTAGCAGGATGGGAACAGCTGAAGGATGTGGAAAAAAGGTGGTCAAAACTGAAAGGGGATATTTTAGGAGCAACCAATCTTTTTATTAGATAGATAAATAAAGGTAAAAGGAAAAGGAGGCTGCTATGGTTCTCAAAAGAAGTAGCTGAAAAGGTAAAGAAAAAGGGGGAGGCCTTTATGAACTACATGAGATCACAGAGAAAGGAAGATGGGCATCTATATTTGGAAAAACATAGAGAAGCTAGCAAAGCAGTCAGGAAAGCAAAGATACAAAAAGAAGCATAGCCAATGCAATAAAATGGGGGGATAAGACATTTTCCAGATATGTTAGTGAGAGGAGGAAGGGCAAAAGTGGTATTGTCAGACTCAAGGGTGAAGGGAAGGAACATGTAGAAGGTGATGAGGATAAAGCAGAATTGCTTAACAAGTATTTCTGTTCTGCGTTCATAGATGAAGGGCCAGGAGCAGGACCTCAGAAAACACCCACAAATAAGAACAGAAACAACAGGGATCTTGAATAATTTTCAGAAGACTGTGTTCATGAGGAACTAGCTAAACTAAAAGTAGACAAAGCAATGGGACTGGATGGAATACATATGAGAATATGAAGGAACTTGTGGATGTTCTAGGAATGGCTAGTAGAAAAAAGGAGGCGATAGTGCCTCTGTATAAGTCTTTGGTGAGACCTAATTTGGAGTATAGTGTGCAATTCTGGAGACCACACCTTCAAAAAGATATAAACAGGTTGGAGTGAGTGCAGAAGGTGGCTACTAAAATGGTTAGTGATCTTCATTATAAAGCATATGAGGATAGACTTAAGAATCTTAATATGTATACATTAGAGGAAGGGCGGGATAGAGGAGATATGATGGAGACGTTTAAATACATCCATGGCGATACAGGGTGGTTGATCCCCTGACGCTTATGGGAAATTAAGACACATCTGACAGGTATAACAAATTAAAAAGGGCTATTAAAGAGAGCCTGGATTTAGGTTTGTTAGTTCACTTGAGGAAGAGCCGAAAAGATTTGGAGGCTTGAAACATGGTGTTGTGTTGAGTTTCCAAGAAGGATTGGCGTTTCTAAGAAGGATTCAGTAGTATGTGATTGTCAGGACATCTTTTAATAATAAATATCTGAAGTCTAATTGCCTGTCAGGTATGCAGAGGCAAAAAGCTTTTGAGGAAGTGTCTGAAGGTCAGTGCGTTTCTTAGGAAGGACCTAGAGGCATGAGACATTCCAAATACTTTTTCCTGAAGTTCATCAGCGTGTAGGGCACTTAGAGGCACAAACTATTTTGAAGAAGTGCCTGAAGGTCAGTGCCTCAGGCCAATTATTACATAGAAGATTACCATATTGGCTTTCGGGGAGACCTGAATAGAGCAAGACTGCAGGACAATTGAAATCATCATCCAGAGTCTGGCATTTCATGTGACATGCAGAGGTGCGTTCTTTGGGGGAAGTGTTCGAGGTTCAGTGTCCTGTGTCGATTATGGTGCAAAAGACAGCCACATAGCGTGGTTTGCAGAGGCATTTGAATTGGAGCAATACCTGCAGTTCAGCGACCTATTACAGTGCAGAAGAATGCTATAAAGATATCTGTGGGTTCGCTTTGTTGCGGTGTCCCTCCGATTGCTTTTACTTAGGCTAAGAGACCTTATTATAAGAGAAAAATGAAAAGCTAACCACGAGAAAAGTTTTCCTTTCAAGGCAAGCAATCCAACAAAAATATATTGAAGAAAGTAAAGGTATATGTAGGTCAGAGTAATCTTGGATTTTAGATAGAGTCTCACTCAATGTTTGAATGATATGGTAGTGGACCTATACAGTTTTTTTGGGGGATAAAGGACATGATTATCGGCACTCTTAAACAATACAAATCAGTTTGAACAGAAGAACCACATTCCCATTGCAGTAAAATTAGATGCACCTGTGATCAATTGTCAATACTCACATGACTTGAATCAACCATGAATGATAGCTCTAATTTTTAAAATTGCCACATTCACTTTGTGTTCTACTTTCACAATGGTGAAAACAAGAGAGTAGCCTGAGACTGTCAAAAAAAGCAATTAGCACCAAACCTCAAACTTCAAAGGGGAGTACAAGGCCATTTCCAAAGACATTGGAATTCCTGTGTCTACAGTTCGCAATGTTAAGTAGTTTTCTGCTTATGGAACTGTCAAGAACCTCCCAGGACATGGTGGGGCAAGGAAAATTCATGCATGAAGTCTTCAAAGGTTAGTGAAAACTGTTGGAAAACACCATGTACAACATCCAAACACCTTAAGACTTACCTGGAGCAATCTGGAGTGGTGGTTTCAACCTGCACCATAAACAAAGAAGGACTACATGGGTGAAGGCCAAAGAGGACCCCCCCCCCCCCCCTGCTCAAAGACTGTCATAAAAAGGCATGTCTGATCTTTGCCCACCTTGAGAAACCACATTCTGTTTGGGAAAATGTTCTGTTGACAGATGAAACCAAACTTGAGCTCTTTAGCAATGCAGACCAGAGATAAATTTACAGGCGAAGCAATGAAGCTTATAAGGAAAAATATACTCTTCCAACAGTTAAATATTTCCATAATGTTGTGGTTCTGTTTTGCTGCCTCAGGAACTGGAGGCCTGGAATGTATTAAATGAATCGTTAAGTCAGAGGACTACCAAGGTATTTTGGAGTGAAATGTGCTATCTAGTGTCAGAAAGCTAGGTCTGGGTCAAAGATCATGGGTCTTCCAGCAGGACAATGACCCAAAAACACACCAGACGTACAAAAGAATGGTTAAAAAGGAACAAATGGACTGTTTTAAACTGGCCAGCAATGAGTCCTGATGTCGATCCAATTGAGAACCTTTCGAAAGAGCTGAAATCTGCCATTGGTTAAAGGAATCCTGGAAACATTCATGAACCGGAATAAATTCCATTTGAAGAGTGGTAGAAACTACCAGCAGACAGATGTACGAAACCTATAGATAGCTAGAAGAAACATTTGGTGACTGTTATCACTGCCAAACATTGTGCAACCAAATTTTAGTGAAGGATGCCATTAATCCTGTCAAGATTCTATTTTGGGTTTTTTTTCTCAGAAATTACTATGTCTTTTTTTTTTTTTGCATATCTTTGACCATACTATTAAAATATTATGATGGTGTACAGTTGGAATATTTCCAATTATTTCTCAAGATATTGTACACAACATACCTAAAATGCAAGGGTGCCAATAATGTTGACCAGAACTTTATTTCTGTTGCTGAACAAGTAGGTCATTTGAGGGGACAAAGGGGGTGATGATTGGTGGGCTGTCTACATGGAAAATTATAGCAGTCTACTCTTAAGAAAAACAAAACAAAACACACAAAGGCACGTTCTTTACATTTTCATATCATGGAATATTTTGAACTAAATTAGAAAAGCATCAGTGCTGGCAGTTATGATGCATCCATAAATCGAAATCAGCCAACAAAATCAAACATAAGATGTCTGTAGAGAGCAATGATCACTTTGAGCTATGTCCTATGATATTTTACATTGATGATCTATTAATATTCATTATTGGATATTAAAACAGTTTACAACCTTTGGTGTCTCTGTGTTGATTTTCTGGCTCACTGTATCTTTTTTATCATTCTCTGGTTTTGTCTGTTCCTCTTTTTCTGTTTCTTTCTTTATTTCTACCGATTGTGCTATTTCCTCTTATTGGTTTTACTTCTCCTTTCCTGCTTTTTTTCTCTCTTTTGGAGTGCATACATTAGAACTTTCTCTTTAGCTCTCTGTTTCTCTCCTTTCTCTTCCTGCCTCCTCAGTTTCCTCTTTCCCCCTCCTTTCTGTCTTCTAACTCTTATGTTCTTTCCTCCAGTTATCTTCTTCCACCTCCACTACTTTCCTGCATTACTCCCAAAGCCAAGATCATCTTCCACTTTCTTCCCCCACTATAGATCTTGTATTCTTCTCCCTCTTCCCAGTAACCAGTCCTTTCCCCCCGTCTCTTTCCATTCTCATTTCTTTATTCCCATCCCTCTTTAGCCAAAGTCTTCTTTCCCCATCCTCAATCCTCTCTCCCTTCTTTCTGGTCATCTTTTCCTTCTCTCCATCTCAGTTTGGATCTTTCCCCTCTGAATATCTAGAAAGCTGTCCACTAACTCCAGATGGCTGTCCTCACCTCCTTCCATTCCTGGAAGGTTCTTCTCTCATTTTTTCTCAGCCCCCCCTCAAAAAGCACCCCCCCACCTGAATATTGTGACCCGCTGATACATTATTATCCCCCAAAGGCTGTTGGCAGACCCCTCCCCTCCTTCCTGCATCTGTAATGTGGACCAGAGTCTGACTTCTCTCTTTCCTTCCTGCTCATGCACCCAATATGCCTCCTCATTGAGGTTGGGAGAGCAGAAAGAAGCCAGGTTTTGTGTTCTCTACTGGTCTTCCTCTCCTTGTGGACCTTGCCTCGCCTCGCCTCATCACCCCCTCCTCCCTCATAGGAGCAGCACAGTACACCAATTTCCTTATCGCCTGCCACCTCACTTCAGCATTCTACCTCTCCTCTCTCACTGCTTCACTTGGAGAATTGCATCCAGATTTCTTTCTCTCCTATTCCTGCTTGCTCCTGCTGCCCGCTTGCAAGAAAAGCGGGCAGAACTTCATTGAACAAGCCATTGACTTCCTGCTAGCTTGCTCATTTGCGAGACTACTGTGCAGGTAGGAAGTTGACAATGTGCTCACTGAAACCTCGCCTGCATCTCTTACAAGCAGGTGGCGGAAGGGAGCAGGAACAGAAATAAAGGAAATCGGTGGCTCTGATACTCCTAGTAGGGCAGCTGGAAAGAGAGTGAAAAGGAGGGCACAAAATTGGGCTGGCTCCTATCTGTTCTTCCTGCCTCAGGAAAGGAGGAAGGTTTGCAGGAGAATTGAGAGAGAAACGAATCCAAGCGCCACATTGCTTCTTAGACTTTACTGGCCAACCTATTCTGCTCTGCCATTCTCTAGAGCTGCTATTGCGCTGGCCCTGACTAGGAGACATGAGGCTACTAAGTAATGCATTTAAGACTAAACCAAGATCTCTAATAGGATAATGGTTAGAATAGTGGCTTAAGAGTGGAGAGGGTTCAAATCCCAATGTAGGCCTTTGTGAACTAAGGCTAGTCACTTAATTCTGGATGTTTGGACATTCATAACAGGGACTCCACTGCAAGCAAGGAAATTCACTGTGTCTTTTAAATACAAACTCTCTGTCTGAAAGCTCTTAAAGAGGTTTTGGTTTTCATTTTTAAAAGCAAATTCTTTTTCTATACTGCAAAGAGGGAATTATTTGTGGTGTTGTCAGTTACAGTTCATTGCTTTTTGTTCCAGCTATCCATTAACAGCTAGCTCTTTGAAGCCACTAACATCATTATGTGTTAGCACCCACGCTACCCACCACAGCTTACAATCCATGCAAGCTTTCTTGCTTTATAGGGCAGCTCCACAATTAGTTACACACAGGAACATAGAACAGCACTGTTAGAACACATTTAAAACACGTTAACTTATTTTTCTCTTAAAGGACAGCTGAGGAGCAGCTAGGGACTATGGTAGGTCTCTCTCTTTACTTCAACAGGTACCAAAGCTCTACCAACTAAACAGTGGCTGGGAAAAATTGTATTGCTAAATCTGTTGCCCCAGTTACAGCTTCTGCCTCTGCCCCTGCCCAGACAGAGATCCCAATGCCAGTTGAAGGACCGGCTCCATGTGCAGGCTTCCTGCAGGCTGAAGTTCTCAGGAAACAAGTAGAGAAGCTCAGAGAAGAGGTGGTGAGGCTAAGAAGCATTTGAGATAGTGAGAAGTTCATTAATGATATGCTTCTTAAAACATCCAAGCCCTCCAACAGAGGTGATGATGGGAGGCTACAGAATGAAGAAAGTTGGACATGAGCCACCAGAGCCTGCAGAATCAATCCTTTAACTCCTCCAGCCCTTGACGTGAAGAACCAATATGCAGCCCTGGAAGTGAGGCATCCCAGGAATGGAAAGAACCAGAGCTCGAGCACCTCAAAGTTGCAGAATCAATGACTACAAAGAAATGAAGGGTAGTGGTAGTTGGTGACTCTCTTCTGAGGCATCCATCTGCAGACCAGGTGATGTCCAGAGAGGTGTGCTGTCTGCCAGGTGCCAAAATCCGAGATGTTATGTAGAGTTTACTAAGACTCATCAAGTCTAATGGCTATTATCTGATGCTGCTCATCCATATCGGCATAAATGATACTGCTAGGTATCCCTCTGAGCATATCAAAAGTGACTCCCCTGTTTCCTCTTCTCCTTCCACTTAGGCTCTTTTTTCTCTTTAGACCTGTATGAGTGAGCACTTTCCTGTCTAGCATTGTAGTTTCTTTTCTGTTTCTGGCTTTCCTAATAAATATTATTGTTATTGTAAACTGCCCAGATGGCTTCCGATGGGCGGTCTATCAAATGTTTGAATAAAGATAAAGACAAAGAAAGACTTCATGGCTCTGGGACAGAGAGTGAAGCTGATAGGTGCACAGGTGGTGTTCTCTTCAATCCTCCCTATTGAGGGTAAAAGCCAGGACAGAGAAGTTTGCATGGTCATCAAGAGTGTTTTGGTTTCCTGAACCATGGGAGGATGATCCAAGGGCTGCGGAGCAGAGATAGCATCCATCTGTCCAGGAAGGGTCAAAGTGTCTTCAGCAGCAGACAGGCTATCCTACTGAAGAGGACTTTAAACTAGATTCTTTGGGGGGGAGGGTGAAGAAAGCCCCCAAGTAAGTGAAACATTAAATATCTCTATAGCAATGGGTAAAAGGGACAACATCTGGATAGCAGTGTGTATAAATGCCTGTAGCATGAGAAAAAAAGATCCCAGATGTGGAAGCTTTAATGGAAGAGGCTGACTTGGATTTAGTGGTGGTTATGGAGACATGGTTCTCGGACAACCATGACTAGGATGTAATTATACTGGGCTATACTTTATTCAGAAAGGACAGGGGAGGAAGCATGGGAGGAGGTGTGGAGGCACTATCGGTTAAACTAGAAAGAGGGAAAGGGAAATCCCTATGCATTGGAGTGATATACAGATCCCCCCCTCACAGGGAGAAGTGCAGGTTTTTAGGATATCCACAACAAATATGCATGAGACAGATCTGCATGCACTGATGTATGCAGATCTATCTCATACATATTCACAGGGCTGGCCCATCCATTGTGCGAGAATGTTGTTCGCACAGGGCTCCACGCTTCAGGGGGGCTTCACGCTAACAACATCTCGCATAATCGGTAGCAGCAGCAGCAGCAGGGTCAGCTTTAGAGGGCTCCTGGCAGCCCCCGGCTCACCCCTGACAGCGCCAAAGTGAAGAGCGCCATTTTTCTTCATTTTGGCAGCTGTATTGTACTATAGGCTGCTGGCGAGCTAGGTCAAAGGGAACTTCCTTTTCCCGACATTCAGCGCGCCAGCGACCTATAATACAACAGAGGTGCAAAGAAAAAGAAAAACTGCATTCTTCACTTTGGCACTGTCAGAGGTGAGCCGGGGACTGGGCTCTTTGGGGGGGGGGGGAGACTAGAACTGCAAATAGCAGATGGGGGCCTAGGATTAGAAAGGGCTGGGGGGGGGGGGCTAGGATAGGACTGGAAATGTCTGATGGGGGGGCTAGGATTGGAAATGGGCTCATGGGGGTCTTAGAGTGGAAATGGGCTGATGGTGGGCTAAGATTGGAAATGGGCTGATGGGGGGACTAGGACTGGAAATGAGTAGATGCAGAGGGATGGGAGAATAGGACTAGAAGGGAGCAGATGCTGGGTGTGGTTGGAACTAGAAGGGATCTGATGTTGGGGAAGGACTAGAAGGGGATGGGGCTAGGGAGTGAGGATGGAGAGGGGAAAATATATTTTGTGTGGGAGGGAAGAAAAATCTATGATTGGCCAGGTATTGGGAGAGTAAGTGGGGATTGAGAATGGAGGGGTGAAATTTGAGGGGATGAAAAAGGAATAAAGAAAGAAATGGAGGAAAGAGCAAAAGGGGAAAGATCAATATGCTAAAGCATATGTAGAGAAAGAATGGGAAAAAAACTAGAAGATTGAAGAAAGGACAAATGGGACAGCAGACAATGGAGAGTTAGCAGAAGACACGAAGAAACCAGAAGAAAATGACTGGAGCAATTACAACTGCATAGTGAAATGCACAAACAACAAAAAGTAGAAAAATACTTTTTTATTTTGAATTTATTAACTGGAATATGTCAGCTCTGGGAAATGTGCATTGTTAATGTCTTTGTGTTTTGTTTAGTACAAGAAATTAATTTATAGTTTTATTTCTCCAGTGTTGTTGTATATTCCAAGTTTGACTTTTGAGGTTTCGAGTTTAATTATTGTCTTCCTATTTCTAAATTGTGATCCCTTGTTCTTTGTTTGGTGACGGTCTGTGATTTGCATGTGTAATCAAGCTGAGGTATTCTGTTTATGTAGTTTTTATTTGACAGTGCCACTTGTTCTCTTTCCCCAGTAGGAGATGTATTGGTATTCTCTGAGATGTATTGGTTTAATATTTGCAGTGTTGCCTTTTGATAGGTAGGGTATGGTGCTGGTAGTGCTGTTATGATACGGCGGGTTTGCTATGGATTCTAAATGGGCAGTGTTTGTAGTACTTTCTAATGTGCCTGGAGGTTGGCACTGGAGTAATGTAGAAATCTGGTACTCTTTCTTTATCCATGCACTCATTAAGAGGCATGTTTACTAAAAGTTAGTGTAATTTAACATTATGCAAATATTTATGCAAATGTACCTCTTATGCAAATAATACGGCCCCACACCGCCCCCCCCCCTTGGGCCACCCCTGTGTATTCATTCTGGATATCCTGAAAACCTGACTGACCTGAGGGTCCAAGAGGACTGGGTTAAGAACCACTGCTCTACAGGGAGAACTATTCAGGCAACTGCTAACAAAACCTACACATGAAGGGGCCATGCTGGTCATGGTGCTTACCAATGGGTCTTAGACTTTAGGAAAACTAACTTTGCCAAGATGGGACAATACCTCAAGGAGTTGTTAGTGGGATGGGAACAGCTGGGGGATGTAGAAAAACAGTGGGCAATACTGAAAGGGGATATTTTAAGGGCAACAATCCTTTTTGTTAGGAAACTAAATGAAAGTAAAAGTAAAAGGAGGCCACAATTGTTCTCAAAACAAGTAGATGAAAAGGTGAAGAAAAAGAGGGAGGTCTTCAGGAAATATGAGAGATCACAGAGAGAGGAAGACAGGCATCTGTATTTGGGAAAAACTTAGAAAAGCTAGCAAAGTAGTCAGGAAAACAAAGATACAAAAAGAAGAAATAACCAATACAATAAAATGGGGGGTATAGACGTTTTTCAGATATGCTAGAGGAGGAAGGGCAAAAGTGGTATTATAAGACTCGAGTGAAGGAGAGGAATATCTAGAAGGTGATGAGGATAAAGTGGAATTGCTTATTAACAAATATTTCTGTTCTGTGTTCACAGATGAAGGGCCAGGAGCAGGACATCAGAAAACACCCAAAAATAGGAACAGAAGTGACAGAGAGCTTGAATGATTTTCTGAAGAATGTGTTCGTGAAGACTTAGCTAAACTAAAAGTAGATAAAGCAATGGGACTGGATGGGATACATCTGAGAATTCTGAAGGAACTTGGGGACATTCTAGCAGCAAAATTGACTGACCTTTTCAATGCTTCTTTGGAATCTGAAGTGGTCCCAGAAGACTGGAGAAAGGCACATGTGGTCCCTTTACAAAAGCAGGAATAAGGATGAGGTTGAAAACCTCAGGCAGGTTAGTCTAATCTCTGGTGAGTAAATGATTGGAAACAGTGCCAAAAAGAGAGAATAGTGAGTTTCTGGAATCCAATGGATTGCAGGATCTGAGGCAGCATGGGATTATCAGAGGCAGGTCTTGTCAGACAAATCTGCTTTATTTCTTTGACTGGGTGACCAGAGATTTGGATTGAGGGAGAGCCCTAGATGTGGTATACTTAAATTTCAGTAAAGTCTTTGATACCGTTCCACACAGGCGACTTATAAACAAACTGAGCACCCTAGGGATGAACCCTAAAGTTACTGATTGGGTTAGAAATTGGTTGATTAGGAGGCGACAAAGGGTACAAGTAAATCGAGCTCACTCAGGAGAGAGAGGTTACCAATGGTGTGCCACAGGGATCTGTCCTTTGTCCGATTCTTTTTAGCATCTTTGTTAGTGATATTATAGAAGGGCTGTTGGGTAAGGTTTGCCTCTTTGTGGATGATACCAAAATCTGCAATAGAGTAGGCACCCAGAAAGGAGCAGATAACATGAGGAGTGATCTAGCTAAGCTTGAAGAATGGTCTAGAATTTGGCAGCCGAGATTTAAAACTAAAAAAATGCAGAGTTGTGCATTTGGGCTGCAAAAATCCAAAGAAGCGGTATAGTGTATGGGGTGAAGTACTTCTGTCCACAAAGGAAGAGTGGGACCTGGGCGTGATTATGTCTGACTATCTTAAAATAGCTAAACAGGTAGAAAAGGCGATAGCGAAAGCTCGAAGGATGCTTGGGTGCATAGAGAGAGGAATGGCTAGCAGAAAAAAGGAGATGATAGTGCCTCTGTATAAGTCTCTGATGTGACCTCATTTGGAGTATTGTGTGCAATGCTAGAGATCACATCTTCAAAGCTATATAAATAAGTTAGTCAGTGCAGAGGGTGGATACCGAAATGGTTAGTGGTCTTCATTATAAAGCATGTGAGGACAGACGTAAAGATCTCAGTATGTAAAATTTAGAGATAGAGGAGATATGACAGAGACGTTTAAATACTTCTGTGGCATAAATGCACAGGAGAGTTCCTTTCGATTGAAAGCAAGCTCTGCTATAAGGGGACATATGATGAGGGTGAAAGGGGATAGACTCAGGAGTAATTTGCAGAAATATTTCTTTACGGAAAGAGTGGTAGATGCATGGAATAGTCTCCCAGTGGAGGTGGTAGAGATAAGGACAGTATCTGAATTTAAAAAAGTATGGGACAAACATAGAGGATCTCTAAAGGTAAAAAGGGGACTTTTGTAGTTGATATGAAAGGACAGACTAGATAGGCCATGTGGTCTTTTTCTGCTGTCCTGTTTCTATGGGCCCAGTTTTTGAAAGCCTTTACATGGGTAACTTCCCTAGAAACCATGTAGCATTGAAAATCAATGCTGCACGGGTGACTCCTGAGGCTCCCTGTCTGTGCAGTGACACCCGGAGTTTTGATGCCGGGACCGCACATTACCCCGGCATTGAAAATATGGGTTAGACGGGAGGTGGGTGGGCTCTATGTTTCTAATCGAAGAAATATTTGTTCATTCAACATGTAATAAGCTCTGGAATTTGTTGCCAGAGGAAGTACTAAAAGCTATTAGTGCAGCTGTGTTTAAAAAAGCTTTAGACAAGTTTCTGGAGGAAAAGTTCATAAACCATTATTAAAGTGAACCTGGGAGAAATTCACTGCTTATCCTTGGGATAAGCAGCATGGAATCTGCCAGATAGCTGTGACCTGGATTGTCCACTGTTGGAAATGGGATACTGGGCTTGAAGGACCTTTGGTCTGACCCATTATTTAAAAAAAAAAAAAAAAAAAAAAAAGTAGTTACACTGAATATGTGTAAAGTATTGTGACTTCAGGTAAAAGTATCCCTTTCATGCTGATATTCAGCTACCATATGTACATAGTTATGTGGTTTATTTTAGGACAATGGGTTTCAAATGAATGGACTTATGATGGAAGAAGGGATTGAAACTTGCAGGAGGAAGACAGTAACAACCTAACACCACCACCATGACCAACCAAATATGGTGTATGAGAACTTCCAAGACAGAGGCCAATCATTGCCAAGATGCTGTGAATAAATGAATATTAAGTACTGATACATGCTGTACTGATATTTAGTGTTCATCCTTGCCGGAGAAATTTGGCCTTCTCCTCCTCTCATGGCTTTGTGGAGATTTCTGAGTGTTTGAGGATGGGATGGAGTAGTTAGAGGGGAATGTATTTCCACTGCATCTTTGTTCAGGTGGAGATCAATTCCGATTGGGGCCCATCCAGACGTCCAAAATCTAGATTGGCCAGATTTGCACCCAATTCTGATCCCGCGAGTCCTTATGTCCCATGCTATCCTGGCTCCATAGCTCCATGCCAGAGCCCCGATTGCCAGTGCTGCATTAAATGGCTTGTTCCTTGCTGCCTGACCCCTGATTGGGCCTTTTGAGTCTGGGATCGAGCTGCAAAGAACCCCTGCCCCTGCTCGCCTTCTCTCCTGGGCCTTTTGCTATCCGCCATGAACCTCTGAGGAACTTATTCCAACTCGAAATTCCCCATGTAGATGGCTGACCCTGGATGTACAGGCTGGCACCGGCATCAGCTCTGTATGTCCGGGATCAGGGTCATGCCTCTGGTCCGCCCCTTCCCCCCCCCCCCTCATACTGAGCTCCTCACACATCTCTGCTGTATATGCGGGGAGCTTATTTGCCAGCATAGCACCTGGACATTTATTAAGGAATGTACGTCCACCCTGGATGTATATCTCTGCTACATGCTGGCAGAATGACTCCCATAGTGAAAAAGAGTGATTGCTGCCACCTGGTTGCTACACAATTTCTGTTATAGTGTCAATATTTGTATTAAACTTTACACACTTACAAATTCAAATAAATGCACAAGACATGCAATAGGATAGAAATGAAACACAAATAAAAATAAAACGGGTCATAGAATTTCAGAAATAGTCCACATTAATGGGAAAAAAGTGAGCACAATATACAATCAAAATCAAAACACAACAAAGGAAAAAAAGGGCTTAAAACAAAGTAACCCCATTTTGATTGTGGGCAAAAACTTATATGGACCCAAAATACCCTACGCTTTCTTATCCAAGAGAAACTTATCTAATTGTGCAGCATAAAATAAAAAGTATATGTAATCCCATGCAAAGTACTGTAACTATGCATTTACATGGGTAACGTAAAAAGAAAGTTGCCCCCAGCTCCACAACTTCAGATTTCAAGGTCAAGAAACTCCTTCTGTGTAACTGAGTGTTAACATCCGGGAACATATTTATTTTCTGACCACAGAAATTTTTATCCTTATATTTAAAGAAGGATTTCAAGACCTTGACTTTATCAACAGTAGAAAAAAAAAAGAAACCAATAACATTGCCCTCTTAGCTATCTCATCAGTAGATTCCTCCAAAAAGTTTGTCAAATCCTGATTAGCATCAAGTGACAAAAGATCTATCCCTTCACCTGCACTGTCCTCCTGCATCTTCCTAGAAGGCACATAGAAACATTTTTAAATAGAAACCTTAACAGGAAAAAGCAGCACTTCTTTAAAGTATTTATCCAATAAAAGTTCTGCAGATAATATGGATGTTACTGGAAAATTAAGGAATTATAAATTAGTGTCTCTGAAATTTTGTTTCAAAAGCTTCTAATTTAGAACGCACAGACAGGGAATCTTTTATAGCAGAAAAACTGGTCTGCTGCACAACTTACAGTTGGCCTTCCAATCTGGCAACATTCTTTAGAAACTTCCATCAAACCACTGTCCATTTCCTGAGATTTCTGAACAGACTCCTCTGTAAACACACACAAAGACTGAACAGTATTAGATAACTTTGTAGCAACATTCTTTATTGCAAACCATAAGTCTTTTAAAGTAATATCTTGAGAAGTGTCCGTCAAAACAGAAGCCCCAGCTGCAAATAAAAGTGGCTTTGGCAAAGGAGCGGGGGTAATGGAAGGAGTCCTTACTGAGGACATCGACAAGGCAGCAGTAGAGGAAAGTTGTGGTATAGGGCACACAAGGTGGGGTCCGTTCTGCAGAACTGATTGAAGCCCCCTCAGAGGAAAATTGCTGTTCAGTAATGACACCAAAGTGTTTATCCAGTGGCCCCACCACTCTACTAGCGGGATGACTAGAGGGCGCTGGGGAAGGCACAGATTTCTTTGCCTTCTGTTTCCCCATATGGATGCAACAACTTTAGTATCAAACAAACAGAGTACCTTTAAGGGAGTCACTGTGATAATCCAAGTCAGTGCTTTTGGAGCCCCGAAGGGGCACCAAAGGGGTGTGACCTGCCCCTTTGGGCCATGGCTCAGAGGTCCTCTGGGCCAGGTTAAATGTTGTACCGGCTGATGTCACGGGGAGGAAGGGCGGTGAAGGAAATGCCTGTCGTGCCCAATGTACCTCTGCTGGCTACTTCCCCTCTACTCAGCTGCGGCTCAGCTCCAAAGGTACACTCAAGATCTCCTCCCCACAATTTCTGTTATACTCAGAGACCTCCAGAGCGGATCTGTTTTCTTTTTTACATCTTGTGAAGGATGGGCTGAGCTCATTGTCAGTCTCAGGAATAAGCAACTAAGGGAAGGGTTCTGCTTCACTGAGAGCAGGGCCGGATTTAAAATGCTGGCGCTCAGAAACAAGACTAGAGAAAGCAGATATGTTTATGTTTATTAAAAAACTTAATATACCGCCCATAACAGAAGTATCTGGGTGGTTTACAACCAAAACTAAAAAGCTGCAAGAAAAGGAAAAGGAACACCATTAAAATCTAGAAACAGGACAGAAAAAGGGAGAGGGGTAAAAGGGACGACAGTTAAAAAAAAAAAAAAAAAAAGGGACAAGGATATGGAGGAGGTTAGAATGTGATGGCCGCACCCCTTTGATGCACAGACCCTAAAGCAAAGGGAACACGCCTTTCTTTAGCCTGAGTCTTTGATATCTTCAAAATTTGGTGCCGCAGACAATTTCCTATATTGCCTATGCCTAAATCTAGACCAGACTGAGAGAGAGATAAACAGGGGTGCAGCAGTGGGAATACCAAGGGCTATTCAGTAGTGTTCTGCTGTGATTGTGAGAGGCCAGGATTTGCCGAGCAGCAGAAAACCTGGAAGTTAATGTCAGGGTTAGCTCAAGGGATTGTGAGGTCCTGAGCCAACATTTTATTTATTTATTTAGTATACATTTGTATACCGCTACTTCCAGCGATCCATCTTGGGGCCAGTCTTGAGGTATGCGCTGCACTAATATGGGTAAATTTTCAGCCGGTGCTATTACTGGTTTAATTTCTTTTTTAATCCCTAGCTGGCATTTGGAGAGAAGGCCGTCCTCTCAGCCAATACACTGCTGTAAGTGCCACTGGATTCCATGTGTTGCTCACAATACGCTTCCACCCAAAATCTGTCTCTGGCATCACATTTGAAAAACTTTGTTTGTTCAAGTCAGCTGTGAGCAGAATCCATGTTTCCGATCTGTACAGGAAAATTGGCAGGGTCAGCGATTGCAAGAGACAAATTTTGATCTTCGTGGAGATATTGGCCTTTTTCTAGAGGCACCATTTGTATAAGGCAAATGCTACTGTTGCCTGGTCAATCCTGCCGAAGACTTTAGTGGTGGATGCTACCTTCATCTCCTGTACCAATGATCTCAGGTATTTGAATTTTTGGACCTGCTCAATTTGAATTCCATTGAGGTGAACAATGGCCGTGATCTATCCGTGGTCATAACTTTGGTCTTGTTCACATTGATTCTTAGGCTGTAGGATTGGGCGATGTGGATGATTATAAAAAGGGGTGTTGGTGGCCTCTGCATTCATGTCAGCAAATATAGCACTACTATTTAACTTAATCCATATATTCAGCACCACTATCCATATGGCCAAGAAAGAGCTTCTTATCTTTCCTCCTAAACCCACCTCCCCACTTCTTCTGTTCTCTATTTCTGTGCATAACACTGTCCTCCTCCCTGTCTCCTCCGTTCACAGTGCTATGGTCATCCTTGACTTCTCTCTTTTTCTGTACATATCCAATAGATAGCTAGACCTGACGTTTCTTTCTCTATTGCATCAGTAAAGTTTGCCCCTTCTTTTCTAAACATGTTACCAAGACCCTTATCTACTCTGTCACCTCATATTTGCAACCTGCTCCTCTCTGGTCTTCCTCTCCATCATCACTTTCCCCTTCAATCTGTTCAAAACTCAGCTGCATGGCTAATCTTCCTCCAATGTCACTATGCTCATGAAACTCCTCTTCTGAAGTCACTTCAATGACTCTCCCACTGACCTACACATGTATTCATTTTGCGGCTCCTCATGACCTCTCCTCTGTTCTCTCTCCCTACACAGCTACTTGGGAACTACACTCATCAGGTAAATCACTTTTATCTGTGCTCTTCTCCTGCACCACCAACTCCAGACTCTGTTCCTTCCACCTTGCTGTTCCATATGCCTGGAATGGACTCCTGAGTCAGCATTTCATGCTCTGTGTCTGCTCCTATTCAAATCCAGGCCACTTTTGGATTTTCACCCATTATTCTCCTATCTAATACGCATATGTGCTTTAATCATGACCCTATAAATGAAATTCCATAGTCCCTATTTGTTCTTTTTGTCTGTCTTGAATAGATTGTAAGTTCTGTCAACCAGGGACTGTCTCTTACGTATATGTTTATAACCTGTGCATGCCTAGTAGCGCTATTGAAATAAGTATAGTAGTAATAATACTCTGACTCAGTATGGCAGCTCTTATGTGCTTTACATGTCCAGGCTCCCTATTAATTTGCCCTCTAGCCAGTGACTGATTTTTCTTCAAGTTTATCTAATCTCTTTTTGAATTCAGTTAAATCTGTTGCCTTTACAATGTCCCATAGTTAAATTGTGGAAGCCATTACTATGTACTGTGTGAAAAAAATGATACAGAATCTCATGGTGTGGAACTGAGTCTTCCTAAAGCCTACAGTACCAGGCTTCTTGAGCTGCCGGCAATTCACCAATTCTTTTAGTGAGCTGCAAGTATCCTCTGCAGTCTCAACACAGATTGTCATCATAGTTTTGAGAGACTAGTCGTTCATTTACTTTTCAAAATATGGCAGTGTGAACCATTAATGTGTTTTGCTATTGAACCTATTGCTCTCTTATTTCATGCTTCATGTTTTAGAAACAGCGTTGGAGGCTCTGGAGGTTATCCAAACAGTTTGGGGTTTAACTCTAAACAATGATAGAATTTCAGCTTACGTTTCAAAAATCAAAAGAGCCACGAGGGTAATTAAATTCTTTCCCAGCTCATACTCAAGTTAAGATTTCAAGTTTTTTAAACTATTTCACATGTTCCCCACTTGCTGCCTCTTTCTCAGAAAATCCTTACAGATAGAATCAACTGGTAACATCATCAAGCCATTATCAGATTTCTAAGGGAAATTACGCTTGACAAGCTGATGCTGTTAGACTTTCCCAGTCTCTTCAGAAAATACACAAAGTGACAAGAAATATTGGTGACTGTCATTCCAACAAGCAAAGGGTTTTGGGGAGTTTTTATTGGTCTTTTGTGGTAATAGATCACCTCCAAAACCAGAAATTCTTTATCAGCTTTCAAAGCTGAAATGATTCAAGAGCCCAATTAAAGGAAAAGAGGGGAATAACAAGATATAAGAATTATTTTGACTCATCTTAGGAGTTCTTCATACTTTTGAAACTCCCCTTCAAAACAACTTATTATGAATAATATTAGTTTAGAGTTTTGTAGCAATGTTCACTGAAGAAGGATTCCAGTTCACATGGATAGCTCAAAATCATACATACAACCATTTGCATTGGAGTCATCAGACAGCCCCTGCTGAGTGCACCAACGTTGGAGGCTCTTCAAATTATATATTATTATATGATATATATATATGACTTTCAGAGCCTAAGGAAGTTATGCTAATTTATTTTACTTTATTTTTATTATTTGTACATTATTTATTTCCACTATTTACTTTAATCACTCTAATCTATTACTTTGATTATCATGCCAATAAAAGGATCTCTATCTGCAGCTTATGGAATGTTGTTCTGCCCATCTCTCTATTCTCTTGGTGCGTGGTATTACTGTAAAGTAACTGTAGCCTAAGCCAACAGCTCTTAAAATGAGTGATGCAGTGTGGGTGAGCAGCATGAAATGTTTGGTTTGAGGCAGCTGTAATTGCAGTATAAAAGACTGCCATTTTGTAAAAGTTATTTTGACCTTTATTTTAGAAGGCAGTAGAGGGGTTAAAAGTAATCCAGAGAAGAAAAAAGGGGATGGGATCTTAACATTTTGGGAAACGCTGGCCTAAGGAATCATCAGTTGTCCTTTAGCATTGCGCTGTCCTGGTCATCAGAACTCAAGAGAACAGTAGTTTCTCTTTGAGGACCCACAAGAAACTCGGATTTTCTTTTTGTGAAGTGTTACTGAGAATATTCTGCCAGGTTTCAGTGCACACAGATCCATTTGCCATAGTCTTTAGTGGAGAATGATGGGAGAACTTGTGTGAACAGCGGGGAAAAAAAGTTGAAAAGTGCACACTTACATTGTGACACAATGGCATCTTCCCCCTTCTTCCATTTCCAGACATGAGAAACTGTGATGTAGAGAGCCAGGAACTGGTCATTTATTTGGGGAGGGGGGGAATATATGATGCCTGCATGTTGTGATTGGCAATATATGTGAGTGGTATGTCTATGGAGAAAGGACAATACAGTCCATGGGATTTACCTACAAGAGTATGCAGACCAAAAATGTTCATGTTGTTTAGTTTCCCATGTTTGCAGGATTTTTTAAAATTTTCTTTTTAAAATTTCATTTCAGGGGAAATGTTAATAGTTTGCACTGTTGAGCAACAGTGTGTGCAATGGATAAATAGTGTGCACTATTAAGTGATATTGCACAATGATGACAGACAAGAAGTAACGATAGTTTGAGTTTTCTTTCTTCCGTTTTCATTCAAAAATGACCTGAAAACAATATAAAAAATGTTGCTGACATTTCCTATGTCATTTCCAGCAACTCTATTGCCTAGTATGTATTTGCAGGACTGTCTGGCAGGTGTGTGCGGCGTGTATGAGATGTTGGTAAGAATTGGAGAGTTGTGCAGAGTACGATGACAAGGGGTGTAGGCTGGGGAGGAGTCTGGTGTTACTGTATATAAATGAGGTGTTATGTAAGTGTCTAATGGGAATGGAATATAGAATAAAACAAATAATGCCATCTATCTCTGTATCGCTCCATGGTGTGACCACAACTTTAATATTTGGTGCAGTTCTGGTCTCTGCATCTCAAAAAATGCACAATAGAATTTGAAAAGGTACAGAGAAGGGTGATCAAAATGATAATGGGGATGGAAAGGCTAAAGATGTTAGGGATCTTGAGCTTGGAGAAGAGACAGCTGAGGGAAGATATGAAAGGTTTATAAAATCATGAATGGAGTAGAATGGCTGATGTTAGTTCATTGTGTATGCTTTCAAAAATTATAAAGGCGCAGGGTCGCACCATGAAGTTACACAACAATACATTTAAAACAAATAGGAGGGGATATTTTTTCACCCAATGCAGAATTAAACTCTGCGATTCATTGCCAGAGGATGTGGTAAAAGCACGTAGGGTAGTTGGGTTTAAAAACAGATTTGGTCAAGTTCCTGGAGGAAAAGTCCATAAATTTTTATTAAGGTAGACTTCGTAAAACCACTGTCTATCCTTGGGCAGCATGGAAACTTGCTATTTTTGGGGAGCTTATCAGGTGTTTGGAACCTGGATTTGCTACAGATGGAAACATGATACTGGGCTTGATGGACCATCAATCTGACTCAGTATAGCAATTCTTATGTTCTTACTTGCCATAGCACACGCTTTTCCTGGAATTTTCAACTTAGTCAAAAAAACAGACTCTTTTCCTTTATCTCTGTTGCTTGCATTTCTTTCAGTTCACTCAAAATGCTTTAGGCATGAAGGGAATGGATAGCAGAAGATAGTCCTGTTTTCCTACATAACAAGTATTACAAAATTAGCTAGTTACTCTTTTAGATTTACCTCTTGCATTTTCTTTGGTAGCAGAAGGTGAGTTACATTCAAATATATGGGCTAGCTCTCTGTCCTCAGAGGGCTTATGATCTAAAGTGTAGCTTTAGTATCTTGTGAGTAATATGATTAGTAAATAGGCCCTATTGACAATAAGCAGAGTGGAGGAATAGCCTAATGGTTAGAGCACTGGCTTGGTTACCAGCAGGGGCGGCCCAAGGGGGGTGCGGGGCCATGTGCGGAAACTCGGTGCGGGGCCTCATTTGCATAAGTGGCCTTATTTGCATAAATATTTGCATAATGTTACCATACACTAACTTTTTGGTAAACATGTCTCTTAATGAGGGTATGGATAAAGAAAGACTAAAAGATTTCTACATTACTATAATCCAGTGCCAACCGCCAGGCACATTAGGAACTACTACAAACGCTGCCCATTTAGAACCCATAGCAAACCCGCCATATCCTGACAGCATTACCAGGACTCACAAAGCACCATACCCTACCTATCAAAAGGCAACACTGCAAATATTAAACCAATACATTTCAGAGAACAACAATACATGACCTACTGGGGAAAGAGAACAAGTGGCAATGTCAAATAGGAATTGCATAAACAGAAAACCTCAGCTCAGTTACACATGCAGAACATAGACCATCATCAAACAAGGAATCACAATTTAGAAACAGGAAGGCAATAATTAAACTGGGAACCCCAAAAGCCAAACTTGGAATGTACAACAACACTGTAGAAATAAAACTATAAATTAATTTCCTCTTGTACCAAACAAAGCGCAGACGTTAATGATGCACATTTCCCAGAGCTTTCATATTCCAGTTAATAAATTCAAAATAAAGAGATATCTTTCTACCTTTGTGCATTTTTTTTCAGTTGCGATTGCTCCAGCCACTTTCTTCTGGTTTCTTCATGTTTTCTGCTAACTCTCCATCGTCTGCTGTCCATTTGTTCTTTCTTCTCTCTTCTAGTTTTTTTTTCCCATTCTCTCTCTCTACATCTGCTTTAACATACTAATCTTTCTCCTTTTGCTCTTTCCTCATTCCTATTTCATCCACACAAATTTTACCCCTCCATCCTCAATCCCCACTTACTCTCCCAATAACCGGCCAATTGTAGATTTTTCATCCCTCCCACACAAAATATTTTTCCCCTCTCCATTTTACTCTCCCAGCCCCATCCCATTCTAATCCTCCCCCAACATCAGCTCCCTTCTAGTTCCAGTCTTACCCAGCATCCATTCCCTTCTAGTCCCTGCATCAGCCCATTTCCAGTCCTACCCCCCATCAACCCATTTCCGGTCCTAGCTCCCCCATCCATTTTCAGTCTGAGTCCCTTCATCAGCTCATTTCCAATCCTAGCGCCCCATCAGCCCATTTCTAGTCATTTCTTAGCCCCACCATCAGCCCATGTCAAATCCTAGCTCCCCTCCACTCAGCCCAATTCCAGTCCAAGCCCCCCCATGAGCCTACTTCCAGTTCTAGCCCCTCCATGAGTCCATTTCAATTCAAGCCCCCACCACAGCCCATTTCCAATCTTAGCTCCCCCAACAGCCCATTTCCAGTACCAGTCCTAGCCCCCCATCAACCCACTTCCAGTCCTAACCCCCCATCACCCCATTTTCAGTTTAAGCCTCCCCTATAACCCATTACCAGTCCTAACCCCCCATCAGCCCACTTCCAGTCTTAACCCCATCAGCCCATTTCCAGTCAGCCCCCCATAGCCCACTGCCAGTCCTAACCCCCTTCCCCATCAGCCCACAGCCCATTACCAGTCCTAACCACATCAGCCCACCTCAAGTCCTAACCCCTCCCCATCAGCCCATGTCCTGTCCTAGACCCCCCCCCATAGCCCATTACCAGTCTTAACCCCCCCCCAGCCATTACCAGCCCTAACCCCCCATCACCCCATTTCCAGACAGCCCCCATCAGCCCACAGCCCATTACCAGTCTTAACCCCCCCCAGCCCATTACCAGTCCTAACCCCCCATCACCCAATTTCCAGACAGCTCCCATCAGCCCACAGCCCATTACCAGTCCTAACCCCCCCCCCCGCCCATTACCAGTCCTAATCCCCCATCACCCCATTTCCAGACAGCCCCCATCAGCCCACAGCCAATTACCAGTCTTAACCCCCCCATAGCCCATTACCAGTCCTAACCCCCCCCCAACAGCTCACAGCCCATTACCAGTCCTAGCCCCCCCAGCCCATTACCAGTCCTAGCCCCCCCCCAGCCCATTACCAGTCTTAACCCCCCCATCACCCCATTTCCAGACAGCCCCCATCAGCCCACAGCCCATTACCAGTCTTAACCCCCCCAGCCCATTACCAGTCTTAACACCCCCCCAGCACAGCCCCGCCCAGCCCATTACCAGTCTTAACACCCCCCCCAGCCCAGCCCAGCCCAGCCCCAGTCTTAATAGCCCCGCCCAGCCCAGCCCCGACCCAGCCCCAGTATTTACACCCCGCCCCAGCCCAGCCCCAGTCTTAACACCCCCCCAGCCCAGCCCAGCCCCAGTCTTAACACCCCCCCAGCCCAGCCCAGCCTTAACACCCCCCCAGCCCAGTCCAGCCCCAGTCTTAACACCCCGCAGCCCCGCCCAGCCCAGCCCCGCCCCAGCCCCAGTCAACACCCCGCCCCAGCCCAGCCCCAGTTTTAACACCCCCCCAGCCCAGCCCAGCCCAGCCCCAGTCTTAACTCCCCCCCAGCCCAGCCCAGCCCCAGTCTTAACACCCCCCCAGCCCAGCCCAGCCCAGCCCAGCCCCAGTCTTAACACCCCCCCCAGCCCAGCCCAGCCCAGCCCCAGTCTTAACTCCCCCCCAGCCCAGCCCAGCCCCAGTCTTAACACCCCCCCGCCCAGCCCAGCCCGTCTTAACACCCCCCCAGCCCCAGTCTTAACACCCCGCCAGCCCAGCCCCGCCCCAGCCCCAGTCTTAACACCCCGCCCCAGCCCAGCCCCAGTCTTAACACCCCCCCAGCCCAGCCCAGCCCAGCCCCAGTCTTAACACCCCCCCAGCCCAGCCCAGCCCAGCCCCAGTCTTAACACCCCCCCCCCGCCCAGCCCAGCCCAGCCCAGCCCAAGTCTTAACACCCCCCCAGCCCCAGTCTTAACACCCCCCCAGCCCAGCCCAGCCCAGCCCCAGTCTTAACACCCCCCCAGCCCAGCCCAGCCCAGCCCAGCACCAGTCAAAACACCCCCCCAGCCCAGCCCAGCCCCAGTCTTAACAACCCCCAGCCCCGCCCCAGCCCGTCTTAACACCCCGCCCCAGCCCAGCCCCAGTCTTAACACCCCCCCAGCCCAGCCCAGCCCATGACCAGACTTAACAACCCCCCACCCCAGCCCAGCCCAGCCCAGCCCCAGTCTTAACACCCCCCCAGCCCAGCCCAGCCCAGCACCAATCTTAACACCCCCCCACCCGCCCTGCCCAGCCCAGCCCAGCCCAGCCCCAGTCTTAACACCGCCCCAGCCCAGCCCAGCCCAGCCCCAGTCTTAACAGCCCAGCCCAGCCCATATCGGCTTATGGCAAATTAAAAAAAAAACCTGGCTCTGGCTGCTACCGCTGCCGCCGCGGCAGCATTGAGTGTCCCGCGGGGCCCCCTCTCCTCGCTGAGCCTCTCTGCAAGGGCTTTCAGATTCGCGAAGGGAGAGTGTCTGTCGCCCGCGCGTCTCTGTTAAGCCCGCAGGGGCTAATGGGAAATTTCCCATCAGCCCCTCGCGTCTAAAGGGGCAGATGGGAAATTTCCCATTAGCCCCTGCGGGCTTAACAGAGACGCGAGGGAGACAGACACTCTCCCTTCGCGAATCTGAAAGCCCTTGCAGAGAGGCTCAGCAAGGAGAGGGGGCCCCGCGGGACACTCCATTTTGCCGCGGAGGCCGCGGCAGCAGCCAGAGCCAGCTTTTTTTTTTTTTAATATAATTTTTAAAAAAAAGCAGAATGTTCTTTGCGCGGGGCCCCCTGAAACGCGGGGCCTTGTGCAAAGAACATTCTTGCTCAATGGACGGGCCGGCCCTGGTTACCAGTGTTCAATTCCCACTGGTACTCCTTGTGGCCTTGGGCAAATCACTTAATCCTCCATTGGCTCAGAAGAAAGTTGATGTATAATCCAAGGTATCAGTGTCCCTGTTTAATCTACATTATCAAGTGTAAGTGACCAAAATGATAAAAGTGGTATAAAAAAACTGTTAAAATAGATAATGGGGTTTGTATTAAATTGCATGAATATGCTAATACATCTTAGTCAATCTAGCCATGAATTTGTACCTGAGACAATGGAGGATAAATTGACTTGCCCAAGATCCCAAGAAGAGTTCGTAGAATGTGAACCTTGGCTTTCATCCCGCTGGTCTAACTATGAGGCTAGTCCTCTCACTTCTGTGCCCTTTTGTGAAGACATTTGGATCTTGTAGCAAGGAGGATCCTCCAAAAGCACTTTGTTTTCTTCAATATTTATTAAGCCTCATTTCTTCTAATACTTTCTGCCTTGGCCTATCCCTACACTATTTTCAGAACAATCTTATCTATTGTACTATGTTAGGCTCACCCACAATTTGCAGCCTTCATACTTTATCCCATTATGTATACCAAAGGAATTATTTGGGCAATAGTCTGGAAGATAGATCCAATAACAATTATTAGTCATGTATATTTGGATGTCTTTGCGCCATACTTCAGGGCACATCATGAAATGTACTTTGCTATTAGGATCTTTAGATATTTATAAGGTCCCAGACTGGTGATGGAGGCCGTTACTGATCTGATCCAGCATCTTGTATTCTTCCTTAATTATGGCATGGCATGGTGAAAGACAGGGATGTGCATGGCCTTGCTTTGTTTGCAGATTTTCAGAATTTTTTTCAATTTTCATGTTTTTTTTAACATTTGTTTTCAATGTTTGCCTTATATGGGAGCTAGAACTTTTTTTGCACATGCAAGTATACGTGCATTAATTCAAAGGTTTATGCATGTACAAGCAATTTGCATGCACTTAAAATTTGTAGGCACCCAAATGAATCAAACACGCACTTAGCAATGTAAAGCTCAGTGGAAGAATATGTGCATTGTGTCTTTAGTGAAATGGCAGGGGCTCCATTTCTCTGTAACACTTTCCAAGCATGTTGTCCATATTTATATACATAAAAATCTACCCATTCTAACACAGATGAAAAGCAAAAGATTTACCCTTCAAGAAATTGTACCATAGATTCAGGATTTTGTTTTACCTCTAGGTTTGGAGTTGGATTTTAGATTTAGTTCTTTGTCTTTCCATACATGAGCTCAGGCTGAGTTACATTCAGATGCAGTAGGTATTTCCTTACTCCAGAGTGCTTATACGCTAAGGACCTCATTTGCTAACATTAACCAGTAGATGCAAGTTAATTTAATGTAAGTTCACAGTTAGTAAAAAGATCCCATTGAAAATAACAGGGCTTGTGTTATTTAACATGCATTTTATTTATTTGTATTTCTATTTAGCCGAAATCTTTCCAGTAGTAATTCAAGGCGAGTTACATTCAGATACAGTTGGTATTTACCTATCCTCGGAGGGCTTAAAATCTAAGTTTTCACCTGAGATAATGGAGAGAAAAGATCACAAGGTACATCAGTGGTATATTTTGAATTCTCAGCCCCCTTTTCTACCTAATAGTCTGTGTATATGTGTGTAAGCAGGTTATAGGTTTAACCAGCTATATTTTGTATCCTTTATTATGTAATTATAATATTGTCTGCATTAACAAATAAACATACAATAAAACTCCTCACTGGTATGGAAGCAACATGTTAGAAACTGTTTATAGAAGGCAAAAACCAAAGACTTTTTTATTGATATACAGGTGGTATTTGTTCGTGGCTTCATGCCCTTTCTTCATGCTAAATCATGGTTTCAGCACACTCTTTCTGCTTCCTCCACCCCCCCCCCCCCACACACACACACACAAGCTTATCTGGGGATAGGGGGAGGCATGGGAAATGAAACACATTTGGATAGGGAAAGTGATGGGGAGGTCAGACTAAAGAAAGACTGATAACATGTTCCACGGACCATAGCATGGGTCATCCCTCTTGGCTGCATTTTTTCATGGTGGGATCTGAATATTTTATTTACTGAAGCTGGTAAATATTTATTCACTGTCATTTTTTTTCAAAGTGTTGGGTGAATTGAGCTTAGGATGATTAGAGGTACTGACTTACTGTACATGTTAATCGTCTTAAAAAATGCATTCCTGGTATATCAAAAGATGGTCCAAGCAAGAAAAAATCCAGTGTATAAGCTATCATTTACAAACAAAAAAGTAGATAAAAGCAAAGAGCACCGGTACCCCCTTGCCAAAGTGTTCTGCTTCTACTACTGGCACTCTTTGTACAAGGGACTCATTGTGCCTACATGCAATTGGTCCTAAGCTTCAATGTTAAAGGCGCCATATGACTGCTGATATAATAATAGTAAAGTATCAGGTCAATATTTAGCAGTGACAGTCTGTGTTTTATAAAGTGTCAGCCACTGCAACTAAATCAAACTCTGGTATTAGCATCGGTGTCCAAATATTGCCCAATGCCAAATCTCCGCATACTGCAGTCAGCACCAGAACTATCCATATAGTAGCCATATTTAGCCACAATACAGGAAGCTATATATGCTAGCCATTTAGGATAGATTTTTGCTGTCCTAAGCTATCCACGTAGCTATCATATAGTAGTACTAAATATTGTCGCTATACAGATAACTCTCAGCTCTACCCCTGCTCCATCCCCGGACCACCCTGCACTATGCAGATAGTACCAAGATGGTCAGACACAATATTTGGCATCACTATCCATAGGATGCTGCTGAATATCCCTCTTATCAGCGCTTATCTGAAAGCATACTCATCTCCATAAGCTTCTCTCCAACATTACTGTATGTCTTTTCTGCCTATACTGTTTATTTATTTATTTGGCTTTATATCAGCGCGGTTTACATAGGAACAACTCATTACAAGGAACAGGTTAAAGTACATTGAACAAGTATAATGCACAAGTAAGCATGAGTTAATGCAATAAGTGAATACATTAAATAAATAAACTAATCATAGTGAGCAAAACTATATACAAGCTGCAGGGATCTTAGCATTAAAGCTGTGGTACATGGTCATATGATAGCTGGAATAGATGTGTCTTAATTGCTTTACGGAAAGTTGATAGGTCAGTGATGAGACGGATCGCAGCAGGCAGAGAGTTCCAGAGCAGAGGGGCAAAGATGGAGAAGGCTCTGTGCCTGGCGAATTGGGAGCTTTTGCTAGTCAGGGCTGGTATGATCAGAGTATTTGCCATAATTGTTCTTCTGGTTCTGGTGTCGGGTGTTCGATGCAGGAGATCTTCCAGAGAAGATGTGGATAGCTGGGGAAGGATTTTAAATGTCAATAGAAGGGCTTTGTACTTGAGATGATTGTTTATTGGTAGCCAATGAAGCATATTTGGAAGCTTCATAAATGGTTCGAGCAGCTGTATTCAAAGCCATTTGTAAAGGATGGAGCGCATAGGCAGGTAAGCCGTGTAGGAGGATGATAGCACAATCGAAGAGTGGAGTGACAAGAGCTTGGAAGACTGAGCGGAAATCAGTGGGTTCCAATAAGGGTCGGAGTTGGTGGAGGGAGCAAATTTTGTAATAGCTTTCGTGATATTGTTTATATGGGATTCCAAATTTAGACGTTGATCAAAGGTGACCCCTGGATATATAATCTCATGATTAGTCTTCAGCTCAGCGTTCTTCACATGTAGGGTAGCTGGAGGTATGAATGTTCGATCCTTGATGATGAACAGAACTTCTGTTTTACTGTAGTTCATTTTAAGGTTGTGGGCTCCTAACCAGTCAGAAACTTATTAAAGCAGTCTGTGATTCCAGTAAAGTTGGGGCTCTCCATTGAGAAAGGGGCGTAAAGTAGCACATCATCTGCATAGATATGGTAAAGAATGCCAAAAGATTGAATGATTGTGCATAATGACTGAATATATATAAATTAAATAGTAGGGCAGAGAGTGAAGAGCCCTGTGGTACACCTTGGGTTTGATGACTCCCTCTGTTGGCTCCTTGCTAGAATAAGTTGTATAATCTCACCCCTTGTCAGTACCCAATACTCCGCATGATCATTCTCAGCAATTTCAGTGTCTCAGCCAATTCACTTAAACCTTGTGACAAAGACTTCCTCCGTCTGCTGGATGACCTCTCTCTGCACCAGCACACCTGTACTCCAACTCATACAGCTGGGCACACTCTTGATCTTGTTCTTTCCCCAATCACCAGTCTCCAATCTCCATCAAACATCTTTTCCACTTCCTGTTCCTGAACTGATCACTTCCATGTTACCTTCACTCTTCCTTGTCCACCTCAATCCTCCCCTCTCACTCCTAAGGCTACTAGAAATAAATCTCAAAACCATCAACCTTGACTCAGTTCCCACCCACTCTGATATTTGTTCCATACCACTTTTGCCGACCTTCCTATATCAGACCAATGACTCTCTCAAGCTTTACACACAGTAGCCCCTCACTGCTTTGTCCACTGCAGACCTAAGCTCAAACGTCTCTGGTACCACCAAAGCTCTCATTCTGCTTTATTTAACGTCAGTGTTCTTCAGACTACCATAAAGCTATTGACACTGCCAGACAAATATATTACTCCTCCATCATTGAAAGCTAGAGCAACCATGTCAAAAAAACCTCTTTAAGGTCTTTTTCCGAACTTAGTCAGCCTGCTTTGGACTCTTCATTGCTCCCCTCCAAGTGCCACACTGCTGACCAACTCACTACTTGTTTTAAAACAGAAATTGACAATATCCCATCCTCGTTTACCAGCCCCTCATCCCAGCCCTTATATCCCCTCTGCCTTCTCAATTATACCCCTGGCCCCATTTCCTCTTTCCTTTCTATTGTCTAGTAATAACCTTGCAGCAACTGCCACCTGGTCATCCTTTAATAAACCTTACCTATTACCAATAGGATTGGAGAGGTGGGAGGTGAAGGGGCCTTCTGCTGGAGGGACCTAGGGGGTCAGGTAGGAGGGTTTAAAATCACTGCTCCTGCTGGACATTTGGCAGAACCTCTTGTAAAATACTATTGGATTTTTCCATGTCTCTATGTAGATATAGGAATTCCACTCTTTTTGTCTTATAAGCTCTGCCTTCATATTTTTAATGATCCTTATATTGTTTTTATTTATTGTGCCATGCTTTATGATGTACTGATTAAGGCATGTTATCAACTCAAAAATAAATAAATACATAAATAAATAGACCATGAAAAAAGACTCAGGGGGATATTCCGAGCCACGAATAGCAGGGATGGACGTCCCAACGGGACATCTATCTCTGCTATTCGTGCGGCTGCAGGCCCCCGAATAACTTCCCCGCCAGTTGTGCAGGCAAGTTAGTCGGGGGAGGGGAAGAGGCAGCCTGGGGGCGGAGAGTAGGCAGGCGGTGGTCAGTTGCCGCCCCTGGACGTACAGGGCCAATTCTAATGTCAGCCCTGTATGTCCAGGCCAGCGAATTGGCCGGGGAGGTTATTCCACCCCTGGGGTGGAATAACCTCCCTGGACGTTTGTTTTTTTTTCAATTCAGGGTGCGGAAGGGGCTGGGGGAGGACAAAATTAATTCCCTGCAGCCTGACTCTGGCCTTAGGAGGCCAGATCGGGGGTCGGGCTGCGGGGAGTTAACTTTTTGGGGCAGCGGCCGGCATTGTGGCTTTTAAATGGAGCTGCGGTGCCATGGCAACGGGATGCCATGGTGCCGCGGCTCCATTTAAAAGCCCGGGCTAAATTAGCTGGGCTAGCACTGTACGTGCAGGCCAGGATTGAATCGCGGTCCCGGACTGCATGTATGGTGCTGTTCATGATTCTGATCCCATGGAGCTGGACATGTCCCGCAGGATCAGAATCACGTTCTCCTTTGTACGTCTGGGTCAGCCCGGACATACAAAGGAGATCTACGTTGTGAATAGAATCAGGCCCTTAGTGTATTGCATTGGATAAAGTATGCATTCATACTTCTTTTTTTATAAATGTTAGTTTTTATTTAGTTAACAATTGTAAGAAATGCAACGCACCAAAAAAGAAACAGAATATGTCTCAGGATCCTACCACCAGAGAAAGGACCCTGATAATACTGTTGTGCAATCTGTAGTCTTGACTCAGATGCAGGGCCGGTCCATCCATTGAGCAAGAATGTTTTTTGCACAGGGCCCCGCGTTTCATGGGGCCCCGCGCAAAGAACATACTGCTTTAAAAATAAATTAAATTTTAAAAAAAAGCTGGCTACTGCTGCTGCCGCTACGGCAGCAGCAGCAGAATCGACTGTCCCACGGGGCCCCTCCCTGCCCGGCTGAGCCTCTCCGCAATGGCTCTCAGATCCGCGAAGGGAGAGTGTCTCCTCGTGGCTCTGTTAAGCCTGCAGGGACTGATGGGAAATTTCCCATCAGCCCCTGTGGGCTTAACAGAGCCGCGAGGGAGACAGTGAGACACTCTCCCTTTTCAGATCTGAAAGCCGTCGCGGAGAGACTCAGCCGGGCAGGGAGAGCTCAGTCGGGAAGGGGGGGGGCCCCGCGGGACAGTCGATTCTGCTGCTGCTGCTGCGGCGGTAGCGGCAGCGGCAGCAGTCAGCTTTTTTTTTTTAAATTTTCCCTGGGCCGATGGGGTGTAGGGGGGTTAGGACTGGTAATGGGCTGTGGGCTGATGGGGGGGTTAGGACTGGAGGTGGGCTGATGGGGTTAGGACTGGTAATGGGCTATGGGGGGGCTAAGACTGGAAATGGGCTGATGGGGTTTGGAGTGGAAGTGACTGATGGGGGGTTAGGACCACTGTTCCCTCTAAGCTGTGCGCGTGTGTGCGCGCACACACCTCGCCGAGCGAGCGCACATACTTTACAACAGAGTGCACAAACATTACGGTTCTGATTCTGATAGAAAACACAGACGTCTTAAAATTTAAAAGTTGTTGTGTATTTACGGTTTTCACAAGTTCTACAATATTTTCTAGTGCAATCAATGTGGTGTACATACTGTATTCTGACGTGTAGTCAAATTTTAAAGTATATAACTCCGAGTGTCGTTATGTGGCGCACAAAAATTTAACCTTCCTTCAAAAGCTGCACACAGCTGTTATTTTATGCGCACACAGCCTACAGAAAATTAGAGGGAACATTGGTTAGGACTGGTAATGGGCTATGGGGGGGCTTAAACTGAAAATGGGGTGATGGGGGGTTAGGACTGGAAGTGGGTTGATGGGGACTAAGACTGGTAATAGGTTGGGGGGTTGCTAGGACTGGACATGGGCTGAGTGGAAGGGGAGGCTTGAACTGCAAATAGCTGATGGGGAGGGGGCTTGGAATGGAAATGGGCTGTGAGGGGAGGGAGCTAGGACAGGAAATGGGCTGATGGAGCAGCTAGGATAGGACTGGAAATGGGCTGTTGGGGGAGCTAAGATTGGAAATGGGCTGTGGTGGGGGCTTGGATTGAAATGGACTCATGTAGGGGCTAGAACTGGAAGTAGGCTCATGGGGGGCTTGGTTTGGAATTAGGCTGAGTTGGAGGGGAGCTAGGATTTGACATGGGCTGATGGTGGGGCTAGGAAAGGACTAGAAATGGGCTGATGGGGGGCTGGGATTGGAAATGAGCTGATGGAGGGACTTGGATAGGACTGGAAATGGATAGGGAGCTAGGACTGGAAATGGGCTGATGTAGGGACTAGAAGGGAGCGGATGCTGGGTGAGGCTGGAACTAGAAGGCAGCTGATGTTGGGGGAGGATTAGAATGGGATGGGGCTGGGAGAGTGAAATAAAGAGGGGAAAAATATTTTGTGTGGGAGAGATGAAAAATATACAATTGGCCGGGTATTGAGAGAGTAAGTGGGAATTGAGGATGGAGGGGTAAAATTTGAGTGGATGAAATAGGAATGAGGAAAAAGCAAAAGGAGAAAGATTAGTTTGTTAAAGCAGATGTAGAGAGAGATAATGGAAAAAAAACTAGAAGAGAGAAGAAAGGACAAAGGGACAGCAGACGATGGAGAGTTAGCAGAAGACACGAAGAAACCAGAAGAAAGTGGCTGGAGCAATTGCAACTGAAAAAAATTCACAAAAGGTAGAAAAATATCTATTTATTTTGAATTTATTAACTGGAATATGTCAGCTCTGGGAAATGTGCATCATTAACGTCTGTGCTTTGTTTAGTACAAGAGGAAATTAATTTATAGTTTTATTTCTACAGTGTTGTTGTACATTCCTAGTTTGGCTTTTGGGGTTCCCAGTTGAATTATTGCCTTCCTGTTTCTAAATTGTGATTCCTTGTTTGGTGATGGTCTATGTTCTGCATGTGTAACTGAGCTGAGTTATTCTGTTTATGTAATTCCTATTTGACATTGCCACTTGTTCTCTTTCCCCAGTAGGTCATGTATTGTTGTTCTCTAAAATGTATTTGTTTAATATTTGCAGTGTTGCCTTTTGATAGGTAGGGTCTAGTGCTTTGTGAGTCCTGGTAGTGCTGTTACGATACGGCGGGTTTGCTATGGGTTCTAAATGGGCAGTGTTTTTAGAGGTTCCTAATGTGCCTTGCAGTTGGCACTGGATTATAGTAATGTAGAAATCTTTTAGTCTTTCTTTATCCATACATTCATTAAGAGACGTGTTCACTAAAAGTTAGTGTATGGTAACATTATGCAAATATTTATGCAAATAAGGCCACTTATGCAAATGAGGTCCCGCACTGAGTCTCTGCACATGGCCCCGCACCCCCCTTGGGCTGCCCCTGCTCAGATGTATTATTATTATAGCACAATTTTCTTTGGTTTGCACAAGTCATACTTAAAACCACTTCAGAGAGTTCAAAATGTAGGTGCCCATGTATTAACTGGTGAGAAATCTTGGGGTCATCTCTTCCCTGTTTTGGAGAGGCTTTATTTCCTGCCTTTAGAATTTTGTATCTTATTTAGATTAGTGATGCTGATTTTTAAATCACAGAAAATGAGTGTAGAGTTCTCTCTCAAGGTCCCTTGGGAGACTTTTGCCCACACATGCTTCTTGAGATTTCAGGGGACTGGAAAGCTAACATATCCAGCACCCCTCTCCGGTTAGAATGTCAAAATTTTGAACCGTTGGGTTTCTATATCAGGTCCTGCTCTTTGGAATGAGATTCCTTCTGAAGTTTCTGTCCACCAAGATTATCTGGACTTTAGAAAAAATGTTGAAAACTTTTTATTTTAGTAAGGCCTTTGGTTAATTTTAGGTATGTTACAATTGTTTTGTTACATTATTGATTTTGTTTTTTATCTTTTTAATGTTATGATTTCTATCATTGTTTAATGTTTATTGTAAACCACAGAGATCATAGAGGATCTGAAGTAAATAATTTTAAATTAGATTAAGTTAATCTAAATTAAGTCCACTCATCCCTTCCATCCCTCTTTGCCCTCTCTTCCACCAAATCCAGTAACATGTTCAAACAACTTTCATCTTCTTCCAGCACCTCTGCAAAAGTTCTGTAGGCCTATGTAGACTCTAAAACCCATGCAATCAATCATGGAATCGATTCAGTTCCAGTATCGTCATCACCTTCTAGTAAAGGGCAATCTCCCCCTTGCAGCAACAATAGCATATTTCAAAAGCTCCCAAATTTTTCTGAACCATGGGATCATATTTATGTATCAAAAATACTTTTGAGTCCCGTCCCTATTTAAACACCACAATCTCTTCCATACAGATAATACATTTATCCCAATACCCTTATATCACCAGACACAATGACCACATTTGGTCGTATGTCCCCTTCTGTCCTCACCCCCGCCAACAACGATCATATCCCTCTTCCCTTATTTTAAACGGATGTTCTGGGATTAGGTGCCACTGATACAATTTCAAGCCATACTAACTGCAATATAGATATTCCGTACCTTGAAAAAGACTCTCTGCCACTCCTTATGGAGTCGATGGTGTTCATACTTCTGCAGCACCTTGTGCCTTCAAGTCTTTAATATGGAAATAATGACTGAATATAGTAGAAAAGCGTGAAAGTTGATATTCAAATTGATTTATACTATTAACATTGGACAGCTGAAAAACTTTGGGCTGACCAACACATAACGTTAGACTGAACACTAGTATCTGGCTAAGTGTCATACAGATATAAGAAGGAAGAACCAGAGGTGTTCTAGAGGCATTAAGTTTATGTGCACATATTCAGCAGCCCTACTTAAATGGTAATTTAAGAGAATCCATATAAAGTCAAGGGCATAAGTCACCTCCCTGCTGAATATCAATTTCTTAATTTATAGAAATATATCCATTCAAAAAGCCTCTTCTGTCACCAGGATGCTCACTCTAGCAGGGGTTTCCCTCCATTGAAAATAGAATGATAGATAGCAAAACTTGAATGGCGGGGGATTCACTATAACTGTGTTCAGCACAGTAGAGTTCCAGTGCAGTACCCTAGTTTCTTTTTCTCGCTTTTGCTTTTGAGGAACTAGACTGAAACTTTAGCAAGTTTTAGTATTCTAAGATTTGGTGTTTGTAATTTCCTTTCCAGGCCATGCCCTTCTGCTTCTAAATCATAGATTGGCAGTGGGTTATCTTTTGTTTTTATCTCTATGAAACTTAAGCCATCTCTGAGTGTATTTCCTGCCCCTGGGGGAGCTTCCTACCTCCCACTCTAGGGACTGACATCATCCCATGGGAGTAGAACATGGATATATATATATATATAGCTATACAGTATATATCTGTTATATTCAAAATCATATTCATACGTGCAGCACATATACAGAAGTCTCGCAATATCAGAGCTCAGAAATACTTCCTTCTAGACACATTTTAAAGGTAAGAAAAAATAAATAGAATCTTTTAACTGTAATCTGTATACAATATGCTAGTCATGGATGGTTGCAAATAGTACATTAGTTCTGCTAATTTCTAATACCTTAGAGTAAATTATTGTAAAATATATAGTATGTCCTGATATTATTTTCATTTATTAATCTCTGTATGTAGCTATCAGTCTCATAATTCTGTTCTCCTTTAGCAAGTTCGAGTTTGGGTGGCAGAGTGAAAAGAAATGGACGGTCAATGATTATTGCTTTATTAAAAAAGACAAATAAAACATGAGAGACATCTGGTTACAAGCATGTAGTGTTAAACTTTTGTTAGAATGATATTTTGACAGATCAATTTTCTTTTTCTTAAAATATTGTAAAATAGTACAGGTAATTTAAATTACTTCAGGTTAGGTACTATAAGTCCTTTGAAGATGAAGACCAATTTTGACCATTTTGAGAGTAATTTTATAACAGGACTCCTAGGCAGCGAAAACACGAAAATGCATACGTTGCACCTATTTTATAAATAAATAAAATAGATTTTAAAAAATTGATAGAGGCTACATATGCACTAATAAGTGTCTTTCTAAAACGGTCTCCCCAGAAGCTCCCACACAAAACTATACCTGCTCTGAAGCAAGAGTAACTTTGGAGCCCTTTTACTAAAGTGCTATAGGATTTTGCACCTACAGTGTGTTTAGTGCTAAAACTAATGCATAGACTGTGGCTGACAGATACCGCACAGACAAGCCCCTTAGCGTTCATTCCAGTCTTTGGGAATTACTGCAGGTGCACCAGTTTAGATGGTGAAAGCAGCCACACTGGCGAGTAGTGTGCGCTACTGATGCCCATCTTAACCACAGTATGCAGTCAATGCTCACTCTCTGCCCCAGTCCTATCCCTTCACATGATCTGTACTTAATGCACATTTAATATGCAGTAATTATCCTGCCTCTGTTGTAACCATTACCTTGGGATCACAGCAGAGATAACGTGTCCTGAAATGCGCATTAACTGCATAACACCCTTTAGTAAAAGGGCCATTTGTTTGCATCCATGCTTGTAAGAATCAATGCTTAAGGGTCTGCACATTTAGAGCAAAAAGACGCGGTAAGTGCAACAGCTGTGCACTAACCGTCAGGGACATGTGCGTCATATCTGTAAAGGGTCTGTTTAGACCCTTTACAATATCCCCTGACAGAGAGAGCACAGAACTGAACCCTAAAACACGGCAGCAGCAGCATTTGCAATTAACACAGGTGCACCTAACTCCACCCATAGAGGTATTAAGTGCACCCATGCTAATTGCCCCATTGACAGTGGGTGCACGATATGTACTGCCCATTCCCCAACCCATCACGCAATGGGTAATTAATGTACATTGTAGCATGCAGTAGCTGTCATGTCTGTGCGGTTACCACATGCTAGAACGGGCATTGACTGTGCAGTGCACTTTAGTAAAAGGGCCCCTTTGCGTGAGTTCAAAGGGGGAAGTCGACAAAAAACTGTCCTATAGAGGGAGAAATCTTGTAAACAGTTGCACTCTGTGACGGACAGCTGGAATATATTCTTAGTAACATCACAGAAAAATTGGGCAGGTTGGACTTCTTTTTTCACCATCACCTGTGTTACTATGAAAGTTAGATTATTTTCTAATATACAAATCATTTTGCCTAGCTTTAGAACTTGCGACTTGAAGTGATTTTCAAGCAGCCCACACATTTATAAAGATGTATGCCACAATGTTCACACAAAACGGTCTTACCTACAAACCTCCAGTATCTCCGGCGAAAGCACATTTTCCCAGTGCGCTGGGTGATGGGTAGCAGCACTTTTGTGCAAGTTGTATTATACTCAGGGCTGTTGCAAGGGATGGACAAGCAGGATATGTACTTGGATTGCAAAGCCAGGGGGTGCCACACTGCCATTTTTAGTAAGTTTGAGATAGTAAGAACTATGGAAGAAAATGTGTTTAATTGTCAGGTCATATTTATTTTTCAGCTTGTTTCAACATCCATTTTAATACAACCTTTCCCACATGGTTTAACAATCATCGACTTAATGCACACATGGAGTTTGTTTACTAAAGGTTTTAACACCTATTAAGTGCCCACATCCTTTTTATTTCTATGGACGCAGTGGCACTTAACAGGTGTTAATTTTTAGCAAACATGCTCCTAAGTTGTATGTTAACATGTCTTAAATTAGTTTCTGCACGCTAAATTTAAAACATGGTAAAAAAAAACAAATGCACATTAATGAATGCAGCTTTTGAATCCAAACGGGGATGTGTCAGGATTGGTCCATCTATTAGGAAAACTAGGCGATTGCCTAGGGTGGCAAATTCTGGGGCAAGGGGAAGCAAAGAGCATGGCATTCAAAGCTAAACAATGGATTTTGACAGCTAAGGGGGGTGTAAAGCTTAAGGTCTGCCTAGGATGCCAACACCTTGAACCAACTATGGGGCTGGCCCTCGGATGTGCTCACTGAAAACAACCCTTGCTTTGGGCGGGGGCTTTTTCATAGGCTGCCCAGGGGATACAGTATCTCCTATTTATTTATTTAACAGGATTTATATACCGCTTTATCCTGAAATCAAAGCGGAATACACATCAAACCAATCACGTGTCAGGGTGCTTGGGTGTGGGCATGCAGTGATACGTGTAGACGTGTGTGTGTGAGAGGTTTGAGGTTGATTGCGTGGTGATCTATATACATTGTGAGCTGTGCACATGAAGTATTTACATTTTTACATTTGATTGCTTGGTGGGCTATATACAGTGTGAGCTGTGTACAGGAAATATGTACATTTTTACATTTTGATGGGCTGAGAGAGAGTTCGGTTAGACAATTCATGTTGTGTCATTGTGGGGTTCAGTGAATAGGGTGGTTTTAGGTAGCTTGTATCTGTTGTAGATTTTAGCTTGTCTGGGAGGACATTCCAGATAGCAGGGGAGGCCAGAGAGAAGGCTCGCATGGATGTGGATTTGTTTGTTCTTGTGAATATAGTAGGTGTCGGTATATTGTTTTTGGTGCTGCTTTCACAAATTGTTGTTTTATGACAAGAATAATTCAGTGTTTGGTTATCATTTCCATCAATGACTCAGTCAGCTAGAGGCAGTGTCAGATCCTTCCAGCCTAAATTTTCTTACAAGGACGGAAATGGGCTCCATTAGTCTGTAGTTGCACAATGCTGATCTCAGAGCCAATTCTATTGACTCTGTAAAGACTCTTATTAGTCTTTTAACAGCTCTTCATCACTTCCCCCTTTCCCTTTTACATCACTGTTGTAATGTGATTGAGTATTTGCCTTCTAAAACATCCTTTATTTGCTTTAGTTCTGACCTGATGAAGGGAGTGCAATTCTAGAAAGCTCTCCAAGAAATGTCTTGAGCGTGTGTGTGTGTGTGTGTGTGTGTGTGTGTGTGCGCGTGTGCGTGTGTGTGTGTGTATCTTATTTTATTAAATCCATCTACTGTGAGCAAACCCACTATTCTAAAGCATATCACAGTGGGCATGCTAATCGCAGGCAAAAGAATGAATTTTTAATTGCTCCTCGAGTAAAAAAACTGGCACAATTTTTTTTACCCTTCTCTTAATGCTGGATCATTACGCCAGCTTCGGGGAGGTGGAAAGATGCAGCGAGGAGCAAAAAGATAATTTGAAGCAAAGTTTGAAACTTCACCTCAGATGACCCAGGGAGGCCTAGATCCCTGATTGCATGTTCGCAACCAAGACTGGCCCAACCATTAGGCAAACTAGGCAGTCATATAGGGCAGCAGTTTCTGGGGGCAGCAAGGACATTCAAAACCTAGCAATTGATTCTAACAACCGGAGGTGGGGGGGGGGGGAAGAGGGGGATAAAGCTTAAGGTTTGCCTAGAGTGCCAACACTTTGAACCAATTCTGGGGCTGGCCCTGTTCCCAACTCCCCAACCTGAGCACCACCAAAAAACATTGGTGGCCCAGAGGCTACAAACCCCACATCCCCTCCGAACCTCCCAAAACATTCTCTGGTGACACAGAGGCCCCTACCTTTCACCTCTCTGAACTACCAAGCAATGTTTCCTAGTGGCCTGCTAGCCCCTATCTTCCCTGAATCCCCTCAAAATGCTTTCTGGTGGGCCAGTGCCCCTACCTGCCAACCTCCTGAACCCCCAGTAGCTTCAAGTCTCCCCCAGCCATGCAATTCCCCTATGGTACCTTACCACTGTGGGGTACGAGTGATTCCCACACGCTCTTGCCCCTGCATTGCCATCCTGGAAAATGGTGGCAACTGACCCATGCAGTGCAACCTGGGATGAACTGGGCATAGTCAGTTTGCCATATAAGGCAAAAATTGACTTATATGGCAGACTTACCTCATCGCAGTGCATCTTGGGACACACAGAGCAGGTCAGCAGACTGACCGACCCCACACTGTGGATCCTAGGTTGCATCACAGGCAATTTTTACCTTATATGGCAGACTGACTCCACCTGGTACATCCCAGGATTCACATCCTGGGGTCAGGTGCTTTCATTTTCCAAGATGGTGACACAGGAGCAGGAACTTGAGGGAATTGCTCCTGCCTCCCAATTGGAATGTTCCAGAGAGGGAAATCAGTGGGGAGGGGGAGGGCAGTGGAGCTACCTGTGGTTTGGAGGGGGGGTATAGGGTAGGGGCCACTGGGCCACCAGGAAACATTTTTGGGGGGCCAGAAAAAGCACAGCAACCCACAGATACGTAGAACCAAAGAAGAGCAGGTAATACAGGACACCGTGGAATTTTGGTCAAACTGTTTTTAATAAAATACCTATGAGATCTGGCCCAACATGCGTTTTGGCACTAGACCTTCATCAGGGGCTCAGGACAAAAAGGGTAAATCCTCTAGGAGACACGTAACTAGTAAGGGGCCAAACAGCGAACGTTGTAGGCTCTGAATGCTCAGCAAGTGGTGAGTAGCGATCAGAGCTTTAATAAAGACAGTTTGACTGAAATTCCATGTGCATTACCAACATTTTTGGGGGGTTCTGGGGTAGAAGCCAACAAGTCACTAGGGAACTTTTTTGGGAGGGTAGGAGATGGAGCCACCAGAAAAATTCTTTGAGGTTTTTGGAGGGTGGATGGTTGAGGACCACCAGACCACCAATGAATTTTCGCTGGTGTCAGGGTGGATATGCACGATCAGGGTCTGCCTTGGGTCATCTGAAGTGAGCTGAACTCCATCTTGACTTTTGTTTTTGCTCAGGAATCCAACACGTGTACAAAGATTGTCACCTTGTTGAATGCAGACATTTGTATACAGCTCATTTGCATGCTGTTTGCTCCCAGCATCGCTGAAGAAACTTCTTTACTAATCGTGCGTCAGGAAACCCTGCGCTAGATTTAGCATTGAGCAGTAGTGTAGGGTTTCTACATGAAGCCCTCAGTAGTCAAGTTAGATAAAAGTAATTAAAATTTTAGAAAGATTTATTTATTTAGCGTACATTTGTATCCCGCTGCTTCCAGTGATCAGCAGCGGTTTTACACTTGGTAGTGTTGGCTGTACCGGCCAAAATTACGAATGCATACAATGTGATTAGGGATGGGAGGACGAGCACAGCAAAAACATGGGGTTACAGTTTACAATTGATTGTTATTAAGGGTTCACACGGTGTACTTATATACATATTTACAAGTGACTGGTTGTTAGGCCTTTACATAGGATCGTTATATACATAGGACTTTACATAGGATCGTTATCTACATATTTACACACAGCAGAGTGGAGTTCATGAGGTTAAGTTGTAGTGCGATTGGAAGAGGTGAGTCTTAAGATTTTTTCTGAAGTCTTTCAGGTCACAGATTTCACGTAGGTCACTTGGCAACCGGTTCCAGAGTGTAGGAGCTATAAATGAGAAGGCTCTGTTACTGGTACATGCGTTAACCTTTGTGAAGGACTTCGGGAGGCAGAGGGTATTGAGGTTCGTTGTTCTTCTACTCCTGTTGTTGGGTAGATTGGATATCAAACTGTTGAGATGAGAGGGTGCAACATTATGGATGAGTTTGAAAGTAGTGACTAATATCTTGTATTGTATGCGGGCCGTGATGGGGAGCCAATGAAGCTCAATTAGGGTGGGTGTAATGTGGTCAGAGAGTCTTTTTTGCATAATGATTCTGGCAGCAACATTTTGCGCCATTTGCAGGATGTTTGTGGTTTTCCTTGGCAGGCCTTGCAGTATGGCATTGCAGTAGTCTAGATGACCTACTCACTTGAATCCAAGATTGTTAATTTATGCTGTTTAGTAGTCATTTATCAAGGTATATTAAGCTTGTTAAATAAGTAAATGTAATCAAGTATAGGACCTTTAGAAACTGCAGCAAATAATTGTTGGTTATAAAGAGCTGCCAAGTTACCCAGTTCCAGGAGTGAGATATTTTGCCAGTTCTGGTTTTAAATGTTCATTGCAATGCAGCATGGTTTTTGTAGTCCCTGAAAAGAGTGCTGTAGATCCCATAATACATCAGAAAGCGATATCAGAAATCCAAGACTGGTTTAAAATCTGACTCCTGGAAGTGGGCGACTAGTAGGGTTTAAAATCTGACTCCTGGAAGTGGGCGAGTAGTAGGGTTTAAAATCTGACTCCTGGAAGTGGGCGACTAGTAGGGTTTTTGAAAGAGAAAAACCCGCCATCTGTGGCCAGTCATGCTCTGCCTATGGCCATCCCCTCCCCGCCCTTTCCCTGCCCCCTGTCCTGCCCCATCCCACCCTTGCCCCATCCCCTGTCCCCAAAAATAATTGCAGAGAGGGCAATGTGCAAACTGAAAAAGCAAGATTGATACACATTCTTAAACAGAAATTCTATACTAACAGAACACCCAGCAATACACACACAGGCCTTCATCAATAAAAGAGCACAAAATGAAAGGAGAAATAAATAGACAAAAATTAAACTGAAACCCCAAGAAGCCAAACTCTGCATGCAGTGCAACATCAGATAAATAAGAGATGCAGTTCCCCATACTCTGTAAAATATAAAGATAGCACAAAGTCCAATCACTAAATTGAAAATAAAATTATTTTTTCTACCTTTGTTGTCTGACCATTTTATTCTCTGATCATGCTGGTCCTGATCTGAGGCTTCTGCTTTCCTGTCTTCTCTGAGCTCTATTTCTATGGTCTATAGTCCATCTGCCATTTCTTGTCTCTTTTGTTTTTTTCACTTCCTTCCATCAGCCTATTTCCAGTCCCAGTAACCATCCCCAGTATCAGCCACCTGTCCGGTTCTCCCCTCCCATTACCTTCCATTGTCAACCCCCCTTGCATTCCCATGACTGTCACTAGTGTCCATTCCCTTCCAGTCCCCCTCCTTCCCCATTGTCCAGCCCCTTCTAGTCCAAATACCATCCCAGGTATCATCACTTCCACTTCCAGTGCCACCCCTGTGTCAGCTCCCTTCCAGTCACCCTACTCTGCCCATCCCACCTTCCAGTGCCATCCCCATTCCCCCCCTCCCTTCCACCCCCCCCCCCATTACCCAGCCACCTTCCAGTCCCATCCCCAAGTGTCAGCTCCCTGCAGTCCCATCCCCAGGTATCAGCTTCCTTCTAGCCCCCTCTTTCCCCCCTCTGACAGCTCCTTTCCTGCCACCTCCTTCCTCCAGCACCCCCCCCCCCCGCGACAGCTCCCTTCCAGCCCTCACTTTCCCTCATGTCAGCTCCTTTCCAGCCACCTCCTTCACCCCTCTTTCAGCTCTGACCTTCCCTCCTCTTTCAGGTCCCTTCCAGCCACCTCCTTCACCCCTCTTTCAGCTGCCTTCCAGCCATGACCTTCTCTCCTTTTACAGGTCCCTACCTGCCACTTCCTTCCTCCTCTTTCAGCTGCCTTCCTGCCTCCACCTTCCCCCGTGTCAGTCGCTTCTGCTACCTCCTTCCGGTTGGGTAATGAGAAATCCTTCACATACGATTATGTGTTTGACCCATCCACTGAACAAGAAGAAGTTTTTAATACTGCTGTCTTACCTCTCATCGATGGAATATTCAAAGTGAGCCAAATACCCCTGAGGAAGTTTCATTTGAAACACGGCCAGTGTCGGGTGAATTGGCACACTTATCCTCTTGGATTAATAAAGGCTGCTTTCGTTTCATCTGCCACGTCTTCTGACTGTTTTTTGTTTTAGCTGCTTTCGTGGCAGTTTTGCTGTTTTTTGGTGGATTATGTATGCTGATGGCCAGTAGCATAAATTCCACCCAAGCAGCCACTACAATACAAGGGAGTCTGGCAATGGCACCTGGGGGTGGGAATGGAGGGATAACTAAGGTCTTTATTATTAAAGTTACTGTGTGTTTCTGGAAGTCTTTTGAAATATAAGAATATAATCTGAACTTTTATTGTTCATCTGTAAATGGAAAAAAATATATACAGGGCCAGTAAAACGATATGAGGCACTTTAGGTGAACCTCTTCCCAGCGCCGCCCCCGCTCGACCCCCACACCTATTGCTGCCCCTCTACGGGACATGCAGCAGCAATACATTTAAAAAGGCACCAAGGCGCCCGAGTTACCTTCTGTTCTGGCGCTGTGGTGCCGTTCACTCTTCTGCCCTCCCTCCAATTCAATTTCCTTCTTATTAAAAGAAGCAGAATCGGAGGAAGGTGGAAGCGTAAACAGCACCGTGGTGCTACAACAGAAGATAACACCAGCGCCGCGGTACCTTTTCAAATGTATTGCCACTACTGCACATTCCAGAGAGGGGTAGCAATGGGTACCCCTGACCACTGGCGCACTAGACGGCCATCAGGTTTGCCTAATGGTTGCGCTAGCCTTGAGTATATACTGTCCTTAGGCACTGAGAGAGTAATTCCATAATCTCCCGCTCAGGTTTTGTGCATAGTAGTGAGCTCATATAGGCCCTATTTATAAAATAAAGTGCATGAGTAGTGTGGAACAAATTAACAGGAAATGATTAGTTATGCTGTTAGACAGTACTACAATTAGGGACAGTCCATGAAACAAGTAGTAGCAGATTTAAAACACATCTAAGAAAGCATTTTTTCACTCAACACACAATTAAACCAAGGAACCTTTTGGCAGAAAATGTGAGAAGTTAGAAGTAGGACAACATTTAAAAACAGGTTTGGGCAAGTTTAAGGACAGGTCTATAAATTATTAACCAGCATGGGAGTAGTTTGGCTTCATTGGAGGGGAGGGGGGGGCGGGGCGGGCAGGGGGGATTTTATTAGCATATTCATGTGCATATTTGCATATTACTTGCATATTTGCATATAATTTGCATATCCACACTGGTCATCTTTTAAAAAGTACTAGATGGATAGGAAGCCAGTATATCAAAACAGGCAAAAGGAATGAACTGACTCCCCCAAGATACTCAAAGAAGGCTTTGCCAAAGGAAAAAAAGGAAAGGAACATATTCCCAGGCTATATAATTAAAATACAGCAAAAAATTGTAGCCGTTTAATTTAGCCTGGCACTCTAAAATTGAAAAAAATACTGACAGCTGTAAATAAATACTAACCTAAAAAACAAAGGAGCTGTAAGGTGCTCATATGTCGAGGGACAAGAAGAAAAAGAGAACCACAATGCAGTTTCTAACACTAAAATAAGTGATGATTAATTTTATTTTGGTGTTAGAGAGAACCATAGTACAGTTTCTTTCTTTCTGAACATCTGTTTTGCATCCAGCGATATCCGTCTTTCTAACAGTAGGCGCAGAGCAGAACTAGGACATTTCACCATAGAACTCAACATACAAAAAAAAAATTGGATTCCAGTGTCATCTCATTAACAGCTTCTCCAGTAACAGGCAGCTGTAAACTAACACAAAACCCTGCAAAAGTCATTGAAGACCTATAATGCAAATCTACCATATCATAATGACACTGGCTTCTAAAACTAATACAATAAAGAGCCTACCTAAAAAAAAGAATGGGCACTATAAATATTGCAGTGGGCCTTAGAGCATCCTTAGGCCTATTTGGAAAACTGAACAAGTCAAATTACTACAGATCCTGCACAGAAACGCCATGCTGATAAGAACACTTGGGGGCTTGTTTACAAAGCCGCGGTAGTGATTCGCGATCGTTATCGGAGCCGCAGCCCCATTGAAATCAATGGGGCCGCGGCTCCGATAACGATCGCGAACCGCTACCTCGGCTTTGTAAACAAGCACCTTGGTCTCAGTTACATGGCAGAGCACAGTTAGATTCTTACCAAGTACAGAATAAATAATAAAAAAACTCAAAATAGAAATATGTAGACAAAACTAAAACACAACTCCAACAAACCAGGCTCTGCATGCAGTGTAACAAGAAATAGGAGGCGGGTGATATTTTACTTCACCTTTGCTGAGCAGTACCATGAAACGCACAGGACTATCTGATACCACATGCGGGTGGTGCAACCAGGACTGTACCCTGTGCAGCTAATAAATCTGGTGCCCTCTTTCCACCCCAGTCACTGCAGTAACACTTTTTGAGCTTCCTGAAAGCCCAGGGATGATATCAGCTCCTTTTTCATACTTGCGCCCTGTGTGGCCACATTGCTTATACAGCCCTGGGTGCGGTCTCTCCCCACAGTCTTCCCCCTCCGTCAGTCTCGATGCCACTTGCTCAGAGGGCAATATGTCAATGATTAGATGAAGTGCTGGCTCTCCCTGTAGCCTAATTCTGAACAAGAATCACCGGGACTGAGGAAGGGGGCAGACCATGTGGAGAGGCAGTATTGCTTGCATGTAGGATTTGAGAGAACTGTGCCTCATGTTACTACTCAGCAAATGTAAACCAGCAGCTAGCAGAGAGGTGCACATGGTGATGGGACATGCTCTGGTTACACTTCTCAAAAAGCTCTCACTAGACCGTACTTGTCCTTCCAGCTATTGGCCTATATCTTTCCTCCCCTTTGCTTCAAAACTAGAATGAGCAGTTCACCGCCGCTGTCTTGGGTTAATTTCCTCTCAAGCCCTTCTGGATCCACTGCAGTCTGGTTTTTGTCCTCAGAAATGGCTCCTGTCAAAGTGTCCAGCGACTTGTTCCTTTCCAATTCAAGGGCCTTTACTCAATCCTTATCTTTCTTGACCTTTCTGCTGCCTTTGACACTGTTGATCACTACATTTGCCTCAATATCCTACCCTTGCTTGAGATTTAGGGGCTCTGTTCTGTCTTGGTTTTCTTCTTATCTCTCCCACTGCACTTTTAGGTTATGTTCTGGTGGATCCTTCTCTATTGCTATCCTGTTTTCACTTGGTGTACCACAGGGACCTCTCCTTTTCTCTCTCTGCACTCAGTCCCTTGGTGTACATATCCCCCCCCCCCCCCCCATGGTTTTCAGTACCATCTTTATACTGATGACTCTTAGATCTACCTCTCTGCACCTGAAATCTCTCCAGGAATCCAGGCCCAGATCTCTGCCTGCTTATCTGACATTGCTGCCTCAATGTCTCACCGCCATCTGACATTGAACATGGCCAAAACTGAACTCCTTATCTTTCCCCCTAAATCAACCTCTCCTCTTTTTCCCTTCTCTAATTCTGTGGATGACACTACACTCCTCCCCGTTTCCTCAGCTCACAAACTTGAGATCATGTTTGATTTTACTCTCTCTTTCTCTGCGCATATCCAACAGATGGCTAAAACCTGTTGCTTCTTTCTCTATAACATCAGCAAAATTTGTCCCTTCCTTTCTACTCTCACTACTAAGACCCTCATCCCCTCACTAGCCACCTCTCGCCTTGACTATTAACCTCCTTGCTGGTCTCCATCTGAATAATCTCTTTCCACTTCAATCTGTTCAGAGCTCAGCTGCACGGCTTATCTTCTGCCAGTGTCGCTATGCTCATGTAACCCTTCTTCTCAAGTCACTTCACTGGCTCCCTATCAGTTTCCGCATCCAGTTCAAACTTCTCCTACTGACCTAGAAGCATGGCCGACCCCCTGGCCTCGCCACACCCCTCCTGACGACACCCTCCCTTCCAGCTGCCGCTGCCCCTCCCCCCCCCCCCCGGGCTGCCGCTGATTCTGTTTAGGGAGGGGGAGGTGGGCAGCAGCACCATTTCCAAAAGTGGCAGCTTTTGCCGCTTCTTTTGGAAATACTGCTGCTGCCTGCCCCCCCCCCCCACCCAAAACGGAATTGGAGACAGCTGGGGGTGATAGCGGCGGCCGCCCACCAGTGCTGCTGTCACCGCCCACCCGGGCTGGCTGCCCACCCACCCAGCAGCTTGCCTAGTGAATAGACCGGCCCTGCCTACAAGTGCAATCATTCTGTGGCTCCTTACTACCTTTCCTCTATTATTTCACTCTACACCCCTCCTCGGGGACTCCACTCTTCTGGCAGATCCCTTTTATCTGTGACCTTCTCTTCCACTGCCAACTCCAGACTTTGCTTGTTCCACCTTGCTGCTCCATATGTCTGGAACAAGCTACCTGAGTCTGTGCATCGAGCTCCTTCTCTAGCCCTGTTCATATCCAGGCTAAAAACCACCTCTTTGAAGCTGTTTTTGGATCCTGATGCTCCTCACTCTCTTGTCCACTACTTATGTGTATCCTACCATACTCTAGTCTCACCGTGTATTTTGTCTTGATTAGATTGTAAGCTCTGATGAGCAGGGACTGTGTCTTGCATCTATACATATAGCGTTGTATACATCTTGTAGCGCTATAGAAATGATTATTATTAGTAGTAGTAGTAGTGGTATTTGTGCAGCTGTGCAGCCTTACAACTGGTGCCAAAATTCCAAATGTGCTTTACCTTTATTACAGGCCTGAACAAATTTTGTGTGGATTTTGGACTGAGGCCAAAATCTTAGGAGCCAGTGCCTGTGTTCTCCTTGCCTCCCCCTCCACCCTCACCCACTGTCTCTCGCTCTGGTCTCATGTTCTTATCTCATGAGAGCAGTGCCAGAGTTCCTGTCTACCATGTGACATCATTAGACAAGAATACAGCTAACTGTTATAGTTTCAGATATTAAGTGTATGTGTGTGTGTGGTCCAGCAGTGGTGTACCTGTCTGTGCGTTGGATGTGGTGGTGGGATACAGAGCTGCATTGCATTTGTGCTGCAGAGCTGGGGAGGCTCTCTGTGTAGTGCGGAGGTGAGGAGCCTGCATGTGTGTGTCTGATTTGCAGAGGTAGGATGCCTGCATTTGTGTGTGTCTGTCATGTGGTTAGGATGGGGTGCTTGTATGTGTTCTGGGGGGAGGGGAATGCACTTTTTGCAGCACTTTCAGACTTCCCCTCATTCACTAACCCCCCTAGTGCTTCCATCCCCTGCCCTAAAATCCCCTATCCCCCCTCTCCCATTCTTCTTTTCTAAAAAGACCTTTGCCTCTTTAAGTTGTCCCTGTCTTTACCTCACTTTCTCCACCCCCCTAAAAAAACACACCTTTTCTGCTGCTGGAATTGCGGCCATTGGGGCAACTTGCTCCCCTCAAACTATGCCCATTTTAACCAGATAGACTTGGGTTTCTTCACCTCTTTAGGGGTGATGACCATATGGAAGAACATTCTATTGAATTCTGCAGGGTATTTGCCCTGGACTGGCTACTATAAGATGAAGTAAATAGATTCAGGATTGAGGCCTCTGGGAAGTAAATAAAACCCACTTAGATGAGCAGAAGAAAAATAACTTACTTGGACTTGTTCAGAAGCAAAACAGAGGGTAGTAATACGAAATCTATAGTGGCTTCATGACCATCCCTTGTATTTCTTTGTTTAGATCATAGTAAACAGCTTTTTGTCAGGCCTGAATATCTCCTTTTTTGTTTCAGATGGGACAATACTGCCTGTCATTTCTTCTCTTTATGTCTGCAATCATTGACTTGTCAGCCTTTGATACCTGGCCCCAGAATTGTAAGTGATTTGAATTTTTATAAATATCTCTCTGGGTAGTCTTTCAATACTATGATCTACCATGGTTATGTTCAAGTATTTTTTATTAACACATAGATCCAAAACAAGGCCAAAGGCTTTTAGTAAACAAAACAAACAATATGGGATCTATGACAGTCCAATAATCACAAATATGAATTCCAGTTTTAGAATTTTCTCCCTCTCCCTCTCTCTTTCCCTCCTCCTTCCCCCTTTCCACTTCTCAGGTCAAGACTCACCAGTCAAACACAGCAAACGCCATCCACAGGGTAGGCTTTGAAACCTAACCCTATCATGGTCCACAAGACACAAATATGAAGAGTACCCCTTCCAAACAGACATTCTTAAAATAACATGTGTGTACCCCACCTAGCAAGTGGCAGTCCCACTCCCAGAATGCAGTAATAATGCCAAGACACACCTGCACCATAAAGTGCACCAATAGACTCATGCACCCCCACTTTGAACCCATCCCACATCCTCTCTTCCCCTCCAATGCCCCCCTCCCACCTAGCCCACAACACACCAAGCACCCATAACCCTCATCCAACCTAATCTAACACCCCCCCCCAAAGACCCCCCAACTTCCAAGCAATAGTAGTAGTCAAGCTAGCCTACCATAGGATAATGACATCTAGTATGTATTTGGGAAAGATTCAAAACATTGCTCTTAGTTGTTGGGCAGAGGTTTTATATATATAGTCTCCCCACAACTCCAAAAATGACCAGTGTTTTGGACTGCCCCGTGACCATCTGAATTCAATTGCATAAAGTGGTGGAGTGTCCCCCTTAAGTTCCAGTAAGATGAAGGGTCTGGAGACATCCAGGACCCTGCAATTGACTTCTTACCCAACAATCATACCCATTAGAAGCATAGTTTCTGACCTCCTCCCATAATATCAGTTCCTCTAAATTCATCAAAACAAATTTCCAAAAGCATCAACTTCAAAGTCCTGAGGCCTCCTGAAGAAACCTATGAGCCCTCTCTCAAAACCTTGAACCCTGGGTCATTGCTAAAAAATATGACCCAATCTCATCCATATTTATTTATTTAGTAGTGTCTAGCTCACACTTTTGCAGTAGTAGTTCACAGCAAATTACATTCTGGTACAGTAGGTATTTCCCTGTCCCCAGAGGGTTTACAATCTAACAGGCCGATGCAGAAAGCCGGCACTAGACCCGTGCTGGATCAATTATTTTTTTTTTAACATTTCTGACAACACACACATTTAAATGTGTGATGCAGGAAGGTTAGGCCCACCACGGTAACCCTGCACATGCAAATAAGCCACCGCAGCGTTAAACTGGGAGAGGAAGCCAAAACGTATGCACACAAGTCTGCGCTAGTTTGGCTTGCTCTCCAAGAACCGGTAGCTAATTTGCATTTTTTTAAACTGTATTGCTAGAGGTTCTGCTACAAAAATGCACATAAGGGCCTATTGCTGGTACAGAGAGCAGGGGGCAAGAGACCTGTGAAACCTTTTCAATACGTGTTAACACCAGGTGGCAGGTCAAAAGGCCATTTTGAAAGACTCCTTCTATCCAAGCAAGGACTGTTAATCACCCAGGAAGTTGGTCACAGCTTACCTCAGCAGCACTGGACAGGATCTCCAGGAACAAGCAGGAATGAGTCTTCACATATGGGTATCGTCGGTACCGACGGAGCCTGCGCGGGAACGCTCCCCAGCGTCCAGTAAGAAAGCTTTTGGGAGCATCCCACAGCGCCTGCGCGCTGCCTTCCCGCCTTTCCCAACCGCCTCTCTCCACTTCTTTTCCGCGGAGCCAGCAGGTCGTGTTCCTGTCACCGCAGAAGTTCTTTATTTTTTTCTTTATTTTTCTGTGTCGCATCTGCCTTCTTTGACGTCAGACTGGTACCGCCGGTCTTTTCCTTTCTTTCTTAAAAAAAAACAAAAAAAGCCCCTTTTCTTTCTTCAACTGTGCATTTTCAGTTTGGGCCTTAGGCCTGAACATTTTTCTCCTCATGGAGAAGCCCGCTTCTGGGTTCAAAAAGTGCACAAAATGTGGCGGTACTATTTCTGTCACCGACACCCATGATTGGTGTCTAAAATGTTTGGGTCCTGACCATTCCATCACGGATTGTGTGTCCTGTACCATGATGTCTAAAAGAGGTCGGCAGAACTGAGCAGCCAAGCTCAGTACCCTGTTTCCCTCTGATGCAGCCTCAGTGGCATCGACATCTTCCAGGGCTGCTTCTTCCTCCCATGGATCTCTGGTAACCAAACATAAATATAGCCGGTCCTCGAAGGGCAAATCTCCCTCAGCATCGAGATGCCTCCGGGCTTGTCCTCGAGGATTCCGCACCGGCAAAATTACCCCGGCGGGAAGTTCTGGCTTCCAAAGCATTGTCTATGGGGTCACAGGTTGACATCGATGGCTTGGCCTTGACCTATCACCTGTTGCCGTGTTCTGGGGTACCGGTGGCCTCCACTGGTACCGACATCCAGACTCTGGTGGCGTCGATGGATCAGAGGATTCTGTCCATGCAACGCACCCTAACGGCGTTTATGCAAGCTTCGACGCCTCCGGTACCGCAACAATCTCCGTTGCCGGTACCGACTCCGGGTACCGATTGCATTGACATTGGCTTCGGTGTCGACTGCAACGGTACCCTGTCCTATGATGCCCATCGGTACCGAACTGGTACCACTTACGCCCGATGTCGATCCCACTCGGTACGCGTATCAGGCTTTACAGGAGCATCCAGACAGGCGATACTTCAATTCCTCCGAAGACTCTGATGAGTCGGAGGCTTCTGTCAAGGCACAGGTACTTCTTCCTCAGGAGTCTGCTTCTCCAAAAAGAAGAATGTCTCCTCCAGAAGACTTGTCTTTTCAAGACATCATTAGGGAAGTGGCTAGGGGCCTCTCCATTACAGTGACCCCTGAGTAAGAGCCTAGAGCCAAGCAATTAGATATTTTACAATATCCTAAGGCTCCTAAAAAAGCAGCTACCCTACCTATTCATGAGATTCTCTATGATCTCATGTTGAGCATGTGGGAGACTCCTCTTACCACCTCTCCTCATTCTCGTAGGTTAGACACCATGTACCGTGTCCCTCCTTGTCCTGGCTTTCATAAGTCTCAGCTTCCTCACCACTCTATTGTGGTAGAGTCTGCCATGAGGAAAATAAAGAGTGCAAAGAGACACTCATCTAATCCTCCAGGACGTGAATGCAGGACCATAGATGCTTTTGGCCGAAGGGTTTTCCAAGCTAATATGCTTTTATTTTATTTATTTTATTTAGAACATATTTATATACCGCTGCTTCCAGCGATCAGCAGCGGTTTGATTCTTCTTTTGGGAGGTGTCAATCAGGACAGGGTGGGGAGTATATACATAAAGGACTGAGGGGGGGGGGGGGGCACGGCACACATGGTTAAATTTTTTGGGTTAAACTTATTTACATTATACAATACATATTTACAGGTTTAGGAAATCACATTTTCCATGGCTTGCTGCCAGAATCAACTCCTATAGTCTCTATATGGGGATGTTTCTAAAAGAAGTCACAGATCATCTGCAGACTTTAGCCCCTTTTATTTCAGAAGATAAAAGGCAGGAATTTCTCACTTGGCTCAAACATGCCCAAGATGTTTCCAAATTTTCCAACCGTGCAGCCTTTGACTCTTTTGAGTGTGTAAGCAGAGCCTCGGCTATTGCCATAGGTGCATGCAGAATTGCTTGGTTACAAGCCTCTGATTTGGAACTCTGGGTCCAAGATGAACTGGGAAATCTTCCTTGTACAAGTGAAAACCTTTTTGGCAGGGATTGGCAAGCAAAGGCCACTCAGATGAATGCTGAGAACTCTGCTTTGGATCGACTTTCAAAGTCTACCTCTGCTCCTGTTAAGAAAAGGTTGTTCAAAAAGACACCTTTTTCTAAAAAAGGAAGATATTATCCTGCTTATGGTCAGCAGGCATCTTCTGCAGGTCGTTTTGCTGCAAAGCGTCAGCAACCACCTAAACAGGCCAAGTCAAAGGCTGCCAGGCCTCCCACGGCCCAGCAGCCTCAGCCTCCTCAGGGCCTTTGACTTGCAACTAGAGACCTTAGCCTTTCTAGCTCTGGAAGAACCAGAGCCCCTCACCATTCCAGGAAGGTTGGCTTACTTTGCTCCCAGATGGGAGCAAATCACAGCAGAGCAATGGACCCTCTCCATTATAAGGGAAAGGTACAAGCTTCATTTCTTAAACCTTCCTCCCCACACCATGGTGAAACAGTTCAATTCTCCAATATCTCTCCTCAACCTTCTGGGTCAGGAGATTGCTACCCTTCTTGCCCAAGGGGCAATAGAAGAAGTACCTCTTCTTCAACAGGGCTCAGGGTTCTACTCCCCTTATTTTCTTATTCCAAAGAAAACAGGGGGCTACAGACCCATATTAGATCTCAGAGAATTGAACAAGTTTCTATTCAAAGAGAAATTCAAGATGATTTCTCTCGGTACTCTGCTGCCATACCTTCAGAGTCAGGACTGGCTTTGTTCTCTAGATCTCAAGGATGCGTACACCCATGTCCTCATCCATCCAACACACAGAAGGTTCCTTCGGTTCCTTTTTCAATGAAAGCACTACCAATACAGGGTGCTTCCTTTCGGTCTGGCCTCTGCACCAAGGGTGTTCACGAAATGCATGGCAGTAGTAGCTGCATTTCTACGCACTCTAGGAATATTCGTTTTCCCATATCTGGACGACTGGCTCATTCGAGCTCCATCCCAGTCAGAGGCCCAGACTTGTCTAACCTGCACAAGGCGTGTCCTTCAGTATTTGGGACTGGTAATAAATATCCCAAAATCCCATCTCACCCCTACTCAGTCTCTGGAGTTTATAGGGGCCTTGCTGGATACCACAACTGCAAGGGCCTATCTTCCTCAGGCCCGTTGCCTACGCTTGGTGCAGTTAGCCTCCCAGATACAGTTAAAGTCCCATTTAACTGCTCGAGAGATGTTACAACTATTAGGCCACATGGCATCCACCGTGCATGTTGTTCCATATGCTCGCCTTCACATGAGGGCAGCTCAATGGACTTTGTCCCCCCAATGGACTCAGGCATCAGGTTGCCTGTCAGACAAAATAGCAAACTCCAGTCGCCTATTTTGGTCTCTCCAGTGGTGGAAGTCCCCTCCAAATCTGTTGCTGGGGTCCCCTTTTCAGCAGTCGCTACCCCAAGCAACTCTGACAACAGATGCTTCTCCAATGGGTTGGGGAGCTCATCTGCAGAATCTCTCCACCCAGGGCATCTGGTCTCCACAGGAGACTTCTCTGCATATCATTCTCTTGGAACTCAGAGCAATATTCTTAGCTCTCAGAGTGTTCCATTCCCTGCTCAGCTACAGGACAGTCCTCATCCATACGGACAACCAAGTAGCCATGTTCTATGTAAACAAGCAGGGCGGGACTGGCTCTCTGTCGCTTTGCAACGAAGCTTTGCGACTGTGGGCCTTCGCCAGAGAGCATCACATCCATCTTCTGGCAGTATATCTTCCAGGCGTTCAAAACTCTTGGGCGGACAGACTCAGTTGAGTTCTGCTTCCGCACGAGTGGTCCCTCCACATGGACCAGGTAGCCAGGGCTTTTCGAATTTGGGGAACCCCGGACATAGACCTCTTTGCAAGTCCGTGGAATGCCAAACTTCCCCGGTTCTGTTCCAGAATTCCGTGTCAGGGAGTTCAGGCCAAGGATGCCTTCCTCCTTCACTGGGGTCAAGACTTCCTTTATGCCTTTCCACCAATTCCCCTAATTCCCAAAACACTATTCAAGCTTCAGAGATATCGAGGGACCATGATCCTCATAGCTCCACATTGGCCACGCCAAGTGTGGTACCCTCTACTTCTGCATCTCTCTCAAGCTCCTTCCCTGGACTTGGGCTCTGCACCAGACCTTCTATCCCAGGAAGAAGGAACGCTATGGCACCCAAACCCCCAGTCTCTCCATCTCAGGGCTTGGTTGCTGAGGGCCTAGACCTTCAAGATTTTAATCTCTCTCAGCAAGTCAGAGATGTTATTCATGCCTCTAGAAAGCCTTCTACTAGACGTTCCTATGCTTTCAAATGGAAAAGATTTACCATTTGGTGTTCGGGGAAGGGTCTAAACCCTCTTGCAATACCTCTGAATTCTCTACTAGAGTATCTCTTGCATCTATCTCATGCAGGTCTGAAAACAAATTCAGTAAGAGTCCATCTGAGTGCTATTGCAGCGTCCCTCAAGCCTCTCAATGGACAACCTATTTCCTATCATCCTCTTATAGCAAGATTCATGAGAGGCCTTCTTTTAACTAAACCTCCCATTAGACCACCTCCAGTGGCATGGGACTTAAACCTGGTTCTTGGCCAGCTTATGAAGCCACCCTTTGAACCTTTAGCCACCACCTCCTTGAAATTTCTTTCTTGGAAAGTTGTTTTTCTCATTGCAGTCACCTCAGCACGCTGCATCAGTGAGTTGCAAGCTTTGGTGGCTAATCCACCTTATACAAGGTTCCATCATGATAAGGTAGTCCTCAGGACCAATCCACACTTTATGCCTAAAGTGGTCTCGCCTTTTCATCTGAACCAAGAGGTATATTTACCTGTCTTTTTTCCAGGACCTCATGCATCAAGTGCAGAGAGGAATCTTCATACCTTGGATTGTAAGAGAGCTCTCGCTTTTTACTTACAAAGAACACAGCAACATAGGAAGTCTTCTCAACTCTTTGTTGCTTTTGATCCTTCTCATTTAGGACTTCCAGTCTCTAAGAGAACACTGTCCAACTGGATTGGTCAGTGTATTTCTTTCCCCTACCAGAGTAGGAACATTTCTCTGGAGGGCCATGTCACAGCTCACAATGTGAGAGCCATGGCAGCCTCAATGGCTCATCTAAACTCTGTGTCCATTGACCAAATCTGTCGAGGGGCCACCTGGGCCTCATTTCATACCTTCACAGCCCATTACTGTTTGGACAAGGACTCCCACCGGGATGCCTCGTTTGGTCAGACTGTTCTCAAACACCTGTTCCATTCCTAATCAACTCCTACCCACCTACCCTGTTTGGATGCCAGAGATCCATGGGGGGAGGTAGAGTCCTTTTCAAGGACACACAACCTGGGGTCTTCCCCTGGCATCTGCAGCTAGGGAGTCCCCATATGTGAAGACTCATTCCTGCTTGTTCCTGGAGATAGCACAGTTACTCACCTGTAACAGGTGATCTCTGGGAACAGCAGGAATAAGTCTTCACAACCCACCCACCTCCCCTAGAGTTGTATCTCTCTATCTATCTTTCCTTTCCTCTCTCTCTCTTTGTCTCAGCTTTAAAACTCGAACTGGAGAGAGGCGGTTGGGAAAGGCGGGAAGGCAGCACGCAGGTGCTGTGGGATGCTCCCAAAAGCTTTCTTACTGGACGCTGGGGAGCGTTCCCGCGCAGGCTCTGTCGGTACCGACGATACCCATATGTGAAGACTTATTCCTGCTGTTCCCAGAGATCACCTGTTACAGGTAAGTAACTGTGCTGTATTGTGTAGCAGCCCTCTTTTAATAAGTGTTATTTCCCTCCATCCCTCCCCAACACCCACCCACCCCTGGGATAATCGTAGCTTTATAGGTACTTACACATCTTAAAGGAAAGGAGGTGCTCTCAGGTGAAGCTTGTTATCCAAATCAGTCATACACTAAGGGCCTGAGATTAATTAAGCTTCAGGCGAACAAGGTTATATTTAACATATTAGGTACAGTTTTATTAGTATACGTATCCATAGCAGCCCTTAGTAAGTAAAGAACTTAGATCTAAACACAAGCTTAAAACTAATATGCAGACAGCAGTCCAGCAGCGAGATGGGAGCTTTCCAGTCTTTTGCATTGAGTGACATATGTATGATTTTCTCCCAGTTGGTGAGAGGTCTTACGTGTGCACAAGGTGCAAGGAGCTCTTTGCTCTCAGGGAACAAGTTCATTCTCGAGAGGCTAGAGTAGCAGACTTGGAAAACATAAGAAAGGCAAAGTCCCACCTTCAGTCTGGCAGCATCCCTGTTTCCATGGAGGAGAGAGGTCACGTGACAGGAGAGCATCACCCTGGTGTGGCAGGAAGTGATCCTGTAACTAGGACTTGTCCTCCAGGTGATGTAAAACCCTCTCGCACCGAAGAAGTTTCTCCAGGGCCATGTTCCCATGAGGGAAGGGTTAGGATAGCCGTTATAGTTGCTGATTCGATCATTAGGCATGTAGATAGCTGGGTGGCTGGTGGACATGAGGATTGCCTGGTAACATGCCTGCCTGGTGCGAAGGTGGCAGACCTCACGTGCCACCTAGATAAGGTCTTAGAAAGTGCTGGGGAGGAGTCTGCTGTCTTTGTACATGTCAGTACCAATGACATAGGAAAATGTGGTAGGGAGGTTCTGGAGGCTAAATTTAGGCTTTTAGGTAGGAAGTTGAAATCCAGAACTTCCAAGGTAGCATTCTTCGAGATACTTTCCATTCCACACGCAGGACCCAAAAGGCAGGCAGAGCTCCGGAGTCTGCAATGGTGCAGAGATGATGGTTTTAGATTTGTTAGGAACTGGGGAACATTCTGGGGAAAGGAGGGGCTCTTCTGAAGGGATGGGCTTCACCTTAACCGAGATGGAACCAGGCTTCTGGCATTAACCTTTAAAAGGGAGATAGAGCAGCTTTTAAACTAGATAATAGGGGAAAGCCAACAGCCGTCCAAGAGCGCATGGTTCGGAAGAATGTATCCTTGAAGGATACTACCAAAAGCAGAGAGGTTCCAAAAAAGAGTAAAGTAGCCCAAATGCCCTCGAGTATGGAGCAGACAGAGCTTAAAGGTCCCAAATTACCCATGTCTACCAATAGCCAGATTAATATTAATAAAATACAGTCTCTAAAATGCTTGTATGCAAATGCTAGAAGACTTACATCAAGCTTGGGTGTTGTTGAAAACTACTATCTTGGAAGCCCAGACCAGCTGTATTCCCTCATCAGAGACTTTTGGCAAAACTAAAAAGTCATGGGATAGGAGGCAGTATACTATTGTGGATCGAGAACTGCTTAAAAGATAGAAAGCAGAGGGTAGGGCTAAATGGCCAATTTTCCGAATGGAGAAAGGTGATTAGTGGTGTACCCCAGGGATCTGTGCTGGGTCCACTGCTTTTTGACATATTCATAAATGACCTGGAAAGTGGAGTGAGGTTATCAAATTTGCAGATGACACAAAACTATTTAAAGTTGTTAAAACCCAAGAGGATTGTGGAAAATTGCAAGAGGATCTTGATAAATTGGAAGACTGGGCATCAAAATGGCAGATGAAATTTAATGTGGACAGGTGCAAAGTTATGCACCTAGGGAAGAACAACCCAAACTATGGTTACAAGATGCAAGGTTCCACATTAGGAACCACCACCCAGGAAAAAGATTTAGGCGTCATTGTGGATAACATGTTAAAACCCTCTGCCCAGTGTGCAGCGGCAGCCAAGAGAGCAAATAGAATGCTAGGTATCATAAGAAAAGGAATGGAAAATAAAACAAAAGATATTATAATGCCTCTATATCGTTCCATGGTGAGACCGCACCTTGAATATTGTGTGCAATTCTGGTTGCCGTATATTAAAAAGGATATAGCATTATTAGAAAAGGTTCAGAGAAGAGCCACCAAAATGGTAAAGGGATGGAAGGATACTCCTATGAAGAAAGGCTAAAAAGGTTAGGGCTCTTTAACCTGGAAAAGAGATGGCTGAGGGGAGATATGATAGAAGTCTATAAATTAATGAACGGAGTGGAACGGGTAACCGTAGATCGATTGTTTACGTTACCAGAATATAGAAAGACTAGGGGACATGCAATGAAGCTACAGAGCAAACTATTTAAGATTAATAAAAGAAAATATTTTTTCACTCAACGTGTAATCAAGCTCTGGATTTTGTTACCGGAGGATGTAGTAAAGGCTGTTAGTGTAGCTGGGTTTAAAACAGGTTTGGACAAGTTCCTGGAGGAAAGGTCCATAAACCATTATTAAGAAGGGACCCAGGATATCAATGCTTGACCCAGTGCAAGCATTGTGGAACCTGTGTCTTTTGGGGAAACTGCTAGGTACGTATGACCTAGATTGGCCACTGTTGGAAACAGGATACTGGGCTTGATGAACCTTGGTCTGACCCAGTATGGCATATCTTATGTTCTTGTGTTCTTAACATCTGGTTTCCAGAGTTTTTGGTTGGCATGACCTTAACAGTGTTTTGATGGCATCAGGGGCTTTGCCTGATGCCTGATCGTCTCGAGAGAAGATGTCCTAGGCCAGCGATGGCGAACCTATGGCACGCGTGCCAGCTGTGGCACGCGAAGGCCTTGCAGCTGGCACGCGGGAAGGTCCGCAAAAAAAGAAAAAGCTGGCTCTGACTGCTGCCGCGGACGCGGCAAGGGCAGAATGCAGCGTCCCGCGGGGCCCCCTCCGCCCGCTAAGCCCCTCTGCAAGAGCTTTCAGATTCGCGAGGGAGAGCGTCTCCCTCGCGTCTCTGTTAAGCCCGCAGGGGCTAATGGGAAATTTCCCATCAGCCCCTTTAGACGCGAGGGACTGATGGGAAATTTCCCATTAGCCCCTGCGGGCTTAACAGAGACGCGAGGGAGATGCTTTCCCTCGCGAATCTGAAAGCCCTTGCAGAGGGGCTTAGCGGGCGGAGGGGGCCCCGCGGGACATTGCAATCTGCCGCGGCAGCAGCCAGAGCCTGCTTTTTTAAAAAAAAAATTTGCCAGGGGGGGTTAGGACTGCTAATGGGCAGGGAGGAGGAGGGGGGGTTAGGACTGCTAATGGGCAGGGAGGAGGAGGGGGGGTTAGGACTGCTAATGGGCAGGGAGGAGGGGGGGTAGGACTGCTAATGGGCAGGGAGGGGGGGGGTAGGACTGCTAATGGGCAGGGAGGAGGAGGGGGGGTTAGGACTGCTAATGGGCAGGGAGGGGGGGTTAGGACTGCTAATGGGCAGGGCAGGGCAGGGAGGGAGGGAGGGAGGGGGGGGATAGGACTGCTAATGGGCAGGGAGGGAGGGAGGGTTAGGACTGCTAATGGGCAGGGAGGGAGGGAGGGGGGGTTAGGACTGCTAATGGGCAGGGAGGGAGGGAGAGGGGGGTTAGGACTGCTGATGGGCAGGGAGGGAGGGAGGGAGGGGGGGGTTAGGACTGCTAATGGGCAGGGAGGGAGGGAGGGAGGGTTAGGACTGCTAATGGGCAGGGAGGGGAGGGAGGGGGGTTAGGACTGCTAATGGGCAGGGAGGGAGGGAGGGAGGGGGGGTTAGGACTGCTAATGGGCAGGGAGGGAGGGGGGGGGTTAGGACTGCTAATGGGCAGGGAGGGAGGGAGGGTTAGGACTGCTAATGGGCAGGGAGGGAGGGAGGGAGGGGGGGGGTTAGGACTGCTAATGGGCAGGGAGGGAGGGAGGGGGGGGTTAGGACTGCTAATGGGCAGGGAGGGTTAGGACTGCTAATGGGCAGGGAGGGAGGGAGGGGGGGTTAGGACTGCTAATGGCAGGGAGGGAGGGAGGGAGGGAGGGGGGTTAGGACTGCTAATGGGCAGGGAGGGGGGGGGTTAGGACTGCTAATGGGCAGGGAGGGAGGGAGGGAGGGGGGCTTAGGACTGCTAATGGCAGGGAGGGAGGGAGGGAGGGAGGGGGGGGTTAGGACTGCTAATGGGCAGGGAGGGAGGGAGGGGGGTTAGGACTGCTAATGGGCAGGGAGGGAGGGAGGGAGGGAGGGGGGGGTTAGGACTGCTAATGGGCAGGGAGGGAGGGGGGGGTTAGGACTGCTAATGGGCAGGGAGGGAGGGAGGGGAGGGAGGGAGGGGGGGGTTAGGACTGCTAATGGGCAGGGAGGGAGGGAGGGGGGGGTTAGGACTGCTAATGGGCAGGGAGGGAGGGAGGGGGGGGGTTAGGACTGCTAATGGGCAGGGAGGGAGGGAGGGGAGGGGGGGGGGTTAGGACTGCTAATGGGCAGGGAGGGAGGGAGGGGGGGGTTAGGACTGCTAATGGGCAGGGAGGGAGGGAGGGAGGGGGGGGGGTTAGGACTGCTAATGGGCAGGGAGGGAGGGAGGGGGGGTTAGGACTGCTAATGGGCAGGGAGGGAGGGGGGGGGTTAGGACTGCTAATGGGCAGGGAGGGAGGGGCGGGGGGGTTAGGACTGCTAATGGGCAGGGAGGGAGGGAGGGAGGGAGGGAGGGGGGGGGTTAGGACTGCTAATGGGCAGGCAGGGAGGGAGGGAGGGAGGGGGGGGGTTAGGACTACTAATGGGCAGGGAGGGAGGGGGGGTTAGGACTGCTAATGGGCAGGGAGGGAGGGAGGGAGGGAGGGGGGGTTAGGACTGCTAATGGGCAGGGAGGGAGGGGGGGTTAGGACTGCTAATGGGCAGGGAGGGAGGGAGGGGGGGTTAGGACTGCTATTGGGCAGGCTGGGAGGGGGGGGGTTAGGACTGCTAATGGGCAGGGAGGGAGGGGGTTAAGACTGCTAATGGGCAGGGAGGGAGGGATGGGGGGTTAGGACTGCTAATGGGCAGGGAGGGAGGGAGGGAGGGGGGGTTAGGACTGCTAATGGGCAGGGAGGGAGGGAGGGAGGGAGGGGGGGTTAGGACTGCTAATGGGCAGGGAGGGAGGGAGGGAGGGGGGGGGTTAGGACTGCTAATGGGCAGGGAGGGAGGGGGGTTAGGACTGCTAATGGGCAGGGAGGGAGGGAGGGAGGGGGGGGGTTAGGACTGCTAATGGGCAGGGAGGGGGGGTTAGGACTGCTAATGGGCAGGGAGGAGGGAGGGAGGGAGGGGGGTTAGGACTGCTAATGGGCAGGGAGGGAGGGAGGGGGGGGTTAGGACTGCTAATGGGCAGGGAGGGAGGGAGGGAGGGGGGTAGGACTGCTAATGGGCAGGGAGGGAGGGAGGGAGGGGGGGGGTTAGGACTGCTAATGGGCAGGCAGGGAGGGAGGGAGGGAGGGGGGTTAGGACTGCTAATGGGCAGGGAGGGGGGGTTAGGACTGCTAATGGGCAGGGAGGGAGGGAGGGAGGGGGGGGTTAGGACTGCTAATGGGGAGGGAGGGAGGGGGGGTTAGGACTGCTAATGGGCAGGGAGGGAGGGAGGGTTAGGACTGAACATGTGCAGGGAGGGGGGGTTAGGACTGCTAATGGGCAGGGAGGGAGGGGGGTTAAGACTGCTAATGGGCAGGGAGGGAGGGAGGGGGGGGTTAGGACTGCTAATGGGCAGGGAGGGAGGGGGGGGTTAGGACTGCTAATGGGCAGGGAGGGAGGGGGGGGTTAGGACTGCTAATGGGCAGGGGGGAGCGGGCGGGCGGGGGGGGGTAGGACTGCTAAGGGGCTTGGGGGGTTAGGACTGCTAATGGGCGGGCGGGCGGGTGGGGGGGGGGGTATGACTGCTAATGGGCGGTGGGCTGATGGGGGCTGTCTGGAAATGGGGTGATGGGGGTTAGGACTGGTAATGGGTTATAGGGGGGCTTAAACTGAAAATGGGGTGATGGGGGTTTAGGACTGGAAGTGGGTTGATGGGGGGGGCTAGGACTGGTATTGGGTTGGGGGGTTGCTAGGACTGGAAATGGGCTGATGCAGGGACTAGAAGGGAATGGATGCTGGGTGAGGCTGGAACTAGAAGGGAGCTGATGTTGGGGGAGGATTAGAATGGGATGGGGCTGGGAGAGTAAAATGGAGAGGGGAAAATATTTTGTGTGGGAGGGATAAAAAATCTACAATTGGCCGGGTATTGGGAGAGTAAGTGGGGATTGAGGATGGAGGGGTAAAATTTGAGTGGATGAAATAGGAATGAGGAAAGAGCAAAAGGAGAAAGATTAGTATGTTAAAGCGGATGTAGAGAGAGAGAATGGAAAAAAAAACTAGAAGAGAGAAGAAAGGACAAATGGACAGCAGATGATGGAGAGTTAGCAGAAAACATGAAGAAACCAGAAGAAAGTGGCTGGAGCAATTGCAACTGTGTAACTGAGCTGAGGTATTCTGTTTATGTAATTCCTTTTTGACATTGCCACTTGTTCTCTTTCCCCAGTAGGTCATGTATTGTTATTGTCTGAAATGTATTGGTTTAATATTTGCAGTGTTGCCTTTTGATAGGTATGGTGTGGTGCTTTGTGAGTCCTGGTAGTGCTGTTAGGATACGGCGGGTTTGCTATTGGTTCTAAATGGGCAGTGTTTGTAGTAGTTCCTAATGTGCCTGGCGGTTGGCACTGGATTATAGTAATGTAGAAATCTTTTAGTCTGTCTTTATCCATACACTCATTAAGAGACATGTTTACTAAAAGTTAGTGTATGTTAGCATTATGCAAATATTTATGCAAATTGACGTGCTGGCACTTTGAGGAAATTCTTTGGTTTTGTGCGGCAGTTTGGGCACTCGGGCTCAAAAAGGTTAGCCATCACTGTCCTAGGCATTGGGGAAAGTACCCGGTGCCATCAGAATACTGTTGGGGGCAGCGTTAGAGATTTACTTCTACTCAGACCCTGCAGTAAAACATTTGGCGCTATGGCTGGTTGCAAAATCATCTACGCCTATCTCTGCATCGGGCATAGCCATGATTTGCATACCAGCCCAGCAAATTAGAATGCATTTAAATAATTAGTATTCATTTAAATATGCATGTCGTAATTGGGCACTAATTTTTCCACTGCCTTTACGTCTATTTCCTGCATTGGAAAGATCATAAAAATGTGCTGAAATGTGGCGGTATGGGTTCATAAAGGCCGTGCTAGCTTTCTGCATTGGCCTGTAAGTTTGTATCTGAGGCAGTGGAAGGTTAAATGACTTGCCCAAGGCTACAAGGAGTGCTAATGGGATTTGAATCCTGATCTTTCTGGTCTCAGGTTGTTGCCCTAACCACTAGGCTACTCCTCCACTCCTATAGCCATGTCTCATCTCACCAAACTGCAGATATGCTGGAGAAGCTACACAACCATGTGAAATGCCCTCATAGGTGTGAAAAAAAGCACTCTACCTAACATATGATATTGCAGGTCATGCAAACTCACATTAAGGCAAGGGTTCTCAACCCTGTCCTCGGGACCCACCTAGCCAGTCAGGTTTTCAGGATAACCACAATGAATAGGCATGGGGGAGATTTGCATATAATGGAGGCAGTGTATGCAAATCTCTCTCATACATATTCATTGTGGTTATCCTGAAAACCTGACTAGCTAGGTGGGTCCGGAGGACAGGGTTGAGAACCCCTGCATTAAGGGTAAGCTGGAGGATATGCGCAATTGCATCAGAAAGCTGCAACCCCATTTCAAAATTCCAAGCTACAGCAAGTGGATCTTATGTCCATGAGTCCAACAGATCTGTCAAAGCACACCGTAGGTGGACCACCCATACACAACCTTTTTCTCCTGACAAACAACCTCTCTCAAGTCAGAGCAAAAGATGCCTGACAAATGCGCCTCACCTTACTTCTAACATAACTGAACTGGAAGGTAGCAGAATACATCCCACGATTCCAGGCCATACTAATGCTGCAAGTCCCTATATGAGATTAGCGGGCCCTCCTCAGAGATCACCTGCTCCACTCGACAAAGCATGCCTCTCCCATTCCTTCAACCAGCGGACCTGCATACCGGAAATAACTACTACTACTACTATTAATCATTTATATAGTGTTACAAGGCATATGCGGTGCTGTACAGATACATATAAAACACGGTCCCTGCTCATCAGAGCTTACAGTCTAATCAAGACAAACAGTATGATAGTTGAGAGCAAGGGTATAAATAGGGAAAAGTAAGGAGAACAAGGGATCAGGATCCAAAGGCAGTCTCAAAATTCCTATTACCTTGCAAAGGTAGATATACTGAGATCTCAGTTGAGTGTAGAGGCTGACCATAAACATGCCTTCCCATACTTTCCAAACAACCTATAATATCCACTTGCTGCAGCGAGGCTGGAAGTGGTCCCATTTTAACTCGCAGTGCGTACTTCAAGGAGAAAGGATAAACTGGTGCTTGCTCATAGCCGAATGGGGTATAATCACATGTATCAAACATCCAGTCTTTGAAATGCTGCAGGGAGCAGACCATATTATAATACTGCCAAACAGGGATCTCCATGGCCCACTCTATGTTGAAACCCTTTCATTATTTGCAGTGGGATGCACACCATAAAAAGGCAGTCAATAGGCAATCCATCAACTTAAGATCCTTTCTAAGCAATTGCAAGGGCAACAATTGAAATAGATATAGGCAGTGGCAGAAAAGGATCATCTTAAACAATGCCCTCCTGCCTTCCAAAGACCAAGGCTGCTCCCTTTAGTACTCCAAAAGATTTTCTATTTCCCTTATCAGAGGAGGCATGTTATAACGATACAAATCTCGGGGGTTTGCTGCCAAATGAATGCTGAGCTAGTGGAAGGATGAAGCCACCCAACACAAAGGGAAGTCGCCTTGCCATTGCTCCTTAACAGAGGATTGTGTGGGGAGCACCTTGAATTTGTCATAATTCAATTTGAACCCCGAAAAACTAATAAAATGCACAAACTCCTGCATTAAGAGCTCCAAAGATCATTCAGGTTCCATACTATGATCAATATATTATCAGCAAAAGCCAAATATTTGAATTCCTTGTCCTCCATCTTAATCCCCGTAATTCCATGGAGCTGTCATATCCTGATCAGAAGGACTTTCAATTTAAGGCAGAAGAGAAAGGGGGACAAGGGGCCCCCTGTTTAGTGCCCTGATGCAATTCAAAGTTCTGAATTTTCACCCTATTAACCAAGACTGCCGTTTTAGGACTAGAGTGAAGAAGACAAACTGCCTTGAAAAAGTCCCCTCAAATCCAAATTTATCCAGGGTCAGGAACATGTACTCCTGTTGGACTCTTATCAATGGTCTTTTCCATGTCAAAGCTAACAAGCAGAGATGGAAGATTGCATGCAATACAATAACTCATTGAGGCCAGAATTCACCAGATATTAACTATCAAGTGCAACACTTTAACAAAGTTTACTTGGGACTCATGTATCAGACTAGTCACACTGCTTAACAAGAATTTTGGCCAGTATTTTTTGATCTACATCCAAAAGCAAAATTGACCTATCTGTCCGGAGCAGATCTCTCGCCCACTTCAAGATCACTTTGATAAACACTTTGTTAGCGTTATAGAGAAACTGGCACTCTTCTATCAAATGAGTACATTTCTCTCAAGCGCATGATTACTTTATCTTGCCAAATCTTATAGAATTAGCTACTGAATCCATCTGGCTGACATACATGAAATTCCTTGATAACCCACTGGTCCTCAAGTACAACTCTAACTATTGGAGCTTGATCAAGTTTTCCATCCTCCCAACTGTAGAGATTCCTGTAAAATAACCAACCCCCCCCCCCCAATTCCACTTCTGTTTGTATGCTGGCTATCTCCAATTGCTCCAATAATTTGATGACTCCCATCAACATATAGCAAAGTTGACTGAGCTCTGCTTGCATAGCTAGCAGAGTGTTAATGTGCATCTGTCAATAGGCAAGCCACAAATTGTTGCCTCTCCTAATTTAATTGTTTTTCTGACACAATTATCCTCTTCGTAGTTACTCTTCTTCTGTGAGTGGAGTAACCAATAATGATATTTCTCCCACACAGGAAAAACACTTTGACTGTTTCCATAAAACAGTGGCGAGTCCCCCAACATAAACAGACTCTGTCTCTGATTAAAACACCCGAGAGTGTAAGGCAACCTTAAAAGCCTCATCACCTGCTAGGTAAAGGAAAATCCTGCACAGCCCCTGTGGCTCTTCATCCTCCACTCTTTGCAATTCTATCCAAACCATGGCATAATCTGATATCAAATTTGTAGAATCCAGAAGGTAATCGATCCGAGACCACATATTATGTGCCTTGAGAGATGTGTATAATCCCATTCTATGGGATGAAGAATACACCACATGTCGACTAGGTCATAACCCTCACAAATGCTCAGCAGTCTGCTGTTGCTGTGAAATCCCACTGCAGGTCCCAGAGGAGTAGTCCAATTGGACATTCAAAGCATAATTATAGACCCCCCAATAAGATCAAGGGTGCATCTAATGACGTGAGACAATTGCACCAACTCAGTAAAAAAAGAGACATCATAGTTGTTGGGACAATATACTATAATCCCGATGACAATTCTCTTATCCTGTAGTCTCCCCATTATAAACACAAAATTGCCCTAAGAATCTCTGTATTTGCCCTACTACAAGATCTGCATTCTTATGAACCAGAATAGCTAGTTCCTTTTGCTTTTCCCCAGAGGAAGTGCCAAATACTTCCTTAACCCACTATCTCTCATTCTCTAAATCCATCAGGTAAGTTTCTTTGAGTAATGTTATATACAGTCTCACATCTCTCAGGGCTCTCAAGATTTTGTGGAGCTTGATAGGTGAGCCAGTGCCACAAATATTCCAGGATACTAGCCTAGGGCCCCTCTTCTTCATTCCATGTTTGTACATGGAAGACCTCATGTGCTGGCATTCCAAGTGTTCCATGAGCCCCTCTCCCTCCAATCTAGGGCCTCCCCATTCCCTTAAGAGACATTAAGAAATAAACTTCCCATATTCCTCCCAGACTTCACCAATCACATGTCCCCTGGGTCCTTAAAAAATCCCCAAATCCTTTAATCAACTCAATACCCTCATATCTCATGAGCCCTCCATATCCATGCTGCATGCCAAAACTCTTTATCTCACAACCATAATTAACACCATACAGAGGGGTCACAGCAGGGACGTGCGCCGGTTTCGCGGATCTCGGTTTACCCCTTATCAGAGGGGTCGTTTTCCTGCCAGGGGTCAGTCCTTTCGTGGAGCTCGTGGATTTGGCAGAGGTTTCTTCGGTACACCACAGTCTTCCTCCAAAAAGCCGCAATGAAGGTTTGCAGGTCCAGGCGGAGATTCCGATAGGAGGCCGTTTGCAGGAGTTTCTTTCCATCTGGACCACCATAACTACCGATCTCTGGGTTCTGGAGATTATCCGCGAAGGTTATGCTCTGGAGTTCGCTTCTCCTCTGTCAGATGCCTTCGTGTTTTCTCCCTGCGGTCTGCGCGCGAGGCGTCAGGCCGTCGAGTTGACGCTACGGCGTCTGCTGCAACTCGACCAATGCGGCTTAGGTCGATACTCGATTTACTTTGTTGTGCCCAAGAAAGAAGGCTCATTCTGTCCCATTCTGGATCTCAAGCATGTCAACCGTTGCTTACGGGTGCCCCATTTTCGGATGGAGACCCTACGAGCGGTAATTCGAGCGGTGCAGCCTGGAGAGTGGCTATCCTCCATAGATCTCACGGAAGCTTACCTTCACATTCCGATCCGAGCGGAGCATCACCGTTTTTTATGTTTTGCGGTGCCCTTGGGACATTTTCAGTTTCGAGCGTTACCGTTCGGTCTGGCGACCGCGCCACGCATGTTTACGAAGGTGATGGTAGTGGTGGCGGCTGCTCTTCGCAAGGAGGGCATCCAGGTGCACCCTTATCTGGACGATTGGCTGATCCGTGCGAGCTCGCAGACGGAGTCGGCGACAGCGACAACTCGGGTTGTCCAGTTCCTGGAGCGACTAGGTTGGGTCATCAACCTGTCCAAGAGTCACTTGTGTCCTGCGCAACGGTTGCTGTACCTGGGAGCGCTTTTCGATACCAAAAGCGGAAAGGTTTATCTGCCGCCGCTCCGAGTCCGGAAGCTGTTGGCGCAGGTGCAATCCTTCCTCCGTTTCCAGGCACCGTCCGCTTGGAGGTACCTTCAGTTGTTGGGCTTGATGGCCGCGGCATTGGATCTGGTTCCGTGGGCCAGGGCTCACATGCGTCCGCTTCAGCATGCTCTTCTTTCTCGGTGGTCTCCTCAGCAGCATCCGCTGACCCGTCGGCTACCTTGTCCGGACGACGTTCGCGTCAGTCTTCAGTGGTGGCAGTTCCCTTCTCACCTGCAAGCGGGGGTTCTGCTAGAGGATCCGGAGTGGGTGCTGGTCACGACGGACGCCAGCCTCTCTGGTTGGGGGGCTCATTGTCTTGCCCAAATAGCTCAGGGCAGTTGGTCAGAGGAGGAGAGCACTTGGTCCATAAATCGCTTGGAGCTGCGGGCGGTTCGTCTGGCCCTCTTGCACTTCTCGGACCTCCTCCGGGGGAGAGCAGTGCGAGTATTTTCCGACAATCTCGTCATGGTCGGTTACATCAACAAGCAGGGGGGCACAGGCAGTGTGTCTCTTTTGCAGGAGAGTCAGATTCTGTTTCACTGGGCGGAGTTGCATCTGCAAGCTCTGTCGGCAGCCCATGTGGCCGGAAAGGACAATGTTCAGGCCGATTTTCTCAGTCGACATCGCCTGGATCCCGGGGAATGGGAGCTCAACTGGGCGGTGTTCCACGAGCTCACGTTGCGTTGGGGTCAGCCCGGGATGGACCTCATGGCGACTCTGGACAATGCGAAGGCGAGTCGGTTTTTCAGCAGATGCAGGGAGCGCATGTCGGAGGGTCTGGACGGGTTGGTCCAGCCCTGGCCAACGGACCTGCTTCTGTACATTTTTTCTCCTTGGCCGTTGTTGGCCAGAGTCATCAGGAGGATATCGCTTCACGAGGGCAAGGTGATTGTTATCGCTCCGGACTGGCCTCGGCGGCCCTGGTATGCCGATCTAGTGCAGTTACTGATCGCCCCTCCTTGGCGGTTGCCTTCCCGGGTGAATCTGTTGTTCCAGGGTCCAGTGCTGATGCCGCAGGTGGATTGATTCTTGCTTACGGCTTGGCTGTTGAAGGGCAGCGGTTGCGACGCAAAGGTTACTCGAGCTCCGTGATCGCTACTATGTTGCAATCCCGGCGACGCTCGACGTCCTTAGCGTATGTGCGCATTTGGTGAGTGTTTGAGGCCTGGGCGACTGACAGGGGCGTTTCACCTCGGACGGCAGGGTTACCGGAGGTGTTGGCGTTTCTGCAGGGCGGTCTCGACAGAGGTCTGGCCTTCAACACTCTCAAGGTGCATTTGGCGGCTCTGGCCTGTTTTCGGGGTCGCGTGCAGGGTTGCTCGCTTTCGTCTCACCCGGATGTTCGGAGATTCCTTCGGGCGGCTAAGAACATTCGGCCGCCCTACCGGGTGGTAGTTCCTCCGTGGGATTTAAATTTGGTTCTCGAGGCCCTGACGCGACCGCCCTTTGCGGCTGGATTGGACACCGCTATGCGGGAATTGTCCTGGAAGACAGCCTTTCTCGTGGCCTTGTGTTCGGCTCGCCGCATTTCAGATTTGCAAGCTCTATCCTGTAAGGAGCCGTATTTGTATTTTTCGGAGGAGAAAGTGGTTCTTCGGCCCGTTCCTTCCTTTCTGCCCAAGGTGGTCTCGGCATTTCACATCAATCAACCTGTCTCCTTGCCCACCTTTCGGTCGCAGGGCGATGCTCCCTTGGATCGCACTTTGAGGAGCTTGGACATGAGTCGCGTGCTTCGCAAGTATCTTCGTTGTACGGAGTCTTTTCGCAAGTCAGATCGTTTGTTCGTTCTCTATGGTGGTCCTCGCAAGGGGCATGCGGCAACCAAGGCTTCCATCGCTCGTTGGGTGAAAAGAGCGATAGCAGGCGCCTATGATGCTGCGGGTAAGCTGCCTCCGCGTGTACTCCGGGCGCATTCGACTAGAGCACAAGCGACCTCGTGGGCGGAGATGGCTTTAATTCCGCCTGCGGATATTTGTCGGGCGGCGACCTGGTCTTCTCTGCATTCCTTCTCTAAGCATTATCGCTTGGATGTCCAGGCTCGTTCGGATGCTAAGGTGGGGGCCTCAGCCATTATAGCGGGGCTCGCGGGACCCTCCCCGGTTTAAGTACTGCTTTGGTACTGCCCATCAGTACCTGGACTGGCCCGGAGAGACGAAAAGGAAGAAGAAATTAGACCTTACCTGCTAATTGTCTTTCCTTGAGTTCTCTCCGGGCCAGTCCAGGTCCCACCTCCTTGGGCCGCGAGCGTCGGTTCCGTTCTTCGAGTCAGAGTGCGATTACTCTTTAGCGCCTGATTCTACTTTCTGTCTGTGTGCTAGATGAAGCGTAGCTGGGGAAGAGGATATTGGTAGGTTCTCACTTCCTGGCTTCTTATGCCTCTGATTTCTTTATCGGTAGTATAAAAAAGAAAAACAAAACAAAACAGAGGAACACTGCAGGTGATCAGGACACTGCATACTTGACCGGACAGGGCTGTCGCCTCTTTCGCAGGGGGCTTCGTCGTTCCGGTTGGTTTTTTGAGAGGGGGAGTTCCTTGGGGGAGACATTTTCTGGAAGCGTTTTCTTACGGCTTCTCGATTGTTTCCTTTGTTTCAGAGTTTGTGTTTTTGTTACCATAGTTTTACTGGATTTAGAGTTAGGTTTGGGGGTTCGCTGCTTTGTCAATAGGTGACTGGCGTTCAAGCACTAAGGGAGCTATAGTATCTGCCAGCAAAAGTTTCAAAAATGCAGTGCTCAGCTGCTAGAAGGGATTGACCACCTTTAGACTCCAATATCCTCCTCCACTCCAACTTCACACCACTTGCATGCAACACACATCTACTCATTCTCCCCTCCCCACGTAATACTGATGAAATTAAAACACAAAGTCAGAACCTCTTCCCTTCCCCCACACAACAAAGAACCTCACAGATGAGGAGAAAAGGAAGGGAAAATTAAAAAATAGCTGCCATAAGAAAAATACATCCAGTTTCCGAGTCTCCATTCATTTCTGCTAAATGCTACTGGTTGATTTGGTGCAAATCAATATTCTAAAGACTTAGAAACCAGGCATCTAGAATTATCAAATCTTAATAGATTCTAAATGGTACAAAACCCTTTGAAATGCATTGACAAACATTGAATCTGCTGCCCATTACAGAACTCTGCTTTGCTTAGTAGGGATGTGTGCATTCATAAAGCGCCCATCCACTTCATTTAGTTGCCTTACATTTTAAAGTGTGCACAAATTGCTGGTATGCATGTATGCCTATGAATGAAGGTGAATACTACTGATCTGCATGCTTCAAAAAGCCCTACTGTGCAAAGAGTGCAAGCCTAAAGAATGAATATGCGAATAAACATGAAAAGATGTAAAAATGTGTTTTAAACAAGCATGAACCATACTCTTTTTGACCGTGCACATCCTTATGCAATTTGCTGTTGTGGCTGCCGAGATGTGTAGACCTATAAATGCAACTATTGTAGCAAGTCATTCTCCAGGGCAGATTCTTTTAGACAGAATTCCAGATTAGTTTAAAATAAAAAAAAACAAAAAAACAAATGTAATTTAGTTGAAGATTGTCTTCTGAGCCAGAAGAGGTAGTTGTGTTGTCATCTACTTTAGATAAAAGTAGCTGGTTTGTTAACTAATTCTGTCAGTGCAAGATGGTTTTCTGATTTGAAATCCATATACAGTAAAGACAGGAGAGTAAAAACAGTGCTACAAAATAATTACAGATTACAGTGATTGAAAGCAGAATGGTTTGGTTTTACCTGTCACTGGTTCTTTATCAGGATATAAAGCAGTAACAAATCTTTCTAAAACGCTTTCTGATCTCATTGGCACATACCAGCATGGCCAAGGCAGCTACTAGAAATTGCTCTGCAGGCATGAGAATGATCTGTTTTCATCTTCTTCTCCGGAGATATGCCATCTTTTCTTTATTCTATTACTTGTCCTTTTAAGGACCTTCAAGTCTCAATCTGATCAATTATATTCTTGAACCACAGAACTTCCCGTACATTTGGCTTCATCAGCAATGAGCTCTTAAACATAAACTTTTAGCTTGGTCTCGGAACATGCAACTATCCTTTTGCTATGTTCTACCTAGCTAATTCCACTTTCTTCAGGGAACATAGAAGAACAGGTTGTGTAGCTCAGCGATCCCTCTTCTTTAAATATACTTCAACGGTGGCAGAAATTCAAAATAAAGGCCTCCAAATGATATTTCAGAAAGGACTCCTAGAGCCTTCGAAGATCCGGAAACATCTACAAGTGGGCCCCTTTCTTTTTTGGGCTGCATGGGCAAAATCGATGCCACGGTGCATGAGCTTGCTAACAAGAGGCATTTTCTGTATCTGAGTCATGCATGACATGATGCCTGCATGATAAAGCTGCAAAACCATGTTAAGAAATTAAGCAAAATAAACAAAATATCTCCCCAGTGGATGGGCAAAAATCTTATAGGCAAATGTGCAAACACTGCATGTAATTTCGCCACACAGGGCCTCACTGTAAATCCTTCCAGAATGAGTGATTTACAGTGATGGAATCCATTTTCTTTTGCAGTCTTGCGAATGACCTGAGGGATGCCTTCATTCCAGCAAGGCTCCTCCAGAGTGGTGGGATATGGTTACTGTATGTGCCCATGTCCGGAGAACACAAAAGATGTCCTATTTCTGGTTCTGTTTTTGCACAAGAGTGATGCGGAATTATCACAGATTTGTTGCTGAGTCTTTGGACTATAATCAAGTGTAAAATTAAACACAGGAGTTGAGCTGAGGATGGCCCCTTCTTCGTCTTTTGGCTGAGATTGAAAAGTTGTGGAATAAGGGAGTTGGGGGGGGGGGCAGGGTTAATGTCCTGCAACCCATCACCACTGGGGACATGCTGACATAACTGTCATTGCCAAAGCAGAATGCTTAATTCTTCAACTAAAAAACCCAAACGATTTGTGGTAAGAGGAAAAATATAGCATGTACTTAATAATTAAAATAATATGAGTAGTTAGAGCATGGACTTCCCCAAAACCTCATGTCAACATGAGCTCACTACAAATGCTGTTAAATGTACAGTAGGTGGATGTATTTTGGAGGTGTTAGTGAAGGACAAGGGCATTCAGACTGGTAGCAGAGGTGCTGGTGTAAAGGAAATAAGGATCAAATAAAAGTAAACAGGATATCATAACATGGAATCTGAAAAATAAGACAGAACAATTCCGCTTCTAGTTCTTATGCCACTTTCATCCATATTCAAAATCACAATCAATGGGTAATTAAAGGAAATAGGTGGCCCATTAGAAACCTGTTATAATCACTGATAGTCCAATGTAGGTCACAAACTTATGTTTGTATTATGTTTGATGTACAAATAAAATACTTGGATCTGCATGAGAATTTTCTAGGATGCATGAAGGATTAACCTCAATGATAAGTACAATTTCAAGGTCTAGTCTCAGTCTGGTTCAAAGTCATAGGTCACCAAAAGAGTCCCAAAACTGTTCCAAGTATTGAGTCAAATTCAAACCATCCATTGTCAAAAGTTCTTCTCTAGATGATCCATCAGCAGCTTTTGCTTCCTCCCAGGCATATAACACACCAGGGAAGTTGGTGGGATGGCTTTAGAGGACATTTAAAAAAAGATTTGCAATACTTCTTCCACATTTCTGTTGGTGAGAGCACAGATGAAATGGGAAAATTCAAAAAAATCACATTCAACTGCCTTTGATAGATCTCTGAAGTTTCCAGCCTGGAATGGTTAGTACAAGAGTCACTAATAGCTACCATCCTCGCAGTTATAACTCCTCCTTATGCCTGCCCAACCTCTCCAGCTGGGCCATAGAAGACTGGAGAGTAACCCACTTCTGCTTAACTTTGTCAGAAGCACCAGCAACCAATTTAACAAAATTGTTTATTCCACTGATAACCGCTTTCTCTACAGTAATTGTAGCAATCCATATGGCATATCAAGACACCTCCTCTGGCTTAGTTAATAAACTTTCACCAACCTGCAGAGGACCTTGTTATTGCAATCTCCCTTCAGGCTCACAAACTGCTGAAACTACTGATGCACCCACAGATTTGGTTTGCTGTCGGCTTTCCACTTGATCTACTACTACTACTATTAATCGTTTATATAGCACTATAAGGCATGCACAATGATCTATGGTACCAGTCCAATAGTAGACCTCTATAAGGGCAAAGGACCCATTGCAACTGGTCCTGGCTCCTCCAAAACTCTTGCACTTGCCCTCCAGTTGATCTACTTGTATGACGTGCTTCCTCCTGTACTCGGGAGCTATTTCCAGGTGCTGGAACAGAGTTGGGAGTCAGAGGCAGATGACTAATGTGCTATTGCGGGGTTAGATTTGCACCCTGGTCAGACTGCTGTACTACTTCTGAACAGGTGGTCATGACCACCCTTCTCAAAAGAGTCCTGCTGTCCTCAACAGCCAACATCAATCAGTGGACCAAAGACTGAGCCCCAGCTAGAGCCACTGAAGGGATAGATCGTAGTCTCCCCTTCCTCTTGACTATCTCACTGCTTACAAAAAATAATTAAAATATTAAGGAAATAATGAGAGCTGCATGAAGCATTATATTCACCCAACCACCATTTTGGAGCTCATTTGTGAAACTATTTCCTAAAGACACATAGGTGCCTCATAAAATCTTCATAATCACAGCTAAAATTCCACTTCTCAGAGTCTCTCCTGTCAGATGCCCATCCATTGATTTCTGAGCACTAAACTATGGAGCCTATCCAGCGGCATATATTCTGCCCAAGCAGCCCCACAATGCAGGGGGACCCGAACAGGAAGGAGCCCACACGGTAGCACGGCAAAGTTACTTTAATCTGTTTGCCACACTGCCTTCATTCCAGGCCTGGAACGAAGGCAGTGCAGAAAACAATTTTTTTTTAAAATTTTAAATTTATCAGTTTATGCGTATTTTCCAAACATAATACACTTGTACGAGAGAAAAGAAATTCTCCATCGCTGCCTCTCCCTGGTTATTCCGCTCTTCACAACCCACGTCTTAACCGCAGCGGCGAAGGTGTGGCGGTCATTTAGCGCTCATCCCTCCTGTTCTCAGTAGCCACCCCTCCTCCCTCTTCTCTGCTTTGGCTCTTCACCCTGCATCTCCTTCCTTCTTCTCTATGCTCCCCCCTCCCTTCACCCCGACCTCTGGGACGCCTTTCTGACTTCCCTTTCTGAGGCCTCCTTTTTATCTCCACAAGTCATCGTCCTTGGTGACTTCAATATTTATTTCAATTCCCCCTCACATCAGAAAGACAAGGTTTTGCTGTCCTTGCTGGATGATCTTTCCCTCCATTAGCACGTCTTCTGCCCCATGCATGTGGTAGTACACATTCTGGATATTGTTCTCACCCCCATTGCCTCTCCTGTTATTCCTGCCCAAATTTCCTCCTTCCACTGCCTTTGACTGCCATTTCTGTCTCTTTTTCTCTCTCTCCCTCCCATCCTCACAGTGCTCACTGAACTACTTCCATCCACCCCCACTCAAATCCAAGCATCGCAATACCCCATTGACCCTGCAACATTTTCCCTCAGCTGACTCCCTCTTTCCCTTCACTTTCCCCTCCCTGTCCGTAGATGAGCAGGCCGACCTTTGGATATCTACTCTCTGTGCCGCCCTGGACCAACTCGCTCCCCTCTGCCATATTCCTTTGTCCCACCCTTCCTCTCACCACCCTCGGTTCCATCCCGGTCTCTATCTCCAACGCACGTATCTCCGCTGTGCTGAGAGAGCCTGGCGCAAGCACCCCACCCCCGACCCTCTCACTTCTTTCCGTCATTCCCAGCATCTTCCCAGCACTGTGGTGTTTCGCAGGGCTCAGTGCTTGCACCTCTTCTTTTTACTATTTTCCTTGTCCCCTTGCACTGATTGTTCAGCAGTCTGGCATCTCCGGTTATTTCTATGCAGACAATATCCTTCTTGTGCACTTTACCAGCTCCCATGCCTCCGACCTCTCTGCTTTCAATGTCTGTCTCACCCGAGTTACCACATGGCTCAGTAGTAATTTCCTCCACATTAATCACTCAAAATCTGTAGTGCTTTGGTTCTCCTTTGGCACCTGCCTCCCACTTGCTCCCCTCTTCTTTTTTCCACTCCGATTCCTCTTGTCTCTTCCCTCAGCTACCTTGGGGTCTCATTAGATTCCTCCCTTTCTTTCCATCATCATATCACCGCACTTATCCGCCGCTCTTTCTTTTTTCATCATCAGATCTGCGCCGTCCGCCCCTTCCTCTCCTCATACTCCCTCACTTCCTTTATCCTTTCTCTTGTAATTTCCCGATTGGACTACTGCAACACCATTCTGGCTGATCTCCTGCAATATCAGCTCCAATGGCTGCAGCTTGTACAAAACAGTCACCCACTTGCTCACTCACTCCTCCCCGTCTGATCATGTCACCCCTCTGCTTCTTAATCTACACTGGCTCCCGATCAAACCCCGATTTGTATACAAGCTCCTCACTCTCACACACAGAGCGCTTCATACCGGCACCCTTCAATACCTAGCCAACTCCATCCATCTTCAGCCATCTCCCCGTCTCCTCCATTCAGCCCACGGCAATCGTCTTTTCCTTCCCTCCCCTTCTCAGGCTCACCTGGAGTCAACCCATCACTCTGCTTTCTTTTTCCTGGCCCCCACCCTCTGGAATTCCTTCCCTCCTACCCTGCACACCGAGTCCTCCTACCAACACTTCAAGGGCCTGCTCAAAACTCATCTTTTCCAGACTGCATTCAATGTCCCCAACCCCTGAGGTCCCCCTCCTCAGCCAGTCCCCTTTTTCTCTCACTCCCTCCTCCTTTCACTTAGATCTTGTTCTGTCTCTTGCTTCCTGTCCTGTTTCTCTCTTTCCTGTCTAAAAAATGGCGTTCCTTTTCTTTTTCGGTTTCTGTTAGCCTGTTTTTATTGTACACCGCCCTGCCGTGCATGCCTGGGCAGTATATCAAGCAACAAATAAAAGATAAAGATAATACAAAACAAAAAGCAAACCAGGAAAATCTCTCTACCCCAACAACATTGGGGTCCCCAAGAAAGGAAAATATGACACATTACAAACCTATCAGGATGCCATTATACAGTCAGCCTAATCAGCAGATCTACAACAAAAATGCTGCACATTACTCCACAGTAGCCTGGGGTACAATGGTGAGATGAGTATTGATGGAGGCAGCCAGTTGAGAAGGATCAAAATACACATAATTAACAGATAGGCATTTACATGGAAATTTAAGAAAGAATAACCCCATAACTGAACCACCGCTAGCTCGAGAAGAAGGAAATCCTTTCATCTCCTTTGGGATTCTTGAGCCACTTCCAGATATATACAAACAAGTAGCCCCTTAAAAAGGCAAGGAACGCTTCTTAAAACACAACTTTAACAGCCATTCTCGATCTGAAGGCAAAGTCAATTTTATCAACGATGTAGAAGAGGCAATAGTTTCAGAATCACTAGATTCAAGGATATTTGAGATATTAAGAATATCCATATGTTGTGTCTCTGCAAGAGAGGACTGCTGTGACCCAGCACACACCTTGTGATTTGGAACATAATAAATCTTAGAAAGAGGAGGTTGAGATTCTAAAGGAACCCCAAGTACTTCCATTAAATACTGCTTTAACGTATGCCTAGCGGTGACCGAGGAAAATTAACCAGTCTTAGATTTGTGAACCAAACTTGGTTTTCCAACAACTCGGTTTTAAATTTGATTGCAGTAAAGTCCTTAACCAAAGCAGGATAACTCTCAGGTTTCTGAACTTTAAGCTTCCAATCCTCCACAGTCTCTTTCCAGAAACCAACACCGTTGCATTAGTCTGAAACAATAAGGTGTTACCTTGAACCTGAATAGCCATTTTATTGGATTGCTGGACAAGAACTTCACCCAGTTTTAATATAGTACTCCAGATAATTCAGGTTGTTCCAAAGTAAACGCTAGGAAAAAACTGGGCTGGACTCAACAGTCACACCAGGTTTTGCAGCCATCATCTTCTCACTCTCTAGAATTCCCCGTATTGCTCCCTTCCAGCAGTTGAAGCAAGGATCTCAGTCATCCGCAACAATGTCAGACCTGACTCGAATGCACTATCTCCACCTGGAACAGCTTCTCTACCCAATGTGGGGTCAGCTAACCCAGAGGCACCAGGTTAAGGAAAGCTGACTAACAATGTGGAAGGGAGAAGCAGCCACGGCGACAGTTTGCATCCCGAGGAAGACACCGAGTTCTCCAGCCCCGGTGTTGACACAATCAGGGTAATGCCGGTATGTTCCTGATGACTCTGTGGATGGGCCACAAAAGTGTCCATAGGTCCAAAGGCAGTAGTGGCAAGCTGAGCAGAAGGGGTCTTCACAGGCTTGAGAGGTTTCTTGCCCAGTTTCCCTTTTCTTTTCAGCATTTCAGGTAAGACATGTCCGCCAATACAGCTGGCTAAGCAGCCATCTGGGATCCCCCATCAACAAACAGATTAAAGTAAGTTTGCTACTTGGAGCCGTCACCACAAGAGCAAGGGGGGAGGTTGAAAGGAGGGTCACGCTGCTGCCACCACTGTGGGGGGGGGGGGGGTGTTGCCACAATGGGGGGGCCAAAATAGGGGTCCCTCAACAAAATTCTGCTTGGGGGCCCCACACTTGAACTTTCACCACTGATCCCATTAGATGAGTCTGGTCAGCTAAGAGTTTATGATGGCCAGCACCCCACACACCAGCCCCATTCAATGACCTCTTGCCTTTTAGTTGTATGTATTTAGCTGATGCCTTTCCAGTTTAAGGCAAGTTACAATCAGGTACTTCTTTGTCCCCAGAGTGCTTACAATCTAAGCTTGTACCTGAGCTAATGGAGGGTTAAGTGACTTGCTCAAGGCCATTCGGTGTCAGTGGGATTTGAACCCTGTTTTTTTCTGGACCTAGGCTGTTGCCCTAACCACTAAGCTACTCCTCCACTCTGTTGCAACTAGCTTCCAAACTGCCCTGACCTTGGAAGCAGGTGTAAACGTATGCAGGTGACATGCATATAGTTGTGTCTTTCATAAACTATGCAGGTAATTCATGACTCCACCCATGCTCTGCCCAAACTATGCCCCTGAAGATCCTTACACATGAATCAGGAAAAAATAAGTACTTTCTTGTCATTATGTGCAACCTGTGGAGAAATTTTATAAAAGGCTTTTTATGTGCATAAAACAGGGTTTGTGCATGGAGGATAATTTTACAATGAGGTGCCTAGACAGGAGAAGCATATTGGCACATGTGCTGCACCTATTTTATAAAGGCATCATACACACCTCTCAGAGTAAAGCCGGCACTTATGATGTGGTTGGATCAAAGCCCTCGGGACATCTGACTACTGATGTAACTGTGCATGAAATGAGAGTCAGAAGCTGCAAAGATGCCTTACAAATCGGGACATGGAAAGTATGAAGCATGAACCAAGGAGAAGTAATACAATGTTGCATGCAAGGAAATAGAATCAGAAGTTATTAAAGGAAGAAAAAGACTGACTTTCCTAAAGCTACGAGAAAAAGAAAATTCCAGCCTCAAATTGAAATGCTACAAGATGCTCAAGGAAATCGCTCTGATCCCACATGCCAGGAAGATTCTACTCCAGATCATTCAGCAGAGACTACCCGAGTCTCTACATCAGGCTCCTTCTTTGCCCATTTTCAAATCCATGCTAAAAGCCTACCTCTTTGAGACTGGTTTTGGATCCTGATCCCTTGTTTTCCTTGTGCCTCATTTCCTTTCCCTATTTGTACCCCTGTTCTCAGCTATTGTATTGTCTGTCTTGTTTTAGACTGTAAGCTCTAATGAGCAGGGACTGTCTTTCTACATGTATATGTATAGCACTGTGAAAGTCTTGTAGCACTATATAAATCATTAATAATAATTATAGTAGTAGTAGTAGAGATTACAACCATAGCTAGAATGAGAACTGCCAGAAGTGCGAGTGAGGTTCAGGAAAGGGTGAGGAACGAGAGGCATCATCACAGATGTAAAATGGATCATTGAAAAGATAAAAGAATACCAAGAGGATATCTATATATGCTTTACCGACTACAGCAAGGCTTTTGATGATATAAACCATAAGAACATAAGATATGCCATACTGGGTCAGACCAAGGTCCATCAAGCCCAGTATCCTGTTTCCAACAGTGGCCAATCTAGGTCATACGTACCTAGCATTTTCCCCAAAAGACACAGGTTCCGCAATGCTTGTACTAGATCAAGCATTGATATCCTGGGTCCCTTCTTAATAATGGTTTATGGACCTTTCCTCCAGGAACTTATCCAAACCTTTTTTAAACCTAGCTACACTAACAGCCTTTATTACATCCTCTGGTAACAAATTCCAGAGTTTAATTACACGTTGAGTGAAAAAATATTTTCTTTTATTAGTCTTAAATAGTTTACCTTGTAGCTTCATTGCATGTCCCCTAGTCTTTCTATATTCTGATAACGTAAACAATCAATCTACGTTTACCCGTTCCACTCCGTTCATTAATTTATAGACTTCTATCATATCTCCCCTCAGCCGTCTCTTTTCCAGGTTAAAGAGCCCTAACCTTTTTAGCCTTTCTTCATAGGAGTATCCTTCCATCCCCTTTACCATTTTGGTGGCTCTTCTCTGAACCTTTTCTAATAACTCTATATCCTTTTTAAGATACGGCAACCAGAATTGCACACAATATTCAAGGTGTGATCTCACCATGGAACGATATAGAGGCATTATAATATCTTTTGTTTTATTTTCCATTCCTTTCCTTATGATACCTAGCATTCTATTTGCTCTCTTGGCTGCCGCTGCACACTGGGACAAGGGTTTTAACATGTTATCCACAATGACGCGTAAATATTTTTCCTGGGTGGTGGTTCCTAATGTGGAACCTTGCATTGTGTAACCATAGTTTGGGTTGTTCTTCCCTAGGTGCATAACTTTGCACTTGTCCATGGGAAACTGTGCCACATTAAGAAGCATGGGTATATCATAACACCTGACAGTACTTTTGCACAAACTTTACATTGATCAAAAAGCAACAGTTCAAATGGAACGAAGAGAAACAGAATGATTTAAATCAGCAAAGGAGAATAACAAGGCTACATACTTTCCGCCTACCTGTTTAATTTATATGCAGAACAAATCATCAGAGAAGGCAACCGAGGTGTGAAGATTGATGGAAGACTCATCAACAACCTTTGCTATGCTGATGATGCCACAATACTGGCTGAAAGTGAAGACTATCTTAATTATTTGTTTGTAAAGATCAAAGGACATATCTTAAAATGGGCCTGTACCTTAACATAAAGAAGACACAGATTCTGACAAATGGCAAATTAATAAGTTCAGTGTTGATGGAAAAGAAATGGAAATAGTGGACAACTTTAACCTGCTTGGATCAATAATCAATAAAGAAATGACCAGCAGTCAAGAAATTTGATGATGCATTGCTCTTGACAGAATAGCTAGGAAGGACCTAGACAAGATTCTCAAGAGCAGAGATATGACTTGTCCAAACTATGGCATTTTCAGTAACATCTTATGGATGTGAAAGTTGGACAGTGAAAAAGATATACAGGAAGAAAATCAGTGCCTTTGAATTATGGTGCTGGCAAAGAATACTGTGTATACCATGGACTGCCCAAAGAACAAACCAGTCAGTACTAGAGGAGATCAAATCTAGGTTTTCTTTAGAAGCTCAGATGACAAGACTTCGACTTTCATACTTTGGACACATGTTATCATTAGAGAAAGCCATCATGCTTGGCAAGGTGAAGGTCAACGCAAAAGAAGAAGGCCAAGAACAAGATGGATGGATAACAGCAGCTATGGATGCCACTGTATCAACAGGAAGCCACCTGACTGAAGACCAAACACAGTTTAGAACAACTATCCAGAAGGTCTCTATGAGTCGACACAAACTCGACAACACTTAACAACAACAACAAACATACGTCACTATTTTTATAATATTACTTCAGTGAAAGTAGATGCATGCATTTACACCTGCTCTGAAGAAGGTATAATTATGTGAGTGTATGTAACTGTAAGAATAAGCATGTATATATGTTTTTATTGAATGTAAGGAGGTTCTTATGACATGTAACCCAAGAGATTACAGAATTATGTTTTTCTTTCCCAGTTCTTTCCCCTCCTTCACCTAGCACATGTACACTCTTCTTCAAATGTTTGATTCTTTCAGGAGGGAAGGGAGTCCCCTTCAAAGGCTGGGTGTAGATTTCAGAATATCTCAACATAAATATTATACTCAGAGGCTCGTATGGGGTTTTCCAGCCTTCAACCAACTTTACTGAAGATTTGTGCACAGCATGTAAAGGCACATTTTAGAAAGGATATCTAGGTCTGATTTGAGATGACCATGTTAGAATGTCTGAAATTCCATGGGAGGGACAGCAGTGAAGATGGACACATTTAAGGGCCTTTTAAAATCAAGTTGTCTTTGCCCTAAAAGATACATGTCCCCATGAAAAGAAATGCAAGTAGGGCCATGCAGACTAAGGCGCTAGACACATGCAAGTTTTGAAGCGATTTTAGGCACTTGCACTTTTCTGATACCTATTGATGCTCTGAAGTGGGTATAACAAACTAACGCCCAGGGAAATTCCAATCATATAATTTGGAAAGCAATTATACCGCTGTTTGGAAAACATGGCTCAGTCTACAGCGGGAGTTCTTTCCTGAAACCCATTTGAGGTTCATTTGAATATTCGTCAAAAAGCTAAGGTGGCATTTTTTAATATTAAGTGGAGATCACAGGATGTGAGTCTCCCGGTTATTCACTGGTTGGGTGAAATTTGAGTTAATTATAGTTCATCAAAATGAATAAAATGAATATTTGCTACAGGAGAGGACTTCCTCTTAAGGCAAATAGTGTGACAAAAATAGCTATTTAATTACATATGTTAGTAGGGGATATGGTAGGGAATTTGTTTACTGAAGTGGGTATAGACATCCAGATGTATGGGGGCCTCTGTGAAATTGCATAGACATGTGGATCTTTTTAAGACTGCTCAGGTCATGCTTCCAGCATGCCCCCATGCAACATATCCCAGGATTTCTGAAATGGCTGTTTGGACGTTTATGCATAGTCGTTTTCACATATGCAGATTATGAATAGAGGGCCCGATATTTGAAGGTCTTTACAAAGGGCACCTACATGGGCAGTGCCTTTCTCAAATCCCGGCTAGGTCCCTAACGCGCCACGATGCTCTCGGCATAGCATCGGGGCGTTTTAGGGGCATTCCGGGGTGGAGTGAGGGCGGAGGAAGGGGCTACATGGGTAGTAGCGATTTTCGTTGCTATCCATGTAGCCCTCTGTGCCTTAGAAATAGGCGAGGAAAAACCTTGCCTATCTTTAAGATGTAGAAGCTATGCGGGTAGAAATGAAAATCGCTGCTGCCCGTGTAGCCTCTGTGGCAGCCAGGGCATAAGGGCTAACCTGGATTTTCACTTCCGCCGGCATTAAAGTGAAAATCCAGGTTAGGGGGTTTGGCAGCCAGACTGCCCAACTCAGTATTGGGCCCAGAGATTCTAAAGGTAGTTTTTCTGTCCTGAGATTGTACAGCATTGATTACATACAGCTTCAGTATAGACACACATCATACCACTCATTTTGTGTGGATGATCCCTTTCACTGTCCTCCAGTTGTTTTGTATCAGTGGTTTCTTGAGTTCTAGATAAACCTATTCCCTTCTGAATGAACTTTACCAGGGCTTTTCCTTTGCTATGGATTCCTCTTCTACAGATTCCCTCCCAAATAGGAATTTCACACTGTACAGTTTCTCCTGCAGCCAAGCTCCAATTAGGTGCTTTTCTCTCTTCTCTGTATACTTGTAGCCCAAGCTTTAAAATTTGCTTGTTTATTTGCAGTCAGTCAGAGGGGTGCGTAAAACATACACTTTACCAAGGACACCAATGTAAAACTCAAGGAATGCTTTTTCATACACAACATTCACGGCCTAGGACTAAAGGCTCAGCCCTTAACAAAAGACATTTCTTTGCAAAGCAAATGACCACAATCCACTCCATGCTCTAGAGCAGGGGCTCTCAACCCAGTCCTTGGGACACACCTAGCCAATCAGGTTTTCAGGATAACCACAATGAATATGCACAGATTTGTTAAGTTGCCCAGTTCCAGGAGTGAGATTTTAAGCCAGTCCTGGATTTCTGACAAGCTCATCCTAGAGCATAATGGACCCACAGCACTGATTTCAATGAATAAAATCAGGGACTACAAAAGACCATACTGCATTTCAATGCAAATTTAAAACCAGAACAGGCAAAATCCCTCGCTCTTGGAACAGGGTAACTTGGCAACTCTGTATGCATGAGAGAGATTTGCATACAATGGAGGCGGTGCCTGCAAAGCTGTCTCATGCATATTCATTGTAGTTATCCCGAAAAACTGACTGGATTAGTGTATCTCAAGGAATGGGTTGAAAACCCCTGCTCTAGAACTCTCCAGCTTATGTAGGGTTAAGAAAAAACATTGTAGCCGTCCCAGTAGGAGATCCTGTAGCAAAATGGTTTGCACCTCCTCATGACCAGGAGCATACTGCCTTAGTGAGAATCCCAAAGGAATCCGTACCTGAAGTAAGCGTATAAGTGCTAATTCCCTGCTCTGTCTAACCTCCACTCCTGGGAATGCCTACGTGTGTATATCATAAAAGAAGGTACTAGGTATCGGTGCAACCATTTTTTACACATTTATATCCCCAGGCGATTTCATAAGAGCCTACTCAAGCATGTAAAATGCTGTTCTATACGCTCACATCCCTTATAAAGTTACCTCCAATGTGGACATGACACATCGTCCTATATCATCCTAATTATGTGTTCATTGTTTTTCTCCTGCAAATTTTTCTTGTTTTTGGTAATTACTGTGAGTTGGTGCCTTTCCCTTTTGGTGTTTATGTACTGTTGTATCTCTGTTCTATTTTTCTATATTCATGAATCTATCTTCCAGTTCTAGGCTGTGTATCTGTGTGTGACCTATCATTGTTATGTAAAACAAAGAGATTTACCCTTTATGGCATTTAATTTCCTTCAGTAGAAATGGCAACAAAAAATGTCGACGTGATCCTGAAATGCGGGACAGAGCAGAAGAATATAACCTGGAGACATCACAAGTTAGGAGAAAATAAGAAACAAAGGAGCACTACCTGGATACTAAAGATGCAGGACCATCCGGATACTGGAAACTACTCTTGCTGGTCGCAAAAGAATGAGTTTCTCAACTTCACCTACGTGGTTATCCATGCTGATGCAAGTGAGTTTCCATGCTGACAGAGCTGGTGACATTCAATCAAATTGAGTTTGTGGGTGCTGAGCTTTCTCTGATGGGACATTGTTCCTGGGGTGTTTTTGCATCATTCTGTCTCATTCTTTGAGTGCACAAGCTTTTAAGTTCCTTTTGGGTTGACTCAAAGCAGCAGGCATTGCTTTTCCATACTGAAGAGCATTCCAGTAACACATGCTTCCGATAACAAACGAAGGAAATGTGTTGGCATACCATTTGTAATGCCTGATTGGAAAGTAGCCAGATTTCTGTATGGTTCCTGCACAAAGTACAGGAACCACATTGTTAAATCACTGGTGAAATCATCTGTATTGTGTAGACACGAGCCATGAGGCAAAAGGGGTTAGTGTAGCTGGGTTTAAAAGAGGTTTGGACAAGTTCCTGGAGGAAAAGTCCACAAGTCATTATTAAAGTGGACTGGGGAAAGCCACTGTTTAACCCTGGAACAAGCAGCATGGAATTTTGGAAACCTGCCAGGTACTTGTGACCTGGATTGGCCACCATTGGAAAGATGATACTGGGCTTGATGGACCTTTGGTCTGACCTAATATGGCATACTTATGGTTATTTTAAAAGCACCCCTATGTCTAAAAAAACAGCATTTATACACATAGACTGGCATAAACATGTAAATGCCATTTTAGAAATAGGACTTTTTAAATGTGGGGATGCTTACCAAGTTTAAATTCCCTGGGAGTAGGGAGAGGGGTTGGTTTGGATAACCCCACAATAAAGATGTAGATTTCCCATCTCATATAGGGACTTTGTCTCTACTAAGAAATCGGGAAGTCAGCATTTACAGCTGTCCCTAGGCATGCAGAAATGCCTTCTGGCAGAGGCAACTGTGAATGTGAGATCTGACCCCCCTGATCACTCTCCGTCCTTCGCCACCACACCTCTGTGCTGCCCCTGGATCTCAATCTCCCACTCCTCAAACCAGCACCACATGTCAATAATAACCTTATCCCCCTCTCCCCTCCCTTAAACATTCAATGCTCCCTCTTCCAATACCTTCCAAGGATCCCCTCTGGCATGAATTTTCCCCCACTTGAATCTCCTCCAATCAAGAACAACCTCCCCTTACTGCCCCCCCCCCCAGAAGACCTCTTCACCCCCAAATGCCCCAGTTCCACTCCCCCAGCCTTACTTGGGGGGTCCCTTGATGGTTGTGGGAACAGGAGTGATTACCTGAATGTGTGAATTTCCCTCTCCACATTCTATCTAAAATGTACCTTCAAATGTGGGGAAAGATGAGGAAACGAGTGCAGAGAATGCAGCTTTTTGCTGTTCTTTGGGTTCCAAACCAGAGATGACAGAATGGAGACTGAATCTCATTATTCCGTGAGCTGTATTCACTTCAGTGCTCTGTAACTGCCAAATTTGTGTGGGTAAATCCTGATAGCCTGTCATCCCCATACTAATAATGGGAAATACCAGAGAAGGAACATGGTCTGCTTCAAAAAATTCCCTCTTCCCAACCCTCGAAAGAACAGGTTCTCACGGCTAATGTTATTTGTGGTCTAAGGTATTGTAGGAGGGGGAATATGGCAAGACTCTGGGCTTTATAACCTTTTCTCTCGTGGCTTGATTCACTCCCAGCAGCCTCCAAAAGAAGAATAGTGACTGAATAGCAGATTCTGCCGCATGCTTTGTAGTGCTACACAAATAAGGAATAGCAGTAGTAGCAGTAGAATATATTGACTTGTATGTACATGATTTTTCAAGTCTGCACAGACCAGCAGGTGCACCTATTCTGGCCACCTCGCTGGGCAGACTAAATGGACCATACTGGTCTGTATCTGCCATCATTTACTATGTTACTATGACTTTACTGTTGTAATAAGAGATATTCAGCTTATATTTAATGCTTTTTTCAAGCTTTTAGAAAGGTATTTAGAGCTACAAAAAAGATATTTGGAAAGCACAGAAGGCCTTGCTCTGCCTCAACTCTCACTCCCACGTAATTCAGCCACCAAGATATTCAATAAAGATGCATTCAGCAAAGAAAAAGTTTAGTTTATGCGTGTTTTACCTTATTTTCAGGCATTTTTATGTGTTCGTTCACCTATTCATTCTTTGTGCACACACTGCATGCACATTAGAACTTTAAGCACACAAATCGATTGTATGTACAAGAATTCTTATTTATATGCACAAGTGATTTGCATATACTTTAAATTCATATGCATCTAAACACGCCAAAGATGCACTCCCCTAAAATTCAGCTTGTGTTCACTTCCTTGAGGTCTCTATCCCACAGATTTACTCCAGCTAAAAGCAGGAGTACGTTTGTCCAGTCTCCCATTTATTTGTGTCGTACCTGGTATTCGCTTTGGGAATAAAAATGCATTTCCTCACCTGGAAAGTCATGGGAAATGGCTCACGGCGTGCTATTTACTTTTACTCTAAATGGTTCCCTTGGAATGGAATTTTAAAATGTCTCCGGAATGTATTGAGAGTTAACATTCTACCCACTGCACAAATATCTCAACACCTGTCCCCCCAGCCTCTCCCCTTTCATACCTCTTTCACACAGTCACTCTCACAACTGTACACTGGGTCCTACACTCATAGGCTTCATCCATGCACACAGCATTAAGCACAGAAACAAAATCCCCAGAACATCAAATTTGCAACCAAAAGACAATGATTTAACCAAAATGAGGGGGAAGGGAGTTCCCTTTTTAGGAGACGAAACAGGATATTAGGCTTCTGTGGTCTCTGAAAGGGATGAGGGTTCTTCCTTTACCTTTTGGAGAACCTTTAACTCTTCCTGTTATGATAAGCAGGGCCTCAGATTGTCTGCCCATGGTTGAAAAGAAGATTAGAGGACAGCCACATAATGCCTCCCAGAGAAATCAGAAAACAGCAGATGCCAAGTGGAAAAGAAGGTAACACATACCACTGTACTTCCAGTAGGGGGCAGCTCTGTCCTTCCAAAACGAGCAGCATGAATCTACTGGAGGTGTGTTTGGTCTGCAGGACACAGGCCTCTTGGAGACCATGCAAAATGCACTGAATAGTCAAGGGAAATGAGAAGAAGCAAAAGATATATGGGGTGATATCAAAAGAATGAATAAGGAATGAAAAGCAGTTTATACACTAGAGTTTATACATACAGAGCAGCCAAAAAAGACTAAAACAGACTAAATGATGGCAGAGACCACTTCTAGGATCACAGAAACAGGTCTGCAAAGGAGGGCTGCTTCCAAAGCACAGAAAGAAAACAGTAGCACAGCAGAGAGGGATAGAAGGAAGGCGAGAGACACACACATCTTTCTCCCCTAAATCATACTGCTCCCCACCTGCTCCAACCAGCTGGTCCACTTGGGCGATACCCCCTCTTTCCCACTCCTTAAAACTACTATCAGTCATCCTGGGAGTCAACTCCCCAATACCCCATAAAGGGAAATGGAGCGAGTGCTCTGTGGCATGGTTCAGCCTTTCCCAGATCTGTTTTCAAGCTCTCTGGAATATGGGGGAGGTCATTTGCAGAGCTTTACACATAAACAGCTGTCCACTACGCAGACACTCTCACTTGTGTCTAAAAGGGGACAGGGAAGGAAAATGATGTGGGGGAGGCAGGGCTTTCTTTTTCAAAATCCTGCATGGACTTTCGCTGCTGTTTCCCTGCTGGCCTGATTTGCAAATGTGCTTGAAGCTGGCCTCCAGACTTAGAATTGCTCGCATAATAATTAAAAGTTTTGCAAAGCTGCGTAATTAGATATTTAAGCTAAAAAATGTTTATTATGGATCCCATTTTGCTCCATATTATATTTTTTCTCTCCTGCTGGCATCTTCAGTATTCTCACTCCTGTCCTCCTTTCATTTTCTAACAATTTTACTCTTCTTACTATGACCGTTTCTCCTTTCTCCATTTTTTCCTTCCTCTCCATTTGTCCACCATTATTCTCTCCATCTCTCTTGTGTCTACCTCTTTTTCCTTCATCATTTCTCCATATTTCTCCCTCCTCTGCATTTTATATTCTTCATCACTTTATCCACCCCCCCCCCTCTTAGTTTTCTCTCACCTGAGAGCTTCTTATAAGAACATAAGAGATGCCATACTGGGTCAGACCAAGGTCCATCAAGCCCAATATCCTGTTTCCAAAAGTGGCCAATCTAGGTCATACGTACCTAGCAGTTTCCCCAAAAGACACAAGTTCCGCAGTGCTTGTATTGGGTCAAGCATTGATATCCTGGGTCCCTTTTTAATAGTGGTTTATGGACCTTTCCTCCAGGAACTTGTTCAAACCTTTTTTAAACCCAGCTACACTAACAGCCTTTACTACATCCTCCGGTAGCAAATTCCAGAGTTTGATTACACATTGAGTGAAAAAATATTTTCTCTTATTTGTGTTAAATAGTTTAACCTGTAGTTTCATTACATGTCCCCTAGTCTTTCTATATTCTGATAGTGTAAACAATTGATCTATGTTTACCTGTTCCACTCCGTTCATTAATTTATAGACCTCTATCATATCTCCCCTCAGCCGTCTCTTTTCCAGGTCGAAGAGCCCTAATCTTTGTAGCCTCTCTTCATAGGAGTAGCCTTCTATCCCCTTTACCATTTTGATGGCTCTTCTCTGAACCTTTTCTAATAATGCTATATCCTTTTTAAATACGGCGACCAGAATTGCACACAGTATTCAAGGTGCGGTCGTACCATGGAACGATACAGAGGCATTATAATATCCTTTGTTTTATTTTCCATTCCTTTCCTTAAGATACCTAGCATTCTATTTGCTCTCTTGGCTGCCGCTGCACACTGGGCCAAGGGTTTTAACATGGTATCCACAATGACGCCTAAATCTTTTTCCTGGGTGGTGGTTCCCAATGTGGAACCTTGCATCGTGTAACCATAGTGTGGGTTGTTCTTTCCTAGGTGCATAACTTTGCACTTGTCCACATTAAATTTCATCTGCCATTTGGATGCTCAGTCTTCCAATTTATCCAGATCCTCCTGCAGTTTTCCGCAATCCCCTTGGGTTTATACAACTTTAAATAGTTTTGTGTCATCTGCAAATTTGATAACCTCACTAGTTATTCCCTTTTCCAGGTCATTTATGAATATGTCAAAAAGCAGCGGACCCAGTACAGTTCCCTGGTTACTCCACTATTTTTCCATTGGGAAAATTGGCCATTTAGCTCTACCCTCTGCTTTCTATCTTTTAACCAGTTCTCGATCCACAATAGTACACTGCCTCCTATCCCATTATTTTTTAGTTTTGCCAAAACTCTCTGATGAGGGACCTTGTCAAAGGCTTTCTGAAAGTCCAGATACATTATATCAACCGACTCACCTTTTTCTACCTGTTTATGCACACCTTCAAAAAAACATAACAGATTAGTAAGACAAGATCTTCCTTGTCTAAAGCCATGTTGGCTGTCTCCCATTAGGCCATGACTATCTACATGCTGAGTAAGTTTTTTCTTTATGATGGTTTCTACCATTTTTCCTGGTACTGACGTCAGGCTCACTGGTCTGTAGTTTCCTGGATCACCCCTGGAGCCCTTTTTAAAAATTGGCGTTACATTGGCGATCCTCCAATCTTCAGGTATTACAAATGGTTTTAATGAAAGTTCACAGATTACTAATAGCATGTTTGCAATCTCATATTTCAGTTCTTTCAACACCCTTGGATGTATACCATCTGGTCCATGTGATTTGCTACTATTCAGTTTATCAAATAGTTGTAATACATCTTCCCGGTGTAGCGATATTTCTCTCAATTCCTCTGCAGTATCACCTTTAAATACCACTTTAGTCTTAGGTAATATCTCTACATCTTCCTCAGTAAAGACCGAAGCAAAGAATTCATTCAGTCTCTCCGCTATAGCCTTGTCTCCTCTTACTGCCCCTTTTACCCCTCTATCATCTAACGGTCCAATTGACTCTCTCACAATATTTTTCGCGTTTTTGCTTCCATAGCAAGTTTCTTCTCAAATTCTAGCTTTGCCTGCCTTATCAATGCTTTGCATTAAACTTGCCAGTGCTTGTGCTGTTTCCAGTTTTCGTCGTTTGGCTCTTTTTTCCATGTCCAGAAAGATGCTTTTTTGGCAGCAACAGCCTCTCTGACCTCACCTTTAAACCATGCTGGCAGTTTTTTGGACTTTCTTCCACTTTTCTTAATGCGTGGAATACAGCTGGTGTGGGCTTCCAGGATAGTATTTTTAAACAACACCCAAGCTTGATGTAAGTCTTTAACCTTTGCAACCGCTCCTTTTAGTTTTTTCTTAGCTATTTTCCTCATTTTATCATTGTCTCCCTTCCGAAAGTTAAAAGGTAGTACTGTGGATTTCCTTACTATCCCTCCTCCATTAATTAAATCAAACACAATCATACTATGATCACTATTGCCAAGTGACCCCAACACTGTTATCTCCTGCACCAGATCTGGTGTTCCACTAAGGACTAGCTCCAATATGGCTTCCCCTCTGGTCGGTTCATGAACCAGCTGCTCCAAGAAGCAGTCATTTATTTCATCTAGGAACTTTATCTGCCTAGCATGTCCTGTTGTGATACTGACCCAGTCGATACCGGGGTAATTGAAATCACCCATTATTCTTACTGTGCTGTGACTTTTGTTAGCTTCCTTGATTTCTTTGAGCATTTCATCATCCATTTGTTCATTCTGGCCAGGCGGTCGATAGTACACCCCCACTGCCATCACCTTCCCCCTTCATACATGGAATTTCAATCCATAGAGATTCTACAGAAAATTTTGTTTCCTGCAAAACTTTAATCCTTTCTGACTCAATGCCCTCTCTAACATAGAGCGCAACCCCTGCACCAATTTGATCAGTTCTATCATTACGATATAGTTTGTACCCAGGTATCACAGTGTCCCACTGGTTATCCTCCTTCCACCATGTCTCTGAGATTCCATTCATATCTAACCTCTCATTTAGTGCTATATATTCTAACTCTCCCATCTTATTTTTTAGACTTCTAGCATTTGCATACAAGCATTTTAGAGACTGTATTTTATTAATATTAATCTGGCTATTGGTAGGCATGGGTAATTTGGAAACTTTATGTTCTGTCTGCACCATACTCAAGGGCATTTGGGCTACTTTACTCTTTTTTGGACCCTCTGCTTTTGGTAGTATCCTTCAAGGATACCTTCTTCCAAACCATGTGCTCTTGGGCGACTGTCGGCTTTCCCCTATTTTCTAGTTTAAAAGCTTCTCTATCTCCTTTTTAAAGGTTAATGCCAGCAGTCTGGTTCCATCCTGGTTAAGGTGAAGCCCATCCCTTCGGAAGAGCCCCTTCTTTCCCCAGAATGTTCCCCAGTTCCTAACAAATCCAAAACCTTCATCCTTGCACCTTTGTCTCATCCATGCATTGAGACTCTGGAGCTCTGCCTGCCTTTTGGGTCCTGCATGTGGAACGGGAAGCGTTTCGGAGAACGCTACCCTGGAAGTTCTGAATTTCAACTTCCTACCTCATCGCTTAAATTTAGCCTCCAGAACCTCCCTACCACATTTTCCTATGTCATTGGTATCGACATGTACCAAGACAGCAGACTCCTCCCCAGCACTATCTAAGACCTTATCTAGGAGGTGCGTGAGGTCCGCTACCTTCGCACCAGGCAGGCATGTTACCAGGCGATCCTCACGTCCACCAGTCACCCAGCTATCTACATGCCTAATGATTGAATCACCGACTATAACAGCTGTCCTAACCCTTCCCTCATGGGCACATGGCCCTGGAGAAACGTCCTCAGTGTGAGAGGGTTTTACATCACCTGGAGGACAGGTCCTAGTTACAGGATCACGTCCTGCCACACCAGGGTGATGCTCTCCTGTCACGTAACCTCTCTCCTCCATGACAACAGGGATGCTGCCAGACTGGAGGTGGGACTTCAGAACTATATCCCTGTAGGTCTTGTCCATGTAGCTCTCTGTCTTTCTTATGTCTTCCAGGTCTGCTAATCTAGCCTCTAGAGAACGGACTTGTTCCCTGAGAGCAAAGAGCTGCTTGCACTTAGTGCATACGTAAGACCTCTCACCAACTGGGAGAAAATCATACATGTGACACTCAATGCAAAAGACTGGAAAGCCTCCTCTTCCGGCATTTTACTTTCCCCTTTTTATTCACATTTCCCAGACAGGAAGATGCTCTTCCAGGGGCAGAACAAGGCTATTTTATTCATTTATTTTAAAATGTATAGACCGCTTTCCAAGAGTCACAGCAAGATCTGCCCTAAGAGCTGTACAAAAATGTGAAAAGTTAGGCCAATATTCACCCGGCACAGTCAGCACATTAAGAGGCTTACATACTAAAGGTTAACATGCCTTAACAAATATTAATGTGTACTAAGTGTTGTGGCACTCATAGAAATACTACTACTACTACTAAGCATTTGTATAGCGCTACAAGGAGTATGCAGCGCTGTACTTATAGATGTAAGACACAGTGCTCATCAAAGCTTACAATCTAAGCAAGACAAAAAACCCAGAAAAAACTGGGGACTAGAGTGTATAGTAAGATACACATAAGTAGTGAGCAAGAGTGAGGAGCATCAGGATCCAAAAGCAGTCTCGAAGAACTATGGGCCCGAAATTGAGTTGGGCAGGCTATGCACCACCACGGCGCATAGCCTGTCCGCCGACCCCCCCTAACCTGGATATTCACGTCTGCGCCGACAGAAGTGAATATCCGGGTTAGCCCGGATGCCCTGGAAGCCGCAGAGGCTACACAGGTAGTAGTGATTTTCGTTGCTACCTGCATAACCTCTGCGTCTTAAAGATAGGCATTGTTTTTTCTCGCCTGTCTTTAAGGCGCAGAGGGCTAAGCGGATAGCAATGAAAATCACTGCTACCCATGTAGCCCCTTCCTCTGCTCCCGCTCCACCCCAGAATGCCCCTAACACGCCCTGATGCTATGCGGATAAGGACTTAGCCGGGATATTCCAAGGACACTACCCATGTATGTGCCCTTCGAATATCCCAGATAAGGCCCTTACACGTGTAACTAAAGAAGTAGGTGCCCTTCGAATATCGGGCCCTATGTTTTTAACCTGGATTTGAATAGGGCTAAAGAAGGAGCCTGATGCACAGACACAGGTAGTTTGTTCCAGGTGCAGCTAGGTGGAATGAACGAAGTCTGGAGTTGGCAGTGGCAGAGAAGGGCACAGATAAAAGGGATCTGCCAGAGGAGCGGAGTTCCCGAGGAGGAGTGTAGAGTGAGATAAGAGAGGAAAGGTAGTGAGGAGCCACAGAGTGAATGCACTTGTAGGTCAGAAGGAGAAGTCTGAACTGGATGTGGAAAGGGATAGGGAGCCAGTGAACTGACTTGAGAAGAGGGGTTACATGAGCATAGCAACATTGCCAGAAGATAAGCTGTGCCGCTCACTTTTGAACAGATTGACGGGTGTGGTGGCACTTAGTGCATGTTTACTTATAAACATGTCTTGATGCAGGGCCAGCGTTGCTATTAGGCCAACTAGACAGTCGCCTCGAGCACAGCCCTCCAGGGATGCTCACTGCTGCCACTCCCACCCCTCTACACGGCCTGCAGCGGTGGCAATCGCTCTCAAAACACGACACAGCTCTTAGCAACACACTCCTTCAGCACTGCAGAGCGCTTTCTGCTCCCCTCTGATGCAGCTTCTGGTGCATTCCTAACCTGTAAATTGTGTCATAGGGGAGGCGGAAACGGCACACAGTAAGAGAAAGAAACTATGCTGCACTGCTGAAGTGTGTTGGTCAGTGCTGTGTCATGGTTTGGAAGCTGTTGCCATTGCTGCAGGCCCTGGACAGGGGTGGCAGCTCTGGCAATGGGGGAGGGGGGGGGGCGCGGCAGGATGGAGAGCCCACCTCTATGTTAAGTTAGTTACCAGGGCCAATTAATATATATATTCTGTCTATGTAAACTAAACTGATAACGTCACTGTTTAGCAGCTAAATATGCTGCTAAACAGATACATTTTGGCACTGCTTCCACCTCTCTCCTAACCCAGCCTCTAGTTATGCAGATAGGGGGTGCATGAATAACTCCAACTAAATATTGGCCCAACAATACATAACCCTGTAACTTGGCCTTGCTTCCCTTCCGCAAATGATAATTTAACTCAACAACTGTAATCTCTCCTACGGTATTGCTCCCAGAACAATCTTGTAAAAATACATAACTGGACATCATATGTTCCTTTACCCCCTCCCCCACATGTGCTATTTGGTCTTGTACACACTTTAAGTTATTGCATGCTAAATGACATAGCATGCATTAAGACTAGGTCAACAAGAACAGAAAATGTATTATCGGACCACTCATAAGGAGGGATACCCCTCTTGAAATGAACTGTCCATTTTAATCTTTGAGGGCCCGATATTGAGTTTAGAGGGCTATGCACTGCTTCAGTGCATAGCCTTCCCCGGGATCGCCTCACTGCCTCTCAGCTGCAGTCGATAACCAGGCAACAATGATATTGCATGCTGCCTGGTTAGCTCCTGTGCTTAAAGATAGACAAGCTTTTGCCTCACCTATCTTTTACACCTATCAGTAAGACACTGGTCCATACTGTCCTTACATACTTGCTTTGATAAACCCTTGAGAGTGGCCTTTGAATGGGGTCGAAATATAGCTGATTGGGTGGTTTATAATAGTGCTCTACCCTCTGAAGATGGGATTCGGGGCCATTTTCCATGCATGAATTGTGATTTTTGCATTCAGACTTTGGAAGGGGAAGTATGGGAACATCCGTCTCAACATCGTCAAATATACAGCAAATTGTATACGACATGTCAATCATCATTTGTAGTATACGCGCTAATTTGTCCGTGTTTAAAAGTATATATTGGGAAGACTACTAGAATGATGAAACGGTGATTACTAGAGCATCGCTCCCGTATAACTACCGGAGTAATGTCAGCCCCGATGGTATCTCATTGCCAAGAACAACAGCATAAATTTGCTGATTTACGATGGAAAATTTTGGACTATATACCATTGAAGTTTAGAGGGGGAGATCGGGATTCCGCTTTGTGTTACCGTGAACAGTTTTGAATCTATACTTTGGATTCTGTGTCACCTAAGGGCTTAAATTCTTCTGTGGACTGGTGGAGTAGTATCTAAATCCCTGGATCAGGAGGAGTGGTTAAGTTGGTTGGTTCCCATTGGTTTTTTAGACCGGTCATGTGGTTAAACTATGGGATTTAAATGATCATGATGCTCTGGGATAGTAAAAAACAACGGAGTTTGAAAAAGAGCCAGGAGAATCCCATGGCTTGAAACACAACATTGGGTTACTAAGTTCGTAGTATCACCACGACATAGTTGCTTCACATGGATGCCTTAGAGAGTTTGAAAAGATTGTAGCGGAGAAAAGACCGTGGAAGACCGGGTGGAACTGAAGCTGAAAAAACAGCGGTTTTTAGCGCTTTATAAAGGGAGACGGCATCGCTTTTTCCCTTTATGATTGGAGATTTCTTCAGCAGATCGGTTTCCCGTAATGGAGATCAGCTAAGTGACTTTTCTCTGATTCATGAATACAGTTAGTTCTGATAGAAAGTTTGTGCCGGTATGTACTAAGGGGTTGGTGTCTCCTTAGTACTTGTAGGGGTTGCGTCCCCTTCTAAAAAAAGAAAAAAGGAACAACACACTGCGAGAAGAAATAGTTTGTCTTCATGGTGTGCGTTCCAACAAAGATTTACTAGATCAGAGTTTCTCTTATTTAGGATTAGAAAATAGTGGGAAACATTTTTGGATTTTTTTGGGTTGGGATATTGAATTATGTCACCAATCTTTTAGGCACAGGTCGCTAACCGGGCAACATGCAGTATCGCTGCTGCCTGGTTATTGATTGTCGCCGCCTCCACTGCTCCCCGGAATGTACCTGACACGCCCCAATGCTAAGCGGTTAGCATCGGGGTGTGTAAGGGAGAAGAGAAGGGATGTTCAGTAGCAGTAACCATGTAAGAGCCATTAAATATCCCTCTCAGAGGCAGTTATACGGTCTACAGGGTTGCAAACCATGTAACTGCCCTTCGAATACAGGTCCCTAAATTTATGAAAATAGGCTAGCAAAAAAGTATGTAGCTGAAAGCAGAAAGGCTTGAAAGTCGATCTATTCAGCCATAACGACCTATCCCAAATGAATATATACATTCATTAAGACTGAATAGACCGACTTTGAAGCCTTTCTGCTTTCAGTTAAGTATTTTTTGCGCTTGCATGTTTTAAGATATTTAATGATTAAAATGGACAGTTCATTTCGAGAGGCGTATTCCTCCTTATGAACAGCACGACAATACTTTTTCTGCTCTTGTTGACCTAATCTTATAGTTGTGGTATTATTTTGGTAAACTAGTGTCTTTTTATTTATTTATTTATTTAACAGGGTTTTTTTTATACCGCTTTATCATTTCAATCAAAGCGGTTTACATTGTAACTTAAACTTGGTAAACGTATATTAAACAGGGACATTGATAACTTGGATTTTTCTGAGCAATGGGCAAATTTCTGGGCAAATTTTGTTTTGTTTTGGATAGCATGTATTAAAAGAAAACAAAAATAATGAAAATGAAAAATGCAAATTCCTAATGGGCAGAGATTGCTGATCTAACAGGTAGTGTTCATCCTCCTCTATTCAATTTCAGCAGACACACACAGCTACTCTTCAATATCTGAGGGGGGCTTCTGGAGCGGAATCATTTTGGGCCCTCAGCGCCACAGAGTCAGCACTGGCCTTGGGACCCAGTTCTGGTCCAGGACTAGAATGATATAGATTATATAAAAGCTTTCATGAATAAGACCTTCTTGGTCTCAGTATATAAGAATTCCAGATTTTAAAACTAATTTGAGAGGAAGTCCACTGATATTTGTGAACTGAAAAATTCTTTGGATGCAAAGCTTGATGGTTATCTGTTTTTAACGATTATTTCTTTCATGGGAAAACTTTATTTTGTTTTTTTTTAGCTTTTACAGTATATACTGTAGTATCGCACACCCAAGTTCCATGTGCTCTGCTGAGATAGGGAGTCTGCTCTGCTGTCATCTGGAGGGTTTAGGGTGCATTTCCACTCTGCCACCCCAGTAGACCCCTGCCAGAAATAAATCAGTCCATTAATCAAAAGAAAACCAAAGGAAGCTCAGCTACTATAGGTGCAGCCTCAGAGTGAGCCTGCCTGGGCTTCCCTCCTGGTGAAACACCCAGAATTAGCTGGCCACATGACTCAGGATGGCACACAGGGCTGCGAGTCCTGCATTGGCCCAGCCTTGTCTAAAGGGCCTCTTGCTGCTGTTCCTTCAGCTAGTAACAGTTCTCAATATCCACATCCTCCTACACCTCCCCTAGACATTCCCCAGCCCAAGCCAAAGTCCTCAGTAATTCAAGGGACTCACACGATTGAGGATCCAGCTTCCTGGTGGTCCATGTCCTTCCAAAGACAATCCCAGGGTCGTGCTTGTGCCAACTCCATGGGTTCTGGCATCTCAGGAAGTACAGTAAGCTCGCATGGGGCTGACTCCATGCTGGAGGAGCCCCACAGTATTTGGGGAGCTGTCTTATATTCTCCTTGCCCAGCCAGGAGGATATAAGACACCACCCTCTTCCTCAGGTGTTCTTCCCCTAATTGCACTACCAGGGCTTTTCTGCGGCAGAGCCTTCCCATCCCTAACCCAAGAGATTCTGGGACCTGTAGTGTCTGTCACAATAGCTATACTCTTTCCCCATTCCACCTGGGCAAAGAAGGACATTAGGCAGTTGAAGGACTATACCACGAGGGCCTTCTCTACTTTCTTCCAATAGGGTAAAGACTCATTTCAAGCTTTGGGCATTATTTGGGGATCTGGGAACAAAGACACGGTCAGTCCAGTAGGTTGGTTTCAAAATCAAAATTTCTTTTTGAATATTTGGTAAATTCAATTGTAATCAGTTGATGAGATATATTTCCTGTAAATGATGTCAGTAGCAGAAATTCCAATCAGGTCATCCAGCAATTAGGTTATTGCTCTAACTCAAAATTCTTAACAGGTTCCTTACACCTTTGGGGACTCCCCTTGATATCAGAATTCAATTGGCCCCTCCCCAGAGATCCTCTGACTCAAGAGCAGATTCTTTGTAGCAGAATGAGAGCCTTTTCAAGCTACTGTTTCTTCTCCTATCAATTTTCTGAAGGATTCGCCTTAGTAGAAGGGGTATGTTTACTACACTGCGTTAACTGCTAATGCAGCCGATAGAGTGTGCTATCTGGCCACGGAAGCACTTAATGCAGGGCAACTGCAGATAATGCAATGATTTTCTGTGCTATTTGCAGAAAGCGCATTAGCTGCAAGAGTGGACGGGGTAAGGGTGGAGAGTGGGCGTGTCTGCAGCCTGCTGTTTAGAGCACTGAGAGAGGGGAAAAGATACTAATGGGTGAAACATCTGGCAATTAAGGATCCAAACAGGTCTTTTCCTCCCTACAACACTCTGCAAAAATAATGGCCTATGCTAAATGGCAAATCCTTGATTGGATTCCCCATGAAAAAGTATATGAACTGCTGTTTGAGAATGACATGCTATTCTGGTTTGCACAACTTTTTCTGACAGACTGTTCTAGCATATCTCTTCTGTCTATGGTCATTCAGCCATTGATGTAGCTGAAGGAAGAGCTCTCTGATGAGTGGGAAGTTGTATGACTGGGGTATGTGTATTGGGTAGTGGGGATTCCTATTGCAGAGACTGCAGACCTGTTGTAAAGGCTGGGGTTGTGGTTCTCGCATTATTGCTGTTATACCTTGCATTGGTGCTGTCCATGATCCTCATTACCGATGATTGTAGAGGCTTATTTTCCAGTGTCACTAATAAAACGATTGCTCTTTCCTGTAGGTAAAACTTCAGGGATCCGCTGTCACACAGACACGTATATCAATAGCACATTGCACTGTACCTGGAACATTTTTAGCCAGTTATCTACCCCTGCACTTGTCCGAGCTAAAGTGGAAGGAGAGTGAGTACCTTGATTTTTAACTACAAATTTTGTTCTGTGATTCTGATCGGCGGTGAGGTTACATCTGTGTCATTCAGTCTGCCCAGGGGCTTGCAGCAGCCACATTATTTAATTTCAGGAAAACAGTCTATTACCAGGTGAACATAGCTGGCATGGATTCCTTGACAAGAACCTGCTAGTACATCACCATTCAAAACTCTTCTAGTATGAACAATCGGGACATGTTTTTTATTTGATGCTAATGTGCAGCCTAGATCAGAAAGCAGGAAGAGTTGTTATATGGACTTGTGCTGTAATAAGGTTCTTGGCTATAATACAATAAATGTATACCATAAAAAGAACATGTAATTCCCCCCCTCCTTTCATGCTCAGTGGGCCACACCCAATGACGTAAATTCTGACCAAGCAGCCCCCACAGTATAGGACCACCCAGGCAAGAAGGGAGCCCACCTGTCCCCAGGACCCGCACTGCAGTGGCCAGAGCGCAACACAGCTTACTTTAAATGAAGTTTACTATGTTGCTGACAGGGAATAACAGAAGTAAAATCACACAGCTCTTATTGCAAGACTTCGGCCTGGCAGCGGGAAATAATAGCTGCTGGACAAGTAAAATAGCACTTACAAACAGGGACGGGAGGCAACATTGCAAAATTGCTTGAAAGTAAGTTGTTTGCTGTGCTGTGGGAGAGATGGAGGGAGGGAGGGAAGACAGGCTGTGCCCACCCCCTTCTCCCCCATAATTGGGATCCCTCAATAAAACTTTGCTTATAGCCCCCCATTTAGAACTTAAGCCATTGGGAGAAGTTAAGGAAAGGGTGTCGACCTTCAGAGGCTGCACTCCTACATCAGTACTGACAGGGAGCTGAATATTCCTATGAGGTTCATGTCCTTGCATATAGCAAAACTTAACCTAACACTGCAGGTCTTTTTCTCTTTCAGTGGCTTTAAGGATTACAACTGGGTCTATGTAAAGGCTAGAGAACCAAATCAGAGGACAGTAACCTTTGATCTCCCAAATGTAACATTTTGCCCTTTTGAGGATGGTCATCAGAACATCACTGTAATACTAGAGGCTCTGAACTCTTACATTTATGTCTCCAATTCCAAGTTGATGTTTTTCCGAGATATTGGTATGTATTGTATGTTTGTCTGTTGCTGTCCCAAGGACTTTCTAGAGATTAACATCACCACTTCACGTGCTAATTTATCTAAGGGGTATGTTTACTAAACTGCAGTAATCGTAAATAACGCGCGTTATGTAATGTTAACGGTTGTAAGCGCATCATAATGCGCGTTATGACGCGCTTACGATTGTTAACGTTACATAACGCGCGTTAACCGTAGTTAACGATCGTAAACTCCCGCGGCGCGGTAAAACACCGCAGAAGATGGAGAGAGGGAGAAGGGGTCAATGGGCGGAGAGTGGGCGGAGAGAGGCTCCCTTCACACTAAGGCACTGATCTGAAGAGCTCAATTCCAACGCGAATGAAAACCTGCCGTTAAATGCACATTACAGGGGAGAGAAACCATTTCAGTGTCAGCAATGTACAGCCCAGGCAGGGAAACCTAAAACAAGTGATAAGTGTGATACATGTGCACAGAACAAAAGGGCACATAAACACTGAAAATGACCCCAACAAACTGGAAAAAGACCATAACCAAGCTGGCCAATAGTGGTAGCAATGAGAAACATCAACCCCTCCCCCCCCCCGATTAAGCTCCATAGAACAGATATAAATCGTGGAAGGGTCTATACTCCGCCCCCATACAAGGTGAATGAGCCCAAAGTGATATAGCGCTGCTCAGGCTTTTCCCCACCATCGGACAGGGTTCGTATGGCATGCACATGTCCCGCAACATCAGGGCGGGCATGTCGGAACAGCAACTGGACAGATGCCGGAGAAGGGGATACAGAGGGCCGCAGGCGGCACATGCTGTGGTGTAGCTGGGCCACAGTGCGGACTAGGGCGATGCCTAGGTGGCCCATACGAATGCTGAAGCAGCAGAGCAGCCAGACAGCAACTGCTGAAGGCCCAACATGGGCACGACTGTGTTTCCCACAGTGTCACAGGGGATAGTACCCAGCAGCTACCCCCAAGGGCACGGAACATTGGCAGGCGGTGCTGGGGGGAAGCGTGGACACTTATACAGGCACCCCTACCCCAGAACCCGCACCATAGGCAGCCGCCTACCTGCACACTGGATGGCCTGAGACTGCGCACCACCAGCACCACCAGCAGAAGGGCATGTCAGCATGGTGGCTGAGGGATACTGGTGGTGGAGGGAGCAGGGGCAGCTGGCCAGAGCAGACCATGTCTTAGCCCTGTGTAGGTGGGTGCCGTGTACTGCAACAGACGGGCCCTGTCTGACGAACAGTCATGGTATCACCAAGGAAAGTACTGACTCTGTGACAACAAGGTGGTGCAGTGCACAAAACCAGTGTATTCAAAAGCAGAGGGTCACAGGTTCAAGTCCCAGCTGTGGTTCCTGCCAACCCAGTCCCTATATTTTACCCACTACTACAACGTGCTAATACAGACAGCACCTTTATTGCAGATGATGTAAACATGCCCAAGACACCTACATTTTACCCTACAGAGCACAGACACCATAAACATGCACATTACCTAGAGCAGAGCCTCCCAACTGCAGTCCTGGAGGGCCAAACACCATCCCGGTTCCATGCTGCCTCTGGTAAAGATGCCTGTGCTGCATTTCTATGTGCCACCCCCCCCATGGTATGCAGATGTATCTCATGCATATTCATGAGGGACAGCATGAAAACCCGAACAGTGTTTGGCTCCGCAGAACTTGAGTTGGGAACCTCTGCCGTAAAGCAGCAGCCAACAGGGGCAGACGCACCGCACCCACAGGCCCCATTATCCAAAGCCTCCTGGAGAGGCAGGACTTTGGGCTCTGCGTTCATCTCCCAATACTAGCACTTGCATACCTTAGTAATGCCACCCTAAACCGGGGAATATGGTACACATCTATCAAAAGGTTGCTATGAGTACTGGCAGATAGCAATTCCTAGGTTAAGTACACTTTTCTGAGTGAGCTGCATCATAGCAACCTTTCTGATGTCTGTGGAGTGTGCTACAGGTCTTGTGTCTGACAGTGTTTACCAACCTGGGGAGTGACTCCTACAGTATTGCGTACCATAGCCATGCCTGCACTGTGCCCAGGACTGGTGTGGTGGCCTGGGCTGCCCAACACCTCTATAGTTGCACAATGCTGGCATAGGTGTGGGGAGTGTGTGTCTGTCTATCCAGTGTGTGGTGGCTGCCAACACCCTCCACAGCCCACACTGCTAGCACTGTTGCCAGTATTGGCCTGCCAATGTGCATAATGAGGAGCAAGGTACCGTGGGAATAGCCTGGATAGGGTGGCCTGGCCTGGATGCATCTGCACACGGCATAGGGCAATGGCTCAGACATTGTAGTGCCTGGCCACCACCTGCACGAACAGGGTGGACATAGCATGGTCACCCTGACTGAGCAGTGACCATGGCATGGCTAGGTTCCCCCATAGTGCTATATAGCATTTTTCTCATGTGATATTTATGGATTTCCTTATGGGGCACAATCACTGATTTATCTGCTTGGTGTGTATGCTGACATCCCCGTTCTGGGTACATGCAGCTCCTCCAGGACCTTGCACTATGGACTAGCTGGCGGACTGTCTGCAGCTAGTATGTGTCTTGCTGGAACACCTTGCACGGTGCAGCGGCTGGAGGCTTGCTGCTGGAGGATGTCAGATAATGGTGGGGGGCAGTTGAGCATTTCCAGGCCTGCCGTCTGTCTGCTATTGCGTTACGGATGTGTACTGCTCTGTCTGTTCCCCAGCAGGACTGGGGTTGCTGGTCCCCTCTACTGCTGCCATTGCAGGGAGGTAGACTGTGGATCTATTGGTGGGTGATCCTATTTCCCGCCCTAGAGGGTGAGTTGTGTGGTGGTACATAATCTGCCTATGGGTCCATACACTCCCTCCCCCCTTCACCTACAGCAGGTAACGATGCCACCAACACAGGATATGCACTATTCTGGGTGCAGCATCGCCCATAGGGACTAGACATGACCGAGACATACAGCAGGACACAGATGTATCCTAGGTGTGTTTAACTGAACTACCTATCACACACTGATGGGGACCTGCAGCATGGCGTATTTCAGCCATGAAAGGTGCTGTGGACCTGGTGCTGGGCGCCCCACCTCAACCTCAGGGTGGGCACTGTACCTGCACAATGTGACTATCTGTGGCTACTCTGTGGCAGTGCCACACACGGTCTGTTCCCCCTACAAGGCCGAGGTGCTGTGGGGGTGCATACCCGATCTTGTGCCCATCTCTCGACTGCTGATTTGCATGTGCAGTGCATCATGGGTACGGGTGGGTTACCCCTATCCTGGTAACCACAGCAGACAGTTTGTGTGGTGACGTGCAGTCCTGCAGCTAGCCAGGGCTTTGTTCACATCCTTATAAGGTGTCCTATAGGGGACATTATAGGGTGCCTTGGCGGACAGTACACTTTATAATGTGCCCTATGGAGTGCCTTATGGGGTGCCTTATGCGGCACCTTAGGTTATGCCACCGTGAGGGTGTGTTTGCTGGCAGCACTAATTAAAATACACGTCACATGACTCAACAATCGCTACTTAAATGTAAAGGGTGCTGCCTCAGCCAGCTTTATACATTAGGCCCACTGGGGAATCGAACCCATGACCCCTGTACCATCAGTCAGTGTTGTAACCATTGTGCTACAGCTCTGTTGCTATGCTTGTATGCCTGCGCGCCTTCTTAAGATTAACGCGCGGTAACGTGCCCTGTAGCGCTCGTTCATTTATGGCGTCTTGTAACGCGCGTTCTCGGAAACGATGTTCCGCCCATGTCCTTATTTGGGGTTTCTGTCTCTACCGTGGCTCCTAACGCGAATCGCACTAACGCAGTTTAGTAAACATACCCCTAAGGCTTATAAACACGTAATGGTGTGTGGACTTGTCACACCATGTGTAGTCTGGGGAATCGTTTCACTCAGATTCTCTCTATGTCACATGAATAGTGAGTGACAGATGTGAATGGCAATGAAGTGAGGAAATTAAGTTAAACTACATTGGATAATAGAGGAGAACACACGACTTGCTATGAATATAAAGAAATGTTACAGATGTTTATTGGTATGCAGTATGTGGGTAATTTTATAACCGTGCAAAAGGCATTTATTCTGTGACCTATATAAAGGCAGCAAAGGCCCATATCTCCCTTTATTAAACACGCTCTCAGAATGAGTCCTAATAGCATACAAATTTGTATGTACACATTTATACCTGCTCTGAAGACAGTGTAGTGTACATGAAATCTATGAAGGTAATTTTATAAAGATATTTTTACACATGTAAAGCCTATTTCATATGCAGAAAATGTTTTTTATAATATTGTGCGAGCACATGCATGTATAACAAGTAGAATGTATCTGCATACAGCATTCATGGAGGCGACTTTGCAATGGGTGTGCATATTTTACAAAACACATAAATACACCTGTGGAGTACACAAACACTTTTACACCTTTTCAAGAATAGTATAAATATATATGTGGACATTTTTATGCTGTTGGGGCTGGTTCTGGGAGCCTGATTTGTAAGCCTATGTTACATTTGTAAAATGAAGCAAAACGATAGTTATGATATTTCCAAAATATATAACAAACACATCCTTTCAACAGAACACAAAACATTTTTTTCTTTCTTATAGAAAATGTTCAAACGTTCATGATGTATTATGTATAAGGGGTTATGATTTTAGAAGCCTTATTCACAGTTTACGTGTGTATAATCATACATCCACATGTAGGTGTCCATTTTAGAAAGGGCAGAATTTACACGTGGATGTCCTTACTACACAGAAGTTACAAGGGGGTGTGTGTCCAGGGGGCATGGCTAGGGAGTGACCCAGGCAGGTAAAAAAATCTACACGTGTATTCCCAGTTTTAGACGGGGAATACACATACATGACTGCAATTATCCATGTCGGGATTTATACCTGCTCTCTGGCACGTTTAGGTTTTTAAAAGTGCTTGTTTCAGTCAGTCCTTTACAGAATGGATTAAGATGGTTTTCATTCTTAATCCCCCCCTGTTTATTCCCCCCTCCAAATTAAATTAGATAAAGGTAGCAGCATCTGTAGTTAATTGATGGCATTTATAAGTGGAGGGTTGCAAAGTGGCCGTTAAAAATGTGGAAGTTGCCACTTTTGCCCCATTGATTTTTCCAAGATGTACATTTGCAAAATGGCTCCTCCGGCTCCGTGTGCTGAGATAGGGACATCAAAACAATGGAATCCTGCGGTGCCGGCCTCTTTAGCTGTTTGGGGCATCAAGGGTTCCTTTAACTCATCATCTGTCCCTTGAAATCATGCCCAAAATACCTTTGCAGCAAAATTCATGTCTCCAAAAAGTGCTTGCATAGCCATAGAAAATCTCTGTATAATTTCAATATTATTATCAGATTGTTAATCAATAAAACAAGGAATGGCTCAACAAAAAAATGAGTGAAATCAACAAATGGATGAATGCTGCATGGTAACAGCATCTTTCTTTATGGACGAAAAACAACATAGAGAATGGCAGCACCTTATAGACCATCGATCTATCGAGGTCTGAGCTTTGAGGACAAGAGTTCGTGGCTCAGTAAATGAGCTAGTCTGCAAGATGCCACTAGCCTCTCTCACTTTTGTTTCTAATGATTAACATGGCTACCGCGACAGAAATTCTCCTATCCTTCTAAACGTATTCCAAGAGCTTGGGAGTAAGAAGGGTCATAACTTGACTATAGGTCATCGGGAAATGGTGAATCCGTCCTGTTTTTCAACTCCTGCTCCAAAGCATTCTGGGAGTTTCACAATATTGAACACTTTGAAAAAAAGAGTCTGGAAATTCCGGTGTAGCTCCTTATGCCCTAGAGGCAGTTGGCTTTTCTCTATTTGGGTACCTCAGAATGGAAATAAACACAAAGAAGCCTTGACTCCAGGACAGGATGCAATGACAGATACAATCTCGACAAACATTGCTGTACTCCAGTGCCACTAAGGGACATTACAACTCATTAAATGTAAAAATGAGGAAAAGGAATAATGCGTCACCATTATAACCTCAGCCAGACAGCCCCAAAGTGCCTTTAGCATCTGCTTTGGCAGCAGACCATATGATCTGTCAAGTTCAGTCCTTTTAATAGTTTTGTGAAAATGCTGGTAACATACTGTTTGACTTTACTGCTGGTTTCAAGAGGAGGTTGGTGCCCACTACTGCAGAGCCTCCCCCCCTCCCCCATATTTAACATTCTCTGGCCGTGTTTTCCAAAAGCCTCATTTCCCCTTGTGATATATTGCCTCTTTATCTATACTGCCTTCTCTTTGCATGCTAGGGCCTGCCTGCCTCCTGGTGTGCTTCTGTGTGCATATTTCTGCACTTGTATTTCAAGCATGCATGTACGCTTAAAGCATTTACCTGTAAACTGTGGGCATATGCATGTGGTTTATATCCACAAATGCCATTCATTGGTTCTTTGCGACCCATGCAGGGCAAAAATGCACTTTATGCAGTCCTGATTTTGTTAGTTTTTCATTTTTGCCCTGCAGTTAAGCCTGACCATCCTCAGAATGTGACATTTCAGAAGCGAGGAGAGGATTATTATGTCACGTGGGAATACCCATCTTCTTGGACAAAGCCTCATTCCTTCTTTCCCCTGCAGTTCCAGGTTCAGCAAGTTCATCAAGGGACATGCACTGATGAGAATGATTCGGTTAGTTTTTGTTTTTCTTATCAAATTTTCCTGATTTTCACTTTTTTTTTTTTTTAGTTTCACATATTTTGTTTTAATAGATCATTTTTAGTGTGCACTAAATTGATTTAGCGTGCATTAACTGACGAATTAAGCTGCATTGTCAACACACTTTAAATCAATTAAGTGCACACTAAATTTTTTAAGGTGCCATACCGAACCTAATAGGCCTGAATGAATGCATGCTTCTATCAGGGCTCTATAAACAATAGAAGGGCAAATGAATGAATAAGGGGTATGTTTACTAAACCGTCTTAACATGTGCTCTCCCACGTTATCGCACGATAAGGCGCCTTATCGCGTGATAATGGCGCCTTATCATGCGATAAGGCGCCTTAGTGCGCGTTAACGCTAAGGCGCAAACAAGCGCTGAAGGAGGAGAAAGGCTCCCGGAGGGCGGAGGAAGGCTCCCCAGGTGCGGAGAGAGAGGGTCAATGGGCGGAGAGTGGGAGGGGAGAGGCTCCCTTCACACTAACGCTGTGAAATCCGAGGCTGAAAACTAACACCAGTGAAACCCTGGCGTTAGAGCTGATTTAAAGGGAAAAGAAACCATTTCCGTCAGCAATGTACAGCAAAACCAGGGAAACCTACAAAAAAGTGATAAGTGTGATACATGTGCACGGAACAAAAGGGCAAAGAAACAGTGAAAATGACCAGAAGAAAATGTAAAAAAAACATAACCAAGCTGGGCAATAGTGATATCAATGGGAAGCATCAAAAAACACCCCCAAGAAAGCTCCAAAAAAAAGATATGAATTTTGGAAGGGTCTATGCTCTGTCCCCATACAAGGTGAATGAGCCCACAGTGAAATTGCGCTGATCAGGGTTTTCCTCTCCATTGGACAGGTTTCCTATGGGGTGCACATGTTCCACAACAGCAGGGCGGGCATGTCGGAATGGGCAACTGGACAGATGCTGGAAAAGGGGACACAGAGGGCTGCAGGCGGCACATGCTGTGGTGCAGCTGGGGCACAGTGTGGACTAGGGTAATGCCTAGCTGGCCCATAGGAATGCTGAAACAGTAGAGCAGCCAGACAGCAACTGCTGAGGGCCCAACATGGGCAAGAGTGTGCTTCCCATGGTGTCACAGGGAATAGTACCCAGCAGGTACCCCCAATGGCACGGAACATTGGCAGGCGGTGCTGGGGGAAAGCGTGGACAGCTATGCAGGCACCCCAACCCCAGAACCCGCACCATAGGCAGCCGCCTACCCGCACACTGGATGGCCTGAGACTGCGCAGCACCAGCACCACCAGCAGAAGGGCATGTCAGCATGGTGGCAGAGGGGTACTGGTGGTGGAGGGGGCAGTGGCAGTTGCCCAGAGCAGACCATGGCCTAGCCCTATTTAGGTGGGTGCCATGCACTGCAACAGACAGGCTCTGTCTGACAAACAGTCATGGTATCTCCAGGGAATGCACTATCTCTGTGGCAACACGGTGGTGCAGTGAACACAGCCAGTGTGTTCAGGAGCAGAAGGTCACAGGTTCAAGTCCCAGCTGTGGTTCCTGCCAACCCAGTCCCCATATTTTACCCACTACTAAAACGTGCTAATACAGACAGAACCTTTATTGCAGATAACAGAAACATGCCCAATAAACCTACATTTTACCCTACAGAGCACAGACACCATAAACATGCACAATACCTAGAGCAGAGTCTCCCAAATGCAGTCCTGGAGGGCCAAACACCATTCAGGTTCCATGCTGCCTCTAATAAACACGGCTGTGCTGCATGTCTATGCACCGCCCCCATGGTATGCAGATGTATCTCATGCATATTCATCATGGACAGCATGAAAACCCAAACAGTGTTTGGCCCACCAGGACTGGAGTTGGGAACCTCTGCCCTAGAGCAGCGGCCAACAGGGGCAGACACACCCTCACCCACAGGCTCCATTATCCAAAGCCTCCTGGAGAGGCAGGATGTTGGACCCTGCGTGCATCTCCCAATACTAGCCATTGCATACCTTAGCAATGCCACCCTAAACCTGGGAATATTGTACACACCTATCAAACGGTTGCTATGATTACTGGCAGATAGCAATTCCTAAGTTAAGCACAATTTGCTGATTGAGCTGCATCATAGCAACCTTTCTGCTGTCTGTGGAGTGTGCTTCAGGTCTGATGTCTGACAGTGTTTACCACCCTGGGGAGTGACTCCAACAGTATTGCGTACCATAGCCATGCCTGCACTATGCCCAGGACTGGTGCAGTGGCCAGGGCTGCCAAGAGCCTCTATATTTGCACAATGCTGACATAGATGTGGGAGCATGTGTTGGCTATCCAGTGTGTGGTGTCTGTCAACACCTTCCTCAGCCCACACTGTTGCCAATGTAAGCCTGCCAATGTGCATAATGAGGAGCAAGGTACCATGGGTATAGCCCGGACAGGGTGGCCTGGCCAGGATGCATCTGCACAGGGCATAGGGCAATGGCTCAGACATTGTAGTGCCTGACAACCACCTGCATGGACAGGGTGGCCACAGCATGTCCTGCTGGGAGGTCACTCTCACCCTGACTGAGCAGTGACCACGGCATGGCTAGGTTCCCCCATAGTGCTATATAGTGTTTTTCTCATGTGATGTTTATGGTTCCCTTTTGGGGCCCAATCACTGATTTATCTGCTTGGTGTGTATGCTGACATCCCAGTTCTGGGTACATGCATCTCTTCCAGAAACATGCACTATGGACTAGCTAGCAGACTGTCTGCAGCTAGTATGTGTCTGGATGGAACATCTTGCAGGGTGCAGCAGCTGGAGGCTTGCTGCTGGAGAATGTCAGATAGTGGTGGGGGGCAGCTGAGCATTTCCAGGCCTTCTGTCTGCCTTGCCTTATGGATGTGTACAGACCTGCATTGCCTGCCCTGTATGGTGTCTGTTCCCCAGCAGGACTATGGTTGATGGTTCTCTTTACTGCCACCATTGCGGAGAGGTAGAGTGTGGCTCTGTTGGTGGGAGATCCTGTTTACCACCCTGAGCCACAGAGAGTGGGTTGGGTGGTGGTACATAATCCACCTATGGGTCCAAATGCCCCCCCCCTTCACCTATATCATGTGGCCATGATACTAACACAGGATATGCACTATTTTGGGTGCATCATAGCCCATAAGGGCTAGACATGACTGAGAAATACAGATGTGTCTGCAGGAACTACCTATCACACACACTAGCACTGATGGGGACCTGCAGCATAGCCTATTTCAGCCATGAAAGGTGCTGTGGACCTGGTGCTGGGTGCCCCACCTCACTCTCAGTGTGAGCACAGTACCCGCACAATGTGACAGTCTGTAGCTACTCTGTGCCAGTAACATACACGGTCAGTACCCCCTACCAGGCTGAGGTGCTATGGGGGTGCACACGGTCAGTTCCCCCTATCAGGCCGAGGTGCTGTGGGGGTGCATACCCCATCTTGTGATCATCTGTAGACTGCTGATTTGCATGTGCAGTGCATCATGGGTAAGGGGGGGAGTTAACCCTATCCTGGTAACCACAGCAGACTGTTTGTGTGGTGACATGCAGTCCTTCTGTAGCCAGCCATGGGCTTGTTAATAGCTGTAGCCCACTGGTTACTTCACTGCCTGTGGAGCCAGAGGTCATGGGTTCAAACCCACAGTGGGGTTATTTGATAGGGCTATCCAGAGTATTGTCAATTTTTAATGTACATTAGTGCTGCCAGCAAAAACACCCTCAGAGTACTGTAACCATAAGGTGCCTCAGAAGGCGCTTTATAGGGTGCCCTATAAAGCACCTTCTGAGGCACCTTATGGTTACAGCCCATATAAGGTGCCTTATAAGTTGTCCTATGGAGCGCCTTATAGGGTGCCCTATAGGGGACATTATAGGGTGCCGTGGCAGACAGTGTACTTTATAATGTGCCCTATGGAGTGCCTTATAGGGTGCCTTATGTGGCACCTTAGGTTATGGCACGTGAGGGTGTGTTTGCTGGCAGCAATAATTGAAATACAAATAAAATGCCTCAAGAAGCAATACTTACATGTCAAAGCTGATGCTGCAGCCAACCTTATGCATTAGGCACACTGGGGGATCAAACTCATGACCCCTGTATCATCAGTCAGTGTATTAACCATTGTACTACACCTCTGTTTCTGTGTTTGTATGTCTGGGTGCCTACTTAAGATTACCGCGCGTTAACGCGCTTAGCGACGCTTAGCCCGTTAATGTGCGCAGCAGCGCGCGCTATCGTGCGATAATCCCGTTTTGCTACTTTAAGACTGAAACACCCACTCCTTTTATGGCAGCCTGCACACTATCGCCGGGCGCGCATTAAGACGGTTTAGTAAACATACCCCTAAATTTCACTGCTTCTTGGCTCAGTCCCACCAGTCTTCCTTCTTCTATGAATGCTACTCGGTCTCCTTTCTCAGTGGCTTGGAAGACAACCTTAAAAGTCATTTCTGCAGATAAAGCCAACTTCTGCCGATGCTTGGGCTAGAAGTGTTGCTGAAGAGGTCCACCTGGCTCTTGGAGAAAGGGAGCTCCTAGCAGCTATCTAAAGAGTTTGAGATCTATCCGCATTCTGTACCTAATAAACATTTTTTTCTATCTTCTCCCATTAATAAAACTTTACAGACTTATAGAATGAGGAGTGTGAGGGGGCAACCTTTAGTTGAAAAATAAGGAACCACGACACCATCATGAGAGATCAGTATATAGCACAAGGTTATTCTCCCAGCATCCAAAAAGGTGCTATGCCTGCCTCTTATTTGTTTTTCAAAGATGAGCATTCAGGAGAAGCATAAGGACAAATTAATAATAACATTAGTAATAGTGGTCATTTTCAGTTTATTAATAATGAATTGACCTGTTGAATCCCCACAGTCCAATACTGATGGAGCTTATTAGATACAAATGAATACTTTGTGGTTCTGATAAAAAAGGGGACTCTTATCCCTTCACCACACCGCAAGTTTACACTTGTACATAGATCTCTTTTATTTTTCTATTTCTATGGTTCTGTTAATTTTTTGTTCACTCCCCTTTTTGATATAACTATTAGGAGCCTGTTTGCTAATAAACCTAAAAGGACAATTGCTTATATTATTTCACGGGTGAAATAAAAGCAGGCGTGTGGCTCCTTAAAACATTGTTTTCCTGTCATTACACATTTACTGACCATTTTGTATCTGAAATTTAGCTAATACCTTACAAATAATAATCAAAATTCATGCTCATTAACCTCTTTGTGACAGGAACAGCAAAAAGAGCATCATTTCTATAGTTGCAATTAACTCCTGGGGCCTGGTGTCCAGAACTCAGGTCTAGAGACACAGAACTGAGAACGGGCATGAGCATAAATATTTGCTAGGCTGGGATGGCCTTTCAGTCTGTAGCTGATCATATGGACCTTCCAGGGCCCAGGGATATGTCATATGCACTGTCACAAAGATGTAAGTTATAAAGTATCCAGCATTGCCACTTTACCCAAGTCAACCTGAGCAGTGAGATCCAGGCCTGGATTTGTCCCATTGTATGCAATGGTGATGTAGAAGTAGAACTGTATTTCCATGCATGCAGTGGGATGAAACCAAGCCTGGAACTGCCTGCTCAGTTGGACTTGGATGAGGTGACAAGTGTAGAGGCCACATGGCCTCTGATTTGAATGTCTAACTAAACTACATGACCCAGGATGCTTAGAAAACTGCACGCTTTATTTGAACTTTGCAACATAAGTTCTAGTCCTTTCCCCAGCCACAGTCGGCTATAAAGTAGCAAAAATGCATTATGAATAGCGTAGTAATTTGTATGAAAGGAGCAACTGCAAGGGAATAGTTGAGAATATAACTTTTGGTTGCTATAAATTACTGCTGAATTCCAGAAGATAAAACAGTATATGGCCATAAATAAGGTCTCGCACAGCTTAGCCTTAGCCATGGGCTTCTATTCTAAGAAAAGGCTCATCGCATATTAAGGGAGAGAGAACAGCATTGCACTCGTGCACTCTGTTTCATTCCAGAAAGTCTCAAAGCCGGTGGATGGAGAGACCACATTAAAAGTGAGCCCTGATCTGAAATGTTTCCGAATTTGCTGCAAGGACTTGTACTACGACTCCCACTGGAGCAGCTGGACAGAATGGACGAAAAAGAGAAATGTATGATATGCCTTTGAATTCTTTTCTTTCATTCTTTCTTTCCCCCTATTGTACAATATGGTTGTGTGAAGAGCTGCCGTCTGCCCTGGATCATCTTCGAGATCCTTCATTTCTCCAAGATAGACTTGTAGTCCTATCTTTCCTAGAGCAACTGAACAAGTCCACTCCAGAGCTGCAATGGGGAAAAGCAGAACTGGAGAGCTTGTCAGAGATAGCTTCAGTCAGGTGTCAGCTGTGGATAAGCAAAAAGGGTTTGTGCTCGCATAAGCACATTTACTATGGCTTTCAATGACACATTTTGATCGAAGAGAGATAACCCAACAGAAGTATTCACAGCGATGCACAAATCCACGAGCTCAATTTGCAAACGGAATTATAGGTTCACCAGCAGCTGGCAAACCTATAAATCCACTCTGTAGATTTTGAGGCACTGTACAGAGGCCGGCGCAGAATCCTTCTGATTGCGTAGGGAAGTGCTGGAGGGAGGCTGCAGCAGCAGCAATCTTATCTGGAGAGTGGCGATTTTCAGCTTCTAGCCAGATAATCCATACATTCGGATTATGAAGCGGCGATTGCTAAACGTTGATATGTATATTTGATACTGATTGACTGAGGTTAGAGCAGTGTTGAATATATGTACTCATTTAAATGCCAGTGCTAGCATTTAAATAAGAGATTCCCAAAGCTTTCAGAATATTGAGAGGACCAGGAGGGACGGGGGAACTTTGGATTTTTAATCTAAAAAACAACTGAAACACAATTTTTTTGTGATTATTTACTTTTGCTTAAAAACATCAGGGTTTCAGGGACAATAAAAACATTCAAAATGATATGCAGATTGGCGACAGTTCCGCATTTATGAATTTTGCGAATTGTGGGCTTGCTTCCTTCTGGCAAGAAATTCAATGTCAGGCTCCAGACTTAATTCCAAAATTACTGATTCTGTCACAAAGTTGTGCAAAAATATCATAGGCTGTTGTACCCTTCAGCCTTTGCAGAGATGTTGAAATTAGGGTCTATTGCACAGATCATAGTTAGAAGCCATGCCATGTCACTTATATCATTATTGTCATCAAGTGCAGGCGATAAACATTCAAAATTGTTATTTTTGCGGCTGGAAAAACAAGTTAACCCTGATTTCTTCAATTCTTTGTACTGGAAGAGAGAGTTACAGAACAAAGGGTACTTTTCTTTTCTGAATACACTTCTTTAGTGATCATGACTACATATTTCTTAACCGACTCTTCATCTGTAAAGAGTCTTCCATGGTCTGTAATTAGTCTAGCAATATAAAACTTGCACAAAACGAACAGCCAACAGATTCTCCTGTGATTTCTGCTTAAAAATCTGAATTGTTGCACTGACAGTCCACTTTCTAGTCTCATGACTTTGTCCGATCATAGCTGACCTTGCAGAATCCCGTATTTTTCTTGATGATGGGTCTCAAAATATTGGCAAACATTGTGCTCTTTAAATGAGACAAACAGCCTTTCCCCTATACCGTATGAACAAACAATCCATTCTTGGTTAACTACCCTGAATTTAGAATCTGTCTTTCTCTTCTTCCCTTTGTTAGCTATGTTGAGAGATTTTGAACAAGCTCATCAGTAGATTTCAAGAATAGGAAAGGCAGAAAATAATGCAGGGCAAACTGTGGAATGAGGACAATTAAATGGCTTTTTTGGTTAACATTTATTTCTTGAAAAGAAGAAATACGGTTCAGCAACAGGTTTTCGTCTCCTTTGTGTAGGTCAAAAAGTTGAAAGTCTGGTCAGATTCAGGGTGGCTGAATTCAGCACTTGTGTGCCCCGGGGTAGCTTCTCCAGTGCACCTTCAGATGCAAGGTTTTGTTTGTACTGGTGCCTCTCCTCTGCAGAAGTAAATTAGGCAGGGAAACATTCAGCCATCTCTCTCTCTCTCTCTCTCTTCCTCCCCCTTCCTGGCAGATTCTCTTCCTCCTTTTCCGTCTCTACCTTCTTGGCACACCCTCTTTCTTCTCCCTTTCAAAGGAGAGCACAGAAATAAATGCAGTTAACGTCCTTGGTCACAGGCTTTCCTTGCTGGTGAGAGGGGAGGAGGGTATCTGACCCGAGGTTAGCTGCGTAGCCCAGGCGAAAGCTGCGTTAGCATTATGTGCTCCTTTGCCTGTCTCTCCTCCGCACCTCCTTAGACCCCACAGCCCTTCTGCTACAAGTCTTCTGGCCGTTTCCCCAGAGCCAGTGCCACCGCAGCAGACCTGCAGACACACTGCTCTTGAGCTGTGATGCGCCATCAGTGCCCCTATTCTGCTCCCAGCCTGCCCCGTCTTTGCCCGTTTATGTGCTAACCTGTTAGCGTGATAGTTTTAGCGCAGGGCCCACTTGTATAGTTTCCCCTCAATAGTTCACACCCATTCGCAAGTGTGCACACTATTATGCAAAAGCATGCACTAGTCATGCGTGCAAGCTATTCACACATGAGCCAATACTACACACTTTTGCAAGAGTGCATGCTTTTGGCACATGTGCAAATAGTGCACAGTATTGCATAATAGTGTGCACTCTTGCAGAGGTGTATGTGCTATTAACAGGAAACAGAAAATGATGACAGCTTTGTCATTTCCTGTTTTGCTGAGATCACAGCTTTCATTTAAAACAAAAGTACATCCCTTATTTAAACTGGATCCTGAACCATACGAGGAGCCAATGTAATTCATAAAAGATCGGGGACGCATGATCCTATCTTCAAATGACCAATGAGAGCTGAGCAGCAGTATCCAGAATCAATTATAATCTAGATAAAAGCCTTTGCGGCAGGCTAACTGGGTCATTCTTCAGGCCTGAGTAACCAGTCTCGAGTCATGTCATTTCAAATAAGGCTTCGGTTGTCACTTGAACTGTCTTGGAAATACAAATTAGAATCTCAGATTGGAATACAGCAATACTCCAAGACCACACAAAGAGCTTTTAATTTGAATCTGTTCAGATCCAGAATGTAAGGATTTTAACTTATTACCAATATTATTTCCCATCCTTAAAGCCTGTTTTAGTGATATTTACTTTTAATTAATCAAACAGGGCTTTTTTTACCGCTTTATCATTTTAGTCAATGCGGTTTACACTGTAACTTAAACTTGGTAATGTGCAGTAAAACAGGGACATTGATAACGTGGATTCTTCTGAGGCAGTGGAAGGTTAAGTGACTTGCCCAAGGCATGCTAGTGGGAATAGAACCCTGGTCTCTTGGTTCCTAAGCCAGTGCTCTAAACACTAGGCTACTCCTCCACTCCATTTGTGCTGCAAAAACCACTGCTGGACCATTTTCAAAACTGCATCAATGCGTCACGCTCCTGCACGGAGAACACTGTGCTAAAGGAAACGACAGCTGAACGTCATGCACAAACATGTACAACCCAACTCCTAACTTATGTAACTGCTAACAAATATAAAAAACATTACAAAGATAAGGCGATTCCCCTCTGTAATTACCAGCATGTAGACATGCTGTCTCCCCTTACCACTTGCATTTTCCAATCTTTTAAAAAAAGAGGTAAACTATGTAATAACTGACCCTGCTATACTCATGGATGCAAACTTTCACTAAGAGAGTATTTTGGAAGCTCTATTTATGCTTTAGACATCTGAAAACTGGCATAGAGACGTCCAAATCCATTTTAGAAGCAGGTGTGAGGATGTCCCCAGCATGAGGATGTCCAAGTCTGAATGATGGTGTGCTGGAAGCATGGCTGGGGTGTTCCCAGGAATCTAGACATAACTGCCTAATCTCAGAAATGTCCGGAGTCACGTCTACGTTTAGACCTGCTCTAGGCATGAATAAGCATCAGGAAAGAGCTCATTTTGACTGAAAAATATCCAGAGGGTGTAAAGAAGATAGCTCTCCATCATCCCCGGTACTCGGCACAATCATAATGATAGCAGCATTGGGATCTGAACCCTGGTCCTGGCCCATTATTCTAATCATTAGGCTATTCCTAGATGGCTGGGTTCTGAAATACTATTCTGGGAATGTCTATGTAGATGCCCCTGCAGACGTCCATACTGGGCACATCCACGTTTGTGAAATAGTATCTGTATCTGGATGTGACTGCTTTTATTCCAGATGTTCTGGCTTAGATGTCCCTGATTGCACTTGGACATTTTTTCTAAAATGCCCCCTCTATGACATCACAATTATTATCCAAATAATGAAATGAATCATCCATTACAGACAAAAGGCAGAGCTAAAAGATGTCTGTAGTACTGAACTAGAAATAGGATAGTTATGTATGGGCAGAATTGTATAGCTGTTCCATTAAGAACCGCCTAGTGAAGTCAGGTGAAGGCACACTTTAGAAATGATGTTCAGGTCAAAATATATCAAAAAAGCCTGGGGGACTTGCAAGTTCGAGCACAATTTTAGAAACATTTATGTACCCAATATGGACATTGTCGGGGATAGCTACATAGATGTCCCCATAATGGTATTCTAAACGGGGGGACATGCTCCAGCCTTCCATTCTGCAAGCAGAAACATTTAGCAGTGCAACAACCACAAAACAGGTAACTCTAATTCCTAGCAAGTGTCCTTACAGTTCTGGACAGTACTAAATTACCATCTCCTCCGGATCCTCCAAATGCATTACAGGCAAAACGAGCACTTTTTGGATGTCTAGTCATGCTCTGGAGCATGGCTAGATCTGGATGGAGGTGGAGACATGCTGGCCAGTACTGAAATTGCATGTACATGTCTATGGTCTCTGGAATGCCCTGAAGCCCCCATCCTAGATGGCCAACAATGTGCCTAGGATGTCTTTGGAGCAATGTTGTAAAATGGCTCTGGGTACATCACTGTGATTTGGACATCTGCATACACTTTTTCAGATGTCTAAAACATGAATAGAGTTTTTAAAATGACCTTCTTAGCTTATGGGGTCATTCTGAGCAACGTACGGGGAAGGTAGAAAGGGACAGGAAAAGGCAGATTGGGGGCGGCCCTGTACGTCCAGGGCCGGCGACTTGAACAGGGAAGTTATTCCACCTCAGAGATGTAGAAGCCCTCCGTGTGTCCGGCCAGAATCGATGCAGCAGGATTGGCGGGCTTTGGACTGGGAAGGAGCAACAGGGGGCAGAGGGCATTTCCTGCAGCCCAACCCTGGCCCTAGGAGGCCAGGTCGGGGGTCAGACTGCAGGGAAAGCAATTTAGAAGCCGGCGGCCAGGGATTGCGTTTTTTTAATGGAGCCATGCTGCCATGGCACCGGACGCCATGGTGCCGCGGCTCCATTTAAAAACCCTGACTGAGTTAGTCGGGCAAGGCCTGTACTTGCAGGCTGGGCTGAATCGCGGTCCTGACCTGCACATACAGGCCTGTTCATGATTCTGATACCGTGGGGCTAGACGTGCCCCATGTGATCAGAATCACGATTCCCTCTGTGCGTCTGGTTCTGGCCGGACACACGGAGGCTTCTACATCTGGGATGGAATTGGGTCTTATCTCTTTAGTCTATTCGAGACATAATCATCCAATTCCATTTTTCAGAAGCTTATAAGAACTTAAGAATAATAGCTTTCCTTTAAATTAGCAGAAAGTGATGTCTTTTTTTTTGTTCTGTTTATTCCTTTATAATTGTCTATCTTTGATCCCCCATTCTTGCATGTCCTATCTGGTCTGCTAAAGTGACCTTCCCTGATTCAAGGGCTGTAGATGTACCTTCTCTGAAGTATACTTTCAGCGCCAGCAAAACCAACCACTGTTATGGTAGTAATCCTTTCCCAGCAGGGCTGGTGCAAAGTAGTGGGTGCCCTGGGCAAACCTTAAGCCTTAGCCCCCCTCCCCCCACCCCCAGATTTTGATAATTAAACTCAACATTCATGATCATTTGAAAACCAGCCTTCCAACAACATTCCTGTAAAAATACATCACTGGACACTTTTAAACATTAAACTTTATTTTGTATGTATGTGTGCCTGCTCTTCCTACAGGTAAAAAAATGTGTTGATAGTTCTTTGAGTTTGTCTGCCTATCAAAATCTATTGCTTTGTTTGAAAACTGCTGCTTTTTGCTGCCCCCTAGAAACTGCTGCTCTGGGTGACCATCTAATTTTGTTCAATGGATGCACCGACCTTGTTTCTCAGGTCTTGCCTCTGTGGTTAGGGATTGAGGGTTCCCCTATGTTTACTGTAGCCTGAAATACAAGGCAGAAGGCATTTTATGGATGTTCTTTTTTCTGCTTAATACCTGGTGGTGAACATTGCGAACCATGCCCCCAAATTATTTGCTTCAATTGACCAAACATCACTGCAGGAAGGTAGAACCCTAACTAGGAACAGACCAGGACTGACCATATCTGGAGCACATAGTACAGCAGATATCTACCAAAGACAAATGAATGCAAATTTACAAACAGTGCCTTATGATAATCATCCTCAATATTTTTTGTGAAAAAATCAAGTCCAGGAGCATGACAGTGAGCTGAAATATGAGTATAGGACTAGATCAGTAGCTTCTAGTCAAAGGTGAGGCTTCTCAGAAGGGTGAAGCCCTCGGTCTGCTTCTCACCAATTAATTCTATCAGTGAGAACAGTGGAGACATGAAGACTGCATTCCTGGGTTAATGAGATAAGTCACACTTTGTGGCATGGTCTGTACTGAATATTTGGGTTAAAAAGAAAAACAAAACAGAACTGATCTTTTCTTCCTCTATATTCTCTATGGGGTATGTTTACTAAAAAATGTAACGCAGGTTAATGAAGTTAACACATGTTAAAACATTGTTTTCTTCTCATTTGACTTTCAGAAAGATGGCCAGGCATGGATACAAAGAATACTGACGCATTGACACATCTTGGATCTAGAGAAGAACAGCTCCAGTCTTCATCCCCTGCACAAATCTCAATAGCTCCACATAATGTTTATTTATATTTCTTACACTAATTTATTTACCTACCATATTTGAATGTAACTTGCATTGAGCTATCCTGAAAAGGTGTGGGTTAAATTCAAATAAAAGAAAATAAAAGATACATTTTAATAAGAACTACAGTGGTTTTTATTCTCATAGAACTGATGTTGCTTCAGGCTGCAAATGTGTGTAGGGGAAGACAACAGCAGTATAACTATGCAATAAGAAAATAAAATATGTCTAATTTTTTAAAAAGTATAGCAGCACTTTAGTATACAGTACAAGACAGCTAACATGGGAAAAAGCCATTTTGCTCTCCGTTTTCATTCATGACAAATTGCATCTTATGACACGCAGCATAAACTCTTTAAAAAGATACTTTACTTTGATGTCGCTATAGCGCATTTTAGGCATGTGCAGGGCCAATATAAACTTTGTTTCAAACAAACTGATGTTTTTTGCTGCAAATGCGCACTGCAGTTTTTTTGTGTGTGCAACTCGATTGTGTGTACGTACGTTCATAAGTATACGTGTGCACAATTTGTGTGTGCGCTTAATATTTAGGTGCCCAAGCAAGCCTGAAATGCGCATGCCTAGTGCATTTCCATATCACAATCCGCACCAAATAAAAGAACATTATTCTAATCTTCAGGATACTAAGCAACTTATCCTCAACGACCCTTTAACCATTGATCAGGAAGGCACGTCCAACTAGAACAGGGAGAGGTGCAGACCCCAACACCCTGGAAACACCACCAAACTTCAAAGCAGTAAAACAATCCACTTGCAGAAGAGCCTTCTCTCTGTACGTCCTCAACTATGGAATGACCTACCAGAATCAATACGAGCAATCAAAGATCTTCCCGACTTTAGGAAAGCAATAAAGACTCATCTCTTTCTTGAATACTACAGTCCCTTCTAGAAGATAACACCTCATTGCCATGTTACAACTACAAAACAGATAACTGCTGACTGTTCCAATATACCATCAAGCCACAATTACAATTATGTATATAGTTAACAAATGTTTAATGTAGTATTAACCCTTATAATCATCCAAGTTTTAATTCCCTGTTCTATGTAAAAGCTTGTTGCTGTATTTTGTTCCATGTAAATCGTTTTGAATTTATAAGGAGAGTGGGAGTAAGAGGAGCTTTATAGTTCCCCTTGCAGAATTTGGAGGGAATTCAGTATGACCTCATACCCCCTTTTAGGTAAGACCCTTTTCGCAAATATACCATCTTTTGATACTGAGTTGGAAATAAGAGGCGCTACCTACCTTTTAGCAGTACTTTGAACCACACCTTCATAAGATTTGTGAGCAGAGTCCATTTAAGATCTGGAATCCTATCAGAGAAGGGTGAAATCTTGGGGCATTTTCTCCAAATGGGTTAATTTTGTAGATACCATGACAGTCATGAACCTCACTTCTAAGCTAGGGCATGTGGCATATGATCGGTGTATGTAGTATCTTAATCTCCTGTGTGTTGAGGCTGATGGCCAGAAAGGGCAGTTTGATGCCTTTAGGGAAGTCTACCCTGTAGCCCAGACAAGTAAGGGAAGAGGAGCATAACACTTGTTCCACCTGATCAGACAAATTAACTGTAAACAGTATGGCTGCTTTGACTCTTTGCAAGTTGCCAACTCTACATGAAATGCAAGTCCTTGGAAATAAAGAAGCTTTGTGGAGGATACTATTTATGTAGACAAATTAAGAGAACAGTTTCCCCATCCCTTCCTCTGAAGGTTGAATTCAACATCTTTTTGACTTGCTGGAATAAAAGAGACCATGTGCCTGCTTTCAGACATAACCTGATTACCAGCTGTGCAAAAATGAACTGGATTTCCAAAAATACTCAGATAGGGTCCTAATTTTTCAGATTGCACACCTCATGATACAAAAATGTGCTCATCTCTAGCAGAGCAAAAAGCTTATATTGCCTTTAAAATGCGTGAATCTCTTCAGTTCCTCTTAGATGGCTTCCACCATCTTTAGCCCATTGCATGTTTGATAGTCCCAGGGATCCCTAAAGATATATTACATCTTGTCTTCACTAGTCCCCTATGCATCTCTTTTTCTCTCTCCCTTGGTATTATCTCTGATCAGTCTCTCTTCTCTTTTCTCATCTAATGTTCTCCTTCATCTCTGTTTCTCCCTTTCTCTTCATCTCTTGTTCTTTTTTTCTCTTTTATTTATCTATTTATAAAATGTTCTGACCATCATACTGGTTTACAAAATAAAACATACTACAAATAAAAGGAAAGAAATGAAACGATAGTAAAGTATTTAAAGTAATCTTTATAAATTACATACCCAGCATTAACAGCCCCTCTTTCCTGTTAGTCATGCCCAGCTGTGAATCTGTCTTCCTACCTCGTCTACCCATGCATTGCTTCCATTTCTCCTTCTCCTTCTCCTCCTCTCCATTTCATCATTTACTCTCATTTGTGCATTTCATTCAGCTCCCTTTACTCTTGCTTCCTCTGTCTATCGTCTTCCTCCATTTATTTCACTTTCTGTCTTGCTAGACTTCACATATAGTTTTCTTTATCCTATGAAATGATACAAAACTTTCCCATCAAGCTGTCAGGTGCTGCCCAAATGGTACATCTGCATCATATCATCTGTTGGTCTGTAGCCAGCAGGGCGGAGGCCCCTGGCACTGTCAGCAGACTTCAGCTTAAAGTGACTGTCTTATCTGCAAGACTCTCTCAAATGCCATCAAAGTCATGTTATTAATATTACTTTTATCACTGACCCCTGGCAGCTTGAACAAGCAGGAAAGAATTTCTAGTCATAAACAGCGAAGAAGGAGCCTCCTGCGGTGGGCAGCTTGTCTGGTCAGAGAGGGGTTTATCTATGAGAGTGGAGCACAAACAGATAGGTGAAGAGACTGAAAAGTTGATAGTCAAAGAAGCTTGTCTTTTTTTCTCTCTCTCTAATATCAACAAAATTTGTCCCTTTCTTCCTGGACACACTAAGGGGTATGTTTACTAAACCGTCTTAATGTTACCGGCGCTAGTTGCAGCGTTAATGTGAAGAATGCCATATAAGGTAGTTGGCAGTCCGGAGGTAAGTTTGCAAGGAAATGGTATTGTGCGTTAGCGCAGTGTTAGACGCTATAAAGATGTAGCCCACTGGTTACTGCAATGACTATAGAGACAGAGGTCATGGGTTTGATCCCACAGTGGTGTTATGTAAGAAGGCTGTCTAAGGCATTTCCTTTTTTAATTTAAATCAGTGCTGCCAGCAAAAACACCCTCACAGTGCCGTAACCTAAGGTGCCGCATAAGGCGCTCTATAAGGCACTCCATAGGGCACATTATAAAGTGCCCTGTCTGCCAAGGCACCTTATAATGTACCCTATAGGGCGCTTTATAGGGCATCTTATAGGGCGCCTTATGAGGCACCTTAGGCTATGGCACTGTGAGAGTGTTTCTGCTGGCAGCATTGATGTAAATTAAAAGGAAAAGTCTCAGACAGCCTTATTAAATAACACCACTGTGGGATCAAACCCATGACCGCTGCCTTCACAGTCATTGAAGTAACCAGTGGGCGACATCTCTATAGCATCTAACACACCGCTGGCTGGCTAAGGAAAGACTGCAGGTCACACACCAAACTGTCTGCTGTGGTTACCAGGATAGGGTAAACCCACCCGTACCCATGATGCACTGCACATGCAGATCAGCAGCCTACATCTGATCACAAGATGGAGTATGCGCCTCTATAGCACTCCAGCCTGGTAGGGGGAACTGACCGTGTGTGTTACTGGCACAGAGTAGCTAAAGACCATGACATTGTGCAGTTCCTGTGCTCACCCTGAGGGTGAGGTAGGGCGCCCAGCACCAGATCCGCAGCACCTGACTTGGTTGAGATAGGCTGTGCTGCAGGTCCCCATCGGTACCAGTGTGTGATAGGTAGTTCTTGCAAACACACCTAGAATACACCTGTGTCCATCTGTATTTCCCAGTCACGTCTAGCCCTTGTGGACTATGATGCACCCAGAATAGTGCATATCCTGTGTGGTTGCCATGGTCACATGTTATAAGAGAAGGGTGGTGTTTGGACCCAAAAGCAGATTATCTAGCACCACCCCACCCCACCCCCCCCTCCCCCCCTCTGTGGGTCAAGGTGGAGGACAGGATCTCCCACCAACAGATCCACATTCTACATCTCTGCAATGGTGGCAGTAGAGGAGACCATCAACCCCAGTCCTGCTGGCGAATAAGCACCCTACAGGGCAGTCAATGCAGATCTGTATGCATCACATAGAGCACTGGCAGTAGGTCTGGAAAAAGCTCAGCTGCCCCCGACCACTATCTGACATTCACCAGCAGAGGGCACAGTCAGTCTCCACCCTGCAAGGTGTTCCAGCCATACACATGCTAACTGCAGACAGCCTGCTAGCTAGTATATAGTGCATGTTCCTGGAGGAACTGTGTGCACCCAAAAATGGGATATGAGCACACACACCAAGCAGATATGTCAGTGATTGGGCCCCAGAAAAAAGAACTCATAGATATCACTTGAGAGAAATACTGTATAGCACTATGGGGGAACCTAGCCATGCCATGGTCACTGCTCAGTCAGGGTGAGAGTGACCCCCCCCCCAGCATGACATGCTGTGGCCACCCTGTCCATGCAGGTGGTGGTCGGGCACTACAATGTCCCAGCCATTGCCCTGTGCAGATGCATCCTGCCCAGGCCGCCCTGTCCGGGCCATACCCACAGTACCTTGCTCCTCATTATGCACAATGGCAGGCTAACACTGGAAACAGTACAAGCATTATGGGCTCAATAAGGTGTAGGCAGCCACAAAACACTGGATAGACATACACTCCCACACCTATGTCAGCATTGTGCGAAGATAAAGGTGGTTGGCAGCCCTGGCCGCCACACCAGTCCTGGGCATAGTGCAGGCATTGCTATGGTACTCAATACTGTTAGGGTCACTCCCCAGCATGGTAAACACTGTCAGAAACAAAAACTGAAACACACTCCTCAGATATCAGAAAGGTTGCTATGATGAATCTCTGTCAACAAATTGTGTTTAACTTAGGATTTGTTATCTGACATTAATCATAGCAACCTTTTGATATATGTGGAACATGTTTCCAAGTTTAAGACGGCATTGCTAAGGTATGCAGGTGCTAGTATTGGAAGATGCTGCTCCGTGCAGGGCCCAACAGCTTGACTCTCCATGAGCCATTGGATAGTGGAGCCTGTGGGTGTGGGTGTTTGTGCCCCTGTTGGCCGCTGCTCTAGGGCAGAGGTTCCCAACTCCGGTCCTTGTGGGCCAAACATGGTTGAGGTTTTCATGCTGTCACTAATGAATATGCATGGTTACATTTGCATACAATGGGGGCAGTGCATACAAATGCATCACAGGCATATTTATTAGGGACAGCATGAAACCTGAATGGTGTTTGGCCCTCCAGGACTGCAGTAGGGAAACTCTGCTCTAGGGATTGCACATGTTTATGGTGTATGTGCTCTGTAGGGTAAAATATAGGCGTTTATGGCGTGTTTATTTTATCTGCAATAAAGGTTCCGTCTTTATTACCACAGTTTAGTACTGGGTAAAATATAGGGACATAGTCTGCAGGAGCCACAGCTGGGACTTGAACCTGTAACCTTCCGCCCCTGAATATACTGGCTGTGTATACTGCACCAAACTGTTGTCACAGAGGCAGATCATTCCCTGGGGATACCATGACTGTTGGTCAGACAGACCTTGTCTGTTGCAGTGCACGACACCCACCTAAACAGGGCCTGGCCTTGGTCTGCTGTGGGCAGATGCCACTGCCCCCTCCACCACCAGCACCCCTCCGCCACCATGCTGACATGCCCTTGTGCTGGTGCTGCTGGTGGTGCACAGTTCCAGGCCATCCAGTGTGCTGGTAGGCGGCTGCCTATGGTGCATGATATGGGGTAGGGGTGCCTGCATAGACATCCACGCATCCCCCCGGCACCACCTGCCAATGTTATGTGCCCTTTGGTGAACTTTCTGGGTACTGTCCCCTGGGACACTGTGGGACACACGCTCGTGGACATGTTTGCCCTTGGTCAGTTGCTGTCTTGCTGGTTTTCCGTTTCTACATTCCTATGTGTCACCTAGGCATCTGCCTAGTCCACCCTGTGCCCCAGCTTCCCCATTGTATGTCCTGCCTGCAGCCCCCTGTACCCCATTTGCAGCCTCACCGTAGTGCCCTTTCGTACGTGGGCACTATGCTGTTGCTGCACATGTGTCACTACTATCACTTTTCTTGGTCTCCCTGCCTTTGCTGTACATTGCTGACTGAAATTGCTTCTCTCTCCTGCAAAAGTGCCTCTAACGCGAGGTTTTCACTGGCGTTAATTTTCAGATCCTGATTTCACAGCGTTAGTGTGCCTGGAGCCTCTCCCTGCCCACTCTCCACCCATTGACCCCTTCTCTCCGCCCTCTGGAATGGCTTACTCCACCCTGTGTGCACCTTAATGGCGCCGGAGATGTTATCATGCCATAAGTGACGTTATCGCATGGTTTATCGCGCAATAACGTCGCCGCTGCGTTGGTAGCGTTCTTTAGTAAACATACGCCTAAGAGCCTTATTCACTCTCTTGTCACCTCCTGTTTAGATTATTGCAACTTGCTCCTCGCTGGCCTCCCCCTGAATCATCTCGCTCCCCTTCAGTCCACTCAAAATTCAGCTGCACAACTAATCTTCTGCCAATGTCACTATGCTTACATAACACCTCTTCTCAAGTTACTTCACTGGTCCCCTATCAATTTCCACATCCAATTCAAACGTCTCCTACTGAACTACAATTGCATTCGTTTTACATCTCCTCATACACCTCTCCCAAAAATGCTACTCATCAGGCAGATGCATTCTATCTATGCCCTTCTCTTCTACTGCCAATTCCAGACTTTGTTAATTCCACCTTGCTGCACCGTATGCCTGGAACGGACTATCTGAGTCGGCAGGTCTCTGGTCCTATCAATGTAGGCTAAAAACCTACCTCTTTAAAGCTGTATTGGATCCTGATCCTTTTTATTCTCCTGTTTACCACCCATCTGTGTTGTAACCATTTCCCCTAGTTTCTACTCTATTCCCTTGTTTGCTGTATTTGTCTGTCTTGCATAGATTGTGAGCTCTATTGAGCAGGGACTACGTTTTACATATACTGTACATGTACAGCGTTGTGTATGCCATGCAGGCTATATAAATGATACGTGGTAGAGGTAGCAGTTGAGAAAATTAAAAGAGATAGAAACAGAGTCTGAGATAGAACTCCGGTTTATTATATCTATATCTATTAGGGATATGCATTTGTTGCACAACTAATGGTAAAATGTGATGAACTACGGTATGACAGATTAGAACATAAGAATATAAGATATGCCATACTGGGTCAGACAAAGGTCCATCAAGCCCAGTATCCTGTTCCAACAGTGGCCAATCTAGGTCATACGTACCTAGCACTTTCCCCAAAAGACACGGGTTCCACAATGCTTGTATTGGGTCAAGCATTGATATCCTGGGTCCCTTTTTTAATAATGGTTTATGGACCTTTCCTCCAGGAACTTGTCCAAACCTTTTTTAAACCCAGCTACACTAAGGGGTATGTTTACTAAACTGCGTTAGTGCGATTCGCGTTAGCAGCCGTGGTAGAGACAGAAACCCCAAATAAGGACATGGGCTATACATCGTTTCCAAGAACGCGCCGAGAACGCGCATTACAAGGCGCCAAAAATGAAGGAGCGCTACAGGGCACGTTACCGCGTGTTAATCTTAAGAAGGCACGCAGGCATACAAGCACAGTAACAAAGCTGTAGCACAATGGTTACAACACTGACTGATGATACAGGGGTCATGGGTTTGATTCCCCAGTGGGCCTAATGTATAAGGCTGGCTGAGGCAGCATCCTTTACATTTAAGTAGTGATTGTTGAGGCATGTGACGTGTATTTTAATTAGTGCTGCCAGCAAACACACCCTCACGGTGGCATAACCTAAGGTGCCGCATAAGGCACCCCATAACTTACTCCATAGGGCACATTATAAAGTGTACTGTCCGCCAAGGCACCCTATAATGTCCCCTATAGGACACCTTATAAGGCTGTGAACAAAGCCCTGGCTGGCTGCAGAAGAACTGCACGGCACCACACAAACTGTCTGCTGTGGTTACCAGGATAGGGGTAACCCACCCGTACCCATGATGCACTGCACATGCAGATCATCAGACGAGAGATGGGCACAAGATTGGGTATGCACCCCCACAGCACCTCGGCCTTGTAGGGGGAACAGACCGTGTGTGGCACTGCCACAGAGTAGCCACAGACAGTCACATTGTGCGGGTGCTGTGCCCACCCTGAGGTTGAGGTGGGGCGCCCAGCACCAGGTTCACAGCACCTGTCATGGCTGAAATACACCATGCTGCAAGTCCCCATCAGTGTGCAATAGGTAGTTCAGTTAGACACACCTAGGATACATCTGTGTCCTGCTATATGTCTCGGTCATGTCTAGTCCCTATGGACGATGCTGCACCCAGAATAGTGCATATGCCATCATTACCTGCTGTAGGTGAAGGAGAGGGGGGGAGTATGGACCCATAGGCAGATTATGTACCACCACACAACCCACCCTCTGGGGCTCAGGGTGGGAAACAGGATCACCCACCAATAGATCCACAGTCTACCTCCCTGCAATGGCAGCAGTAGAGGGGACCAGCAACCCCAGTCCTGCTGGGGAACAGACAGAGCGGTACACTTCCATAATGCAATAGCAGACAGACGGCAGGCCTGGAAATGCTCAGCTGCCCCCACCATTATCTGACATTCTCCAGCAGCAAGCCTCCAACCGCTGCACCCTGGAAGGTGTTCCAGCAAGACACATACTAGCTGCAGACAGTCCGCCAGCTAGTCCATAGTGCATGTACCCAGAATGGGGATGTCAGCATACACACCAAGCAGATAAGTCAGTGATTGGGCCCCAAAAGGAAACCCATAAATATCACATGAGAGAAATGCTGTGTAGAACTATGGGGGAACCCAGCCATGCCATTGTCACTGCTCAGGCAGGGTGAGAGTGACCTCCCAGCAGGACATGCTATGGCCACTCTGTCCGTGCAGGTGGTGGCCGGGCACTACAATGTCCCAGCCATTGCCCTATGCCGTGTGCAGATGCATCCAGGCCAGGCCACCCTATCCAGGCTATTCCCACGGTACCTTGCTCCTCATTATGCACATTGGCAGGCCAATACTGGCAACAGTGCTAGCAGTGTGGGCTGTGGAGGGTGTTGGCAGCCACCACACTGGATAGACAGACACGCACTCCCCACACCTATGCCAGCATTGTGCAACTATAGAGGTGTTGGGCAGCCCAGGCCACCACACCAGTCCTGGGCACAGTGCAGGCATGGCTATGGTACGCAATACTGTAGGAGTCACTCCCCAGGTTGGTAAACACTGTCAGACACAAGACCTGTAGCACACTCCACAGACATCAGAAAGGTTGCTATGATGCAGCTCACTCAGAAAAGTGTACTTAACCTAGGAATTGCTATCTGCCAGTACTCATAACAACCTCTTTAAAGATGTGTACCATATTCCCAGGTTTAGGGTGGCATTACTAAGATATGCAAGTGCTTGTATTGGGAGATGCACGCAGAGCCCAATGTCCTGCCTCTCCAGGAGGCTTTGGATAATGGGGCCTGTGGGTGCGGGTGTGTCTGCCCCTGTTGGCTGCTGCTTTACGGCAGAGGTTCCCAACTCCAGTCCTGCGGTGCCAAACACTGTTCGGGTTTTCATGCTGTCCCTCATGAATGTGCATGAGATACATCTGCATACCATGGCGTTGGCGCATAGAAATGCAGCACAGGCATCTTTATCAGAGGCAGCATGGAACCGGAATGGTGTTTGGCCCTCCAGGACTGCATTTGGGAGGCTCTGCTCTAGGTAATGTGCATGTTTATGGTGTCTGTGCTCTGTAGGGTAAAATGTAGGTGTCTTGGGCATGTTTACATCATCTGCAATAAAGGTGCTGTCTGTATTAGCACGTTGTAGTAGTGGGTAAAATATGGGGACTGGGTTGGCGGGAACCACAGCTGGGACTTGAACCTGTGACCCTCTGCTTCTGAATATACTGGTTTTGTGCACTGCACCACCTTGTTGTCACAGAGTCAGTGCCTTCCTTGGTGATACCATGACTGTTCATCAGACAGGGCCCATCTGTTGCAGTACACGGCACCCACCTACACAGGGCTAGGCCACGGTCTGCTCTGGGCAGCTGCCACTGCCCCCTCCACCACCAGTATTCCTCAGCCACCATGCTGACATGCCCTTCTGCTGGTGGTGATGTTGGTGCGCAGTCTCAGGCCATCCAGTGTGCAGGTAGGCGGCTGCCTATGGTGCGGTTTCTGGGGTAGGGGTGCCTGCATAGGTGTCCATGCTTCCCCCCAGCACTGCCTGCCAATGTTCCGTGCCCTTGGGGGTAGCTGCTGGGTACTATCCCCTGTGACACTGTGGGAAACAGTCGTGCCCATGTTTGGCCTTCAGCAGTTGCTGTCTGGCTGCTCTGCTGCTTCAGCATTCGTATGGGCCACCTAGGCATCGCCCTAGTCCGCACTGTGGCCCAGCTGCACCACAGCATGTGCCGCCCGCGGCCCTCTGTATCCCCTTCTCCGGCATCTGTCCAGTTGCCGTTCCGACATGCCCGCCCTGATGTTGCGGGACATGTGCACGACATAGGAACCCTGTCCGATGGTGGGGAAAACCATGAGCAGCGCTATTTCACTGTGGGCTCATTCACCTTGTATGGGGACGGATTATAGACCCCTCCACGATTTATATCTCTTCTATGGAGCTTACTCGGGGGGGGGGGGGAGGGGTTGATGTTTCTCATTGATACCACTATTGGCCAGCTTGGTTATGTTTTTTTTCCAGTTTGTTGGGGTCATTTTCAGTGTTTCTGTGCCCTTTTGTTCTGTGCACATGTATCACACTTATCACTTTTTTTGGGTTTCCATGCCTGGGCTGTACATTGCTGACACTGAAATGGTTTCTCTCCCCTGTAATGTGCATTTAACGGCAGGTTTTCATTTGCGTTGGAATTGAGCTCTTCAGATCAGCGCGTTAATGTGGAAGGAGCCTCTCCCCGCCCACTCTCCGCCCATTGACCCCTTCTCTCCGCCCTCTCTCCACCTTCTGCGGTGTTTTACCGCGCCACGGGAGTTTACGATTGTTAACCACGGTTAACGCGCGTTATGTAATGTTAACGATTGTAAGCGCAGCATAACGCGCGTTATGCTGCGCTTACGATCGTTAATGTTACATAACGTGCGTTATTCACGATTACCGCAGTTTAGTAAACATACCCCTAAGAGCCTTTACTACATCCTCCGGTAACAAATTCCAGAGTTTGATTACACGTTGAATGAAAAATATTTTCTTTTATTAGTCTTAAATAGATTACCCTGTAGCTTCATTGCATGTCCCCTAGTCTTTCTATATTCTGATAACGTAAACAATTGATCTACATTTACCCGTTCATTAATTTATAGACTTCTATCATATCTCCCCTCAGCTGTCTATTTTCCAGGTTAAAGAGCCCTAACATTTTTAGCCTTTCTTCATCGGGGTACCCTTCCATCCCCTTTACCATTTTGGTGGCTCTTCTCTGTACCTTTTCTAACGCTATATCCTTTTTAAGATATGGCAACCAGAATTGCACATAATATTCAAGGTGCGGTCTCACCATGGAAGGATATAGAGGCATTATAATATCCTTTGTTTTATTTTCCATTCCCTTCCTTATGTTACCTAGCATTCTATTTGCGCTCTTGGCCATCGCTGCACACTGGGCTGAGGGTTTTAACATGTTATCTACAATGATGCCTAAATCTTTTTCCTGGGTGGTGGTTCCTAATGTGGAACCTTGCATTTTATAACCATAGTTTGGGTTGTTCTTTCCTAGGTGCATAACTTTGCACTTGTCCACATTAAATTTCATCTGCCATTTTGATGCTCAGTCTTCCAATTTATCAAGATCCTCTTGCAATTTTCCACAATCCTCTTGGGTTTTAACAACTTTAAATAGTTTTGTGTCATCTGCAAATTTGATAACCTCACTCGTTATTCCCCTTTCCAGGTCCTTTATCAATATGTCAAAAAGCAGAGGACCCAGCACAGATCCCTGGGATACACCACTATTCATTTTTCTCCATTGGGAAAATTGGCCATTTAGCCCTACCCTCTGCATTCTATATTTTAACCAGTTCCCAATCCACAATAGTACACTGCCTCCTATCCCACGACTCTTTAGTTTTGCCAAAAGTCTCTGATGAGGGACCTTGTCAAAGGCTTTCTGAAAGTCCAAATACACTATATCAATCGACTACCTTTGTCTACCTGTTTATTCACACCTTCAAAAAAACATAACAGATTAGTAAGACAAGCTCTTCCTTGTCTAAAGCCATGTTGGCTGATTCCCATTAAGCCATGACTATCTACATGTTCAACTATTTTGTTCTTTATGATGGTTTCTACCATTTTTCCTGGTACTGACGTCAGGCTCACCGGTCTGTAGTTTCCCGATCACCCCTGGAACCTTTTTTAAAAATTGGTGTTATGTTCACCATCCTCCAATCTTCAGGTATTACAGATGATTTTAATGATAGTTCACAGATTACTAATAGCAGGTCTGCAATCTCATATTTCAGTTCTTTAATACCCTTGGATGTATATCATCCGGTCCAGATGATTTGCTACTCTTCAGTTTATCAAATAGTTGTAATACATCTTCCCGATGTATCAATATTTCTTTCAATTCTTCCGCACCTTTAAATAGCACTTCAGTCATGGATAACATCCCTACATCTTCCTCAGTAAAGATCGAAGCAAAGAATTTGTTCAGTCTGCTATCGCCTTGTTGCCTCTTAGTGCTACGAATGTACTTGAAAAAGTCTTTATTACGTGTTTTTGCTTCCGCAACAAGCTTCTTCTCAAATTCTCCCTTTGCCTGACTTATCAATGCCTTGCATTTAACTTGCCAGTGCTTGTGCTGTTTCCAGGTTTCGTCGTTTGGCTCTTTTTTCCATTTCCTGAAAGATGCTTTTTGGCAACAACAGCCTCTCTGACCTCACCTTTAAACCATGCTGGCAGTTTTTTGGACTTCCTTCCACTTTTCTTAAAGCGTGGAATACAGCTGTTCTGGGCTTCCAAGATAGTATTTTTCAACAACACTCAAGCTTGATGTAAGTCTTTAACCTTTGCAACTACTCCTTTTAGTTTTTTCTTAACTATTTTTCTCATTTTATCATAGCCTCCCTTTTGAAAGTTAAAAGGAAGTACTGTGGCTTTCCTTACTATCCCTCCTTTACTAATTAAATCAAACGCGATCATGCTATGATCACTATTGCCAAGTGGCCCCAACACCCTTATCTCTTGTACCAGATCTGGTGGTCCACTAAGGACTAGGTCCAATATGGTTTCCCCTCTGGTCGGTTCATGAACCAGTTGCTCCAAGAAGCAGTCATTTATTTCATCTAGGAACTTTATCTCCCTAGCATGTCCTGCTGTGACACTGACCCAGTCGATGCCGGGGTAATTGAAATCACCCATTATTATTACTGTGCTTTAACTTTTGTTAGCTTCCTTGATTTCTTTGAGCATTTCATTATCAATTTGTTCATTCTGGCCAGGTGCTCGATAGTACACCCCCACTGCCATCGCCTTCCCCCTTTTACATGGAATTTCAATCCATATAGATTCTACAGCAAATTTTGTTTCCTGCAAAACTTTAATCCTTTCTGACTCAATGCCCTCTCAATGCCCTTTCCTTTCTGGCCACGGCCAAAGTTTTTATGTATTCTGTTTTTATGTTTTGTATAATTTATCTATTTTATGTATTTTATGAATTTTTATGTATTTTACTACCTGTACACCGCTTTGATTACCCCAGAAAGGCGGTTATATCAAATGAATAAACCTAAACCTAAACCTAAACATAGAGCGCAACCCCTCCACCAATTTGATCAGCTCTATCATTACGATATAGTTTGTACCCAGGTATCACAGTGTCCCACTGGTTGTCCTCCTTCCACCATGTCTCTGATATTCCAATCATAAATAAATAAATAAATAAATAAATATCTAACCTCTCATTTAGTCTTCACATTCACTACCCTCCATCTCCACTGTATTTGTGAATTGTCATTTTTCTGCCGCACGTATTGTAACTAGGTATAGACAAAAATACTATATTTAAAACAGTGAGGAGCCCCATATGGAAATAAATGTTACCTAGCTGCATCAGAAGGGCTCTGTGCAGCTGATGGCCTGATACTGTTTTTTCTCCTATGGAGGGGAGATTTAGAAAAAATGTGATACATCTATTTCTCTTTTTGCCAGTGCAAATGTGTTGTTGTTGTTAAGTGCTGTCGAGTCAGTGTTGACTCATTGCGAACCTCTGGATACTTAAACTGTGTTTGGTCTTCAGTTATTGTTGATAGAGTGGTACCCATAGCTGCTTTTTATTGTATCGATCCATCTCATTGCTGGCCTTCCTCTTTTGCGCTGACCTTCTACCTTGCCAAACATGATGTCTTTCTCTAATGATCTTTTTCTTCACATGATGTGTCCAAAATATGAAAGTTGAAGTCTTATCATCTGAGCAGCAAAGGAAAACTTTGGTTTGATCTCCTCTAGTTTGTTCTGGTTTGTTCCTCAGGCAGTCCATAGTATACACAGGATATTTTAGATCCTTGCAGCTGATCCTGAGGCTCTGTTGGCCTTCTCTGGAAGTTTTAGAGAATTGCAGCTGATCTTGATGCTGTGCTGGTCCTCTTGGTCTATTTTAGGGCCTTAGAGCTGATCAAGACACTCTTTTTCTCCTCTTTGGGTATTTTAGTGCCTTGCAGTTGATCTTGCTGCTGTGTTGACTCGCTTTAGCTTTTTGTGAGCCTTCCAGCCTGTCATGCTGCCATCTTAGCACTCCAGGTATTTTATAGCCTTTCATCCTGTCATGCTGCTGTGTTGACTCTCTTCGGATATTGTAGGGACTTCTAGTCTGTCTTCCTGCTATGTTGGCTCTCTTCAGTTGATCTTAATGCCATGTTGGTTCTCTTCCTGTGTTCCTTTGCCTTCCAGGCAATCTTATTGCTGCTTTAACCAACTCATGTTGCCTTGGTGTCATCCAAGCAGTGTTGCTGCCGCTTTATCCTTCTGCCAATGTCTTAGAATCATTTCAGATGCCTGACAGCAAGTTTCAAGCACATTTCATTGCAAATGGATGGCAAGCCTCACTATTCCATTGTGAAATAACTTTCCCCATAGACTTGAATGGGAACAAACGGAATGAATGCACAAATGATTCCTTTTCTGAACACTAACCTAGCGGATGTTTTCAGGCCAATACAAACTAGCATGAACATACCTAATAGCTGTATCTATTGTTGACATTCAGCCTTTGGGAGTCATCTGGATAAATGTTTGTTTTAAAATTTCCCAGACTTACATAACTTTTGATCAGACATCTTGATATCTTGCCAAAAGTTGGATAAATTGGATAAGTGGTTTAACTTTCATTTTAGCTGGTTGTTAGCAGTGTTCAGCTACTACCCATTTAGCCACAGATACAACAAGCCTAAACTATTCAGATAGCCAGCCATTTGCAGTATATCTGTTATGTGTTCAGGAGCCTCAATAATATTCCAATTGCACTCATTTGACAAGAAACCACTAACAAAGAAAAAAATAATACCAAAGCAAACAAAGATAGCATCATTAAATAGCAATATCTTCCAAAATAAATCAGCACTTAAGATAAACTAGTAGAATATGTAAATTAAAAGTTTGCACTGTGTCACAGAGCAGATTCATCAGAGCCTAGGAAGATAGAGAAGTAGCAGATCAGGATGACACTGACTTGTAGAAAGCACATGTCAGGAAGTTGCTATGAGCAACGAAAACAAATGAGGTCACGAGCCAGAGAGACACACCCAGCCAGCAAGGAAGCTAGGAGGTTATCACCTGATGCAAGTCAGCTGGGGGGAGGTGCTGCTCGGAGATACCTAGATAAGCACAGCTCACAAACAGTTAGGCAGAGCAGAAAGAGCAGAGAGGGCTGCAAGAGCTGGAGAGAGAGCTGTGGAGAAAGCGTGTCTGACAATCACTACGGAAGCCTGAATGGAAGTTTGAATGATTACCATGAGTGCTTGAGTGAGAAGCCAAGACAGCTGGACTCAGAGAGTGAAAGTGAGGATAACGGCAATTGTGGAAAGAGCTACAGAGGAGGTAGCAAAGCCAGGAGAGGAAGCCTCAGTTACCAGAGGAGCCCAGAGAGTGTTGGAAACAGCCCAGGTTGGAACGGAGCTGGGAGGAGAAAGGTAAAAGCTGAAGAGTTTTATTTTCATCCTGAAAGGGGAAGCACAGGGCTTGGCTATAGGAAGCAGTTCCCTGAAACACAAAAGCCTTATGAAGCCAGCTTAAGGGAAACAGAGAAGTTTCACTACCCTTATAACAGGCATGAAAAGGTTAAATGCTTTTTACCTGAAGAAGCTAATATCTCTGGAAGGAATGTAAGGAGCAGAGTCTCAGAAAAACTGCTGTTTCAAACTCCAGCCATACACAGGATCCTGAGCCAGGCAGAGGCAAGTGGTAAGCCAACTTCCTCTAATAGAAGTGCAGGAGAATATTATAGTTTACCTAATAACCACCAGCAGGGGAAAGGCTCTTACCCAAAGAAGTTCAGTGAATGTGGTAATAGCAGTCAGTCTACTCTCACAGAGAGAGAAAGAGAAGTACGTCAGAATAGAGAGAGACTGTTTGAAGAGGTCCCACATGCTGAGAGGAAAGAGATATTAAGTGCTTGTGAGGAAGCAATGCAATGTGAGCCGTCTGAAGCTGAGACAAGCACGGAGTATATGGAATGTACAATTTCTATAGCAGACAGCATATCCTCTTTAAGGTAAAAAAAGGGAATTAAGAGCTGTTGAAGCCTGACATTGTAAAGGAAGGCTTGTATCTGCTTGTGAAAGACTGTTTTGAGATACATTTGTTTTACTGCTGAGAAGAAGCTATTTTTGTTACATTTTTCCTTTTGTTATATGCCCAGGAAGGGTTATGTTTTCCTTTTGTTTGTACCACGATAAGAAGTCCTTTTGGAAGGGGAAATAAAGCCCTCATTAACCTTACCATCGCTCCACGACTGATTTTTAACTGGCAGCACAACTACAACTACCAGAAGGCCAGTTACACTGAAGCCCCAGTGCAGTGCCCTGCCCAACCAACAGGTACACAGCACGGAGGGGTGACAACTGCTGGCTGACAACAGAAGCCAAGACAACCTTTTTCCTAAACCAGCAAGAATAGTTAGTTTGGTAATTACAACCCAATGGATTTTGAGAATGTTGCACAAGTACTATAAAGTCTGTTTAGATTCAGATACAAGCCCAGTCCTAACCAAATCCCTGCTGCCTTTTCCTGTTAGGAAAAATATCCAGCTTTCTTTAGTTTATTTATGGTTAGATTTCACTGTTTGGATAACAATTCAATTTTGCCTCTAGCAGTTGCAAGGCTAACCTTTTACCAAGGGAACCTTGAAGTTGCAGGGTTGTCAGATTATACAGAATCTTTGCCTTTTGAACTCTGACCCAGAGCTAGGACAGAATAAATCCTTGCTGTTTTTCTTAAGTCTGAGTCCAAGGCATAGAACTCTGGAGGAAAGCTGAAACCTAAATCCCAAAGCTAGGAATATCCTCTTGATGCTTCTTAGCCAGACTGACTCAATAAAAAAAAACAACTCATGAGGTTTCAACCAGTCACAGAGGGCTGCAGTCTGATGTAAGAGCCCAACCTTCTGTTACAGACTAAAAGGTCAGTCCAGCACTTCCTTGCATGGGCCTGGAGATTGTAGAAGGACTACTGTAGTTCTTCTTCACAAAAGTGATAACAGAGGAGGCTGCAAAGTAGAGGCTGGTGGTAGGATAATAAGGCCCTTATCTTAGAAACTCCTCTATGTGTAAAGATTAGCTGCACATGCAAATAGCAATTTTAGAAACTCTGGGCCATAGTAAGAAGCATGAGTATACCAGAGCACCTGAGTGTTCTCATGCACAACCTTTACGTTGATCAAGAAGCAATTGAACAAGGACAAACAGAATGGTTTAAAATCAGCAAAGGTGTATGACAAGGCTGCATACTTTTACCCTACTTGTTTAATTTATATGCAGAGAAAATCATTTATTTAATGAATTAATTTATTTAATGCAATTTGATATACTGCCATTAAAATTGTATATCATGGCGGTTTACAAATGAAGGAGAAAGCCCGAAGGCAACGGTACAATAAAACATAAAATAACAATAACAGGGGTATGTTTACTAAAGAGTGTTACGGGTGCCTTGATTATCGAGTGCAAATGTCAGCGCAAAGGATGTTATCATGCAATAAAGGCCAGGGAAATGATTAGGTGTTCTGGTGGTAAGGGTGTTTGACTCTACATATCGGGCGTTAAGAGGATACCTAATGGTAAGGTGCCAAGCGTGCACCTTAATGCCCAAAAATGGTGGTCATCTTAACACACAATAAGCGAGCCCCAGATGATGGATGGAAGAAAGCGTAAGAGCTGATGGACATGACTTATCCATATGTAGCCTATGTGTTAGACAGTAAGTGGGATGATAATATGGGTGACATTTGTACTGTATCAGTGAGGGATGCTCACTTAATCTTCTGTAATGCCTTTGTGTGGCAGAGGATGGGAAGAAGGGTGCCCTGGAGGAGGCAGCATGGCCATGATGTGACCATCAAAAGGGTGACTGGGCAGGAGTGGTGACGTGCAGATCAGTCACAGGAGAGGTATGAGTGATACGTCCTAATGATTAAAATGTTCCTGTGTGGGCCATGGTGTAGCAGCTGTCAGGAGAATATATCACTGTACATGATGGGCATATGCTGATGGATGGGCTGAAGGGTGGATGGCAGTAGATGAGAATGCAGTATGGCCTTGCTGCCCTGATGTACCTGATGTGACCGCACAAATGTAGTTGTAGTGTGTGCGAAAAAATAAAATCTGTACTACAGGGACGTTCCAATACCAGTTATTTGGCTGTAGCAGCTGTCTCAGCTTTTCTAACCACCATACAGTCTTCTTGACACATGCACAAATAACAACTGAACAAGTGTCTAGTATACTGGTCATATGGAGCAAGTAAGGACATGTGATTATCTCTGCAGGTGGCCATCCCAGGAGTGGGACGTGCCTGCATGTACTATAGCATGTGATGGAGCCAAAGATGTTCAGTCACAGTTATGATGAAATAGTCCAATCATGTACAAGTCATGTGCTAGACATCTGCAGGGTGAACATGTCTGACCCTTTGCAATGAGCAACAGCAGAACCAATAAAGTCATGCTGTCAGATGGGCATGATTGCATGTTTGCATACCCAATGTGCTATCGCAACACATGAAAAAGAATAATAATGTGTGTTCTCCAGTCAATGCAGACTCCAGACTGCTTTTGGCAGTATATTGAAGTGAGTTCCCCACAGCCACAAACAGAACAAGTGGTATTCAAACCTTAGTCTGTTATTTACTGAGCCAATGCTCCAACCATTAGGCTACACCTCCACAGTCTTTACCATAACACTGCCTAGAATCAAAGAGACTGCAGGATATGAAACAATGTGGCTGACACATTCTGAGACAGTGGTAAACCACACCTAGGGCCTACCTGCAGCAGCACACATGCAGTACAGACTGCACTGGACATTCAGTACAACCTACAGCTACAGAATAAATCTCTTGTCCAAAGGCCAAGCCACAAGTGAGGGCAAGATGCCCGTCCCTCCACTGTACCTCCAACAACAGTCACACACAGAGGTCTGCTGAGCTACAGTGTGGCACTAACCCCTGAGGCGTGCATACCCTTGTGACCTGCTGTACACTGCAAGATAGGTACATTTATTTATTTATTTATTTTATTTATTTAACAGTATTTCTAAACCGCCTTTTCTTAATAATCAAGGTGGTATCACAGCAAGCAATCAGGTAAAGTGTGTGTGTTGTACATGCAGTGAGGATAAAACTTAGTTGTGTGAGGGATGTGTTGGGTGCTTGATTTGTTTGAGCTATATACAGGGTGGGCTATTTACAGTGGTGCTAGAATCATATTTTATATATATTCAGTTGTTTGGGAGGATTGGAGTGCTGTTATCCATTCTCTTAGGTTATGTGATGTGACCATAGTGCTCTATGAACAGCATGGTTTTCAGTTGTTTTCTGAAGTCTTTGAGGTCTGGAGTTGCCCTTAGATCGTCCGGTAGATTGTTCCATATTGTTGGAGCAGCCATGGAGAGAGCTCTGTCTGTTGTGTCCTTGCGTGTGTGCTTGTACTCATTTGGGGTGCTGACTCGGTTGCGTGTTTGACTTCTTCTGGGACGTGCGCTGGTTTCCGGTTGTATGAGCAGGTGGAGGCTGTTGGCTGATGTGTGTTCTTTTATCTTAAATAGGTTTATGATAGTCTTGTATCTGATGCGAGCAATGATTGGGAGCCAGTGTAAGTCCTTTAGTGTAGGTGTGATGTGCTCCTGCCTTGCGGCTCCGGATATGATTCGAGCTGCAGTGTTTTGTGCCAGCTGTAGTGGTTTGAGAGCTTGTTTTGGTAGTCCGAGGTATATCGGATTGCAGAAGTCCAGTATTGGGGTTATCAGTGCTTGACAGACTGTACGGAAGTCTTCTGGAGCGAGGAGTGGTTTCAGTCTCCTGATGATTCGCATCCTGTAATATGCTTTTTGGATTGTTTTGTCTATGTGTGGTTTGAGGTTGAGTTTACTGTCCAGAGTAACCCCGAGGTATCTCACCTCCGATCTTATCGGTATCGTGGTGCTTTGTATCTTTATGTTTGGTGGGTGTGTGAAGCTTTGGTTTCGAGTGATGATTAAAGCTTCAGTCTTGTTGTAGTTTATAGCTAGATTGTTGTTTTGGCACCACTTCGCCATTTGGGTAAGGCAGTCTGCTATCTTAGAGAAGTCCGGGTTTTCGATTGATATCGGGGAGTATACCATTATATCGTCTGCGTATATTGTGTATTGGATGTTGTTCTCTTTCATAATGTTGCATATTGGTTGGATGTAGATGTTAAAAAGGAGTGCTGAGAGTGCGGATCCTTGTGGTACTCCTTGTTGGACGTTTATGGGCCGGGAGGTGTCCTGTCCCACCTTGACCTGTAGCTGTCTTTCTGTTAGGTACGAGTGGAACCATTTTGGTACATTTGCACATACGCCTAACTCAAACCTCATTCATGACCCATGAGATCCATGGCAGACCATCCTGCCCTCTTTGGGGGGCCATGCACACTTGTTCCACCATCATAGAAGACATGCAGGCACTGGGCAATGCTCCAGTGATTACAGTCACCACTATGACTACAGTTGGGGTTCTGTGTGCCAGTATTGGCTAGCCCCTCCATTACCCATGATGCACCTCACAATCTGAGCAGCTATATACAACTTTTGCCCATATGGAGAATGCAGCGATCCATCACATCAGCTCTGTAATATGCAGGGGAATTGTGTGCTTTGTGCACATAAGAGCAAATGACCCTTTTTTACCAGTCACCCTTGATGTGAGGAAGAGCACACATCACTTGGTCCCCAGAGCAAGCACTGCAATAAATGGACATTCCAGGTCTTGGATCAGGTCTATTGTACTGCTAGTATGCTTATAGGTATTGCCTGCAGTGTGTGATAATAGTTAGTATTCTGTATGATTGCAGCATGTAAGAGGGGCATGTCTTGTTTTGCACTTGTTGGCCAGGTGGTGGCAGCTGTTTCCAGGAACCTGAAGGAAATGAGTGTTGTCTAGGCAGGAGGGTGTGGTGCTGATGCCAACCAGCAGCATCTGGCAAGATCAGTCATCAGCAGGTCACCAACAACCCAAGAAGAGCTGCTAGCCTCTCCTTCTGAGAATTCTAATCAGCTAGATTAATCACGAGCAGCTTACATATGTTGGGCAACACTGGCCTGTATCAGCCACTCACAAACCATCTGTGCCCAGTCTGCTAGTCATCACTCACTGCATGTACACATAGTCACCATGAAGACATGGGCACCGTACAAACAGCATAGACATCCAGCAATCTGGCTAGTGTCTGTACTACAATAAAGACACAGCACCCATATCACTACAGCTTGACTCTATATAGCACTATGTGGATACATAGCCATGACATGGTCATAGCTCGGTCAGAGTGAGAGTGGCCTCTCAGTATGAACTGATGTGTGCACCCTGGCCATGCTCGTGGCAGACCCATGTCAGGATGGCTCAGCCATTTACTTAACCTTCAACTCATACATCCTGTGTAAACCGCTCTGTACCCAGAATTCTCTGCTCTTCATTTGTGTACCTTTTATGTTGAAACTGGGGACAGTTTCTGCAATGCAAGGTGCACTTTTAAGTGCCCTGAAGACAGACTGCAAGTGCATGTGGGCCCATAGTAGCCTACATCTGTCACATCCCTGAATACTCTTTCCCCCTACACAGGTTTGGACATTGAGCATTGAACATAGTACCAATGCTTAGACTTCCAAATGTCATGTCTTTAGCCATGAACACGACAAAAATGGCCAGTGCAGCACAGGCACTCTCCCATGCTTCAGACCCAGTTGGCCCCCCTCCCGAAGTCCATGTGGAAGTTTGTACATTGGGTTAGATGTTGGTGCAGTTGCTGGCTACACATATGCCACCATTCCCTGCCTCTTGCTACTGTAAGGACATCTTCGTGGCTGTCACATGCAGTGCCCATAAAGAGCATGTGAGACTGTCATGAATGTCCGCTGATGTGAGACATGCAGATACTGAGTGGGTCCTCATAGGTTCTGTGCTTTGGACAGCAATTCTATCTTCAAAGGACACATGGAAAAAGAGGCATGGCACTGTTCCGCACACCTCCATTCTACCCCAACATTCACCTCCAGGGACTGCCTTCCCATATTGTGGCAGGCAATGAACAGACACACATGACATTCTGTGGCACATATTGCCTGCTAGTACTGGGCATGAACCATTCAGAGGTCAGTGCCCCAGTGTCACAATCAAGCAGACGTGAATTTTGACTCTGGAAACAAAAGGCACGTTGTAGTTATGGAATAATAGGTGATGTACAGCGGACTGATGTGTTCAGTAATGTGGAAAGAGTGTATATTGTGTGAAAATTTGCCTGATATGGTCTTGCCTGTGTGTGCATACTGTACATGGAGCAAAGAGTCCCCTGGATTGCACTCTATGATGCAAAGTAGGACAAGAGTAATGTGTATGCAGGTCTATCACAGACTCTTTGCAGTGTCACCAACTAGGTGACTGAAGTGAACATTCACAGCGGCCAACCCTTGACTAGAACCAAAATCCTTATATGCTGCAGCTGCACCAAGAGGCCTGACAGTGTTGCCACGGATATAGCTATTGTGACACTTGGCAGTAATCAGGCCTCTCACCTGGGCAAAAAGGTGTGTCGTGAGGCCTGGAGGCTCAGTCGAAGATGACGGTTGCTTTACACACACATCTGTCTCCCCAGTTCACTGCAGTCAAGCCAGCAGGCAATATGGTAGCTGTATAGCAGTGTCAGGTTCTGAGGTAAGTGTAGGTGAATGCTGAGGGCATGGGGCTTGCCGATGATGTGACTAGGAATGCATTACAGCATCACAGCTGTGGAGACAACATGTGTACATGCAGAGTTGGTCATCCAGTGACTTCCACAGGTTGTAACTACTTACTGAGAACTCACTTTCTGCTTATAAATGGTGTCTCAAACCGTGTATGGATTTGCTGTATAGCTGACAGCAACATGTTGTATGCACAATCATGAAGCTTGGCCATCACATGCATTGCTGCAGCTCACAGTCTTCTTGACACACACACACATGACTCCACTAACAGTGGTAAGTTGGCATTGTTACTTGTGGGTCTCCTTTAAAGCTGAGCTGTTGTCAATGCGCTCTGACATGGTCAATGTACAGGTGCTATTAGCACACTCTGCCATCCAGCAGTTCTTGGTGGAGCTTCTCAGTGTGTGGACTCATGCTAAACGAGATGAGGAGGGTTGCACATGCTGATACAGCTCTGGAAATGTAGGATAAAGTTAACGCACCTGGGCATATTATTCCTGCTCCACAGGCTGGTCTTGACAGGGGCGGCTCAAGGCAATCTGCTGCCTGACTCAAGGGATGAGATAGCACCGCCCCCCTCCCCCCCCGGAGTACAGAATAAGTGATCACAACCTAAAGTAAAAATAAAAATATGTAGACAAAAATTAAACTAAAACCCCAAGAAGCCCGACTCCACATGAGGAGCAACACCAGAGTGTAAAATATATAGTGCAAAGTTCAATCAATAAATTGAAAATATAATTATTTTTTCTACCTTTGTTGTCTGACCATTTTATTCTCTGATCATGCTAGTCCCAATCTGAGGCTTCTGTATTCTTCTGTCTTCTCTTAGCTCTCTTTCTGTGGTCTCTAGTCCATCTGCCATTTCTTGTCTCTCCTTTTGTTTTCTTCACTTCCTTCCATCTTGGATATTGACTTTTTTCCTTTAGCTTTCTTCCATTTATTTCTATCTCTCTCTGTCCATCCAGATTTCACTACTCCTTAGTATCCAGTTCTCAGTCTCCCTCTTTTTTACGCCATCTACCTACCGCTTTTCAAACTTCATCCTAGTACTTCCATTCCCCCAGCTCTTCTTCTCTGGTCCATTATTCCGTAGTCTTTTGCTCACACTCTCTTCCCCTCCATATCTAACATCTCTCAGCCCCCATCCAGTGTCTCTCTCTCTCTCTCTCTCTCTTTCCCTCCATCCAGTACCTCCACTCTCCCTTTCCTTCCATGTTGCCATTTCCCTTCCTATCTCCCTGCAACCCGCATCTACCCCATCTCCATACCATACCATACCATCACCTCCCTATTACTCCCATGTCCAGCATCTCTCTATCTCTGTCTCAGCCTATTTACCCCATGTCCATCTTCTCCCATCTCTCTTCCTATTACCACCCATTTCCTTCTCCCCTTATTACCCCGTGTCCAGCATTTCCCCTCTGTCCCCACCTCCCCAAGACATAGTCTCCCTATAACACCCTGGCCAACATCACCACTCCATCTCCCCCCTTGCTTCTCTCTATGTAGCTTTCCATTTACAGTATCTCTATCTCCATAGCCCCCCACCTCAATCTTATTCATGCTGCTTCTCTATTCCCCCCTGCACCCAGCATCTCCTTCCTGACTCCCTGTGCCCATCCACGTCCACCTCTCAATTTATTTTTATTTATTTATTTATTTTTATTTAAAAGGATTTATATCCTGTTTTATCCTAAAATCAAAGCAGTTTCCACTTCAAAAGAATCAAGTTGCATAGTGCTGAGGTGTAGGCATGCAGTGGTCATATAGTATCGCTTGTGTATATGTACTATATGTGTATCTTGATTATGAGATGTACTATATACAGATTATGCTATGTACAATGAGTTATATACAATGAGTTATATATAATAAGTTATATACAATGAGGAGGAGCAGGGGTGGGGTTAGTTAAGATAGGGGGGAAGGGCGTATGGAGGGTGACGCTGGGGGCAGTGATGAGCGTTGGCAGGTGCAATTAACTTGGCGGGGAGCTTTGGGTAGGTCATGTGATCTTGCCGTAGTGCTCTGTGTACAGCATGGTCTTGAGTAGTTTTCTGAAGTCTTTAATGTCCACGGTTGATCTTAGTCCATCAGGGAAGGAGTTCCAGAGGGCGGGAGCAGCAAGGGATATTGTTCTCCTTGAGGTGGTTTGCCTCATTTTGGTGAAGTCTCTGGGGGTTGTGATGGTGTCCGTGGTGCCCTTCCTCCTAAGTCTGGTGTTGGAGTTGACACTGATGATGGATTGCAAACTGTTCGCTGAGAGGTCATGTTTGATTTTGAAGATGTGCAGTATGGTTTTATATCGGATGCGAGAATTGATTGGGAGCCAGTGGAGAAGGTTCATAATGGGGGTGATGTGCTCGTGCCTTGCAGAACCAGTTATTATGCGAGCAGCAGTGTTCTGCGCCAATTGCAAGGGCCAGAGTGTGTGTTTTGGGAGCCTATGGTAAATGTGGCTGCAGTAGTCTAGTATGGGTGTGATGAGGGTTTGACAAATGGAACGGAAGTGCTCTTGGGAGAGGATTGGTTTGAGGCGTCTGATGGTTCTCATCTTGAGGTAGGCGTTCCTGGTTTTGGTTTTGCTGATGTGGGACTGGAGGTTCAGCTCTCTGTTGAGGATAACTCCGAGGTATTTTAATTCTGGTTTTATGAGTATTGAGATGTTGTTCAGTTTGATGTTGGGTGGGGAGATGAAGTCGGAGTTTCGTGTTATAAGTAGAGTTTCCGTCTTGTTGTAGTTTATGGTCAGGTTGTTTTGCAGGAACCAGTTTGTCATTTGTTGCAGGCAGTCCGCTATTTTTGAGAGGTCTGGGCTGTCAAGGTTGACCGGGATGTATATCATTATGTCATCTGCATAGATTGTGTATTGAATATTGTGTTTCTTGATTATGGCGCAGATGCCCCCTCATATCCACTCCCTCCTTCAATGGCCCCACATGTCCACCCCTTGTAGGTAGAAAGGGCAGAGCCTGCCCACAGAGCAGCATGTGCCATGGGCAGGGGCTGTGCAAGCCATGATCCCAGCCCAGAGAGGCAGGGCACAATTGGCCTCACACAGCCCCAGCCCACAAGGACATGCTGCTCCCATGGGCAGGATCTGCTTCTCTGGGCCATGATCACTGCCTCCCACACCCTTCTGCCTGCAAGGAGCAGCATGTTCTGTGGGCAGGAGCTGTGCAAACCATGACTGCGGCCCAGAGAAACAGAGCCTGTCTGCAGGAGCAGACATCAGGAGGGCGCCATCGCTAGCCGCCCACCCCCACTCCCTATTCAGGATCAGCGGCAGAGCACTGGTGACCTAGTGGCGAGCCTGCCCATGGGACACAAGACTGTGAGTAGCGATTGTGACCTCTCACAGCCTTCTGCCCGCAGGAGCAGTGTGTCCTGCAGGCAGGCTCTCCACTGGACTGACGGTGCTCTGCAGACCATCCTGAATGGGGAGGGGCGGGGGGGGGAAGATGGCTATTGATGGAACCCTCCTGATGTCCGGGTCCCCCTGCCACACTTACCCAGCTAACTGGGTAGTGTCAGCACTGGTCATTGAACTATGAGCATGCGCTAGCGTCTTGTGAAGTTGGGGGAGTTCGACTTCATTTCTACGCAGTCTTTAAGAGTTGAGACAGGGCATTAATTGGTTTTTTGCCCGAAACGCAGTGCTGCGTCTTTTGTTTCACAACTGCAGCAAATTTAAATCATGATGCTCTAAGATTTATCAGAAGTCATTCCTGAGAAGAACGGTATAGGGAGTTCTTCTCTCCTTTGGATGCCGCAGAAGATCAAATGACTTCCATTCAGATAAGCGTTGGTTTTGTTTCTTCCTTGGCCTTTTTGACATAAATATTTGTCTTTTCTTTATATAGGTGGCACTAGTTTTGGGTGTTTACCTATATTTTATAGCTCCAAAGTGGGCTCAAAAAAAGTTTAAAATTGAGTAAAATGGAAGAGTAGCTTTAAGAGGTTGTTTAAACTTGTTTTAACCTCACGGCTTCTCTTCCGACAATAATTTATCTTCACAGATGCAAGCTTAATTAATGTTTTTGTTTTTTTGGCTCTATTTTTGCTTTTGGGACTTTGTTACCATAGAGTGTTTAGTTATTGGTTATTTTTGGTATGCCATCAGCAGGGGCTACAGTGCTATATCACAGCACAGCTAAATCAGGAACAGAGGCTGGGTTGACCTCTGTCATGCTACAGACCAATTTAGTGACGTTCATGCTCTCATAGCTTGGATCAACATTATGCCTGTGTAACCCTAAGGTGTGTACACATGTCAGTACTGAGGATCAGGGGCGGCCCAAGGGGGGTGCGGGGCCATGTGCGGAGACTCGGTGCGGGGCATCATTTGCATAAGTGGCCTTATTTGCATAAATATTTGCATAATGCTAACACACACTAACTTTTAGTAAACATGTCTCTTAATGAGTGTATGGATAAAGACAGACTAAAAGATTTCTACATTACTATAATCCAGTGCCAACCGCCAGGCACATTAGGAACTACTACAAACACTGCCCATTTAGAACCCATAGCAAACCCGCCGTATCCTAACAGCACTACCAGGACTCACAAAGCACCATACCCTACCTATCAAAAGGCAACACTGCAAATATTAAACCAATACATTTCAGAGAACAATACATGACCTACTGGGGAAAGAGAACAAGTGGCAATGTCTAATAGGAATTACATAAACAGAATACCTCAGCTCAGTTACACATGCAGAACATAGACCATCACCAAACAAGGAATCACAATTTAGAAACAGGAAGGCAATAATTAAACTGGGAACCCCAAAAAAACCAAACTTGGAATGTACAACAACACTGTAGAAATAAAACTATAAATTAATTTCCTCTTGTACCAAACAAAGCGCAGACGTTAATGATGCACATTTCCCAGAGCTTTCATATTCCAGGTAATAAATTCAAAATAAAGAGATATCTTTCTACCTTTTGTGCATTTTTTTTTCAGTTGCAATTGCTCCAGCCACTTTCTTCTGGTTTCTTCATGTTTTCTGCTAACTCTCCATCATCTGCTGTCCATTTGTCCTTTCTTCTCTCTTCTAGTTTTTTTTCCATTCTCTCTCTCTACATCTGCTTTAACATACTAATCTTTCTCCTTTTGCTCTTTCCTCATTCCTATTTCATCCACACAAAGTTACCCCTCCATCCTCAATCCCCACTTACTCTCCCAATAACCGGCCAATTGTAGATTTTTTTATCCCTCCCACACAAAATATTTTTCCCCTCTCCATTTTACTCTCCCAGCCCCATCCCATTCTAATCCTCCCCCAACATCAGCTCCCTTCTAGTTCCAGCCTCACCCAGTATCCATTCCCTTCTAGTCCCTGCATCAGCCCATTTCCAGTCCTAGCCCCCCATCAGCCCATTTCCAGTCCTAGCAACCCCCCAACCCAATACCAGTCCTAGCCCCCCATCAACCCACTTCCAGTCCTAACCCCCCATCAGCCCACTTCCAGTCCTAACCCCCCATCAGCCCACTTCCAGTCAGCCCCCCATAGCCCATTGCCAGTCCTAACCACCCCATCAGCCCACAGCCCATTACCAGTCCTAACCCCATCAGCCCACCTCAAGTCCTAATCCCTCCCCATCAGCCCATTTCCTGTCCTAGCCCCCCCATAGCCCATTATCAGTCCTAACCCCCCATAGCCCATTACCAGTCTTAACCCCATCAGCCCACCTCCAGTGTTAACCCCCCCATCAGCCCATTTCCAGTCCTAGCCCCCCCATAGCCCATTACCAGTCCTAACCCCCCCAACAGCCCACAGCCCATTACCAGTCCTAACCCCATCAGCCCACCTCCAGTCTTAATCCCCCCAGCCCATTTCCAGTCCTAGCAACCCCCCCAACCCATTACCAGTCCTAGCCCCCCATAGCCCACTCCCAGTCCTAATCCCCATCACCCAATTTTCAGTTTAAGCCCCCCCATACCCCATTACCAGTCCTAACCTCCCCATCAGCCCACTCCCAGTCCTAATCCCACCAGCCCATTTCCAGTCCTAATCCCCCATCACCCAATTTTTAGTTTAAGCCCCCCCATAGCCCATTACCAGTCCTAACCCCCCATCAACCCACTTCCAGTCCTAATCCCATCAGCCCATATAAAGACTTAGCTCCCCCATAGCTCATCACCACTCCTAACCCCCCCATAGCCCCCCCAGCCCATCACCACTCCTAACCCCCCCAGCCCATCACCACTCCTAATCCCCCCCCAGCCCAGCCCAGAGAAAAGTTTAAAAAAAAAAGCTGTCTTCTCCCGCTGCCGGGGCCGCCGCGGCAGAATCGAGTGTGCCGCGGGGCCCCCCCTGCCTAGCAGAGCCTGCCCTCCCCCGTATCACCTCTCTTCGTAGCTGCAGTCAGACGCGCTGGCTTTCAGAGCGCGAGGGGAGAGTTTCTCCCTCGCTGCTCTGTTAAGCCCCCGCGGGCTTAACAGAGCCGCGAAAGGGAAACTAGTCCCTTCGCGCTCTGAAAGCTGGCGTGTCTGACTGCAGCTACGAAGAGAGGTGATACGGGGGAGGGCAGGCTCTGCTGGGCAGCGGGAGAAGACAGCTTTTTTTTAAAAAAAATTTTACTTTAGGATCAGAATGTTTTTTGCGCGGGGCCCCCTGAAACGCGGGCCCTGTGCAAAAAACATTCTCGCTCAATGGACGGGCCGGCCCTGCTGAGGATACTCCTGCTCACCCAGATATTTTCTTCTCAGGATATGGGGGTCGAGCACTTTCTGACTGCCATGTTGGATGAGGGTGAAAAAGAATAGACTCAGAGCTAATACGCAAACATATTTCTTTACAGAAAGAATGGTACATTTGTGAAATAGTCTTCCAGTGGGGCTGGTAGAGACAAGGACAGTATCTGGATTCCAATAAGCATGGAACAATCCCAGAGAAGCTGTAACGGAAAGGAGGCAGCTATTGTAGTTGATATGAACAGGCAGACTAGATAGGCCATGTGGTGTTTTTGTGTCATCAAGTTTGTATGTTTCTATTGTTTCAATGCTTACACTCACATACATATACATATTTCATTATGACAGGGAAAACAACAGTTCCCCCAAACTTGAGGGATTTTATTTAGGGCTCATGTATATTGCCACATAACATGCATACACCCCTGTCATGTTGCTACATACATCGTTGCTCATATCCATCTACATATGACCATCTGTTTCAGTCATGTCTACCTCTATCTGATGCTACACCATGCACAACTCAGTTAGCTTTTTACCATAATTACACATCACTCACATCTGTCATATGCATTCTGTCATGCTTTTCAGGATACATCAGGGCTTTGGAGTGTCCTTGTAGGCACACTTACAAATGATCCGAGACAACACACTATCATCAGGGCACATTCATAGACTACCTGTCACTTTGACAGTATAACTGACTGCAACATTATCCTCCTACATACTTTGTGACACGTAAGGGCCATTTGGATCATTGGGGTCCATCTCCTCTTAACTTTCCTTCCATGCAGCCAGGGGCAGCCCTACAGTTGGTTCAGAATGTTGGTGCCCTAGGCAAGCATCAAGCTTTACAACCCCTCTCACTGTCAAACTCCATTATTTAGCTTGGATTACCCTGCTTTGGCTGCCCTCTGGAAGTAGCTGCCATAGATAACCACCTAGTTTGCCTAGTAGTTGGGCCAGCCCTGCATGCAGCCCCTGATATGTCACTTTCAGACAGGCTTCCTTATCCTGCATTAAGATGGCCACCTTTTTCAGGTGGTAAGGTGCATGATTGCCATCTTAATGCCCGGTATCTTCTTAGTGCCTGATAAGTGATGCCTTGTTCTCTTAACACCGGAACTCCTACTCCCCACCCCATCCTTTATCACAGCAAACACCCTTAACGCTACCATTTACACTCATAATCCGGTGCTCCCTTAATGCTCCTTAATAAGCATATCCCCTAGTATCCTCTCACAAATAATGGTATAATCAGTCCTTTCTTGGCATACCCCCAAATCCTAGTTGGTCTTTGCAAAATTTGGGCTGCTTTGCCTCTCACAAGGAGTTTCAGGGTGCTCATGGCTCATGGATTTTTTTATTTGGTGTCTTGGGAAGTTCATGTGTTCATTAGGGCTGATTTGCTCTCCTTCCGGTGCCTCGGGGTTTTAATTGCCACTGCTTTGCCCCCTCGTGTCATCATGAAATGGAATGATTTTTTTTAATTTTATATTTTTGGAATTATTTATTTTATTTATTTATTTGACATCTTTTTATATCATCTTTCTATGAGTCAAGATGATTTACAGATAACTCAGTGCATGAACATTGAATTACTTTAGCAAAAGATGCACATTACAATGAACATTAGGTTTAACAATAACGCAACAAGTAACACGGTCATTCACTAACTATATACATAGAAATGGGCCTGAATAGTTGTGTGGTGGGGAATCCCTTATGTTGGGATAGGTCCAAAGTGATCAAGGAATAGCAGGGTTTTCAGGTTCTTGTGGAAGTCACCGGTGTTTTGGATAGCTCTTGATTGGAGTGGTAGAGAGTTCCATATAGTGAGAATGCTCTGTTATTAGCTCTTTGGCTGCTCGTAGGCTTGTCTGGTGGATTTCAAGCAGGTTAATGGTGTTTTGTCTCCTGGGTCTACTGTTAGTATATTTTGCTACTAACAGTGTGAGGCTGCTCGCTGAAAGATTGTTTATGATCTTGTGCGTGCTGAGGATGACTTTGTATTTGATTGTGCTCATAATGGGTAACCAGTGAAGCTGTTTAAGGAATGGAGTAATGTGAGTTTGCTGGGATTTTGCTCTGGCTACAGTGTTTTGTGCCAATTGCATGGGGTATAGTGTGCTCTTAGGTAGACCATGTTAGATTGTGTTACAGAAGTCGAAAATTGGGGGATTGTAGCTTGGAATACTGTGCAGAAGTCCATGGGGGTGAGAAGTTTGTGTAAGTTTTTTTTTATGATCTGGAGTTTGTGATAAACTGATTTGGTAATGCGTTTTTTTTGTGATTGCAGATCAAGCTCCTGATCCAGTGTGATTCCTAGGTAATTGATTTCAGTCTTGACTGCAATCCTAGTATGGTTTATCATGCTTGTTGATAGAGGGTTGAAGTTTAGTTCCCTGGTAATGTGTAAGATTTCAGTTTTGTTGTTGTTGATGTTTAGGTTGTGCCCTTGAAGCCATTGAGTGATTGCAGTGAAACAATTAGAAATTCTGGTGTAATCCAGAGATTTGTTGGAAAAGGGTGTGAAGATCATATTATCATCGGCGTATAATAGGTATTTGATGTCAATGCTCTTGATAACGTCACGTAACAGTTGGATATAGAACTTGAATAGCATGGATGACAGTGAGGATCCTTGTGGCATGCCTTGGCTGAGGGAGAATGGTATGAATTTTTGATTCCCTATTTTACTTGTTGTATGCGGTCTGATAAGTTGGAATGAAACCATTTTAGAGCAGTCCCTTGGATACCAATATTGTGGAGTCTATTTAATAGGAGTTGATGAGAGACCGAGTCGAATGCAGCTGAAATGTCTAAGAAAATAAGTATAAATCCCTGCAATATGATTTAACCCTTAACACAATCCCCCCCCCCCCTTGATCCCTACCCTGTGAAATGGATAAAACTATCACTGAGCTCACTCCCCTTCTCACAAAGATCACTCAGACCTCCTTACTACAAGGCTACATGCCAGACTACCTGAAATTTTCCTCAATCCGCCCCCTCCTCTAAAAAACACAACTAGATCCCCTTGACCCATCAGTCTACAGACCCATTGCAAGCCTCCCATTTATTGCAAAAATGATCCAAAAGACCATACAACAACAACTTCAAGACCACCTAGACAAACATAACATACTCAACAACCAACAACACGGATTCCAACCCCATCACGAAATGGAAACACTACTAACATCACTCCTAAGTGAATTCACAAAGGGGATTCAAAAGCCTAACCAAGGATGCATCCTCCTATTTCTCAACATCTCCACAGCCTTTGACATCATCAACCAGAACATCCTAATCCAGCGACTACAGACCATCGGAATAACAGGCTTAGTCCTAAACTGGTTAAAATCCTACCTCACATACCGCCAGCAATAAATGAAGATTGGAACCTGCACCTCAACCCCATATACCCAAATGCAAGGAGTCCCACAAGGATCCACGCTCTCCGCTATGCTATTAAAAATCTACATGCAACCACTCTGCAAAATAATCTGTTCTCACAAAATATTTTTCCACATATATGTTGATGACATTATGCTATATACCCCCTTCAACACTAACAACCCATCATACTACACCCTCCAGCAATGTTTCCTAAATGCCTTCAAATGGCTCAAACAAAACCACCTCACCATTAATCTCCAGAAAACTGAAACACTTTTCATCACCAGAAACCATACATACAACCCCTTCTCCTTCATCATGCTCAATAACTACCAAATCACGATCAAGAACAAAGTCAAATACCTTGGGATCATCCTTGACCAGCGTCTTACACTCAAACCTCAAATAACCAACACAACAAGAACAATTGATTTCAAAATATGCACTCTCCAATGCCTCCACCCGCTACTAGAACCATCTGACATCTGTTCCACTCTGCAAACCATCACCATCCCCCACATAGACTACTGCAACTCCATATACTAAGGCCTCCCACAATCCACCCTCCACCCCGTACAAATCGCCCTCCACACTGTAGCCCGCATGATTTAAGGAGAACCCAGAACCAATCACATCTCACCCATACTGAAATACCTCCACTGGCTTCCACTACCCACCAGAATATAATATAAATCATAGTAACATAGTATATGATGGCAGATAAAGACCAGTATGATCTTTGTTGAGGGGTGTATCCACCGCTCCGTGTAGGTCATCTCTATTTGCTGAGATATAAGAGATAGTTATGTTTATTTTGATTTTATCCTGTTGCTATATAAGGATCCACTGTATCTGCCCCATGCCATTTTGAATTCTGTCACTGTATTTGCCCCCACCACTTCCATCGGGAGGGCATTCCAAACATCCACCACCCTTTCAGTGAAAAAGTATTTCCTGACATTGCCTTTCAGTTTACCCCCTTGCAGCTTCATGATATGCCCACTAGTTTTACAGCTTCCCCATCTTTGGAAGAGGTTTGTTTGATCATTAATACTTTTAAGTATTTAAAGTTCTGAATCACATCTCCCTTGCCCCTCCTCTCTTCCAGAATGTACATATTTAGGTCTTCAACCTTTAAAATCATCAACAACTTCTTCTCAGTCTACCTCCAAACACTGCTACACCCTAGCTCATCAACCAAACCTACAAGGAAATCCACAGCTAACACCCTTGCAATAGCAGCCGAGAAACCAAGAAACAATCAACAAACCTGTCTGAGATCATTTGACCTCTATTCACTCTCCCTCTAGAACTCCCTCCCAGACATCAGAAACTCTGCCAAACTCTCTAACTTCAGAAAACTACTAAAACCCCACTTGTTTGTAAAGAACTATGCAAATGTTACGTAACCCCTTCCCCAATCCTATATGTAAGCAACACGCAATCACCTGCATGTAAATATTTACAATTTCTCTGCATTTTTCAAGTTATAATACAGAATTCAAATTTTTATGTAAACCCAGTTAAAAGTTGTTTTTTGTACACCGCTTTGACCTGGTGAAAAGTGGTATAGAAGTCTAGCTAAATAAATAAATAAAAAAGGTATTGAACAAAGAACTGAGTAGGGTTTCAACACCATAGTATGGGCGGAAGCCATATTGGTGTGGATCTAGCAGTGAGTGTGCATCCAGATGATCTTGAAGTTGAGATTGAACCAACTTTTCAATGATCTTAGCAATGAATGGGACGCTGGAAATTGATCTGTATGAAATTGGGCAGGATGGGTCCAGGTTAGGTTTCTTTAGGATGGGACATATGGAAGACTGCTTGAGTGAGGGGGGAAGAGATCCATGACTTAGCGAGACATTGATCATGTGGATGAGTAGGATCAGGTGTGTTCTTGCCAACATGATCTGGAAGACAGGGCAGGGGTTAAGGGGGGGAAGTAGTTGTATTTAGAGCTGATATTATGTTGTCAAGCTATTCGTGACTGGGGGGAGGGGGGGGGTTTGAAGGTGGTCCAAATGCTATCTTTATTTGTCCTGTCACATTGCAAGGGGAGTTCAAGTATGATATGTAAGCCAGTGTTGTGAATGGCATGTAAATGTAGTGCCATCTGTTGTGGATTGAGTGGGGTTTCCTTGTGTGTCGAGGTGGGGGTACTTGTGAATGAATGTGCTATATCAAATAGCTTCCTTGGCTTGTTGATTGCAGTCTTGATTAGGCTGGTGTAGTATTCCTGTTTAGCTTTGATGGTTAATTCATAATAATTGTTCAGCTCTGAAAATAGTGTGTTTCTCTAGGGTGCTTCTCTATTTACGCTCAAGACGACGTAACCTGGATTTATGTTTCCTTAGTTTTGCTGAGTACCAAAGGGTTATGGCTTGTTGTTTACTTTTGTTGATTGTTGGGGATTGGGCATCCACTGAGATTGTGGTGTTCCATGTGGTTATCAAAGAATCAATATGCTCATCAGTGCAGTGAGATGTTAGTTTTGGAGATATTTTGCGAATAAAGTCTTGGTTGTCGAATGGTAGGAACCTATGATTGGTAGTGTTGGCTTCAGTTTTCTGTTTCTCAGTGTTCCGATGAGGAAGCATGAAGATGATCAGGTGATGATCTTACCAGGGAACTGGAGTGAAGAATGAGTGTGTTACATTAGAGTTATTGGCTGAAGGGGTAGAGATGAATATTAGGTCCAGTATCCCTCCTTTGTTGTGGGTGGGATTGCTGATGATCTGTGAAAGTTGAAGGTCGCTCATGGCATCTAGGAATGCTGAGGCTTGTGGTTTAGGTAATGAGTTTAAGTTGAAATCTCGAAACAGAATGAACGTGTTTTGTTTGGACGAGTGGGTACATGCTGTGTCAAGTATGCTCAATAGTTCACCTGAGTTGCTGGTAGGGGCTCTGTATATAAGACAAATCGTGTACTGCTTATTTGAGATGATGATAAGTTCAGTGTTGCGTGTGGAGAATATTTTCACATTGTTGAAGTGTAGCTGCTTGTTTGTGAGCATGCAAACCCCACCACCTCTGCCGGCCAACTTCGGACAGTTGTGAATGTTATGGGTGGATATCTTTAGTTGGTTCAACAAAACATTGTCTGTGTCCATGAACCAAGTTTCTGTCAGGCAAATAATGTCTATATTGGTATCTTTGATGAGCTCATGTATTGTCTGGATTTTGTTTCGAGCAGATCTGGTGTTGATGAGGGCACATCTGATTGCATTTCTGCTATTTGAGGATCTGTGTTGGTTGTGAAATATCTTTGAGATGTTCTGTGGAATAATTCTGACAAGATTGTTGTAGTTAGCATTCCTTGGTGGGTGCCAGGTAGACCATTGGTTGAGTTGTTTAAGATGGCGTGCATTGTGGATGATTAGTATTGAGGTATGATGGTGCAGGGGGGAAGGCCTCCTGTCAGGTATGTGAGGAACAGTCCCAGTAGTGAAAGTCATAGTCCACAATGCTGCATGATTGCAGGATGTGGGGATTAAGTTGGTATAGAATGCTTGTTGTGGTGCACTGGTGCTGAGGGTTTAATCCAGTGCTGGTGCTTATTCTGTTAGCCCCTTTAGGATCTAAGCTCCCGGGAGGCAGGGATTGCTGGGCAGCCTGGGTGCTAACTGTTTCCTCAAGTTCTTGATGTCTGCGCTGGGGTAGAGTAGTAGAGCGCCTGAAGGTCAGGAGGTTAGATATTACTGTCCAGGCTTAAAATACCAGTCTAACACTGTGCTCTTTACTAACTTCTAGTGAGTAGGAGTTTTAGAGGGGTATTCACGACGTCCTGTGTTGCAGCCTTTAGAGTTGCTGTTAGTTTTTGCTGCTGTGTCCTCTGTGGTTGTACACGGGCATGATCCTTGTTGCAGTGCCTTATGTATAGGTCTTTGGTGAGGGCCAGATGGAGCTTTCTTTTGTGCTGTATTGTGTTGGACTGCACTTAAGGGCCACACCAAAGGGCCCTCTGGCGAGGCCCTCAGGCACAGGCCTGTCAGGCATGGGCACACTTGAGTGTGCGGGTGTGCCTGAGTGCACCTCAATTTAAAGTGGTGGATGGCTGGGCTGATTGGCTGCGCCGGTAGGGAATGGGGAGGAGCTCACCTTCCCGCTCCCTGCTAGTCTCTCTGATCAGTCCAGCAGTGAGGAGGATTATATTTTAATCAAGCAATAAAAGCTTGTGCAGAAAATTTCCATAAAGGCAAAATGAACAATTATTACAAACACAACCCAAAAATCAGGGCTCATAAAACATAAACAGAACAATAGCCCACAATATGGGATCCAACTGAATGTAATCAGGAAAAAACAAAGAAATAAAGTGGGAAAAAACAGGTTAATCTCCAGGAACGAGCAGGAATGTAGTCTTCACAAATGGGTATTATCGGTACCAACGGAATCTGCGTGGGAACGCTCCCCAGCGTCCAATAGGAACGCTTTTGGGAGCATCCCTCAGCACATGCGCACTGCCTTCCCACCTTTCCAACTGTCCCTCTTCAGGTCTTCATTTTCCGCAGAGCCGACAGGTCACATACCCTGTCACTGCAGAAAATTTCTTCTTTAAACTTATTTTTCTTGTGGTTGCGCCTGCCGCCACTCGACGCCTACCAGTACCGCCGGCTCTCTTTTCTTCTTTAAAAAAAATAAAGAAAGAAAGAAAAAAAGAAAAAAAATATATATATATACTTCTGAAGTGTTTCTCTTCAGAAAATTTTTCTTTTTGGTGCTAGGTGCCATTTTGGGCATTAGGCCCCATTTTCCTGAAAAATGGAAAAACCAGCTAGTGGTTTTAAAAAATGTACTAAGTGTGGTGGTACCATTTCCGTCACCGACACCCATGACTGGTGTCTCAAATGTTTAGGCCCTGACCATTCTCCATCGGAGTGTTCCTCTTGTATGGGAATGACTAAAAGAGGAAGACAGAACCGGGCTGCAAAGCTCGGTACCCTCTTTTCTTCAGATGCGATGTCCATTGCATCGACGTCTTCCAGAGCCTCGTCTTCCTCCCATGGATCTCAGATAACTAAACATAAGAGCCGGTCCTCAAAGGGTAGTTCTCCATCTAAGCATCGAGAAGCCATTGGCATTGCCCTTGAGGAAACTATACCAGCAAAACAGCCCCGGCAGGAGGCTTTGGCCTCCAAAGCACTAACGGGGCTCCAGGATGTTCTCGAGGCCTCGACCTCAACAGAACTACTGGTGCCATGCTCAGGGGTTCTGGTCGCTTCTACCGGTACTGACACCCAGGCATCGGCAGCGTCGATAGACCAGAGATTCCTCGCTATCGAACGCAGTCTTGCAGCTCTCCTTACAGCTGCGGTACCATTGATACCGCTACCGACGGTTCAATGGGCACCAGTACCAGCACCGGTACCGATACCGGTACCAGCACCGACGGTACCGGACCCAGTGGGAATTCTGCCAATGCCGATTTTTTCAGGCATCGACAGATCGGTACTAGACCAACTTGGTGCCGACTTCGATCGATACCGATACTGTGCTTTGCATGAACATCGGGATCAGAGATGCTTCGAATCTTCTGATTCCGATGACTCGGATAACTTTCTCGGTACCAGAGTTCTTCTTCCAGAAGACTCCTCTTCTCCTCAACGCAGAATGTCTCCTCCGGAGGACATGTCTTTTCAGGATTTTATTCGTGATGTGGCCCGAGGCCTATCAATCACGGTAGCTCCTGAAAAAGAACCTAGAGCAAAGGAATTGGAAATACTCCAATACCCTAAGGCTCCCAAAGAGGCAGCTACCCTGTCCATTCATGAAAGTCTTCATGATTTGATGCTCAGAATGTGGGAAACACCTCTGACCACATCTCCTCATTCTAGGAGACTCGATACCATGTATTGAGTTCCACCATGTCCTGCTTTTCAAAAGACTCAGCTGCCACGCCATTCAATGGTAGTGGAATCAGCCATGCGTAGGATGAAAAGTGCAAAAAGACATGCATCCAATCCTCCAGGTCGTGAATGCAGGACTCTTGACGCCTTTGGGCGTCGAACATTTCAGGCTTCTATGCTTTCAGCTAGGATCAGCTCATATATTTTATATATGGGAATGTTCCTCAAAGAAGTCACAGGAAACTTGGAGCTTATGAGCCCCCTTCTCCCTGATGACAAACGACAAGACTTCCTTTCTCTTGTCAAGCATGTTCAAGACGTTTCCAAGTTTGTAAATCATGCAGCCTTTGACTGCTTTGAATGTATCAGCAGAACTTCTGCTATTGCCATTGGTGCACGTCAGATTGCCTGGCTTCAGGCATCAGACTTGGAGATTTGGGTACAGAACAAATTAGGAAACATCCCTTGCACAGGAGAAAACCTCTTTGGCAAGAATTGGCAGGAAAAGGCTAATGAGATGGATACTGACAATCTCACTTTAAACAGATTGTCAAAATCTACAGCCACCCCATCCAAAAGGAAACCCTATAAAAAGCCCTTTTTCATCCTATACCCAGCAAGGGCAAGCTCAGGGTCAAGTTGCCCAAAAGGGACAACAGCAACAATCCAGACAACAAAAGAAGCCAAAAGTCCCGAGAGCTCAACCAGCTCCACAGGCTCAGCCCCCTAAAGGGCTTTGACTCCTTCCTAGAGAGCTTAGCTTTCCTGCCTCTGAAGGGTCCAGAACCCCTAAACATTCCAGGCAGGTTGTGTCATTTTGTCAACAGATGGCACCAAATAACAGAAAATTGAGCTCTGTCCATTGTAGGGGAGGGGTACAAGCTTCATTTTCACAGCATGCCCCCTCCTACAATCGTAAGACAGTTCAATTCCCAAACCTCTCCAGACAATCTACTGGATCAAGAGGTCTCAACACTCCTTGCTCAGGAAGCAATAGAGGAAGTACCCATTCCCCAACAGGGTACAGGGTTCTACTCCCAAGGCAAACAACAAGGGTGACAAGGGGCACCCCTGTCGTGTTCCTCTGCCCAGCCTAAAGCTATCCGAGTACCCCCCATTTACCCTTATACTAGCCCTTGGGCAGGCGTACAATGCTCCTACCCACTTCAAACATTTCTCTCCCAACCCTAATTTATCCAGCACCTGCAGCATAAACCTCCATTCTACCCTGTCGAAAGCCTTTTCTGCGTCTACCGTCAAGACAGTCTCCCTCCCTGTTTCTTGCAGAGACCAAATGACATTTAACAACTTCCGGATATTATCCCCTCCCTGTCTCCCTTTAATGAATCCTGTCTGTTCCTTATGCACTAACGTCTGCATTACTTTCTGCAACCTTGCCGCCATGATTTTGGCCAACAGCTTAGCATCCAAGTTAATAAGCGATATGGGCCTGTAGGCTCCGCAAACAGTGGGGTCCTTCCCTACTTTTGGTATAACCGTTATACCTGCTTCCTCCATAGAGCTGGGTAATCTCTCCCCCCTCAACACTCCATTGAAAATCTCTATCAGCAATCCCCCTATCTCATCCTGCATAACTTTATAAAACTTGGCCGTATACCCATCGAGCCCCGGTGCTTTCCCTTCTTTGAAGGATTTCACTGCTTCCTTCACCTCCTCATAGCTCACCGGTCTCCCCAACTCCTCCACCTCCTCCCCCGTAAGCTTACTCAGACTACATTTCTCCAGGAACTCCTCCCCTTTCCTCCCATCCCCACTCACCTCGCTACTATACAATTTTTCGTAGTAAGCTACAAAGGCCTGCCTAACTTCCTCTACCTTATGCACCATTTCCCCTTTTTGATTGTGCACCCCTCCTATCGTTGACTTCTGTTGTCGTGCTTTCATCCGGGAAGCCAACCTCTTCCCCCCTCTAGTCCCCCCTTCAAACCACCCCTGCTTTAATTTTGCCAGGGCATGTGCTATCTCCACTGCCCTCAACTGACTCAGCTCCCCTCTCACCTTTAGCAGCTCCTGGAGAACTCGGGGATCCTCTCCCGCTTGGTGAGTCCTTTCTAGCCACTCCACCCGCTGCAACAGCTTGGTTTTCACCGCTCTCTTTTTCCTTTTCTCCTGGGCAGCTATACTGATCAAATGTCCCCTCACAACCGCCTTCAGCCCATTCCACACTATTCCCGTGGCCACCTCCCCGTTCCAATTACACTCCAGGTAGTCCCTGATCACCCCTTTGACTCTTGCCACATACCCCTTATCGTTCAGGAAGAATTCGCTCAACCGCCAAAATCTCACCCCATATCTCTCTCCCCCAGTTCAAAGGCAATATGCACGGGAGCATGATCCGACCATGTTATATTGCCGATTTCCACATCCTTTGCCCTGGACCCCCAATTACCACTTACCCACAGCATATCCAACCTGCTATACATATCATGTGCTGCGGAATAGAAGGTATAGTTCTTTTCCCCTGGATGCCTCACCCTCCACATGTCCACCATACCTAGCCTCTCCTTTAGTTTTAACAGAATTCTCCTCTCCTTCCCCCCCTCCTCCTCCCCCTCCTCTATTGTCCAACCTTGGGTTCAACGTGATGTTAAAATCACCCCCCATTATCACCGGTGTTGCTCCCCATCCCTCCAGTTCTATCAGGAGCCTCTCATAAAACTCCTCTCTCTTCGTGTTGGGCCCGTAAATACTGACTACCCACACCTCTTCCCCAGAGATCTTTATTCTAACTGCCGCCCATCGACCTTTTCGATCCCTCTGCTCCTCCACCACTGCATCCTTGTATTTTTGTCCTGTCAATATTCCCACCCCTCCCTTCCTTGGTTGCTCTCTTTGACCAGTCAACAGGACCCTCGGGTAGTCCCGCGACTTTATCAGCCCTTCCTGGCCAACTTTCAAGTGCGTCTCCTGTATACATACCAGGTCCACCTTCAACCTTATAGCCTCCCATTCCAGCAAGCGCCTCTTGCGCCATGTCTGCAATCCTTTAGTGTTTATTGTTGCTACTACCCACTTCTCCCGCTCCTCGCCCCTATTACTCTGCAGCTCCGTGATGCCTTCCCCCCTCCTCCCTCCTCCCTACCCCCTTCCCCCCTTCAGTACCCCCTCCCTGCCCCTCCCCTCCCTCCCACCCCCCTTCCCCTGCCCCCCTGCCTCGTCTCTAACCAGGCTTGTCTGGAGTAGTAATTCCCCCTCCCTCCCCAGACCCCCCTTATTACTCTTTACCCCGTCCTTCCCTACCCTCCCACTCCCGCCACCTTCCCCCCCTTCTGCTCCCCCACCTCCCCCAAAACCCCTCTAAGGCCCCCCCCAGCTCCCCTCTTCCCCCCTTACTCTTCCCTCAGCCCAGCCCGATCCTCCTACATTTACTTCACCCAACTCTTATCTCTTCAGTTATGTTTACAATAGCAATAGCAATAGCAATAGCCCCCCTCCTTTCACCCTGGAGTACTGTCCATCATCTCTTCACTCCTCTCCGCTGCGATCTCCGGTGCTCTCCGTTGTCCTCACCCGGTCGCTCCCGTTGCTTTCCTCCGGGCTTGACTCTCTGTGCTCTCCCTTGCACACCCTTCGCCCACTCCACTCTGGCTTCTTCCACTGGTCCTTCCATACCCGCCACCTTCAGAGCGGACCAAGCTGCCTCCACTGTTTGTATTCTCCAAGTTCTGTCCCCTTTTGTGAAGGCCAGCCCAAATGGATAGAGCCATCGGTATCTTACTTCCTCTTTCCTGAGGATCTTAGTAATGGGGGCCAATTCCCTCCTTTGCTGCAAAGTCCCCAAGGAGAGATCCGCAAATATGGCCACTGAGTAGCCCTGCCATTTGAAATTACTCAGCCCTCTCATTTTAGCTGCTATTTTCTCTTTCACTTTATAGTCCTTGAGACAAATAATTATGTCTCTGGGCTAATTGTTGTGCACTGGGCCCAGTGCTCTATGGGCTCTATCCAGCTGGATTCCCTCTCCCATTTCCTCCTCACCTCCTTGTCTCAGGGCCTCCAGGCACATGGCTTCTGCAACTTTTGCACAGTCCCTGAACGCCGCCTCCTCCAGAACTCCTTTGATTCTCAAATTATTCCTCCTGGAGCGGTTCTCCAAGTCCTCCAACTTCAATTGGATCTGCTCCTTCCAACTCTCCTCCACTTGTCGCTGCCCATTCCACTCCTCCTGCTGCTGTTCCAGCAGCTCCAGGTGGTTTTTGTGATCTCACAGCCTGGCGGCCACTTCTCCCACCTCCTCCTTAAGTGTGTTCATGAGCCCCTCAAGCGCCGTTTTTGAGACCTGGACCTCTGCCTTGACCTCAGCGAACCACTACTTCAGCTCCTCCCTGGTCACCGGTCCCAATCCGCTGGCCTCGACATCCGCCTCACCTCTCTCCATTCCCCTCGCCATTGATTCAACGTGCTCCCGCCGCGTGGCCTCCACACCAGCCATCTTGCCTTCTCCCGCCGACGTTGCCGCTCCGGCAAAGGCAAATTCCCGCAAATCTGCGGGTTTTTTCCGGGTAGTCATTTTCTCCACTGTCTCCGCTATCCACCACACTGCTTCCCCTTTCTTTCTCCTTCGATTCGGGGCGTTAATATCTCCGCTTTCACTGGGGTCGGGTCGGAGCTCGCCGCTCACATGGCCATTCGAGTAGGTGACGTCACTTCCTCCCGTGTTGTGCATTTATAATAAAACCACTTTACATATTAGCAGTGATCTTTTTCTCTCTCATTCAAGCCTGGGAATGGGTAAAGCAGACAAGGAAATGTAGACCTTCCTCCAGAGAAATCTAGGACCAGCAGAAGCACTGGTGGGGATGACTGGAAACTTGGGATTCTCCATAAACCCCCAGATGAAATAGCGAGATTTTCTCAAGGGTGATAGAGCAGCTGGAGAGGTAGGTTTCCATGAGAGGTTCATACAGTAGCAGTCCGCTTACATGTCTACATAGAGGCAAAAGGATTTAGAGTTGGTGTAGGGTGGCAGCAGCAGTGTAAAGAGGGAAGAGAGAAGTAGTAGGAGGCAGGGCTGGTGCTATCATCAGCTGAACTAGGCAGTTGCCTGGAGCACCAGCCCTCTAGGGGTGCCTATTGCCGCTGCTGATGTCGGGACCTGCAGTAGTGGCAATGGCTGCAAACACTCCCATGGTGCTTACCTTAAAATTTCAGCACCATGGGGTTGTTTGCTTCTGCCCCCTTGGACTGCCTGGTGCCAACTTCATGTTTGCAGACAGGAAGTCTGCATTGGGCTTGGAGAGGCTGAAGGAAACAGCCTCACGGTGGTGAAGTTGTAAGGTAAGTGCCACAGGGCTGTTTGCGGCCATTGCCACTGCTGCAGGTCCCGGAGAGACGGCAATGGTGGCGGCAGCAATGGGTGCCACAGGGAGGGAGGGGTGCAAGGGATGAGGTTTGCCTATGGTGCCTCATCTTCTTGCACTAGCCTTGGTAGGAGGGCAGCAGGTAAAGCTACCTCAGCGCAGCAGGTGCACCTTTTTCTCTTTCAGTGCCCTGGGATCTTCCTGCCACACTTGGTGCTGTTTTGCCCTTCTCTTGGAACTTGTAGATATTTCTGGCACTGATGGTGCTACTTTGCCCTTTCTTGGTACCTCAGAGTTTACCCCACTCCTAGTGCTTTGGGGTCTTCCTACCACTGTTGGTGCTGCTTTGCTTCTCTCTCAGTCCCTTGGGTGTTTGTGCCACTGCTGGTGTGATTTGTCCTTCTTCTGGTGCCTTGGGGTCTTCATGTCACAGTTGGCGCTGCTTTGCTCTCTCTGTGCTTTGAGGTGTTTGTGCCACAGTTGGTGGAGCTTTGCCCCTTTTCTGGTGCCTGGGAGTGTTCATGTTTCTGCTGCGGTGCCTCTCTCGCCACAGTTGGCGCTGCTTCTGCCGCTCTTTATGCTACTTTTGTGTCCCTCTTTGGATGCCTTAGGCTGTTTATCTGTTTGTTGCCCCTCGTTTGGTGCTTTGGGGATTTCCATGTCATTGTACTGTGTTGCCTCGCTCTTCATGTCTTGGACTGTTCGTGTCACTGCCAGTGCTGCTTGTCTTGCTTTTGGTGCCGTGGGGGTGTTCCTATCACTCCTGATGTCCTGGGCTCTGGCTGTCTCTGCTGCTGGTGCCTGTCAGCAAGTTTCAAGCAAATTTCATAAAAAGTGAATGAAAACCCGACTGCTAGAGTCCAAAATTGCATCCCTCATTGACTCTGATAGAAATGAATGAAAGAAATTAAATGAATGAGTTCCAGTGCTCCAAACACATATGAACTGATGAAATGAAAACTGGTCTGAAAATGAATTAAGATAAATTTTTTCCAGTGCACGTCCCTAAAAGTATACTAGATAAAGGACAATCATGCTATTTTGCCACTAGATGGTGCTATCTCTTAACTGGTGCTGCATCAGACATGGAAATAAGTGAGAAATACAGAACTGATTTATTCACATTTATGTTTTAACACTAGAAGCCCCAAAGTGCGTCAATTGATGCAAATGCATCTTCGGAAGTTGTATACCAGCGCCACTGCTAGAACCATGTCAGTCATGTGCCATGACTTTGTTAGCAAGGTCAAGATGTTCAAATATGTGCATCGAAAATTAATGATAGATCCACCACTTAGCGGGAAAATGAATTTATACCTAGAAGCCCCAAAGTACGTCAATTGATGCACTCAATTGTCTTGGATGTGTCAATTGACGTACGTTGGGGCTTCTAGGTATAAATTCATGTTCCCATTAGGTGGCGCATCTCAATCACTGTTAACAGTTTTACTCCGACATTACAAACAATAAACACACGATGACGTCATGTAATGACATCACATACTGCACGTATTTAACAAATAAGTAACTTCACATTAATTCACATCTGCATTTCATGCTAAACGCAGTCATTGTGATAATGCAATTGACGCATTTTGGGGTTTCTAGGTAAAATTCCTTTTGGGGCTTCTAGTGTTAAAAGCATAGCCACAGTTTAAAGCATTTCCTTGACTTTCTTATGCACATAGATACGTCCCCATGGGTTTACCAGAAGTTTCAAATACTGTACTTCTAGACTGCACTTACTAACTGCGACTTCTATATTGCTGAGCTTATGCAATCTACTTTATTCCACAGTCTGTGGTGTATGGAAGATGGCACCAGCCTAAATTGCCTTTGTATCTAGCAACGCTCTCTTTTTGTAACTTGCCTTGAGCTTGAATTTGGAAAAGACAAGTAATTAACTCTCAGATCTAAATCCAAACTCCTGTGAATGTGAATTGGAGTTGTGCACTAAAATGTGTTTAGTGTGCCCATGAAAAATGTTTTTCTATGCATATTAAAAGGTGCTTTTCTTAGGTGATGCAGTAATTTATTTTATGTGCCTGCTAAAAATCAATATGCAAAAATATTCTGCACAGTGTTTCAAAAGGGGTCGCGTGCACATGCTAGTCACAAAATTCCCCATGATAGCTGGCTGAAAGTAAAAGGACTGGTTAGTATGGGGGCCTTCCTTCCAATGCTCACCCCTGACTAGAAGAAAAAGGGGCATTGGTGACCTCAAGAACAAGGGGCCTCCCTTCTCCTTCCAGACAGAATTAGGACCCCAGCAACCCAACATTTTTCCCCAGCAGACTACATCAGAAAGCTTCCGTGCTCCTGCGTGCCCTCTTTCTCCCTTCTTCCTCCCTCCCTACTGCTTCTGTTCATGACTAAAAATTTGAACAGGAAAGATCATGGCTCCCTCCCACAAAATTGAGGTCAACTTTCAAAGGGCACTGGATGTTTTCTCGAGCTACTTTGCCAGGTGTATATGCTTTTCTCTACTAAATCGTATTTCCTTGTCTCTGGGACACTGTGGTTAGTGCTGCTATTAAAGAGTGGAGTTCCTACCTTTAACTCTTTAATTTCCAAGATTTGACCCCTATGCCCAAGGGAGTTTTGTGTTACCTCATAATACATTTTTGAAGTCACAATGACATTCAAATTCATGGTTATCTGGGCAAATTATAAAGCATTTTTTTCAGCACAACTATAAATGTATGTTGGGGCATAACTCTAGCTGCTGCTGCTAGGTAATATTTACCAATAGTTCTCTTTTAAGTTTAAAAGTTTATGGAACGGAAGCAGCTATATATATCAGTCAGAGGTGCAGGCTGCCTGTCACCACTGGGCAGTGTACGCATGCAGACCCTGGATTTGCGTTGACAATGGTCAAAAAATACTTGGAATAGCAGTATAGGCAGAGGAGGTGTGTGCACACAGTGAATCACGGTTCATGTGATGAGTCAGTATAACAGGAAGTGAGAGGGCTGCAAAGATAAACATCAGAACGTCTCTGCATGCCTCTTGTGACGGTCTGCATTGTAAAGAAAGCCTGCTGGCATCCACAGATGTGGGCTTTGGAGCAATTGGCAATGCACCAACCGTGGAGTTCCCTTCTGCAGTTCAGTGGTGAGTCAGGGAGCTAGCAGAAGGCCTGGGCAAAGAGAAGTGGAAGGGGTGCAGAAGTGTACTTCAGCACCCCTACATCCCTTCTTTAGCAATCTGCATGGTCAAGATAGGGCTCTCAAGAGACTCGAGACAGTGCTTTAATTCTGCTGCAGGCAGGATCACACCCTTGACAGCTCACATGGGACAGAAGCAGTGATTCAGGACAGTGCACTTCCTAAAATGTCCACTGAGCATGGGATACAGAGAAACCTATCTCCACTCATTCTTGTGGCTTGAGAGAGAGAGAGAGAGAGAGAGTAGTGGGGATAGGCAGAGCTGTACCGAGCCAGAATCGCGCCCTGTGCAACTTGCATATCGTGCGCCTTCTCCCCCTCCTCCCCATACCTCCATCCAGCCGCTGCTTGCTCCTGCCACTCTCTGTTTTCTCCATGGTGGCACCAACAGCAGGGCAAGAGCAGGAAGCGGCTGGACAGAGGTATGGGGGGGGGGGAGGGGCGCGCCTGATATGCAAGTCGCTGGCGGCAGCAGCAGATCTGATCTCTCCCTGCTCTGACTTCGCGTCAGAGGATGGAGGGACCAGACCTTAGAAAGACCCGTGAAAAAGCTTAGGAGGTGCACTTTGGCTGCCTACTGTTGCCTTGTCACCTCTGAGAGAACAAAAAGTGGCAGCTGCAGGGCAATAGCAGGCAGCCGAAATGCGCCCCCTAAGACTTTGCGCCCTGTGTGGCTGCACTGCTCGCACAGGGCTAGGTATGGTACTGGGGATAGGGAAGGGAGATTGAATGAGACAGGGGGAGATAGGGAGGAGAGTTTGAGAGAGTGAGTAAGTAGTGGGTACAGGGAGGAAGGATTCAGGGAGACAAACAGCGACTGGTGGAGACAGGGAGGGATCACTGAGGGTCGGGAACAGCTCAAGGCAAGTTACATTCAAGTGCAGTAAGTATTTAAGTTTGTACATGAGGCAATGGAGAATCAAGTGACTTGTCCAAAGACCTTTGGTGGTTCTCAACTCACTGCTCTTTTAGGCTACTCCACCACTCTATCCTCATTTCATCTCATGTGTAAAAACATAAGATGTGGCAGGATAGTTTATTACCAAGTCACTGTTTCCAGAGATCCTAAGATTTTTAGAGTTAACCTGCATCCCATTCCTTTTCCCCTTTGGAAACAGCATCTGAGCAAAAAAGAATCTCGCCATGCTTTATCTTTTTTGAAATTAGACTAAATTCTGCCTATATAGGTATGTGTGACACAACTTTCTTCTGCAATGTTTTTTTACCCATCACCCCTTTAAACAGAACTCTCCTCATGGAATGCAGTAAACTAAACACACGCATTTCAATGCAGTTTGCTTTCTGCAGATGAATCCCAGAACATGCTGGATGGTGATCCTTCATTAGCAACGAAGCTAGAGGAGGAGAAAGAAGGATGAATTCAGACAATATGCATACGCTCTGCCTTCTTTTATCTACATCAGGTAACTTTAGTCTGCTACTCCCCTCCTCAAGCCATTCCACTGATTCCCCATCTCCATCCACATATGGTTCCAGCGTCTTTTACTCACCTGCACTCACTCTGCAGCTCCTCATTACTTAGCTTCTCTCCTCTCTTCCTATACCCCTCTGGCACGTTCCTCTTATCTGGGCCCTTCTCTTATTCTTTCTAACTTGCTGCTTCACTTGCCTGGAACACACTTCCTGAGTCAGTGCATCATGCTCTCTCTCTCTGACCATATTCAAATAGAGAATAAAAACCCATCGTTGTTAGGTTTCTTTGATATCTTGAGCATTTATTTTATTTATTTATTTTATTTATTTATCTGTATTTATATCCCGCTTTTCACCGGGTCAAAGCGGTGGGACCAGGGCCGGATTTACCTATACACCATGCAGGGCCGGATTTAGCTAGAGTGAGGCCCTACGCCAAGAAAAATTGTGGGCCCCCCCCCCATGTCCCCGTGCAGTCCTGGCCCCCCCTGTGCAGTCCCGGGCCCCCCCGTGTCCCCCCCGTGCCTCCGTGCAGTCCTGGGCCCGCCCCCGTGCAGTCCTGGGCCCCCCCCGTGCAGTCCTGGGCCCCCCCCGTGCCCCCGTGCAGTCCTGGCCCGCCCCGTGCAGTCCTGGCCCGCCCCGTGCAGTCCTGGGCCCGCCCTGTGCAGTCCTGGGCCCCCCCATGCAGTCCTGGCCCCCCGGACAGCATCGCGGCTGTCTGAGGGAGCCGGGGAAGCCCCGGCTCCCTCTGTACAGCCGCCAGCGTGAAGAGCCTTTTCCTTCACACTGGCGGCTGTTTCTGTGAAGCCGGGAATGCTGGGAAAGGTTAAAGGGCAACCTTTAACCTTTCCCAGCATTCGCGGCTTCACAGAAACAGCCGCCAGCGTGAAGGAAAAGGCTCTTCACGCTGGCGGCTGTACAGAGGGAGCCGGGGCCTCGCGCGGGCTTCCCCGGCTCCCTCTAAAGCCCTCCGGTGGGCCCAGGGGCGGCCCAAGGGGGGTGCGGGGCCATGTGCGGAGACTCGGTGTGGGGCCTCATTTGCATAAGGTGTCTCATTTGCATAAATATTTGCATAATGTTACCATACACCAGAGCTACTCAATTCCAGTCCTGGTGGTCCACAATCCTGCAGGTTTTCGGGATATCCCTAATAAATATGCATGAGATATATATGCATTGGAGGTATCCTGCCAACCTGACTGGTTTGTGGCCCTCCAGGGCTGGATTTGGAGACCCCTGTTTTACATCTCTGTCATTTAAGATTGTGAGTGAACAAGGTACAGATATCCTAGACATCAAAAGGGTAGATAGAATGTGTCACATTCCTCCTCGATTCTCACCACCACCAAAAAGTTGTCTAATAGATAATATTTTGGTGGTGGTGAGAAGCAAGGAGGAATGTGACAAATGCTATCTAACTTTTTTGATGTCTTGGACATCTGCACCTTGCCCACTCACAATCGTAAATGACAGAGATGTAAGGCAGGGGTCTCCAAATCCAGCCCTGGAGGGCCACAAACCAGTCAGGTTGGCAGGATATCTCCAATGCATATATATCTCATGCATATTTATTAGGGATATCCTGAAAACCTGCAGGATTGTGGACCACCAGGATTGGAATTGAGTAGCTCTGCCATACACTAACTTTTAGTAAACATGCCTCTTAATGAGTATATGGATAAAGAAAGACTAAAAGGTTTCTACATTACTATAATCCAGTACCAACCGCCAGGCACATTAGGAACTACTACAAACACTGCCCATTTAGAACCCATAGCAAACCCGCCATATCCTAACAGCACTACCAGGACTCACAAAGCACCATACCCTAACTATCAAAAGGCAACACTGCAAATATTAAACCAATACATTTCAGAGAACAACAATACATGACCTACTGGGGAAAGAACAAGTGGCAATGTCAAATAGGAATTATATAAACAGAATACCTCAGCTCAGTTACACATGCACAACATAGACCATCACCAAACAAGGAATCACAGTTTAGAAACAGGAAGACAATAATTAAACTGGGAACCCCAAAAGCCAAACTTGGAATATACAACAACACTGTAGAAATAAAACTATAAATTAATTTCCTCTTGTACTAAACAAAGCGCAAAAATTAATGATGCACATTTCCCAGAGCTGACATATTCCAGTTAATAAATTCAAAATAAAGAGATATTTTTTCTACCTTTTGTGCATTTTTTTTCAGTTGCAATTGTTCCAGCCACTTTCTTCTGGTTTCTTCGTGTCTTCTGCTAACTCTCCATCTGCTGTCCATTTGTCCTTTCTTCTGTCTTCTTGTTTTTTTTTTCCATTCTCTCTCTACATCTGCTTTAACATACTAATCTTTCTCCTTTTGCTCTTTCCTCATTCCTATTTCATCTACTCAAAATTTACCCCTCCATCCTCAATCCCCACTTACTCTCCCAATACCCGGCCAATTGTAGATTTTTTATCCCTCCCACACAAAATATTTTTCCCCTCTCCATTTTACTCTCCCAGCCCCATCCCATTCTAATCCTCCCCCAACACCAGCTCCCTTCTAGTTCCAGCCTCACCCAGCATCCATTCCCTTCTAGTCCCTGCATCAGCCCATTTCCAGTCCTAGCCCCCCATTAGCCCATTTCCAGTCCTAGCCCCCCCCCATCAACCCAATACCAGTCCTAGCCCCCCCATCAACCCACTTCCAGTCCTAACCCCCCATCACCCCATTTTCAGTTTAAGCCCCCCCTATAACCCATTACCAGTCCTAACCCCCCATCAGCCCACTTCCAGTCCTAACCCCCCATCAGCCCACTTCCAGTCCTAACCCCCATCAACCCATTTCCAGTCAACCCCCATAGCCCATTGCCAGCCCTAACCCCCCCCCCATCAGCCCACAGTCCATTACCAGTCCTAACCCCATCAGCCCACCTGAAGTCCTAACCCCTCCCCATCAGCCCATTTCCTGTCCTAGCCCCCCCCCCCATAGTCCATTATCAGTCCTAACCCCCCATAGCCCATTACCAGACAGCCCCCATCAGCCAACAGCCCATTACCAGTCTTAACCCCCCCATAGCCCATTGCCAGTCCTAACCCGATCATATGCCCAGAGTGGAGTTCCAGTGCTTTCACCTTCTTCCCACCTCAAGTCCTAACCCCTTCCCATCAGCCGATTTCCTGTCCTAGCCCCCCATAGCCCATTACCAGTCCTAACCCCCCAACAGCCCACAGCCCATAACCAGTCCTAACTCCATCAGCCCACCTCCAGTCTTAATCCCCCAGCCCATTTCCAGTCCTAGCAACCCCCCAACACATTACCAGTCCTAGCCCCCCATAGCCCACTCCCAGTCCTAATCCCACCAGCCCATTTCCAGTCCTAATCCCCATCACCCAATTTTTAGTTTAAGCCCCCCCCCCATAGCCCATTACCAGTCCTAAGCCCCCAGCAACCCACTTCCAGTCCTAATCCCATCAGCCCATATAGACTTAGCTCCCCCATAGCCCATAGCCCCCCCATAGCCCATCACCACTCCTAACCCCCCCATAGCCCATTACCAGTCCTAACCCCCCCAACAGCCCACAGCCATTACCACTCCTAACCCCCCCAGCCCATCACCAGTCCTAACCCCCCCAACAGCCCACAGCCATTAACACTCCTAACCCCCCCCCGCCCATCACCAGTCCTAACCCCCCAGCAGCCCACAGCCATTACCACTCCTAACTCCCCCAGCCCATCACCACTCCTAACCCCCCCAACATCCCACAGCCATTACCACTCCTATCCCCCCCCAGCCCATGACCAGTCCTAACCCCCCCAACAGCCCACAGCCATTACCACTCCTAACCCCCCCAGCCCATCACCAGTCCTAACCCCCCCAGCCCACCCCAGCCCAGCGAATTTTTTTTTACAAAACAAGCTGTCGCTGCCTCAGCCGGGGCCGGGGCCGCCGCAGCAGAATCGAGTGTGCCGCGGGACCCCCCCTGCCCAGCAGAGCCTGCCCTCCCCGGTATCACCTCTCTCAGCTGCCTCCCTCCAGTCACACGCGCCGGCTTTCAGAGCGCGAGGGAAGAGTTTTTCCCTCGCTGCTCTGTTTAAAGCCCGCGGGGGCTGATGGGACTTCCCATCAGCCCCCGCGGGCTTAACAGAGCAGCGAGGGAGAAACTCACCTCGCGCTCTGAAAGCCGGCGCGTGTGACTGGAGGGAGGCAGCTGAGAGAGGTGATACCGGGGAGGGCAGGCCAGGCTCTGCTGGGCAGGGGGGGCCCCGCGGCACACTCGATTCTGCCGCGGCGGCCCCGGCCCCGGCAGAGGCAGCGACAGCTTTTTTTTTTTTTTTTTTTTAATTTTAATGATGGATCAGAATGTTTTTTGCGCGGGGCCCCCTGAAACGCGGGGCCCTGTGCAAAAAACATTCCCGGTGGGCCCTTGCCAGCTGTGGGCCCTACGCCACGGCGTACGTGGCGTATAGGCAAATCCGGCCCTGACGCCATGTATGCCATGGCGTAGGGCCCACAGCTGGCAGGGGCCCACAAAAAAAGAACAAGTTAATTTTTTTTAAAATAAAATTTAAAAAAAAACCTGCTGGCTGCCGCCGCGGGGCCCTCTCTGCTGCCGCGGCAGCACCGACTGACCCGCGGGGGCCCCCTCTACAAGCTGAATCCATCGGTTCGGTCCTCCCGCCCTCCCTCCCTCCGTGCAGGCTGTGAGAGACGCGCAAGGAGAGTGTCTCCTCGCGTCTCTGTTAAGCCCGCAGGGGCTGATGGGAAATTTCCCATCAGCCCCTGCGGGCTTAACAGAGACGCGAGGGAGACACTCTGCCTTCGCGCCTCTCACAGCGTGCACGGAGGGAGGGAGGAAGGAACGAACCAACGGATTCAGCTTGTAGAGGGGGCCCCCGCGGGTCATTCGGTGCTGCCGCGGCAGCAGAGGGGGCCCCGCGGCGGCAGCCAACAGGTTTTTTTTTTAAAATTAAATTTTACTTTAGGCCGACGGGGGTGGGGGGGTAGGACTGGTAATGGGCTATTGGGGGGGGGCTGGGGCTGGGGGGGTTAAGGCTAGAGGTGGGTTGATGGGGTTAGGACTGGTAATGGACTGTGGGCTGTTGGGGGTCTTAGAACTGGCAATGGGCTTTGGGGGGGGTTAAGACTGGTAATGGGCTGTGGGCTGTGGTGGGCTGATGGGGGCTGTCTGGTAATGGGCTATGGGGGGCCTAGGACTGGAAAGGGGCTGGGGGGGTTAAGACTGGAGGTGGGCTGATGGGGTTAGGACTGGTAATGGGCTGTTGGAGGGGTTTAGAACTGGTAATGGGCTTTGGGGGGGGTTAAGACTGGTAATGAGCTGTGGGCTGAAGGGGCTGTCTGGTAATGGGCTATGGGTGGGCTAGGACTGGAAATGGGCTGGGGGGGTTAAAACTGGAGGTGGGCTGATGGGGTTAGGACTGGTAATGGGCTGTGGGCTGATGGGGGTTAGGACTGGCAATGGGCTATGGGGGGCTGACTGGAAATGGGTTAATGGGGTTAGGACTGGAAGTGGGCTGATGGGGGGTTAGGACTGGTAATGGGTTATAGGGGGGGCTTAAACTGAAAATGGGTTGATGGGGGGTTAGGACTGTAAGTGGGTTGATGGGGGGCTAGGACTGGTATTGGGTTGGGGGGTTGCTAGGACTGGAAATGGGCTGATGGGTGGCTAGGACTGGAAATAGGCTGATGCAGGGACTAGAAGGGAATGGATGCTGGGTGAGGCTGGAACTAGAAGGGAGCTGATGTTGGGGGAGGATTAGAATGGGATGGGGCTGGAAGAGTAAAATGGAGAAGGGAAAAATATTTTGTGTGGGAGGGATAAAAAATCTACAATTGGCCGGGTATTGGGAGAGTAAGTGGGGATTGAGGATGGAGGGGTAAAATTTGAGTGGATGAAATAGGAATGAGGAAAGAGCAAAAGGAGAAAGATTAGTATGTTAAAGCAGATGTAGAGAGAGAATGGAAAAAAATCTAGAAAAGAGAAGAAAGGACAAATGGACAGCAGACGATGTAGAGTTAGCAGAAGACACGAAGAAACCAGAAGAAAGTGGCTGGAGCAATTGCAGCTGAAAAAAATGCACAAAAGGTAGAAAAATATCTCTTTATTTTGAATTTATTAATTGGAATATGTCAGCTCTGGTAAATGTGCATCATTAACGTCTGCGCTTTGTTTAGTACAAGAGCAAATTAATGTATAGTTTTATTTCTACAGTGTTGTACTTTCCAAGTTTGGCTTTTGGGATTCCCAGTTTAATTATTGTCTTCCTGTTTCTAAATTGTGATTACTTGTTTGATGGTCTATGTTCTGCATGTGTAACTGAGCTGAGGTGTTCTGTTTATATAATTCCTATTTGACATTGCCACTTGTTCTCTTTCCCCAGTAGGTCATGTATTGTTGTTCTCTGAAATGTATTGGTTTAATATTTGCAGTGTTGCCTTTTGATTGGTAGGGTATGGTGCTTTGTGAGTCCTGGTTTGTGCTGTTAGGATATGGTGGGTTTACTATGGGTTCTAAATGGGCAGTGTTTGTAGTAGTTCCTAATGTGTCTGGCAGTTGGCACTGGATTATAGTAATGTAGAAATCTTTTAGTCTTTCTTTATCCATACACTCATTAAGAGGCACGTTTACTAAAAGTTAGTATATGGTAGCATTATGCAAATATTTATGCAAATGAGGCCCCTTATGCAAATGAGGCCCCGCACCCCCCTTGGGCCGCCCCTGCTGGGGGCCCACAATTTTTGTTGGCGTAGGGCCTCACTCAAGGTAAATCTGGCCCTGGGTGGGACATATAACAGGGGGTGGGGAATCAAAAAAAGCGGGGGGGGGGGCCCATCACCGGGGGGTCTACATTAATGATTTTGGATGGACATAGAGACTGACAAGATAGACAGTTTATGGTCTGAGGATCTTGAGGAGTATAGGGGTTCCTATTCAGAGATGTTCTTGGAATAGGATGGTTTTTAGCTGCTTTTTGAATGAAGGGAGATCTCCGTTGTTCTTGATGTGGTTTGGTAGAGAGTTCCAGAGGGATGGGGCATAGAGTTCAAAGGCTCTGTTGCAGGTCCGTTGTGTTGCTTTGATTCTTTTGTGCGGGACGGCAATGGAGCTGTTGGAGGATTGTCTGGTTGTTCTGTTGTGGGTTGGGCGAGGTAGTAGGGTGTGGAGTGGGGTGCTTTGTGTTTGGTGGATGGTTTTGTGGGTGAGTAGAAGAGTTTTGTACTTGATTCTTGCTTCGATGGGGAGAATATGAAGGTCTCTTAGAATTGGGGTGATGTGGTCCCGTTTCTTTGCGTTGTGGATTATTCTTGCCGTGGTGTTTAAGGCAGTTCGGAGGGGATTGGTTTGTGTGGCAGGTAGGCCATGGTAAATTATGTTGCAATAGTCCAGATGAGGGAGTGTCAGAGCCTGCATTACTGTCCTGAAGTCCTGTGGTTCGAGGAGAGGTCGGAGACGTTGTACTGTTTTTGCCTTGTGGAATACAGTTCCGGTGGTCTTGTTGATTTGCTGTTTAAGGGTTAGGGCTTGGTCAATGATAATTCCGAGATATCTTATGTGTGGTTGTATTTGAATTTGCATGGTTCCCATGGTGAGGTGAGTGGGTGGTTTGAAGTCTGGGTCTTTGGTCACTATAAGAGCTTCGGTCTTCTTTATGTTAATGGATAAGTTATTCTCTTGTAGCCAGTTGTATACGTCGGTGAAGCAGGCTGATAGCTGGTCGTTTTTTGGGTCAGTGGTTGTAATTGGGGCGTAGAGCATTATGTCGTCGGCGTATATGTGGAAGTTGATGTTGTGTGCGCGTATGACTGAACAGAGTGGACGGAGGTAGATGTTGAAGAGCATGGCTGATAATGTGGATCCTTGAGGTACACCTTGATGTTGCTGGAATGGGGGTGAGGTTGAGGTTTTGGTGCGGATCAGTTGCTGTCGGTTGGTTAGGTAGGACTTGAACCATCGGAGTACAGTATCTTTGATCCCAATTGCTCGGAGTCTGTGGAGAAGGATGTTATGGGAGATGGTGTCAAAGGCTGCTGATATATCCGGGAAAATTAGGATGAATCCAGAGTGTTTCTCTTGGGTTCCTATGATGAGGGTGTTCATCAGTGTGGTCATGAGTGTCTCGACCCCATGTAATGGTCAGAATCCGTGTTGCTGCGGGTCCAGTATATTGTTGACATCCAAGTGTTCTTGAAGCTGATGTTGGACTATCTTCTCGATTATCTTTGCGGTGATTGGGAGGCTCGCTACTGGTCTGTAAGAGGCAGGGTCTAGGGGGTCCAGGTTGTGCTTTTTTAGGGTTGGTCGAATGACTGTGGTCTTAAGGGCGTCTGGCATGTGTCCTTGGGTAAAGGATTCGTTTATGATATGGGTTAATGGTGTGCTCAGGTCTTCTTTGGTTTTCTTTATCCAGTCGGCAGGACAGGGGTCCAACGGGGAGGTGGTGGTGTTCAAGCAGGAGATGGTGGAAGATATTTCTTCTTTCGAGGTTTTGTCGAATGTATTCCAGTCGCTGTTCAGGGTGGGGTATGGATTTGTGCTGGTTGTTTCAGCATAGTGATGTAAGCTTTGTGGTTGCTGAAGCTGTTTGTATTGTCTGGCTAGAAGATCAGGGGGGATATCTGGCAGCTGGTCAGAGTTACTGGGTGCCCTTGTCAGTTTTTTGACAATTTGGAAGAGTTCTCGAGGTTTGTTTATGGCTGTTGTGATGATTTTGGTGTGGTAGGTTCTTTTGGCGTTGTCCGTTTCTGAGTGGTACACATTGAGTTCGTGGAGGTATTTTGCTTTGTCTTTGTCGCTTTTGGTTTTTTTCCTCCATTTCCTTTCGGTTCTTCTAAGTTTAGTTTTCAGTTTTCGGAGTGTAGGGGTGAACCATCGGGCTTTTGAGGATATGGGTCTGGTATTAGTCTTGTTTCTAGTTGTGGTGGCGGCTGCGGAGATTGTGGTGTTCCAGTTGTGGAGCAGGTCATCAAGGTTGTTGGAGTTTGTGTGTAGATTAGGCAGGGTTTGTGTTAGGAAGTCTTCTTTGTGAAATGCTTTGAATCTCCTTGTGTGATGTTCGTTTTCTTTGTTATTTTTGAGTTGATAGGTGTGGGATATGTTGATGATGTAGTGGTCTGACCACGGTATTGGTGAGATTGTTGGTCTTCTGTATGAGGAGGCGGTTTGGGAGTTTAGAAATATGAGGTCAAGTGTGTTTCCTTTTTCATGTGTTGGTTCTTGTATGATCTGTGTCAGGTCCATTGCTGTCATGGCGTTGAGGAAGGTTTCTGTTTGCTTTTGCTGGAGTGATGGGAGGTTGAAGTCTCCTAGGATAATTTGTTCCTTCGAAGGGCTGGTGCTTTCGGAGATGAGGTGTAGTATCTGTGGTAGGTCGGTGGTTGTGGTGGGTGCACGGTAGATCAGGCATATCGAGAGGTGTTTGTTGGTAAGGGTAAGGATGTCTGCTTCATTGGAGGTTTCCGAGGTGTGGGTCCGCAGGTGGAGGTTGTCTTTGGCAATGATGGCTCCGCCTCCGCCGTTTGCATGTGTCCGGGAGCAGTGTTGAAGGCTGTATCCGTTTGGTGTTAGCTGGTTCATTATTACTGTGTCGTGGTCTGTTAGCCAGGTTTCTGTTACACAGAGGATGTCAATCCTCTCAGTTGTGATCAGGTTTTGGAGCATGTGGTATTTGTTCCAGACTGAGCGAGCGTTTATGAGTGAGATGGAAAGGTGGTGGTGGTTTGTGGGGTCGGTGGTACAGGCTGGCGTGTTTTGTGTGAGTGAGTAGGTGTGTGTATGGTTGAGTGTGTGGTTGTGGATGCTGGTGAGTTGAGCTGTTGTGGTGCTTGAGCGGAGGGGGTTATTGGATATGGCTGAGTGGGGGTAGAGGGTCAGGAGGGGGGTTAGGAGATAGATGGGGGTTAGGAAGGGTGGCATGGTGTGTGGGAGTACCTCTATCCTCTATCATACGTTCCTCAGATTCTCTTGTTGCTCACATACGTTTGTCTTGACTATATTGCAAGCACTATGGAACAGGGATTGACTCTCTTATGTGTGACTGTACAGCGCAGCATTATACCTCTAGCACTTTAGAAATCACTAGTGGTAGGCAAAATAGTAGGAGCTGTTCTTAAAAGCAAAATTGCTGGCCATATAGATAGACGGCTTAGTGGAGCAGAGTCATACGGATTTACTAAAGGGAAGTTTTGGCTTAGCAAGATACTCCTCAGAAAAGTATAAAGTCATAGCATAAGAAACATAGAAACATAGAAACATGATGACAGAAAAAGACCACATGTCCTATCTAGTCTGTCCTTCCATATCAACAACTACAACAGTCCACTTTTTACCTTTAGAGATCCTCTGTGTTGGTCCCATGCTTTTTTGAATTCAGTTACTGTCCTCATCTCTACCACCTCCACTGGGAGACTATTCCATGGATCCACTACTCTTTCCATAAAGAAATATTTCTGCATATCTCTCCTGAATCTATCTCCCTTCACCCAGTGGCGTAGCGTGAGTTGTCAGCACCCGGGGCAAGGCAAGTAATTTGCGCCCCCCTGGTCTGGTGTGGTTCTCTCCCGCGATCAGCGCTGCACTGTCCCTCCCCCAGATAGTCCCTCGCTCTCTCTTCGCACCCACTGCACCGCACGCCTGGCACCCCCCCCCCCCTCCACAGTGGGCGGCGACCCGGCAGCTCGGATCGGATTCGCACAGCCAGCACTGCAGAGAGCTGCGAGTGCGAGCGCGCCCCCCAGGGCCGGATTTACCTTGAGTGACGCCCTACGCCAACAAAAATTGTGGGCCCCCAGCAGGGGCGGCCCAAGGGGGGGTGGGCCTCATTTGCATAAGGGGCCTCATTTGCATAAATATTTGCATAATGTTACCATATACTAACTTTTAGTAAACGTGCCTCTTAATGAGTGTATGGATAAAGAAAGACTAAAAGATTTCTACATTACTATAATCCAGTGCCAACTGCCAGACACATTAGGAACTACTACAAACACTGCCCATTTAGAACCCATAGCAAACCCGCCGTATCCTAACAGCACTACCAGGACTCACAAAGCACCATACTCTACCAATCAAAAGGCAACACTGCAAATATTAAACCAATGCATTTCAGAGAACAACAATGCATGACCTACTGGGGAAAGAGAACAAGTGGCAATGTCAAATAGGAATTATATAAACAGAACACCTCAGCTCAGTTACACATGCAGAACATAGACCATCACCAAACAAGTAATCACATTTTAGAAACAGGAAGACAATAATTAAACTGGGAATCCCAAAAACCAAACTTGGAATGTACAACACTGTAGAAATAAAACTATACATTAATTTGCTCTTGTACTAAACAAAGCGCAGACGTTAATGATGCACATTTACCAGAGCTGACATATTCCAATTAATAAATTCAAAATAAAGAGATATTTTTCTACCTTTTGTGCATTTTTTTCAGCTGCAATTGCTCCAGCCACTTTCTTCTGGTTTCTTCCTTCGTGTCTTCTGCTAACTCTCCATCGTCTGCTGTCCATTTGTCCTTTCTTCTCTCTTCTAGTTTTTTTCCATTCTCTCTCTACATCTGCTTTAACATACTAATCTTTCTCCTTTTGCTCTTTCCTCATTCCTATTTCATCCACTCAAATTTTACCCCTCCATCCTCAATCCCCACTTACTCTCCCAATACCCGGCCAATTGTAGATTTTTTATCACTCCCACACAAAATATTTTTCCCTTCTCCATTTTACTCTTCCAGCCCCATCCCATGCTAATCATCCCCCAACATCAGCTCCCTTCTAGTTTCAGCCTCACCCAGCATCCATTCCCTTCTAGTCCCTGCATCAGCCCATTTCCAGTCCTAGCCACCCATCAGCCCATTTCCAGTCCTAGCAACCCCCCAACCCAATACCAGTCCTAGCCCCCCATCAACCCACTTACAGTCCTAACCCCCCATCACCCCATTTTCAGTTTAAGCCCCCACTATAACCCATTACCAGTCCTAACCCCCCATCAGCCCACTTCCAGTCCTAACCCCATCAACCCATTTCCAGTCAGCCCCCCATAGCCCATTGCCAGTCCTACCCCCCCATCAGCCCACAGCCCATTACCAGTCCTAATCCCATCAGCCCACCTCCAGTCTTAACCCCCAGCCCATTTCCAGTCCTAGCCCCCCCATAGCCAATTACCAGACAGCCCCCATCAGCCCACAGCCCATTACCAGTCTTAACCCCCCCATATCCCATTACCAGTTCTAAACCCCCCCAACAGCCCATTATCAGTCCTATCCCCTTCAGCCTCCCTCCAGTATTAACCCCCCATCCCCTTTCCAGTCCTAGCCCCCCCATAGCCCATTACCAGACAGCCCCATCAGCCCACAGCCCATTAACTGTCTAAACCCCCCCAAAGCCCTTTACCAGTTCTAACCCCCCCCAACAGCCCATTATCAGTCCTAACCCCATCAGCCCACCTCCAGTCTTAACCCCCCCAGCCCCTTTCCAGTCCTAGCCCCCCCATAGCCCATTACCAGACAGCCCCATCAGCCCACAGCCCATTACCAGTCTAAACCCCCCCAAAGCCCATTACCAGTTCTAAACCCCCCCCCAACAGCCCATTAACAGTCCTAACCCCATCAGCCCACCTCCAGTCTGAACCCCCCCAGCCCATTTCCAGTCCTAGTCCCCCATAGCCCATTACCAGACAGCCCCCATCAGCCCACAGCCCATTACCAGTCTTAACCCCCCCCCCCAAAGCCCATTACCAGTTCTAACCCCCCCAACAGCCCACAGCCTATCTTCCTTTGGCTTCTATGTACCAGCGATCTCATCTGCTTTCCCAGTCTTGTTTGGAGTCCAAGTTACAAGGTTCGCTTACCCCTTTCCAATATCTACAATTCCGCCGTTGCTTGTTATCCCAGGTTCTTATAGAAGCAGCGGCATCCTCTCCTTCTATCTGGGAGAGATTACTCTTCCAACCTAAGTCAGATAAGGCACTCTTAGCGCAGTTATATTGTGTTCTTTCAGGAGCCACAGCTCAGGTGGCGCCGAAAGTGAAGGCCTGTAAACAGTGGGAAGAGTTTATTCTGCCTCAGAGGACTTTTGGCTTGAGGTGTTTCAGTATATGCACAAGTGTTCTATCTCCTTTTCACTCATCAACACGCAAGTAAGGATTGTCTTACGGATGTCTGTTGTTCCGTCAAGCCTATTTCAGAGGGGTAGAGCAGATGATTCTCTGTGTTGGCAGCTTTGTGGAGAGGTAGGAGATTTTTTTCACATGTGGTGGGGTTGCCCTAGGATTCAGGCCTATTGTCGCTTGATTTACGATTCAATAACTCAAAAATTGGGTATCTCCTTCCCATTCGATGTCGCACATTGTATCTTAGGTTATTTCCACTCTGATCGCCTATCCAAGGAGCATACTCATATGGTTCAGTGTTTGCTTCTGGCGGCGCGTTCCATTGTCAGTCATTTTTGGAAGAGATCAGCGGTCCCGACCTATGATGAATGGATGGTTAAAGTATGGGATCTCTACAGGATGGACAAACTGACGTTGGAATTACGAGGGGCGCTGGTCAAGTTGAATAGACTTTGGAACCAAGTCTTACCCATCTGATTGGAGAGGGTAGTGTTGCTGGGGTTGCCTGAGCTTCCGGTCTCTTCCACTTGTCTCCTGTGCTGCCATAGAGGCTTTCCCTGTGGGGGAGGGGCTCGGGTAATAGAGAGATGTATTCCTTTTGGGGTTTAGACCACTGCTCGTGTTGACTGTCTATCCTGTCTCTCCTCGATGCTCGATGTTCGATGTTTGATGTTCGGGTTGACACAAGGGTCTGGGGCAGGGGTGGGATGGGTGGGAAGGGAGGGTGGGAGGAGGGTGGGGCTGTGATGTGGGATGGGCTCTTATTAATGAAAGTCTATATTTGGGGTTCGGGTTTTCGGTGGGGTGGGGTGGGTCTTTTTGGGTTTCTCAGTGCAGGTTAGCGGTTAGCTCTTATAGTTTCACTGCCAGTCTTTTCCTATTATATGCTCGGAAGTAGTCAATGTTTGTTTACAGCTATCTTGTTGAGGATTTGTCTGTATATTTCAAAGCACTGAGTGTATTAAGTATTGTGTTTGTTTTTTGCTTGACTTTCAATAAAACGTTTACACAAAAAAAACAAAATGTACTTTTGAAAAACCATCACGTATCTTAAAAAGATACAATCATTGTCTTCCTCAGGCGAATAGTATCATCCACATGTTGCCATGTATCTTTTTAAGATAAGTGATGGTTTTTCGAAAGAACATATTTAACAAGTAGAAATTGGGTACGCTGTGGCCCGCTTGAATAAAAAGGGCTCTTTCGGCATCGAGAGGAAAGGTGTTTTCCTCCTTCTCAGGCCTTTAGTTCCCGACAAAAAATTGGGTTTATGTTATTGAATATAGTGCGAGTGATAGCTACTGGTTGGAATTTTCAATGACTTTATGCTTTGACTTTGGATTATTGTGTCATTGAATTTGGAGGGGGTTTTCTCCTGATTACAGAATAGTGAAGGAATAAAGCATGCACATAAGTGCCCATTCACATACATAGGTCCCTTAAAGTAGGGACTTACATGTGCTGTCCTCAGCGCCTTATATAGAATCAGTCCCAGGTGCAGATCCTCCACATTAATTGTAGGGTGTGTTCCTGGATCTTGCGGTATGGCAGCTATGCCACAGACACAGGGCAATGGCTGCTACCACATACTAACAGCCTGGTTGTAAATGCAGAAAGCATAGTCTCCAGTTCTAGAGGTATAGATAACTGTTTTGTGTTATTTGCTTGTTAGCAGTTACTGTGTGTTAATGATATGTGTTTTAATTGTGAGACACACTCCCTGCCCATCCCCACCCCCCAAAATTAAATTCCATACTAGGTGTTTAAGGTGACAGTTAATATATATTATTTTCAGAGCATATTAGCTGTTTAGATGAAATGCATTAAATGCTGAATGTGCATTAAATGGATAATTTTATAAAGAGCTGCCTAGTTTTAGGCAGTAACAATGTGCATAAATGTTTCTATAGACCACCTAGCGGAGGAGTAGCTGGTGGTTAGAGCAACAGCTTGGTGACTAAAGGACCAGAGTTCAATTCCCACTAGCACTCCTTGTGGCCTTGGGCAAGTCACTTTGCCCTCCATTGCCTTGGAAGAAAGGCCTGGCAATCTACTTCCAGTTGCACCTTGCCAAGAATATCTAGGGGCCACTGGGTTGCTAGGAGTCAGCATTGACTCAAAAGCATGGTTTGCATTGCAATAGACTGTCATTTGTGGGTAAATCACAGTGGTTAACAATTTCTAAAATAATTTTAATTAAACAGTAAAGGGAAAGTAAAACTCAGTCAAGAGATAACAGAAAAGATCTGGTATCAGTGTTGCCCCAACCTGCTTTGTCCGAGCCATTAGTTCTCAAATATTTTTGAAAAAAGGGGGTCTTAAGATGGGCAACAGCAAATGCATGCCAGCTGTAAATTTAACCAAAGCGGATTCTTACTGAAGACTATGGTAGAGCCAGTATTTTAGTCCTTTACACACACCTCTTAAACCCGCAGAGGTTTCATGCTGCATACTATCATTTTGGGCATGCACAGGAGCAGAGTCTGGGTGGCATGTGGGCAGAGTCAGTATTTACACGTGTAGATTATAAAATTCCTTAAATTACACACGTTGTGGAATGTGTATGTTAACATTTGCACCAGCCTTCAAGCCGGTAGGAGTGCTGGCACGACATATACACGTATGTGTTCTTGTTTCCGCTAGTGTTTTATAAAGTCAAGTAAGCACATTCTTCACTTAATAAAATAGGTGTAAAATAAGCATGTGAAAACACGTGCTAGCAAGGTGAAACTTTATAAAATTACCTGCTAAAAGCTATGTTAAACACCTAAAACAATTTAGTAATGGGCCCCATAAAGCCATACAAGTGGTACACAGTGATGTTGCCCATCTACTGTCAGAGAACAGTATTCCCAGTTTGGTTACTTTCTCCAGCTTCCCATAAGCAGGTGCAGGGGCGGCCCGTCCATTGAGCAAGAATTTGTTTTGCACAGGGCCCCGCGTTTCAGGGGGCCCTGCGCAAAGAACATTCTGCTTTAAAAATAAATTAAATTTTTTAAAAAAGCTGGCTGCTGCCGCCACGGCAGCAGCAGAATCGACTGTCCCATGGGGCCCCCCCTGCCCGGCTGAGCTCTCCCTGCCCGGCTGAGCCTCTCCGTGATGGCTTTCAGATCCGCGAAGGGAGAGTGTCTCACTGTCTCCCTCCATCAGCCCCTGCAGGCTTAACAGGAAAAATAGCCAAAATGTTCCATCACGTCACGTTTTCTTGCAAAATTAGATTTCTTACCCATATAAGGAATGTTCACATAATTTCTTTTTAGCCGACTGCAGTTTATTTTCTTGGCCCAAAATAGAGGTTGTAATGGTTAACTAACTAGAAACACTCCCTCATGATATTTTAGAGTGTTTTGTATTCATTTTATACATTAACAGGACAATTGGGAGGCGGGGGGCTAAATCCAGTACTCACGCTGGCGCATGTTCTTTCCTGTTCGCCTCGCCTCGTTCGCTCGCTCAAACACGGTGGTTGCGACATGAACGTTCCTGTCAAATTTCAGTTTCTTGCAAGTTCATTATTACCTTTTGTTTGCTCAGTCGTAATCCAGCTTTATTCCGAAGTGGTTCACTACAGTTGTAGTTTGCAGTGCTGTGTATTTGTGATGGCTCACAAAGCCAGAGGTTGCGTCAACTCTCCGGACAGTTTTTGTTTTATTTGTGGGGAATATACCGTGAAAAAGCGGCAGAGGAACATTTCTGCATTTATTAAAAAAGTATATTTCGCCTATTTCGGTTTGAAGTTAGGCGATCAAGACAAACCGTGGGCTCCTCACAAAGTGTGCAAGACATGTGAGGAAGATCTACGCTTATGGATGAAAGGTAAAAAACAAGCATTTCGTTTCGGAATACCTATGATGTGGCGTGAACAAAGAGACCACAGCAGTGACTGCTATTTTTGCTCTTGCATTGTGAAGGGATACAACTTAAAAAATAAGAACGTAATAAGTTACCCCAACCTTCCCTCAGCAATTAGGCCTATGCCTCATAGCAACGAAGTACCTGTGCCTGAACCACCAAAATCTTTGGATCATATTTGTGTGGACGGTTCTGATCATGATGAGACTCATCAGATGGCTTTTCCCGATGAGTCCAGTACTTCCGAGTTTGAAACTGAACCAGATCCGAAACCTGAACTTTTCTCTCAAGCTGAATTGAATGATTTAGTTCGGGATTTAGGACTCCCAAAAGATGCTGCCCAACTGCTAGGCTCTCGGCTTAAACAGAAAAATCTATTGTCACCAGGAACAACTTTTTATTGGTACCGCAACCGCGAGACACAATTTTTGAAGTATTTCATCAAAGAGGAAGATTTGGTATTTTGCAACGATATATACGGAGTGATGGAAAAGTTTAAACTCAAGTATGATCCTGCTGAATGGCGGCTGTTCATTGATTCGTCAAAAGACAGCATAAAAGGTGTTCTTCTTCATAATGGCAACACATTCGCTTCAGTTCCTATTGCTCACTCTGTTATTCTCCAAGAAAAATACGAGAATTTGGCCCTGATTCTTCAGAAGATTCGTTATGATGAGCATAAGTGGATGATTTGTGGAGACTTTAAAATTCTATCCATGCTATTAGGGGAGCAATCCGGTTTCACCAAATATCCCTGCTTCCTTTGCTTGTGGGATAGCCGGGCCCGCGACCTACACTGGGGGAAAAAAGACTGGCCAATTCGGGAGTATTTGAGACCCGGTGAGAAAAATGTTCTTCATGAGAGCTTGGTACCTCGTGATAAAATTCTATTACCACCTCTCCACATTAAGTTGGGTCTCATTAAGCAATTCATCAAGTCCCTTCCAAAAGATGGTGAGTGCTTTCGGTACCTTTGCTCAAAGTTCCCCCGACTTTCTGAAGCAAAGCTAAAGGAAGGAGTGTTTGTTGGCCCTGATATAAGGAAACTCATTTCAGATGGAGCATTCGCTGAAACGATGTCTGAGAAGGAAAAAGAAGCCTGGGATTCCTTCAAGGATGTTGTTCTCAAATTCTTGGGGAACAGGCGGGATGAGAACTATAAGGATATTGTTGCCAGGATGCTCAATGCCTTCAAAGAACAAGGCTGTAACATGAGCCTGAAAGTCCATTTCTTGCACTCCCATGTGAACTACTTTCCCGAAAACTTTGGGGCGTACAGTGAAGAACAAGGTGAAAGGTTTCACCAGGACATCAAGGACGCAGAGAGAAGGTACCAAGGAAGATGGAACACCACTATGATGGCTGATTTCTGCTGGTTGCTGCTGCGGGAAACCCCAGATGAAAAATACGCCAAGCAGCGCACCAAGAGAAGCATTCGGGGGAAGAAGAAACGGGCCCACCAGGAGATTGATTGACCCAAGAATGACTTTAAAATCTAAACTGTGTTGACAAATATCGTGTTTTTACTAAACTTTGAAATAAAAATTTGCTAGTTATTACCACAGTGTCGGATCTCATTTATTAGAATTTTATTTTCACACCATCGGGTGTTTGTCTTCATGTATTGCAATGGTGCGGTTTGCGTTTTCTATTCTTACATACATACCTGTACAACATTTTTTGCACATTTCTTTGCTTTGCTTTGTGTCTAACCTCGCTCTTATATGCTCAATGTTTGTGCACATGTATGTGGCTGTTTTAAGTGCGGACAATTTTGCTACCATCACAGTGTGTTTTGTTGACATTACTCTATTCTTATGTGCTGCCTTGTTACAATTTTCTTTATTCTTATTTGAATAACTACTAAACAATTAGTATAAAGAATTCATCCAAGAAACTTTTATCTTGATCGCACTCAATCTGAAACATTCACCTCAAACTGCTAACCCAATGTAGCAAAAATTCTGTACGTGATGGAGCAAATTGGTTACCAGATTTGGATTCAGTGCACCAAAAAACGTAAAAATCAATCGAAACATTAGAGGCAGTTTAAAAAAAAAATTTTTTAGTGTACCTGTGTATTTATTCTATGTATATAGTTCTCCCATGTTATCCAAGTTTATACTCCTGTTATATGTAATACCGAACAGTCTGTTGTTCTGGTCTTTGTGTTCATCTGTAAACCGCGCTGATTATAAATAGTGCGGTATATAAAAAACTGAAATAAATAAATAAATAAATAAATAAGGCACCATACGGTCTGCTCCCCCCTCATGTTTCACAGAGATTATGAGCTCTGCAGTCAAATTTTATCAGCTGAAAGAAGCTTTTGATGAAAGACTGCTCTTCATCCGCAAGGCTCTGAGAACCTATTAGTTGTTCACATGTGCATCAGTATGTCTTCTTTGTCACCTCTCCCTCCTCTCCAGGACTTTCTTGTTCTGCTGGTGACCAGTGATAACTTTCTCTGTATATTTGGGACAAAGGCTAAAGTACTGGGGAGCCCATTGGATATTCACTTGCCCATGGGAGGAGCTTACCCTAGAATGAAGCACCCTGTTAACCACAGGTGGGACTGAGGTTCCACAAAAGCAGACTGTCATGAACAGATCTTTAAATGCGGTTAATGTTCAGTGACCACGCTATCCCTAACAATAATAGGTAAGATCCTGAAAATCATGCCTATATGTTGGCGCCTCTCTATTTCTCCACCAGTTTGAAATCTTTGCACTTTTCCCGTTATGAAAGTATTCTACAATGCTTGAAGATCTTCTTAGATGTGCCACTGCCTTATTAAGTAAATCTACAGTATTTGTAGGATGATCTACAGGTCATGTACATGTGTAAGAATCTGGGTTTTGGCAATGAGAAATGTGATCGAATGTATCCATCCCCAAGGGACCATGAGAGTATCCATGACCTTCATTTTTCAGGTAGTTATACCCTCTCAAGAGCAGGCTCAGCCTAGCTTGCTCGAGATCTTTCTCTTGCCTCTGATAAGCATCAGGCTCACTTTTGTAGGTTAACACCAGGTCATAACAGGTACTAAATACAGCCACTTAGAAAATGCTTGACAATTAGTATAAAGAAAAAGAGTAGCTTCTGGCTCTGAGATCTGGCTCCTCCCTGATGACACAGCTTCAGTCGCTGCCCTCTGGCTACCAATTCTCCCATACACCTTGCTCTATTGGCTGTGGTGGTGGTGTTGGTTTTTACTCTCTCATTCCTGCCAATTTCAACCTCTCCTTCTACCTCAATCTCACTCCTTTTCCTCCTTTGACGTCCACTCCATCTGCCTTTTTAATCCTTTACGTCTCTGGATAGTTAACATTTATCATCCTCTGACAAGTCCTTCTCTACCTTTCTCACTGACTTTGACTCATGGCTTTCTGTCTTTCTGGATTCGTCTTCCCCCTCCCCTATTCTTGGTGACTTTAATATTCATATTGATAAACTTTCTGACCCCTACTCCCCGCGCTTCAGGGGGCCCCACGCGAACTCCATTCCCACAGAATGGACGGCTGTAGAGGGAGCCGGGGAAGCCTGCACGAGGCCCCGACTCCCTCTGCACAGTCACCAGCGTGAAGAGCCCTTTTCTTCACGCAAGCGGCTGTTTCAGTGAATCTGCGAATGCCGGGAAAGGTTAAAGGCAATGCCCTTCAACCTCTCCCGGCATTCGCGGCTTCACTGAAACAGCAGCCCGCGTGAAGGAAAAGGCTCTTCATGCTAGCGGCTGTGCAGAGGGAGCTGGGGCCTCGCGCGGGCTTCCCCGGCTCCCTCTGCAGCCCCTTAGATGGCCGCTGGGATCTTCGGAGGAGGGGGGTGGCTAGGACTGGATGGGCTGTGATCAGGGGGGAACCTCTTGGACTGGATTTATGTTAAATATATTATATATATTAATATATTATATTAAAGCTACTGAAATGCAGGGGGCATGGGGAAAAGAAGAAGCACTCTGGATTGTGTTGGAAAGAGGAGATGGCACTGTCATCCATACTGCTGTAGTCTAAAGACCTCCGACTCAAATCGAAGCGATAGATAACAAATTGATTATAGATATTGCCAAGATAGCCACAAAGGGGGACGTGATCATATTGGGTGGCTTTAATCAACCCGATGTGGATTGGATTACTCCTTCTGCAAATCTGGAAAGAAGCAAAAAAATTGTGGATGCTTTCCAAGATGCGTTACTTAGACAAATGGTGAAGGAACCAACCAGGGAAAGCTCAATGCTGGATTTAGTGCTCACCAACGGTCATAGCGTGTCGAATGTCTGGGTGGGTGCCCCTATCAGCAGCAATGATCATCACACGGTGTGGTTTGAGATAAAAGCCAAGGTGCAGTCCAATCATAGCAAGCTCAAATTCCTAAACTTCAAAAACACTGACTAGAAGAAAGTGACTGGAGCAATTGCAACTGAAAAAGAAAATGCACAAACAAAAAAAGGTAGAAAAATACTTTTTTATTTTGAATTTATTAACTGGAATATATCAGCTCTGGGAAATGTGCATTGTTAACGTCTTTTGTGCTTTGTTTAGTACAAGAGGAAATTAATTTATAGTTTTATTTCTCCAATGTTGTTGTACATCCCAAGTTTGGCTTTTGGGGTTCCCAGTTTAATTATTGTCTTCCTATTTCTAAATTGTGATCCCTTGTTCTTTGGTGATGGTCTATGTTCTGCATTTTAACCAAGCTGAGGTATTCTGTTCATGTAGTTTCTATTTGTCTGTGCCACTAGTTCTCTTTCCCCAGTAGGAGATGCATTGGTATTCTCTGAGATGTATTGGTTTAATATTTGAAGTGTTGCCCTTTGATAGGTAGGGTTTGGTGCTTTGTGAGTCCTGGCAGTGCTGTTATGATATGGTGGATTTGCTATGAGTTCTAAATGGTCAGTGTTTACAGTATAGTACTTCCTAATGGGCCTGGCGGTTGGCACTGGAATATAGTAACGTAGAAACCTGTTAGTCTTTCTTTATCCAGACAATCATTAAGAGGCATGTGTACTAAAAATGCATGTTAACATTATGCAAATGAGGCTCCCTATGCAAATGAGGCCCCACACTTAATTTCTGCAAATGGCCCCGCACCCCCCTTGGGCTGCCCCTGCTGCTCCATCTATTCAAATGTCAGCTGCATGGCTTATACTAACATAGTAACATAGTATATGATGACAGATAAAGGACCATTATGGTCCATCTAGTCTGCTCAGCAAGGTGGCAAGAGTAGGCGTACTTGCCGTTCCGTGCAGCCCTCCCCATGCCTTTGTTTAGGGGTGTACCCAATGCTCTTTGTAGGGCACCTCTGTTTGTTGAGATATAAGAGATAGTTAAGTTTATTTTGATTTTATCCTGTTGCTATAAAGGGATCCATTGTGTCTGTCACATGCTATTTTGAATTCTGTCACTGTATTTGCCCCCACCACTTCCATCAAGAGGGCATTCCAAGTATCCACCACTCTTTCAGTGAAAAAGTATTTCCTGACATTGCCTTTCAATTTACCCCCTTGCAGCTTCATGTTATGCCCTCTACTTTTACAGCTTCCCCGTCTTTGGAAGAGGTTTGTTTGTTCATTAATGCTCTTTAAATATGTAAAGGTCTGAATCATATCTCCCCTGTCCCTCCTCTCCTCCAGAGTGCACATATTTAGATCTTCAAGTTTCTTCTCATAAGTCTTCTGACGCAGGCTCCAAATCATTTTGGTCGCCTTCCTCTTAACTTTTTCCAGTGTTTTTATATCCTTTGCAAGATACGGTCTCCAAAACTGAACACAGTATTCCAAGTGAGGCCTCACCAGTGACTTGTACAGTGGAATTAGTACCTCTTCCTTTCTGCTGGTAATTCCTCTCTGTATGCAACCCAGCATCCTCCTGGCTTTTGCCACCACCTTGTCGCACTGTTTTGCCATCTTGAAATCCTCAGAAATAATCACACCAAGGTCCTTCTCCAGGTCTGTGCGCACCAACCTCTCACCCCCTATCACATACATTTGCCTTGGACTTCTGCTTCCTAAGTGCACGACACTGCACTTCTTCACATTAAATCTCAACTGCCAAGAATTAGACCATTCTTCCAGCTTTTGTAGATCTTTCCTCATGTTCTCCACTCCCTCAGGGGAGTCCACTCTGTTGCAAATTTTCCTTTAATGTTTCTTTGCCTATGTAAATCCTCCTTCCTGAAATCATTACATGAGCTCCCTATTCAGTTCCTCATAAGTTCAAGCTTTTCTGATTCACTTATGAATATATTCACTCTGAAGCTCCTCATAAGAACATAACATGAGAAGTGCCATACTGGGGCAGACCAAAGTCCATTAAGCCCAACATCCTGTTTCCAACAATGGCAATCTAGGTCACAATTACCTGTCAGACTCCCAAAAGGTAGACAGATTCCATGCTGCTTAATCCCAGGGGTAAGCAGTGGATTTCCCCAGTCCACTTTAATAACGGTTTATGGACTTTCCCTCCAACAACATGTTGTGATAAGGAAGCTTATCATAGCTCAGGAAGGAGCTATAGAAAAGGTGAAGTGACTCTGAACAAGCAACCTGTCAGTTCTGGTAGAAATAAGAAAACAGAATTTTCCCATAAAAGACTACCAGTCCCAGAATGCACCAGGTTTCCAACAGCCATTAGAGGAGCTGAAGTGGGGAAACGTGTGTTCAATCAGGAGGGCTATGAGGTAATCCCTAAGCACTCATCTCAAAGGGCAGGGCCTGATTCAGCACAGCTGCGCTGTATTAGGGAGGAACACTCATCTAAGCAGAATAAAGGTAGAGTTTATTCTACAGAGAATTATCCTTATCCTGAGAATCAGCTTGAGCTTGATCATCTTCATCATCTGAAGGATCATCAGAAGCAGAAGCCAAACCGGACGGACAGAGAAGGAAAGAAACCCTTTGGAAGAAAGAAGAGAAAAGCATTTGAGAGGTCTAAAGGAGTCCAGAGCAGTACGTATACTGGAAGGTATTCCAAGGGCCAGCATACACCATTGGACTGGGGAAAGCCAGAGGAATGGTGCTGCAGGGCTAGGAATCTCCAGACGGTACCTGTGAGGGAGACGGCTGCACGTGGAAGGGACCCTAAGATCCGTGCCAGAAGGTATGTGAAGAGAGATCCAGTGTCCAGGGATCTGGATTGGAAGGCTGGACATTAGAACTGGACTACATACTGGCCAGGCTATTTAGAGAGGAACTCTAACAGCAATGGAAGCTCAGGTATGAACACTGATCTATGCCCTAGCTATAACCTTGAAAGACAGCAGGGAAACAAGTATTCTCCTGAAAGTGCTCCAATGAGAAATTCCTCTGTGCCAATCCCTGATATTGAACCCATGATTGTTGAAGAAGGGGAAGGAGCGGTCTTAGATACAGGCTGTGAATATATGGATTGCTCTCTGTCTAAACTCCTTTGGTAATTTTCTGTTACAAAGTACAGCAACCATCACAAAGAAATACAAACTTGTTCTTTAATCTACTCAGAAAAGCTCCTGAGTAAGGTTTTTAGCCATGCAGTAGAAAGCAAGCCAGCTAAGGGGTTTCAGCTGGATAACTGCTAGCAATTGAGCCTTACCTAATTGCTTGTGAGCTAGGAGAGAATCACTTCTGAATCTATGTGGGAAGATATAAGAAGTTAACCTGAAAATAACAGTTTTTTTCCTTTCTTTGTGGCTTTTGGTTTGTTGTTTGATACATGCTAAGAAAATATTAGCTAAGCCTACAGAAAAGACCAGTTTGTTATCAACCAGGTCTTATTTCTTTTGCTTTGATTGCCTGACAAGTTCAAATGTTGTTTTCCTGGTTTTGTTTTTTTCAAGTTTAACACTGAAAGCAAGTAACCTGATTTATGTGCTACCAAGCATATCTGTGTTGGGAGAAATAACCCCATAAATAAATATCTTATTGGCTTTACCCAAAAGCACAACTAATTATTGTGAGCAGCTGTGTCTGGTGTGAATGAACTGCATTGCCCACAATCCCTTGCAAATCATATAGAAATATGCACTTGCCAAGACTGTGAAGATTCTCACCCAGGCAGCCGTCTGACAATGTCCATATAGTTCTTAAACCCAGAGACACTTTTACTATATCATCCAACAAGGAATTCCAGAGCTTAATTACATGTTGAGTGAAACAATATTTTCAGATGTCCAAATCACGAATAGAGCTTCTAAAATGACCCTCTTTGTCACATTAAGCCATAACTATCTATATGTTCAGCAATTTTATTCTCTGTTTCTACCATTTTGCCCAGCACTCACTTAACAGAAAAAGTCAGGGATATTACTGGAAATATATTTTTCACTGAGGTAAAAATGTGTGCTACATAGTCTTTTAATTTCTCATAATCTAGAAAAGCAGACTAGTTTGGGCTGGTATGTAGGATGATGATGTCAGCCAATCAGTACTGACGCAGGTAAGATAAAAATATTTGACTCTTTGATTGGGAAATATGCTTATTCTCACCCACAAGAGAAACAAGTAAATGGTTATTATGGCAGCAGTACTGTACAAAAATGATGGATGCAATTTGCTTTTGCGTCACAGTCTTCCATATGCTTTCTCGAATCATCTTTAGAGAGCAATTTATGCTTTCTAGGATCTCAACATTTCTCTTTTTTTGTTGCAGACTTGTCTTTTTTGGTTGCATAATCCATAATGAAGAAAGCAGTAAAAGTGTATTCCGGTGACCCTCCCTTCTATTCATCTCCATCACAATCTGCCAAAATCTGTCATAGTGAAACCATCATTCCTTCACAAGGGGTCATGAGAAATGCTTTCCTTGCATTGCCTGCAGTTTAATCATCTTGGGAGGTTTCCTCGGGGCATATCCCACTAATCAAAAGCAGCCCTGGGGGAAAAGTCAGGTTTCTGATGTTTGTGTGTGTGTGTTTTCTACATTTGCTGCATTTCATCTCCAGGTTTCTGTGAGTACCTCACATTGGGGCTAAAAGTACACATTAAAATACGTAGTAGCACAGATTCCTTAGCTATTGCATTAAAAGAAAAGGTAACTTTGGAATAACCTGATCATGAGAGTAATTTTATAACACTACTACTACTACTACTACTACTATTACTATTACAACTACTGAGCATTTGTATAGCGCTACAAGACATACGCAGCACTGCACAGACACATGTAAAAGATGGTCCCTGCTCATCAGAGATTACAATCTAGTCAAGACAGACAACACAGTAGCTGTAGACACTGGACTTTTAAGGAAACACAAAGGAGACCAGGTGAGTCAAGATCCAAAAGCAGCAGATTGCTTAAGTGCCTATGGGAGTTATTTTAAAAGCCTTAGTCACACTTTGGATTTCTGAAAACATGCATGCAGATGTCCAAATCACAGAGACATCCCTGGAGGCATTTCAGAAATGGCTTTTAAAAATGTCTCCGGAGACATCCAAGTAGGCAGGGGGCATGAGGAAGACGTCCTTCTTGATTTCAGAAATGTCGGGGATGTCTGCACCCAGACAATTTTAGGCAGATGAAATTTAATGTGAACAAGTGAAAAGTTGTGCACCTAGGAAATAACAACCCAAACTATGGTTACATGATGCAAGGTTGCACACTGGGAACCACCACCTAGGAAAAAGATTTAGGCGTCATCGTGGATAACGTGTTAAAACCCTCCACCCAGTGTGTGGTGGTGGCCAAGAGAGCAGATAGAATGCTAGGTATCATAAGGAAAGGAATGGAAAATAAAAAGATATTTTAATGCCTCTGTATCGTTCCATGATGCAACTGCACCTTGAATATTGTGTGCAATTCTGGTCGCCGTATCTTAAAAAGGATAAAAGGTGAAGAGAGGCTAAAAAAGTTAGGGCTCTTCAATCTGGAAAAGAGACGGCTGAGGGGAGATATGGTAGAGGTCTATAAATTAATGAATGGAATGGAACGGGTAAACATAGATCGATTGTTTACGTCATCAGAATATAAAAATACTAGGGGACATGCAATGAAGCTACAGGGTAACCTATTTAAGACTAATAAGAGAAAATATTTTTTCACTCAATGTGTAATCAAACTCTGGAATTTGCTACTGGAGGATGTAGTAAAAGCTGCTGGTGTTACTGGGTTTAAAAAGGTTTGGACAAGTTCCTGGAGGAAAGGTCCATAAACCATTATTAAAAGGGACCCAGGATATCACTGTTTGACCCAATACAAGCATTGAGGAACCTGTGTCTTTTGAGGAGACTGCTAGGTACTTATCACCTAGATTGGCCACTGTTGGAAACAGGATACTGGGATTGATGGACCTTGGTCTGACCCAGTATGGCATATCTTATGTTCTTATGACTTGCTCCAGGCATTGGAAAAGTATTACTGGTGGCCATAAAACATCCAAAGGGTATAGAAAAGATGGCACTCCACCAGCCCCAGTACCCTGCACAATCACAATAATAGAAGCAGTGGGATTTAAATCCTGGCTTCCTGCTCCTAGCTCACTACTCTAATCATTAGGCTATTCTTAGACGTCTGGGATACTATTCTGGTGATGTCTATGTAGATGTCCCACAGACATTATACGTGAACTTGGACATTCCTGTTTCTTCTCAGACATTCTGGCTTGGACATCCCAGATTGCACTTGGATGTCATTTGTAAAATGGCAGTTTATGTGTTTTAAAATACTTGGGGGAAAATCGGCAGAAATCACGGTTTGATTGAAACTGCATACATTAACGCCTTCTTGGGAACAGGTGTATATGCTGATGTGTATTTTATAAAATACACATATAAATCATGACTCCACCCATGCTTCACCCAAACCCCACCTCAGAACAGGCTTCAACCCAGGTCACAGAAAACCATATGCCTTCTTCATTCCTGAGTTGGAAGGTATGTTGTACGAGTGGTGTCCGATATTAAAGGTACAGGTGGAAATCATACTGGCTCCGCATGCGCAATAGTGCCGTCATATGCAGGACTACTTGTACTCGTAGTAGGAGAGTCTGTAGCATTGTTTTTTTAAACACTCAAATTACGAGTAGTTTTCGGGAAGCAAACAAACATGGCGTGTGTAATCGCAGAGTATTTGAAGTTTGAGGTGCGTGGAGTTATCAGATTTTTGCAAGCCGAAGGAGTTAAGCAGAGTGAAATTCATTGCAGATTATGGCCCGAACGTTTTAAGCCTAAAAGAAGTCAGCGTCTGGTGTAACAAGTTTAAAGATGGACGAACGGAGTTGAATGCTGCTCCGGAAAAGAAAAGAGGCAGACCAAGGACCTCACACATGGATGACAACTGCGCAATTGTTGAATGGCTGATTAGGGAAGATCGTTGCATTAAAGTTTGTGAAATTTCTGAAATGACTGGCATTGCTAAGAGTTCTGTTCATGAAATCATATGCGCTCTCACCTTCCGCAAGATCAGGAGGAATTGCAAGACACCGTTATGGACTACTTCAAGCAACTTGACACGCAACTGTACCGTGAAGGGATGTTCAAACTAGTGTCATGCTGGGGTAAATGTCTCAATGTTTACGGCGATTATGTGGAGAAGTAAACAAAAGTATGTCATTTTTGGTGGAATGCATTGAATAATTTCTTTAAACACAAATGTTAGTGTAATTTTGGCCTGTACCTTTAATATCGGACACCCCTCGTAGTTTGCATGATGATTCCTTATGTAAACTTGCTGTGATATTGAAATATTGGATGGGAAATGGTTTGACATTCAAGATTCTTCGGTCTCATTTCTAAAGCAACATACGCTTGCATTTCATAAATGAATTGTAATGGGTGATTTATTTTAAACCTAGAGAATTTAGAGGACTATACCGAAAATTTGAATGATAGCAGAGAATAACTGGAGCACGTAACCATGTATATAGTTACATGTATATAGTTACATTAACTGCCCTGTATATAGTTATTGTTCTACCTGTTCTCCCTGTTAAGAAACTTGTTCATTGTACACCCGAGTTATTTTTACCTGTTTATTGTAAGCACAAATCATTAAACTGAGATGTGTAGATTCAATGTTTATTGTAAACCGCACTGATCTTAAATAGCGCGGTATAAAAGAAAATGTAATAAATAAATAAATAAATAAAATAAATAATATGACTGTAAAACAAATAAGGAAGGAAAGAGTTAAACACTATCAGGCTTATTCTGTCCCGGACGTAGATCCTCTCTGTACGTCCGGTCTGAGCTGAACATACAGAGGGGATCATGATTCTGATCACGCAGGGCATGTCTAGCCCTGCGAGATCAGAATCACAAACAGTCCTGTATGTGCAGTTTGGGACTGTGATTCAGCCTGGCCTACACGTACAGGACCTTCCCGGCTAACTCAATCAAGGCTTTTCTATGGAGCCATGGCGCCATGGCATCATGTTATCATGGCACCATGGCTCCATTGAAGAGTTGTGATGCCAGCCGCTGGACTTCAGGGAGGTGGAATAACTTACCCGTACAAGTCATCGGCCCTGGACATACATGATTCTAATGTCGGCCCTTTATGTCCAAGGCCGGTGACTGTCCACCACCCGCCCTGCCTCCGCCTTCGATCCTTCCCTTCCCTGCTCCCGTCTAACTTCCCCATACAACCGGCGGGTAAGTTAGATGCAGGCAGAGAAGGCACGAATAGTGGGGATGGACGTCCTGTTGGGACGTCCATCCCCTATGGGCCTGATTCTGTCCTGGACGTCCTGGCCCTCTGTGCATCAGCTCGGAACCAGAAGCACTTTAACCTTTCCCAGCATTCGCGGCTTCACAGGAATAGCCGCCAGCGTGAAGGTAAAGGCTCTTCACGTTGGTGGCTGTTCAGAGGGAGCCGGGGCCTCGCGCGGGCTTCCCCGGCTCCCTCTGAAGCGGAGAAAAGCCAGTTTTTTTGCTCTGGCTGCTCCCGATCTTGCGGCCAGAGCAAAAAAACCGGCTTTTAAAGGGCCGGTTTTGCCTCTGTGCCGGCAGCCGGCCTGGCCGTGGATAAACCGGCCAGGCCGGCTGAAAACCGGCCAGTTGGCAACCCTAATCGCGTCCAGGCCTGTACATGCAGGCTGGGACCACGATCCCAGTCAGCCTGCACATACAGGCCTAGCCTGGCTCAATCAAGGCTTCTGAATGGAGCCGTGGCACCGTGGTGTCCGGTTGCCATGGCACTATGGCTCCATTCAGGAGCCGCAATCCACTGCCTCTGATAAGAATCTTCATACCCCACAGCTGACCCCCGATCTTGCCTCCCAAGGCCAGGGTCAGGCAGTGGGGAATCTTCTCTACCACCTCCTGTCTTTGTTGCACCTGGACCTGCCAGAACCACCCGTCTAGGGGAATAAGTTCCCCGTTCAGGCAGCTGTCCCTGGATGTACAGGGCTGACAGTGGAATCGGCCCTGTATGTCTGGGGCTGCAGATCGCCCACTGCCCGTCCTAACTCCGCCCTGGCAATGCCCATTTTCCACCCCCATCTAACCTCCCCGTACAATGTATGGGGAAGTTAGTTGGGATTGGCAGAGGGGCCAAATAACAGGGACGGACATCCCAATGGCTCGGAATGATCCCTTATAAGTGTGGGATTGCAGAAGCAAAAATAAGTTACTACTCAGATCTGATAGGAATGGATCAAATTGATAAAAAAAAAACTACTTAAAGTAACTAAAGGCTTGATGACAGCCAAAAAAATGAATAATAGTGAAATAGGAATTAGGCCATCTGCTGAAACTCTGGCTGATTATTCTATTGTAATGTTCTTTTTTAAGGTTACCAACAAAACTAATATTGAGCTAAGTTGATTTTTAAGGAACAGGTTAAAAATTGTGTATCCCCTTTGTTGTGCCAATTGCACTGGTTTCTGATCCAGATCAGGACAGTTTTAAGATGCTGGGTTTATTGCTTTGCATCAGAATATTTGCTAAAATTAGTAGAATTTCCAGCTACTAATCAAACTTTACATTCAAATTAAACCTTTACACTGGCCTACTCAATAATGAAATTTCCACTATGCCCCTCCAGTCTAGTCCAGACAAGGGGGTTAAGCTTCTCTGCCAGCAGGTGGAGATTAAGGACACAGCTTGAAGTGACTTATAAGCAGCCTGTGCTAACTGAGCAAACCAGTATTCTCACTCTCCAGCAGGTAGAAAGAGCATAGCCTGTGCTGTTATCTTTTATCTTTTCCTGCCGTGCCAGTTTCAGGCCCGGGATGCAGAACCCGGTGGCACCAGGTCCCTTCCCTTTTTCTCCCAGCTGCTTCCTCTGGCAGGCTCCTCATGTCCTCCTACCCAACTGGATTGGAAAAAAAAAAAAAAGGAAGTCACATAGGAAGCGCTAGGTCTGGGTGCACAGCACCAGCGATTGCCGAGAAGCTGCACTGCCTAAGTCCTCTTTTGGCTCCAGGGAGGGTGGTTTTCACTCAGGGGAGTCCCGTGGGCACATGGAGCACGTCAGATGCATCACATATGGCAGTAGCCGCTTTGACCCGGTGAAAAGCGGGATATAAATACAGTTAAATAAATAAAATAAAATAAATAAATAAATAAAATAAAATGTGGCAGTTTCAGGGCACAGCTCTCTGATGCCAGGCTGTGCCACAGCTGTCTGAGGGAACACAACACCACTACAGATGACCTAGGGGATCAGGAAGAAATGCATCTGATGGAGGTGAGCAGTCTGGGGCTCCGGGGGATATCAGCAGGATCACGGTTTTGGCAGGAACTGCCGCCATCAGTCTATGGCTGTTTTTTTTCCACAGGAGCACCAACTGTGATAGGGGGATCCTGGGTGCTGCAGGGGCAGCTCAAGGGTGATGCGGGGCCATGTGCGGAGACTCAATGTAGGGCCTCATTTACACTGGACCTAAATAAATTTTATTTATTTATTTATTTGTTTATTTGTCAATTCTTTTATACCACCATATCTACTAGTCATGGTAGTTTACATGGAACACATTAAAAATTAAAATTAAAATCATATAATGTAAACTCTGGAACAATCGAACAATGTAAACTGTACAACGTAAATTATTATAGAAAACTATGATACAAGGTAACTGTACAAGATGAGTATACAAGGAGAAGCCTCAGGGGACAGAGCTGTGGGTTACTCTATGCCATGTGTTTGTGGAGTGGGTATAGTTCCTGTTCAATGATTATGGTGTGAGTGATGGGTGGAGGTTATAGAGGTCATTCTGAAACACGGGTTGTGGGGCTGCATGTCCCAGCGGGATGTGTAGCCCTGCAATCTACCTAAACCCTATTCCCCCACTGGCTATCCCCAAACGTCCTGTGCTTCAGGACGGGGAGAGCTGGTGGGGGGCAGGAGGGGGCGGAGTGGGGGTGGACCACTGAGAGCATGTACAGGGATGATTCAGGTCACGGCCCTGTACATGCTGCCAGGCCTGTTGGGACGTGCTCCTTATACCACCTCAGAGGTGGTATAAAGCAGCACAATCGGGAGGATCAGTGCAGGTGAGCCCCCCCGGGGCTGTGGCTGGGTGTGGGAGGGTCCCTACCGCCTGATCCAGGCCACGGTAGGCCAGTCGTGGGTTGGATGGCAGGGATTTGAGGGCCAGAGCCACGGATGTCTGGGGTGCCTGCGGAGAGGACATCCCCACAAGCAGAAGGGGCATGCCGGGCCGTCCTCGGGCCCAATTCTGGCTCCCATGGGAATGTTTTGTTCCCGCAGACCAGAATCAGGTCCAAACATGCCCATCTTTGTCGGGGATGTCTGCACAGCTCAGACATCCCCTTCCTGGAATCAGGCTCCACGTATCTGAGTCAAAGTACTCCAGAAACAGAAGTGTCTTTACCTTGCGGCAAAAGTCTCTGATGTCTGAGAGGGAGTGAAGGTCTGGGGAGAGAGAGTTCTAGATGGTTGGCACGTAAAAGCAGAATGCTCTGTTAGAGGTGGAAGTGCTGGTGTGGGTGAATGTCCTAGGTACTGCAAGGCAGGTGTTGTTGGTGCTTCTGTGCGATCTTTGGCATTGGGGTTTGATAAGTAGTGACTGTAAGGTATCGGCTGATTTCTGTAGGTTGTCCTGAAGGTTGTTAGTGCCGCTTTGTATTTCACTCTGCTGTTGATGGGGAACCAGTGTATCTGCCTCAATATTGGTGTTGTATGATCAAGATGAGTGCTGCCTGAGATGAGTCTAGATGCTGTGTTCTGTGCAAGCTGCAGAGGTTGGATGGAGGATTTTGGTAGGTCCTGATAGATAATGTTGGCATAGTCGAAGATGGGGGTGATAAGTGTCTGGCAGATGTTTCTGAAATCATTATGGTCCAGGAGAGGTTTGAGATTCCTCAGAATTTCGATATGATGGTATACTGCTCTGGTGACATGCTTGATGTGGGCATTGAAGTTCAGGTTCTGGTCTGGAATTATGCCCAGATATTTCTCTTGCTGTTTTGCTTGCAGCATGAGGTTTGCAAGGTTCATTGTATCTGGCGGGGTGAAGGAGGGATGCCTGGTGATGTGTAGAACTTCTGTCTTGTTGGGGTTGATGAGCAAGTTGTGGAGGCTGAGCCATTGCGTAACTGCCTCGAGGCATTTGCTGATTAAGTAGTCGGGGTCACTGGTGCAGAAGGGGGTATAGATGAGGATATGTCTACATAAAAGTTTATAGGATTTTGTGGCTTTGGATGACCTTGCAGAGGGGTTGGATAAAGAAGTTAAAAAGCAAGGATGATAGAGCAGAGCCCTGTGGCGGACCCTGAAGAAGTTTAAAGGGTCTTGAGGTTTGTGATCCAACTCTGACTTGTAAGCAGTCTGAGAGATAGCACTGGAACCACTGTAGAGTTTTTCCTCTTAGTCTAATGTCGTGATAGGCGTGATATGAGTTTGGTGTGTATGACTGAGTCGAAGGCTGCAGAAATATCTAGAAATACTAGGATGAAGCCTTGTATGGTTTTCTCTGTGCCTGTGATTAGAATGTTCAGGAGGGATGCAGGTAAAGCTTTGGTGCTTCCAAGACCTGGGCTGAATTATAAAACTGACCAAAAGCCAGCTGAAAGCAACTCGGTCCCTGGAGTGTCTGGGGAGCATGGTTCGACACTCTCAGGGGGAGGGTCTTCCTTCCTGAAGGCAGGATTGTGAAGCTCCAAACTCAGGTCTAGGAACTATGGTTTCACGCCTGCAGGCATGGGACTACCTCCAAGTGCTGGACTTGATAGCAGCCAAGTTAGAACTAGTGCTTTGGGTGCAACTGCACAAGAGAGTCCGTCAGTGGAACTTGCTTTCTTATGGTTCCCACAGTGGCAGTCTATGGAAGTGCGCCTTTTCCTCAGGGGGCTGGCGCAGCAGAGCCTGGGTTGATGGCTGTCACCAGAGGATCTTGCCATGGGCATGCCCTTCAAAACCCCAGGTTGGGTGGTGGAACCATGGACACTAGCCTGGCAGGCTGGGGAGGACATTGGCCCAGGTAGCCCAGGGTCGGTGGACAGTGGAGGAGGGCCACTGGTCTATCAACCATCTGAAGATGCAAGCAGTGTGTCTGACATCGCTCGAGTTTCTATCCTTGATCAGCAACAAGTCAGTGAGAGTGCTGTCAGACAAAGCAATGGTGGTAGCTTACATAAATAGGCAGGGTGGCAACCACAGTGTGGCCATGATGGTAGAGGTGATCCCATTGCTGCAGTGGGCAGAGACCGACTTGATGACTCTGTCGGCAGCATATATGGCCAAGAAGGAGAATGTCCAAGCGGATTACCTCAGTTGCATCTCTCTGGATCTCAGAGATTGGTCGCTGTCACAGTCAGCGTTCCAGAGGGTAGTGGCTCGCTGGAGACTTGATGGCAACTCAGACAAATGCCAAGGCCATGTGCTTCTTTAGCTGGTATAGAGAGCATATTTTGAAGGGCTGGATGCCCTGGTGCAGCCTTGGCTGAAAGTGGCCCTGCTGTACGTGTTTCCCCCCTGACCGCTACTAGGGTGCGTCCTTCAGCGGATAATCTCTCATCGGAGGAGAGTGGTGTTCATTACCCCGGTCAGGCCTCAGCATCCCTGGCATGCAGACCTTGTGTGGCTGTTGGTGGTGGAGCCGCTCCGCCTGCCAGTGGAACTGGGCCTGCTCACACAGGGACCAATGTGGATGCCGGACATGGGTTGACTCTTGCTTATGGCCTGACTCTTGAAAGTGCACAGTTAAGGCAAAGCGGTTATTCACCCCAGGCTATTGATACCCTACTATGGTCTGTCGCGCCCCTTACTGGCCAGGTAGCCTAGGAGCGGGGGATGTGATCTCGTTCAATGTCCCTTGTTAATTACCTATGTTCATGTAGTTGTGTAGTTGGAAATAATTCAGGCAAGAGGTTTCCATAGGCACACAGGATTATTTATTTTTATATGCTTCAGCCAAATAAACTTTCTTCCTTGTAGTTCAAAAATATCAAAACATAAAGTTGGATACTTGCTCCAGTGAAACCCAAAAGAATAAAAGCTTCTGAGGTAAGATTTCCAGAGTACAAAACAACAGTGTTTCTCCACATGAAAACAGTCAGTAATTTCCTTGTGCCAAACAACAGCTTTCAGCTTGGTTTAAACAAAAGCTTTACAACTTCCCAGCCATACAAACATTGGCTATTAAAAAGGGACCCAGGATATCAATGCTTGACCCAGTACAAGCATTGTGGAACCTGTGTCTTTTGGGGATATTGCTAGGTACGTATAACCTAGATTGGCCACTGTTGGAAACAGGATACTGGGCTTGATGGACCTCGGTCTGACCCAGTATGGCATGTCTTATGTTCTTATGTACTAGTGCTCTACCCTGCTTGGGAATGACCACATTCTCTGCGCTATGCAGATCAAACCCTGCGGCCTGTTCGGATACACGCTTTGGTATTCTAGCGTTCGGAGTAGTCCGACAAAATTTCAAAATAAACTTTGGTTTACTATCTGAACCTTCTTTCTGGGGTATTCTCCTCTCTTGCTTCTTCCCAAACAAAGGGGCTGGTAGCGCTTTTGTCTTGATGGCGGCTTTACAAGAGGACACTGGTAGTTTATTCTCTCCCTTACCCCCTAGGGATAATCTCTCACTGCCTGGAGTAGGGTGCCCTTCTGACCCTTCAGTTCCTGACAGTGTTGGGGTGGATTTCCCAGCTGCCTCCCCTTGTAGCCTTTCACTAGGCCTCGCCTGAACTGAGGCCAGTCCTTCCCTAAAACTACCGCGTGAGGGAGCTTAGGAACTATAGCGACTAAAATCTCTCGCTCTAAACCTAAGCCTTTCACCTTCACCTTGTTTAGGGGGTATGACGATGCTGCACCGTGCACACATCTTATCTTAATACTATGCTCAGACGGTTTTGGGGCCTGACTACTGTGGGATTGTATATCAGTCCATAGTTTCCGTGAAATCATCGACTGATCAGCGCCCGAGTCTAACAGGGCTTCTGTGGGAATGCCCTCCACCTCCACAGCCAGCAAGAACCCTTCCCCATTCTCCTTGCAATGGGTGGATACAAGAGCTGTCTTGGCCTGACAATTCCTTCTGAAATGTCCCGGTTCCCCACATGTAAAACATTTACCCTGAGCATAGACAGGTTTTCTCTTGGGCTTAACCCCCATGATTTCCCCCAACATGGTGTTTCCTTTCTTTTCTGAATCTCCCCTTTCTGGACATTTTGCAACACCCACCTTCGCCTGGCTGACCAATCTGGCCTCGAGGAAGCGCTCCGCCAGTGAGGTTGCTTCTTTGGTGTTCTTACAGTCCTGGAGAATCAGGAAAGATTTTAACTCCATAGGAACAGATTCGACAAATTGCTCCATAACAATACAGTCTAGGAGAGAATCAAGAGTTTTACCCTGTGGTTCTAACCACTTCCACACTAAACTTTTTATGCGCTGGCATAAAGCCTGCGGTGTCTCTCCCGGTTTAAGCTTACAAGCCCTTAAATGGCGTCTATAAACCATTGGCGTAAGACGCATTCGATCTCTTATCGCCTTCTTGACCTCCTCATAAGTGGAGGCCAGATCGCTGGGCATAGCACGATAAGCAGCTAATGCTTCACCTGTGAGTGAGGCAGCTATGCGGATTGCCCATTGATCTTGCGGCCATCCACTTAGGTGGGCCACTCTTTCAAAGACTTCCATATAGTCGTCTATATCGTCCTCTGGGGTTAGAGGACCAAAGGAAAATATACCCTTCCCAGGCAACCCCAGTCCCTGTGAGGCTCCTAAGGAACCGGACATATTCCTTAAAGCTTCAGAGGTCTTCTTCTGCTCCCCTATCCAGTCACTCATCAACTTTAGGAGCGGCTGCTGCTGGTCCTTCATCATGGCGGCTGCGCGTTCCTGGGATTGAGCGGCCACTTCTTGCTGCTCTCTGAACCGCTCTGCCATCCGGCTCAGCAGTTGTGCTTGCTCCATCTCTCCGTTGATGATGGAAAGAGAAAAAAAAACACACCAAGTGCGGCTCTCTAATACGCACGCTTTCCCCAGTACTCTTATGAGAAACTGCTGTACCCCACCCTGGCAGTTCAATCCAGATTAACCCTTTTTATCTACGGGTTACCTGCTGCTAGGGTTGTCTCCGGCTCAGCAAAGTAGGCACCCTCTGGAATCTCAGCTCCGGTCCTTCCTTCTGCTGGTAGTCTGGTCCAGGTTTCCGTAGTTTCTTCCTCAGATTCTCCGGTATCACTGCACGCAATCCTTATGTCAGGATATGGGCTTGAAGACATCCAAGAACTACGCCAATGTCGCGCCCCCTACTGGCCAGGCGGTAGCCTAGGAGCGGGGGACGGGATCTCTTTCAATGTCCCTTGTTAATTACCTATGTTCATGTAGTTGTGTAGTTGGAAATAATTCAGGCGAGAGGTTTCCATAGGCACACAGGATTATTTATTTTTATATGCTTCAGCCAAATGAACTTTCTTCCTTGTAGTTCAAAAATATCAAAACATAAAGTTGGATACTTGCTCCAGTGAAACCCAAAAGAATAAATGCTTCTGAGGTAAGATTTCCAGAGTACAAAACAACAGTGTTTCTCCACGTGAAAACAGTCAGTAATTTCCTTGTGCCAAACAACAGCTTTCAGCTTGGTTTAAACAAAAGCTTTACAACTTCCCAGCCATACAAACGCTGGCTTCTTTACTGAAAACTGTTTATCTTTTACATACTCTGCTTTTTCTTAGTTGCTGTATTACAGGCTCTGGCTTCCCTTTCAAACAGTCCTTTTGAAACTCCGTGCCAAGCCTCGGAGGTCAGCAACTCATTTGCATACTTTCCCAGCACTGCACTTCTGGTGGCTAAGCTTCTAGGTTTTTCTATTCTCTAAAAACCCTTACAGCTTTTTAGTTCTGTGCAAAAACTAGAGAGCAATCCATTTCATTATCTGAGCCCAGCTCCTCTGGCAAACACTCGTCCAAGTCCATGCTCTCAATATCAGAGTCAGTTTGTAGCTGATTTAACTCTGATTCAGAAGTAGCAGGCTTCAGCTTTTCTAAAACTTTTAACACTTTCCTCAATACAGATTCCTCTCTCTGCTGAGGGCTATTAGAGGGATTAGGAAGTTTCCTATTTCTCAATATACTCTGGGAGGATTTCAAGGTGCTCACCTTTCTCTGTGGGACCAGGCTTTCTCCAGACTTTACTGACGAAGGCTCTGTTTCCATCTGCTCTCCTGGAGACACCTCTCTGCCATTCTCATAGCTTTGCTTCTCCCTCTGGTAAACTCTCCCTCTCAATGGGTTCCTCCTGTATTTCTTACAGGTCTCATGGGTGACGTCTGTACCTCTGGAAGGCACTGCCTCTCTCACAGTTCCTGCTTTCCTGGCAGCCTCTGTTTCTCTGGCAAACTCTGCCTTTCTCCAAGAAGTCTCTGCAGACGTCTCTGCCGAAGTTCCTGAGCTCCCTGATCTTCTCAAAGTCTCCGCGCTCCCGGAACTTCCCGAAATTCTTAAAGTTTCTGAACTCCTCTCTCCTCTTGCTTCCTTAAGCTTAGGTGTCTGCCATGTCCCTCTTGTTCTTGCTTCCTCAAGCTTATATCTGTGATTTTCCCTTCCGTTTCCCAGCTCCACCCCCTCCTGGTCCTCGTGAGCAGGCCTGGTTACCATGGAGCTAGGGCGTGGCTCCCTATCACTAACTTTCTGCAGGGAGTATTTTTCTAAAGCTGGAAGTTTAACCCCTAAACTCCTGGAGCTGATTCTTTTCTCAGAGGAAAAACCCTGGTTTTTCCCTCTTTGTTTCTGCTCCCCTCCAGCTTCGCCACCACAGGTCCCACAGGAGGCTGAGCTCCTTGGCCTACATTCGGGTTTGGCATGTGCTTGAGGACGGTGTGAAGGGTGCAGCATTCGCATTCTGGGAGCCTCACTCCAGGATATTCTGGCCTTTCTGCAGATGAGGCTTGAGAAAGGACTGTCGCTGGGCACCTTGAGAGTCCAGGTGGCAGGCATTGGCATGCTTCAGAGATCATATCCAGAGGCAATCATTGGCGGTTCATGTTGATGTGATGCATTTTTGTGTGGGCAATGAAGTATCTCTGTCCCACACATTGATCGAATGTTCCCCCGTGAGATCTCAATTTGATGCTTTCTATCCTGGGAATGTCTCCCTTTGAGCCCCTGTCAGGCACCACGGTGAAAGATTTGTCCTTAAAGGTGGTCTTTCTGGTGGCCATCTGCTCTGCACACCACATTTCGGAGCTCCAGGCCTTATCGTGCAGGGAGCCTTACTTGCTTATCTCTGAGAGAAGGTGGTTCTGCATACAGTTCCTTCCTTTCTCCCCAAGGTGGTATCCATTTTCCACCCTGAATCAGGAGGTGGCATTGCTTTCCTTCCCAAAGACTTGCGACTCAAAGAAGGGTTATCTCCTTCATAAGCTGGATGTCGGTAGGGCATTAAAGCTGTACATGAAGGTAACCCAGCCCTTTCAGAGTCCAAACAGCTCTTTGTTTTGTTTGGTGGCCTTCACAAGAGTGAAGCATCTTCAAAAGCCTCCATTTCCAGGTTGATCTGGAAGGCCATTGCGTCGGCATATCTGTTGAAAGGACGTCTGGTGCCTTTGGGATTGCGGGCAGATTCCACGCAGGTGCAGGCCTCATCCTGGGCAGAGTTCACTTTTATTCCACCACAGGACATTTGCAGGGAGGCAGCTTGGTCGTCCCTTCATTCCTTTGCATGGTACTACCACCTGGATGTTCAGGCCCAGGAGGATGTGCAGTTTAGGGCCAGGATTCTGTAGGTGGAAGTCTTGGCTCCCTCCCATCATTCTTACTGCTTTGTTATGTCCCACTTGTATGGACTGGACTGAAGGGATGTATTGGAATTAGACCTTACCTGCTAATTTGATTTCTTGGAGTCCCTCCAGTCCAATCCAGATCCCACCTGGGGTATGCTGACTGTGGGTATCTCTCTCGCTTCTTGTCTTCCAGAGATATTTTTAATGGCTGTGTTAAGACGATCACGTTATCTTGTTTTTTTGGGGGTTCGGTCTGGCTGGCCTGGCCTTCGGGCAGTGCGTTTGTTCGGATTTTTGTTTTTGAACTTACCTGATCAAAAAAAATGGTTTTGGAAGCGTGAGTAGAGAGAGATAAAGGAAGTGTTTGTTTGTGAGAGTGTGAAGAATGAGGAGGAAACACCTCTTTACTACCAAACCCTTAATGTATATGGTGGTTTGGAGGGCCTGCGCTCCTTGTTTTTTTTTTTCCTGACAGATCTTGAGATCTACCCCTCTTGCTTTAATAGCTTGATTTTAAGGAGCAATATGTTGTTTAAGAATTGGAGTTGCTCTCCCTTTTTTCCTGTTTTGGGATGATCATACTGGCTTACTCGGCTATCACAGGCTGCTTATAGCCCACTTCAAGCTGTGTTCTCAGTCTCCACTTGCTGGTAGAGGAGCATAATCTACTTGTCTGGACTGTACTGGAGGGACTCCAGGAAAGAAATATAGCAGGTACAGTCTAATTTCACCATTTTTATTATAATAAAATCTTGGACAAATTATTCTCATATTGGGCTGCCATTGAGTGGAATAGATTACCCAGACTGTAAGTTCTGATGAGCAGGGACTGTGTCTTACATCTATATGTACAGTGCTGCATACACCTTGTAGCACTATACAAATGATTAGTAGTAATAGTAGTATAAGAAATATTGGAAATTATATGGAGCTGAAGTGCTCAATAACATTTCCATTACAAAAGATTTGAAACATACTATCGCTTATGTATCAGATCTCGAATGCCACATATTCTACATGTCCACAGCCAGCCAAGTGTTAGCGAGTGTTGGGTGGGGTCTGTATCTGGAGGTGTCACCTCCATGCATCCTATCGCCAACATGACCACCTTCCCCAAGAGCCCACCAACCCCCTACCCTGATCAGGCTCCCCTCCTCCTAGATATCCATCCCACCCTCCTCTTCCCTCGCTACCCCCTCTTACCCAGGGTCACTCTGGTGTGCTTCAAGCGGTGAATGGGATAGGAGCAGTCCCCCTCCACTCCTGTTCCAGCTCTAGCATCTCCCAATATGGCTCCAGTTTTGAAGTACTGACCCATGGCGATATTGGAGGGGCTTGATTAGGGGAAAATGGATTGGCAAGGGGGCTTTACTGGAGGGGTCTTTAGGGGGTTTGATTGGCAGGGGAGGTTCAGGGGATGGAGGGGCATTAGTGCAGCATGGTCATACATTTTGATATGGGCAGTAGCCACGCTACTGGGCTGCCAGTGGCATAGCTACACTTAATGCCATCTCTTGAGGTGGCATTAGGTACAGCCACACTATCGGCAGTCATGGCAGCCAGCACACAGCAATATCCCATTCAATAGCTGCCATCCACTGGCATTCCCACTCTCCACCCTGATCCCACCTATGTCCCTCCCCATGGTGTGCTAAGCAGGTACAGCAGAAATAGCCCAACATTGTCTATTTAGTACCTGTACTATTAGTGCATGCTGGCACATGCTGGATAGCTCATACTCGAGACCATGCTAACAGCACAGTTTAGCAAACGTGGCCTTTTGAGTTGTTTAATTAACTGAGTCTAACAAAATAAATAAATAAATTCACATGTAATTTTATAACCCTGATGCAGGCATTATGACGAAACATTGCCTTACTAGGTTTTAGTTAATTAAACTGTTCTATTATTATTATTATTGTTTTTGAGTTTTAATTATTTTACTGCTTTTGATGTTATTGAGTATCATATGCTCTCAACATGTTTTAGTCCTTCTATTTATGCATGTTGGCCAGTTCCTCTGTTTTGTTTCTTTATTTTGTTTGCAGGTGGTGCCCTTTTGTTTTTTCTCTTCCTTCTAACTTGCCAGTGGTGGGAGCTGATGTTCCCAGTAGTTGTTCAGCAATAGCATGATTAGTCCCCCACAGCACCTAGATGCCTCCCTATTGCTAGAGGAAGGAGGGTTTTCTATAGCTGGAGGAGGATGGACATGCCGAGGCAGCCATAAAGGTAGCATTAGTGACTCATCCTCTCCTATCAATCTTCTGGACTACTATATACCCTTCAACTAGCGGCAGGAAGTGAGACCCTAAGGCAGCATGGAAGGACCAGAGGAACTTTAACTGGGCTGCAGGAAGGGCCTGCTTTGTGAAGGTTTAACAAACTGGGTCTGAATAAAAACAAGTTTTGTTTTCCCTGAACTACTGTGTGTTTGGTGTTTTAACAGAAACCCCCTTCCCACTGCACGCCACACTACCACAGTCCTTTTTAGCAGAATACTCTATGAAAAGGCAAGGGGCCCACCTTCAGAGACTGTCATGCAAAAGCAAACAACTGATAGCAGTGTCTGGAACTCAGGTTCATGGATGGGTAAGAGCAATAGCTGAAGGCCCTTAGAGATCTACCACTCACTCTCTTCACAAAAAATAATAGTACACAATCAGTGCTGGATAGGAAGTTTACTGACAAACAGAATCAGCAAAAACAACAGATAGGTGAGTTAGAACAGATAGCACTAAATGAAAATTTTGATATAATTGGCATCTCAGAGACTTGGTAGAAGGACAAACCATAGGACACCGTGATACCTGGGTACAAACTATATCGCAATGATAGGGTAGATCAAATAGGTGGAGGGGTTGCACTCTATGTTAGAGAGGGCATTGAGTCACAAAGGATTAAAGTTTTGCAGGAAGCAAAATACAGTATAGAATCTCTATGGATAGAAATTCCCTCTTGATTCAGCTACAGTTAACAAGCCGCCTGATATACAAAGCCCTCTTACTTACCTTCAAGTAACTGCATAGTATGTCTGCGACCTCCCTTGCAGCACTCGTACAACACACCCCTGAAAACAGATCCAGGAGATCATGCATGGTGAACTCACTTGTCACCCCCTCAGCAATAAGGTCATGCACTCAGGCTACAAAGAATCGTGCCTTCTCCTTTTATGCACCTACCCTATGGAACTCCTTACCTCCAACAATCCAAGCCATCTCAGACCAGTCACCCTTCAGGAAGGCCTTAAAGACCTACTTGTTTCAGCTAGCCTGGTGCTATGACTCTACTGTCCACCTTGTTTAATTCACCCCCTTGCACATTCCAAGTTCATCTCCCTGTTTAACATTCAATGTTTATGTTGCTTATTATTTATAATACATGTTCCATGGTTCTGACTTCTATGTATCTTACTCTTCTATGTAAACTGTTTACTGTTTATGTTTTATGTAAACCGCACTGATATCGAAAAGTGCGGTATATAAGAACAAACAAATAAATAAAAATAAAAAAGTGGAAAGCAATGGAAGTTGGGGTATACTACCATCCTTGTGATCAGAACGAATAGATGGATGATGACATAGGCCACAGAACACCTCTCCAATTGGGGGGGCCAAGCTCCGCCTTGACTCAGCCCCAAATTCTGCCCCTCACACCCCCCCCCCCATGTCCTTTCCTCCTTTCTGCCAGTGAGGATCCTTGATATACGGGAAAACTAGGCGTCCAAATGGCAGATGGAATTTAATGTGGACACGTGCAAAGTTATGCACTTAAGGAAGAACAACCCAACCTATAGCTACACAATGCAAAGTTCCACATTAGGAACCACTACCCAGGAAAAGGATTTAGGCATCATCATGGATAATACTTTGAAACTCTCTGCCTTGTGTGCAGTGGCTGCCAAAAAAAGCAAATAGAATGCTAGGGATCATAAGGAAAGGAATGGAGAATAAAACAAAGGATATTATAATGCCTCTGTATTGCTCCATGGTGTGACAGCACCTGGAATATTGTGTGTAATTCTGGTCACCATATCTTAAAAAGATTATAGCAGAATTAGAAAAGGTTCAGAGAAGAGCCACCAGAATGGTAAAGGGGATGGAAGGATAACCCTACAAGGAAAGGCTTAAAAGGTAGGGCTCTTTAACTTGGAAAAAAGATGGCTGAGGGGAGATATGATAGAGATCCATAAAATAATGACCGGCATGGAACGGGTAAACATAGATCGGTTGTTTATTCCTTCAAAGCATAAAAAGACTAGAGGACATGCAATGAAGCTACAGTGTAGCCCATTTAAGACTAATAGGAGAAAATATCTTTTCACTCAACATCTAGTCAAACTATGGAATTCATTACTGGAAGATGTAGTAAAAGCTGATAGTGTAGCTGGGTTAAAATAAGGTTTGGTAACTTCCTGGAAGAAAAGTCCATAAGCCATTATTTAAGAGGAACAGGGAAATCCACTGCTTACCTTGGGATAAGCAACATGGAATCTTTGTACCTTTTCGGGAACCTTGCAGGTACTTGTGACCTGGAGTGGGCCACTGTTGGAAACAGGATACTGGGCTTGATGGACCTTGGTCTAATCCAGCATGGCATATCTTATGTTCTTATTTGGAGACCCATGGCAGACGAAACAATCTGTGTTTCTGGTGGGTTCTGGAGCCGGCAGGGCCTGAGAACATGGAGAGGTATGCACGCAGCTACAGGGTGGCAAACAAACAAAATCGCTAGCGGCCTCGCCACAGATAGAGTGAGCACATAGGGCCCTAGGCACCCCTCCCCCCAGCAGATAAACCATAGGATTTTGAGATGAAACTTTTTAAATGCTAAGAATACACAGAATATCATGTACAGAGTGAGGCAGATGTTTGAGGTGGAATATGAAGGCCATAAAGTTCAGTTCTTCCATGACTTCTCCACTTTCAAACTTGAAGAAAGGAGGGAACAGTGCCATGTTTTTGCCATCATAACTAAGGACCAGATCAAGTGCACGTGGTCACTTCCATTTAAACTTACCTTCACCATTGATGGCAAGCAATATAAAGCACTAAGAATAGAGAATAAAACCAAGGATATTATAATGCCTCTGTATCATTCCATGTTGTGACCACACCTTGAATATTGTGTGCAATTCTGGTCGCCGTATCTTAAAAAGGATATAGCATAATTAGAAAAGGTACAGAGAAGAGATACCAAAATGGTAACGGGGATGGAAGGATACCCTATGAGGACAGACTTAAATGATTAGGGCGCTTCAACTTGGAAAACTGACGGCTGAGAGGAGATATGATAAAGGTCTATAAATTAATGAATGGAGTAGAACAGGTAAATGTTGATAGGTTTTTTACTCCATCAAAAAGTAGAAAAACTAGGGGACATGCAATGAAGCTACAATGTAACCCATTTAAGACTAATAAGAGAAAATATTTTTTAACTCAATCCTTAATGAAACTCTGGAATTTCTTACTGGAGGATGTAGTAAAAGATGTTAGTGTAGCTGGGTTTAAAAAAGGGTTTGGACAAGTTCCTGGAGGAAAGGTCCATAAACCATTTTTAAAGAGAACCTGAGGTAAGCATTGTGGAACCAATGTACCTTTCTGGGAACCTGCCTGGTACTTGTGACCTGGATTGGCCACTGCTGGAAACAAAATCTGGGGTGATGGACCTAGATCTGACCCAGTATGGCATTTCTTAAGTTTTTATGAGACCTGTCTGAGTCCTAGAGAACCATGATCTTTTTGGGACAGTCTGATGATTGCCACATGTAAGCCATCACACTGGAGCAAAAAACAATGTTTGCTAAGTGGGTGTGGGTCTCTGGCAACTGAGCAAGCTGAAAAATCAGGAAACCTCTTTTTCAGGTAATAGTCTTTATCAATGGATAGTGTCATCCCTTTTTGGACCCTTTGCTGGGGCTGGACTGTCTGGATAGAAATGCCCAACTCCCTGAGGATGATGCAGCCTCCTTTGGTTTCTCCTGGCAGTGACATTCAGGGATGCAGTAAGCCTGATTTGAAGTGAAGAATGATTAGTGGCTTGGAAATATGGACAAGGGGTGGTGGAGAGCAGGGGAGTGAGCTACCGATGTGACTGAATGTCACTTTCTATGTTACTCCTTTTTAGGGCCTGAGGATTGTAGTTGTGAGTTGATAGGCCTTGATGGTGTGTAGTATGGGGGTAGGGAGGTTGAAGGGGAGAGGGAGTGGGTGTTTGGGGAAATTGTTGGGGGTTTCAGAGTGCCTGCAGATGTCTGCATGGAGGGTGGTTGATTTATTGGTAGAGAAGGGGAAGGACAAGTGTGGATGGGGAATGAATGTTTTGTATGGGGTAAGTACAGGGATGTAACTGATATATGATTTTATAAAAATTGTGACTTTGATGCAAGAGCTCAATTCCACCAGAAAGAAGATCCTTTTATTTAAAGAAGCATAGTGACTGCGAACAGATATCCTATTACTTCAAGAAACCTATCTTCGGAAGGATCATTGGTCATAGTAACATAGTATATGACGGCAGATAAGACCAGCATGGTCCATCTAGTCTGCCCAGCAAGGTGACAAGAATAGGAGCGCCCACCACTCCATGCAGGTCACTCCTCCCCATGCCTTTGTTTAGGGGTGAACCCACTGCTCCGTGCAAGTCACCTCAACTTGTTAAGATATCAGAGGCAATTAGGTTTATTTTGGTTTTATCTTGTTTCTATAAAGGAATCCACTGTGTCTAACCCATGCCCTTTTGAATTCGGTCACAATATTTGCCCCCACCACTTCCATCGAGAGGGCATTCCAAGCATCCACCACCCTTACAGTAAAAAAGTATTTCTTGACGTTGCCTTTCGGTTTACCCCCTTGCAGCTTCATGTTATGCCTTCTAGTATTACAGCTTCTCCATCTTTGAAAAAGACAGTCTGATGATTGCCACATGTAAGCCATCACACTGGAGCAGAAATGGTTTGTTTGTTCATTAATACTCTTTAAGTATTTAAAGGCCTGTATCATATCTCCCCTGTCCCTCCTCTTCTCTAGAATATACATATTTAGGTCTTGGAATTGCTTTTCATATGTCTTCTGGCACAGGCTCCAAATCATTTTGGTCGCCTTCCTCTGAACTGTTTCCAGTCTTTTTATATCCTTTGTGAGATATGGTCTCCCAAACTGAACACAATATTCCAAGTGAGGTCTCACCAGGGACTTGTATAGTGGCATCAGTACCTCCTCCTTTCTGCTGGCAATTCCTTCTGACTTTGGCCACTGCCTTGTCACACTGTTTCGCCACCTTGAGATCCTCAGAAACAATGACTCTGAGGTCTTTCTCCTGGTCCATGCACACTAACACATTGCCCCCTATCTCATACAATTCCCTTGGATTTCTGCATCCCAAGTGCTTGACACTGCACTTCTTCACATTAAATCTTAACTGCCAAGTATTAGACCATTCTTGCTTTTGCAGATCTTTCCTCATGTTATCCACTCCCTCAGGGGAGTCCACACTGTTGCAAATTTTCGTGTCATCTGCAAAAAGACAAACTTTTCCATTCAGTCCTTCAGAAATATCACTCACAAATGCGTTGAACAGTTCCGGTCCCAGGACTAATCCCTGGGGCATGCCACTAATTGCCTTCCTTTCATCCGAGTGAGTTCCGTTTACCATCACCTTCTGTCATCTATCAGTCAACCAATTTTCGATCCAGTTCACCACCTTGGGAGCCATCCCCAGGCTGGTCAGTTTATTGATAAGCCTCCTATAGGAACGGTATCAAAGGCTTTGCTGAAATCCAGGCAGATCACATCCATCACATGTCCTTGATCTAGTTCTTTGGTCACCCAGTCAAAGAACTCAATCAGATTTGTTTGGCAACATCATCCTTAGGTAAAACCATGTTTCTTCGGATCAGTCAACCTATTGGTTTTGAGAAAGTCCACTATTCTCTCTTTCAGGAGCACTTCTATTACTTTTCCCACTACAGGGGTAAGGCTTACTGGCCTGTAGTTTGCCACTTTTTCCCTAATACTACTTTTGTGAAGATGGATCCTTGAAAAGACTAAAAAATACCAAAAGGCTATCTATTTGTGCTTTATCGACTACAGCAAGGCTTTTGACTGTGCAAACCATGAGAAACTCAGGATCACATTAAGAATCATGGGTACACCAGAACACCTGATCATTCTCTTGCACAATCTGTACATTGATCAAGAAGCAACAATTCGAACAGAACAAGGAGAAACAGAATGGTTTAAAATCAGCAAAGGTGTACGACAAGGCTGCATACTTTCCCCCTACCTGTTTAATTTATTTGCAGAACAAATCATCAGAGAAGCAGGATTGTATGAAGACACTCTTTAAGGCACTCTCTGCATGCACCTCAGAACATCTTGCAGATTTCCATTTTTCACAGCTTTTACAATACTCACAAACTCTGTTAGGGTCCTGGCCCTCCCTGGACGATTCTTCTGATGGATACCATAAGCTTTACTCAGTCTCCAACACATGGGACTCTTCTGTCTCCTCTCTCTCCACTCTCTCCTCTAATCCATCTCATGGCTCTCTCTACCAGCATCAACCTATTGCAGGAGTGGTACTTCTCTCAGGCTTCTACCTTCCTTGGTGTTTTGGAGCTAAGGTAGCACCTAATACAAAAGGGTGGGGAAGGAAGGAGCATGGAGTGAGTCAGATTTCATTTTTTCTCTTTCATAAAGTTGCTAACCCTAGATGGGCTGTTGGTTAGAATCTTAACAGATGTCTTTTAAAGAGGAAACCAATTCCTGGTTTGAGTCTCCAATTAGGAATGGAGTTAATTATGAAGTGTAAACATGGTAGAATCTAAGCAAGAACAGTTTATACTTCCATAAAGTGAGGAATCTGGAGCTCCTGGAAAAGAAGGGAAGGCATGAAGAAGTCTGGAAGAAAGACCCTGAAGGGGTCATGCCAGGACATGTTAGGGAGATAAAGTTTCTAGATGAAATAAATGACTACTTCTTGGAGCAGCTAGTTCATGAATTGACAAGAGGGGAAGCTATTTTGGACCTAATCCTTAGAAGAACACATGATCTCGTGTAAGAGATAAGGGTTTTGGGGCCACTTGGCAATAGTAATCATAGAATGATCACATTTGATTTAATAAATGGAGGAAGGACAGCAAGGAAATCTACAGTACTACCTTTTAACTTTCAAAAGGGAGACTATAATAAAATGAGGAAAATAGTTAAGAAAAAACAAAAAGAAGCAGCTGCAAAGTTTAAAGATTTACAACAAGCATGGGCATTGTTTAAAAATACTATCTTGGAAGCCCAGAAGAGATGTATTCTATACTTTAAAAAAATGGAAGTCCAAAAAACTGCCAGCATGGTTTAAAGGTGAGGTCAGAGAGGCTGTTGTAGCAAAAAAAGAATCTTTCAGGTAATGGATAAAGGAGCCAAATGGCGAAAACTAGAAAATGGCAAGTTAGATGCAAGGCATTGATAAGGCAGGCAAGGAGAGAATTTGAAAAAAAGCTTGCAGTGGAAGCAAAAACTCATAATAAAACTTGTTCAAGTATATTCATAGCAAAAACCCTGTGAGAGAGTCAGTTGGACCATTGGAAGATAGATGGGTTAAAGCGGACAAGGCCATAGTGGACAGACTGAATCCTTCAGTCTTAACTGAGGAAGATGTAGGAAAGTTACCCATGCCTGAAATGGTATTTAAAGTTGATGCATTGGAAAAATTGAAAGAGATATTTATAAACTGGGAAGATGTATTACAACTATTTGATAAACTGAAGAGTAGCAAATCACCTGGACTGGATGGTATACTTCCAAGGGTGTTGAAAGAAATGAAATATGAGATTGCAGATCTACTATTATTAATCTGTGAACTATCATTAAAATCATCTGTAGTACCTGAGGATTGGTGAATGACCAATTCAATGCCAATTTTTAAAAAGGATTCAAGGGGTGATCTGGGAAGCTACAGATCGGTGAGCCTGATGTCTGTACTGGGCAAAATGGTAGAAATCATTATAAAGAACAAAATTACTGAACATATAGATAGTCATGGTTTAATGGGAGAAAGCCAACATGGATTTAGTCGAGGAAGGTCTTGTCTTACTAATCTGTTATTTCTTTTGAAAGTGTGAATAAACAGGTAGACAAAGGTGAGCCAGTTGATATAGTATATCTGGATTTTCAGAAAGCCTTTGACAAGTTCCCTCATGAGAGACTCTTGGTGAAATTAAAAAGTCATGGGATAGGAGGCAGTGTAATATTGTGGATCAGGAACTGTTTAAATTATAGAAAATAGAGAGTAGGGCTAAATGGTCAATTTTCTGTATGGAGAAAGGTGAATAGTGGAGTACCCCAGGGATCTGTGCTAGGTCTGCTGCTTTTAGACATAATAATAAATGACCTGGAAATGTAATAACGACCTTGTATTATTCTCTAATTGCTTACTCTCAAACTTCTATACCTCAGTTCTTCCCTTATTGGACCATCACCTGCTAAGCTTCACTCTTCATCACTCACTGCCTCAACCTCACCCTGCCTCCTCCAGTCTCTTTAGAAATCTTCATGCTATTGACCCTTTGGCTCTCTCCTCCACTGTCTCATCACCTCTTTCATCCACTGTGTTATCTCAGTCTGTTGATGAGGCAATAGCTTCATGTAACACTGCACTCTCTGTATGCTCTTGCTCTACCCATGCCACGTCCTGTAAGGTGTACTATACCCCAGCCCTGGCTGTCTTCTACTACCCACTATCTATGCTCCTGCACCTGTTCAGCTGAATGTGCTTGGCTCAAATTTCACACCCTTGCGGACTTTCTACGCTTAAAATTCATGCTTGTCTCTTTCCAGTCAGCCATAGCACTCACCAAACAAGACTATTATATCCATCAGACTAGCTCTCTTGCCTCTGACCCTCGCCGTCTCTTTACAACTCTCAGCTCTCTCCTCAAGGTACCTCTGCCTCTGACCCTTCCTTTCCTTTCTGCCCAAACCCTGGCTGACTATTTCCGTGACAAAATCCACAAGATCACACTCCAATTCCCCATGGTGTCAGCTACTTCCCCTCCACCCCCTCTTCACTCTCATCTTTACCCCAATCTCTGCTACCCTCCCTTCATTTTCTGTGATCTCTGAGGAGGAAACCACACACTTTCTTTCCTCCTCCAAACTCACTACTTGCATCTCTAATCTTATTTCTACCTAAGCTCCATCTCCTCCACTGTTGCCCCTTCCATCTCTTATATTTTCAACATATCGTTCTCCACTGCAACAGTCCCTGCAGCCTTCAAAAACCCCTCACTAGACCCCCTTGTCCTTCTAACTATGGACCCCTCTCCCTCTTCCCCTTTGCTTCTAAACTTCTTGAATGTGTGGTTCACTGACGTTGCCTCTACTTTCTGTCCTCTCAAGCCCTCCTGGATCCTTTACAATCTGGCTTTCATCCTTAACATTCTACTGAAATTGCTCTTGCCAAATTCTCCAGCAACCTGCTCCTGGCTAAATCCAAGGGTCTTTACTTGATCCTCATCCTTCTGGACCTTTCTGCTGCTTTTGATACTGTTGACCACAACTTTCTCCTAGATACCTTGTCCTCGCTTGGTTTTAAGGGCTCTGTGTCCTGTTCTCTTCTCACCCAACACTTTTTCAGTGTTTATTCTGGTGGATCCTCCTCTACTGCTATCCCATTCTCAGTTTGTGCACCCCAAGGATCTGTTTTGGGTCTACTCCTTTTCTCTCTCTCTACCCAGTCCCTTGGTGCACTCATTTCTTCCCATGGCTTTCGGTACCATCTTTAAACGGATGACTCCCAGATCTACCTCTCTACACCTAAAATCTCTCTGACAATCCATGCCCAGATCTCTGCCTGCCTTTCTGACATTGCTACGTATTTTAACTGAGCTTCTTATTTTTTCCCCTAAACCTTCTTCTCCCCTTCTTCCTTTCGCAGTCTCTGTGGATAACTCTCTACTCCTCCCTGTCTCCTCAGCTCACAATCTTGGGGGTTATCTTTGACGCCTCTCTCTCCTTCTCCACACGCATCCAACTGATGGCTAAAACCTGCTGTTTCTTTCTCTGTAACATCTACAAAATTCACCCATTCCTTTCTGAACACACTTCTAAGACACTTATCCACTCCTTAGTCGCCTCCCATCTACTCCTTGCTAGACTCCCTCTGAATCATCTGTCTCCCCTTCAATCTGTTCAACACTCTGCTGCACGGCTAATATTTTGCCAACTTCGTCATGCTCATATTACCCCTCTTTGCAAGTCACTTCATTGGCTCCCTATCCATTTCCATATCCTGTTCAAACTATTCCTGCTGACCTATAAGTGCATTAAATCTGCAGCTCTTCACTATCTTTCCTCTTTTAACTCCCCCTAAACCCCTCCTCGGGAACTCTGCTCTTCTGGCAAATCACTTCTCTCTGTGCCCTTCTCTTCTATTGCTAACTCCAGACTTTGCTCTTTTCACCTTGCTGCTCCTTATGCCTGGAACAAATTACCTGAGTCTGTATGTCAGGTGCCTTCTCTGACCCTTTTCAAATCCAGGCAGAAAACTCACCTCTTTGCTGCCACTTTTGGATTTTGACTCACCTGATCTCCTTTGTGTTTCTTTCCCATTCCCCCTAAATGTATCCCATGTCTACAGCTATTGTGTTGTCTGTCTTGACTAGATTCTAAGCTCTGAAGAGCAGGGATGATCTTTTACATGTGTCAGTGCAGCACAGCATACATCTTGTAGCGCTATACAAATGTTCAGTAGTAGTAGTAGTGAGATAAAAAAATTTGCAAATGGCACAAAATTATTCATTTAGCTGTATTTATATCCTGCTTTTCACTGGGTCAAAGCGGTCAATTGGGAGATACATTTAACACAAGGGGATAAGACACACATACGCTAATACTTACAGGGAACATGGGCAATGGAGAATTAAGTGGCTTGCCCAAGACCACAAGGAGTACCTATAGGACTAGAAATCCCAGTCCCTCCGGCCTGAGATTGCTGTCCCCAGGTGGGACTTGAACCCCTGGCCCTCCGGCCTGAAGTACCTTGTCCTAACCACTAGGCCACTCCTCCCTTCATACTTCTTAAAACCTAAGAGAGTTGTGAAAAATTGCAAGAGGACCTTGAGAAACTGGAAGACTGGACGTTCAAATGGCAGATGAAATTTAATGTGGACAAGTGCAAAGTTATGCACCTAGTAAAGAACATGGTTACACAATGTAAGGTTCCACATTAGGAACCGCCACCCAGAAAAAAGGTATAGGCGTCATTGTGGATAACTCATTGAAACCCTCTGCCCAGGGTGCAGCAGCAGCCAAGAAAGCAAATAGAATGCTAGGAATCAGAAGGAAAGGAATGAAGAATAAAACCAAGGATATTATAATGCATTTATAATATTCCATGGTGCGACCACACCTTGAATATTGTGTGCAATTCTGGTCACCGTATTTTAAAAAGGATATAGCGGAATTAGAAAACGTAAAGAGAAGAGCCACCAAAATGATAAAGGGGATGGAAGAATTCCCCTATGAGGAAAGGCTTAAAAGTTTAGAGTTCTTCAACCTAGAAAAGAGACGGCTGAGGAGAGATATGATAGAGGTCTACAAATTAATAAATGGAGTGGAACAGGTAAACGTAGATCAATTGTTTACGCCATCAAGAAGTAGAAAGGCTAGGGGACATGCAATGAAGCTACATTGTAACCCATTTAAGAGTAATAAGAGAAAGTATTTTTTCATTCAACGCGTAATGATGCTTTGGAATTTGTTACTGGAGAATGTAGTAAAAGCTGTAGCTGGGTTTAAAAATGGTTTGGACAAGTTCCTGGAGGAAAAGTCCATAAACCATTATTAAAGAGGACCTAGGTAATCCACTGCTTGCCCCAATACAGGCATCATGGAACCTGTATGCCTTTTTGGGAACTGCTAGATACTTGTGACCTGGATTTGTCTCTGTTGGAAACAGGATACTGGACTTGATGGACTTTGGTCTGAGCCAGTATGGCATATCTTATGTTCTTTTAAAGGCAGGATTTCTTCCTGCTTCAAGGATATGTTTTGTGAAGTGCTGAGAAGCAGGAAAAATCATCCACTAGATTCAGATATCAACAGGGTGTTACTCAAACCAAGGATGCCCCAGAGAGCACTTGAAGGGGGGAAGGGGAGGGATAAGGAAGCTACAGACTAAGTTCTTGCTGGAACTATGAGACTGTTTAGACTTTATTTCATTTACTGTATGGAGCTTGGCATATTAAGAGATAGTATGTAGCTTTTTTACTTGAAATTTGTTGCATTTTTTAAACCAGTAAATGATTTTAGTTTAAGAACAATACTCGATGCAATGAGCATGTTATTTTTTCCCTCTGGGGTACATGTGTGCTCTGAGTGTAACTCCTGTCAGCCTGGAAGTCCTTTAAAGTGGCTATTCACTGCTATTTGGCAGACTTGGGGCACAACTTCAAGGGGTCAACACTGCTTTCAGGCTTAATTCACTGGAAATTTGGGGGGTTTAGATCAGAACCAGTGAAAACTAGGAGGATGACGGCATCAAAAATCATCTCACTCCAATCCTCATTCTCAATAAAACAGCTCAGCCCAGAATTTGGTATTCTGAACCAAGGATTTGCTGAAACAATATTAAGGGGTACGCAGCACCACACATATAGATGCAAGACAGTTCCTGCTCATCAGAGTTTACAATCTAATCAAGATGAAAAACACCACAAAACTGAGGACTAGAGTATGTTAAGATACATATAAGTAGTGAACAAAAGAGTGAGGAGCATCAGGATCCAAAAGCAGCCCAAAGAACTGGTTTTAGCTTGGATTTGAATATAGCTAAAGAAGGAGCCCGATGCACTGACTCAGGTCATTTGTTCCAAACATATGGAGCAGCAAGGTGGAATGAATGAAGTCTGAAATTGGCAGTGGCAGAGAAGGGCACAGATAAAAGGGATCTGCCAGAGGAGTGGAGCTCCCAATGAGGAGTGCAGAGTGAGATAAGAGAGGAAAGGCAGTGAGCTGCAGAATGAAAGCATTTGTAGATTAGTAGGAGAAGTTTGAACTGGATGCGGAAATGGATAAGGAGTCAATGAAGTGGCTTGAGAAAAGGGGTTACATGAACATAGTGACACTGGTGGAAGATAAGCCGTGCAGCTGAGTTTTGAACAGATTGGAGGGGAGAGAGATGATTCAGAGGAAGACCAGCGAGGAGCAGGTTACAATAGTTGAGACAGAAGGTGACTAGAGAGTGGATAAAGGTCTTAGTAGTATGTTCAGAAAGGGAGAGACGAATGTTGCTGAAGTTATGAAAAGGAAGTGACAGGTTTTATCCTTCTGTTTGATTTGTATAGAGAAAGAGAGAGTAGAGTCAATGATGATCCAAAGTTGCAAGCTGAGGAAACAGGGAAGAGCATAGTGTTATCTACAGAAATAGAGAAGGGAAGAAGAGGGGAGGTTGGATTAGGGGGAAAGATAAGGAGCTCAGTTTTGGCCTTGTTCAATTTCAGATGGCAATGAGACATCCAGGCAGCAATGCTGAATAAGCAGGCAGAGATCCGGGCCTGGAGTCCTGGAGAGATTTCAGGGGCAGAGAGGTAGATCTGAGAGTCATCAGAGTAAAGATGGTACTGAAAACCATGGGAGGAAATAAGTGTACCAAAGGACTGAGTGTAGAGGGAGAAAAGGAAAGATCCTAAGACAGAGTCCTGAGGTACACCTACTAAAAGTAGTATAGCAGTAGAGGATTCACCAGAACATCCTCTAAAAGTGTAATGGGAGAGATAAGAAGAAAACCAGTACAGAACAGAGCCCCTAAATCCAAACGAGGATGGGTTATTGAGGGTAAGGTGGTGATCAACAGTGTCAAAGGCAGCAGAAAGGTCAAGAAGGATGAGGATCGAGTAAAAGCTTTTGGATTTGGTGAGGAGAATTCACTGAAGACTTTGGCTAGAGCCATTTCTGTGGAATGTAGAGGGCAAAAGCCAGATTGCAGTGACTCCAGAAGGGCTTGAGAGGAAAGTCAAGACAACTTGCGCAAGTAGTTTTGAATCAAAGGGAAGGAGAGAGATAGGCTGAAATTGGAAGAACAGGAAGAATAGATAGGTTCTAGTGAATACTTTTTGAGGAGAGGTGTAACCAGAGCATGTTTGAAAGCCACAGGAACAGTTGCAGTAGATAGTGATAGGCTAAGGATATGACAGAGCTTAGTAGACGGATAGGAATTGGATCAGAGGAGCAGATAGTCAGTTTGGAGGAGAGAAGATTTGCAGTTTCCGCCTCCATGATTTAAAAAAGGAAGAAATGGTTACAGAAGTTGAGGAAAGGATTTGGGATTTAAATGAGGGAAGGAGAGGTGGAGGTGACCCTGTGGAGAATTCAAGGCTGATCTTCTGGACTTTGTCAATGAAATAGTCAATCAAAGTCTGGGCAGAGAGTGAAGGAGGGATTGGGGGAGGAGCCACCTTGAGGAGAGAGTTGAATGTAGCAAACAGACGGCGAGGGTCAGAGGCAAGAGTTAGATGGACATAGTACTCTTGCTTGGCGAGTGCTATGGTTGACTGAAAAGATGTTAGAATGAATTTGCAATGTAGGAAGTCAGCAGTGGCACATGATTTAAGCCAAAGGCACTCAGCTGAATGGGCACAGGAATGTAGATACTGATTTTTTGAGGACAGCTAGGGTCAAAGTATGATATGCCTCACAGGGCATGGAATGGAAGGAGCCAGTGCATCCAGAACAGAGGAGAGTAGTGTTATGGGAAGATACTGCCTCATCAGTGGATTCAGATGACATAATGGAGGAAAGAGGTGATAATACAGCAGTGGAAAGAGCTGTGAAGAAGTGTGACAATTCCTAACATGTTGTTAAAGATCGAGCAAGACCAAAATGGAGGGTGATTAAGGGTGAAGGTTTATAGGTGATGGTCAGAAAAGGGAAGAACTAAGGTGAAGAAATTTGAGGCAAGCAGTTGGAGGAGAATTCGATGTCAAGGCAGTGGCCATGATTGTGAGTAGGAGCAGTAGAGCACAGCTAGAGGTTGAATGAGGAGATTAGGGAAAGGAGTTTTAAGGCATAGGGGTCAGAAGGATAATCAACGTGAATGTTAAAATCCCCAGAAATAAGAGGAAGATGCTTCTAGAATGGAGGCAAGGCAGGAGTCAAAGTTGATGAGAAAGGTAGAGGTGCACTTCTTGGAGGGTTGATAAAATGACAGCTAACTGGAGAGTTATTGGAGTAAAGAGGCGAATGGCATGGACTTCAAAGGAAGCAAAGGAATTAAACAGAAGCAGAAGGAGGAGCTGAAATTGGCAGGAATGAGAAAGGAGAAATCCAACACCACTGCCAAGACCAATGGGCCAAAATGTATGGGAAAATAGTTAACCTCCATGACAGAGGGCAGTGTCCGAAGCAGCGTCTTTTGGGAGAAGCCAAATTTCAGTAAGAGTCAGGATATGCAGAGTATTAGAGATAAAGAGGTCAGGAATGAAGGCAAATTTATTGGAGACAGAATATGCATTCCACAAGGCACATGTTAAAGGGAGAGAAGAGGGAAAAAGGAGAGAGATATGAACAAGGTTTGAGAGATTGCGCATTGATCTACCTTGGGAGTGTGAAAGAAGTTGGGGCAGGGCAGGGTTGGGGTTGATATCTCCAGATTAGAGGAGAGGGAGTAGGAGAGAATGGGGGAGAGAGGAGGAGGTATGATGGAAGCGAGATTGTGGTTCTCTCAAAGTTTGGTTGGACTTTCCCTTCCTGATAGAGAGCCCCTCCTTACTGACTCTTTTCCCTAGAGTATCTACAGTGCTGGATGATGGACTTGGATGTGATCAAAGACCTTGCACCCCTTCCAGCATGGTCCTCCTTGTCTTTGCTCCAAGGGATATCCTCTTTATCCTTCTCCTCTCTTTTTCTAGGGGGTGGCACTATTTGCCGCTCCCTAGAAACTGCCTATGATAGAACCGCTGACCCGTCAAGCCAGATTCATCTTTTAAAATCAAATGAAAGCAGCCGCAGGAACATTTCTCCATTCCCGCGGCTCTGCTTTCAAACTGCTGGGTCATGTCAATCTTCCTGGAGCCGCCGGGGTGGGGGGGGGGGGCCCGAGATCATCGCTTCCACCGCCCTTCTGCTTCCACTGCTGCTGGCTGCTTCCTCCAAAATGAAAGCAGCCGTGGGAACAGAACTGCTTTCGTTTTGGAGGAAGCAGCAGCAACGGAAGCGGAAAGGCAGCAGAAGCGATGACCTCAGGCCCCCCCCCCACCCCGCCAGCTCCAGGAAGATTGACGTGACCCAGCAGTTTGAAAGCAGAGCCACGGGAAGGGAGAAATGTTCCTGCGGCTGCTTTCATTTGATTTTAAAGGATGAATCAGTGAGGTGGGGGGGGGGGGAAGGGAGCAGTCAAGGGGGGTCTGGAAGGGAGCAGACAAGGGAAGGGCCTGGAGGGGAGCAGACAAGGGGTGCCTGGAAGGGAACAGACAAGGGGGGCCTGGAAGGGAGAAGACAAGGGGGGCCTGGAGAGGAGCAGACATGAGGGGAGCTGGAAGGGAGCAGACAGGGGGGCCTGGAGAGGAGCAAACACGGGGGGGGGGGAGCTGGAAGGGAGCAGACAGGGGGGCCTGGAAGGGAGCAGATGGGGGGGAGCTGGAAAGGAGCAGAGCAGACATGGGGGGGGGGAGCTAGAAGGAAGCAGACAAGGGGGGGAGCTGGAAGGGAGCTGACACTCGGGGTTGGCACTGGAAGGCAGATGGACAGGGGAGAGGGGGAGCTGGAAGGGAGCTGACATGGGAGGGGGCACTGGGACTGGAAGTTCGCTGATACCTGGGATGGTATTTTAACTAGAAGGGGCTGGATGATGGGGAAGGAGGGGGACTGGAAGAGAACAGACACCAGTGGTGGTACTGGAAAGGCAAGGGGGTTGGTACTGGGAGGGGAGGCTGTAAAGGGGGCTGATACTAGGGAGAGTTACTGGGACTGAAAAAAGACTGGTGGAAGAAAATGAAGGAAGCAAAAGGAGAGACAAGAAATGGCAGATGGACTATAGACCATAGAAAAAGAGCTAAGATAAGACAGAGGAAAACGGAAACCTCAGATCGGGACCAGCATGATCAAAAATCTTCAGACAACAAAGGTAGAAAAAATAATGTTATTTTCAATTTAGTGATTGGACTTTGTGCTATCTATATTTCACACAGTATGGGGAACTGCATCTCTCTGGTGTGGCACCGCATGCGGAGTCTGGCTTCTTGGGGTTTCATTTTCATTTTTGTCTACATATTTTTATTTTTGCTTTAGGTTGTGGTCACTTATTCTGTACTTGGTGAGGGTTTGTGTTCTGAGTGTGTGACCAAGGCCAGGTGTTCTGTTAACATGGACCCTTTGACCCGGTGAAAAGAGGGATATAAATACAGTTAAATAAATAAATAAATGGAGTTTGTACGTAGGGATCTGTACTGTAGTAATTTGACTTGTTCAGCTTTTCAAATAGGTGTATGGATGTTTTGGGGCTGGTTGCAGTGTTTATAGTGCTGCTTTTTTCTTGGTAGGCCTGGAGGAGAGCAGACAAGGGGGGCCTGGAGGGGAGAAGACCCTTATTGTATGAGTTTTGGAAGTGTATGCTGGTATGGTATGGTAGATTTGGCCTTGCAGATCTTAGTGACTTTAGTAGGGTTTTATATTAGTTCCCAATATGCCTGGTACTGGAGAATGTTTGTTGTTGGTGAGATGACCAGAATCAGCTTTTTTTAAAATATATATTGCGTTCTGTGGGTGAATGTCTTACCTCTGCTCTGCACCCATTGTTGAGGAGGGGGTTCTGTGAATGCAAAATGTATGTTCAAAAAGAAAAAGCAAGCACCATAATGCAGAGTATAACAAAATACAAATGAATTATAATTTGGAGTTATAAACTTCTGTGGTTCTCGCTCTTTCGTTTAGTTCCTTGGTGTGTGAACATCTTGCATTTGCTCCACATTATTTAATTGACTTTTTGATTTGGTTCAGTCCCTGACTGGAGTTTTGAGAAAGATCCCCACCCATGGGGGGGGGTTGCCGGGGGGGGGGGGTCGTGCACAGGGGGGGGGCGCCATCTCATCCCTCGCCTCAGGAAGTAGATTGCCTTGAGCCACCCCTGGCTCCAAGCCAATTGGTTTTCCTCAATGAAGAACCCCAGGGGCTGCAGCAATGTAGCCAATACCCTGCACCATTCAAATATGCCCAGTAGTTGACAAAGACAAGGGACTTACACAATTAATATCTTAAAATAGTTTTATGTACAACCAATTTTCTAATTCAGTTCATAAAAGATACCTTGAGTAAGCATACTATGAGAAAACAGCTGATGATGATCACCTGAGCATGTAGCCAGAAACAAAGTCTGAACGCACACTATCATCCACCAGAAGACTGAAACATCGTCGTCCTGCTCTGCACCCACTGTTGGACGAGGAGGAACTCAGTGCTGCAGAATATATGTTTACAGTTAACACCATGACTCTATGTGCAGGATCAGAGGTAAGTTCTTTTTAATATTAGAGTAGTAGGCTACATAATTTAACCACTACAATTTTTTCTGCATATAAACAATAACCAGCAATTGCAAAGTTTTCATTTCTTTATTAGGGGGGTTATTTTTGGAGCCTTATTCATGCTGTGGATATTTGAAAACAGGCATAGAGACCTCCAAAACACAGAGATGTCCCCAGAGCCATTTTAGAAGTTGGTGTGTGGATGTTCCCAGCATGAAGATGTCCAAGTCTAAATGAGGGCATGGCGGAGGCATGGCCAGGGAGTTCCTACGAACTTGGGCATCCCTGCTTGATTGCAGAAACATCCTAGATGTCTAGAGTGTCTAGGTGCTCCAGGCACCAACAGGCATCTGTAAAGTGCTTTTTTTGACAGACAAACGTATGGAGGGTGTGGGCAAGAAGTTACACTAATATCCCCTTTATTTTACTACATGTAAATTAACACTGAGAGAGAATGGGTGCTCATGTTTATTCACTTTGCTACACCGCTGGATTTCCTCTTATGCTAGCTTGCATGAAATGGACGTCCTAACCCCACACTTTCCTAAGGGGGATGTTTATGTAGCTGCCAGCGTGGATATAGACGTTGGGGGCATCTATGTTGCTAAAATCAGTGGGAAACATAGAAGTCCCTGTTTTTCTGCACGTTTTACCCTGGACGTCCCTGATTGGACTTAGACTTTCTACAATGCCACTTTTTGCCCTGGACGTCCCTGATTGGACTTAGACTTTCTACAATGCCACTTCACATAGCCTGGGAATATACATTGCATTTTGTTGTAATGGGGCAAATGCCTGGCCACCTCTCATGCTATGTGAGAGGACCCTCCCTCCTCTCTAACCAGAGCTCTGAGGAGGCCCTCTTTTGGGAGCCTTGTGGAGGGGGCACCATCTCACCCCTTGCCTTAGGCATCAGATTGTCTTGAGCTGTCTGGGCAGGGGGGAAAGACACAAGCAGGGCACCCTCAAGCCTTACAACCCCCTTTGAGATCTTGCTAATTAAAGTCTGCAGTAATGATCATCCCATCACCATCCCTCCCACAACACTCCTGTAACAATGCAGAAGCGAACATCATGTTTTTAAATATTACATTTTGCTTTGTATGTATGTATGCTCCTTGCAGGTAAAAGAATGTACGGATGGCTCTTTGAGTCTGTGTGGGGCTGTCAGTATCTATTGTTTTATTTTGACTGTCGCTGCTCTTGTTGCCTCTCAGAAGCTGTGGCCATAGACGAATGGTTGCGACAGCCCTGAGCGCATAGCTGAAGCTTCAGCTAGGGCGTCAGATACCCCTGGCTGGCCCTGCTTAAGGAATCTTACTGTTTATTATTATTTGTAAAGCGGCACCAGTCTACAAAACAAACATGAGGGATCTGCAACAAAAATAAAAATGAGAGGCACAATATCATCAGAGGGGGTCACCAAAATCTTTTGACAAAGATGGCAAATTTGAGACAAGATTTTAAAGTGGTCAGAGGCAGAGCTGGGTGAACAGAAATGAAGAATGGAGAACCAGGGGACATACAAGGACACAGGGCCGTACCAAGCCATAAATGCGCCCTGTGTGACTTGCAAAGCTGGCGCCCCACTCAATGATATCAGATTTTTGTCATTTGCCCCATCCCCCCATGCTCAGGATAGCAGTTCTGCCTCATCCCCCCATGCTCAGAATCTCTCCATTTTATCCCACCTCCTCATGTCCAGTCGGCTCCCCCCCCCCCCCCCACATTGCCTGCCCGGCCTGCCCTTGCCCTGCCACCATTTTTTCTGTTCCCTTAGTGGTGATGGATGTGGCGGTGGTGGCGACAGCGGACCTCCAATTTTTTGAAAACAGTGTGTCTTTCTGACTCTGCGCTTGCATAGTTAGTCTGATCCCTCCCTCCTCAGAAGGACCAGACCAGCCATGCAAGCATGGAGTTGCAAAGACCCGAATTTGTTTTTTTTTTAAATTGGAGGTCCACTACCACCATCACCACTGCAAGGGAACAGGAAATGCGGCAGGGGGCATGGGCAAGGGCAGACCGGGCAAGCAGAGTGGCGGGGGGGGGGGGGAAACTAAGATAGGCGGTCAGCAACCCTAAGTGCTCCCCTATTTTTTTGTACCTTGTGCAGCTACATTGCTCACACAGGCACTGCAAGAAAACATGTGTGGACAAAGGAACTACCTAGGCTGGACTATATTTGTGAATGAATACCTGAAAAAGCAACTATACAGATAGCCAGGGAAAGAAGAAAGAAAGAACAGCCAGCCCCCTACTGACCTTACAGCCAGTGATGGGATTCAGCCAGTTTGGCCCAGTTCACACGAACTGGTTCCTGCTGCGGCCCGCGTTCGCCGAATCAGGCCGAACACGGCACTGCAGCACCAGCTCTGCACTGGCAGGAATCCCCCTGCCTGACAATGTTTCACAGCATCGGGGGATCATGGCATCAAGAGAAAACCCTATTCCGTCTGAACATTGTCAGACGAGGGCTGTTGGGCCACCAGGGAGTTGCGTACCCTCGGCGGAGGGCAGCGGCCCAAGCGTACGGCCACTGCAATGCCCCCACCTGAGGAGCAGCAACCTGGCAGGCACACAAGTGGGGGGACTGGGACTGAACCGGTTCCATGGCGGTTCGGATCCCACCACTGCTTACAGCTTACAGCTGGAACCCAGCAGAGAGGTTGTAGTTTAAATTTAATAGTCACTCAGGGCCTAGCATCAGCAAAGTACTTTTAGTTTAAATGTAAAACACAGAAGAGAGCTTTCTGGTTAAATTTGGAACCCAGCAGAGAGCTTGTAGTTTAAATTTAATAGTCACTCAGGGCCTAGCATCAGCAAAGTACTTTTAGTTTAAATTTAAAACACAGACGAGAGCTTTCTGGTTAAATTTAGAACCCAGCAGAGAGCTTGTAGTTTAAATTTCATAATAAGTTAGAGCCTAGCAGCAGCAAAGAGCTATAATTTAAATCAAATCAGAATATAACTTAGCAAAAAAGGCAAAACAGGGTCAGTACTCTTTGAGCAACAAATAAAGTCTTCTAGAGACCTTTACAAAGAGGTCTTCTACCTAGGGGGCGAGAGATCTGTGAAACGTTTTCAATAGGTGCTAACACCAGGTGACAGGTCAAAAGGCCATTTTGAAAGACTCCTTCTATCCAAGCAAGGACTGTTAATCACCCAGGAAGTTGGTCACAGATTACCTCAGCAGCACAGGCATAAATATCTCAACCAGAGCTCTGTGATCCTCAGTCTTGAAGGACTAGAAAAGGGGACTGTTACTTCTGGAGAGAGATCTGCAATTGTGAGTATATACTTCTGGGAATTTTCTGAAAGGAATTCTTTCTATTAAAGCTAATTAATCTGTGAACCCACTATTTTTTGTTAAATCAGTCAGGGCCTAGTAGCAGAAGTTTAAGTTTAAATTTAAAACACAGAAGAGAACTTTCTGGTTACATTTCATACCCAGCAGAGAGCTTGTAGTTTAAATTTAATAGTCACTCAGGGCCTAGCATCAGCAAAGTACTTTTAGTTTAAATTTAAAACACAGAAGAAAGCTTTCTGGTAAAATTTAGAACCCAGCAGAGAGCTTGTAGTTTAAATTTCATAATAAGTTAGAGCCTAGCAGCAGCAAAGAGCTATAATTTAAATCAAATCAGAATATAGCTTATGTCAGCAGCACAGGATAGGGTACTGTGTAGCAGCCCTCTTTTAATAAGTGTTATGCTAGGGAGTTAAAGTTCCTAGATGAAATAAATGACTGCTTCTTGGAGCAGCTGGTTCATGAACTGACCAGAGGGAAAGCCATATTAGACCTAGTCCTTAGTGGAACACCAGATCTAGTGCAAGAGATAAGGGTGTTGGAGCCACTTGGCAATAGAATGGAGAACCAGGGGACATACAAGGGGACATAGCATGATCACCTTTGATTTAATTAGTGGAGGAGGGATAGTAAGGAAATCCACAGTACTACCTTTTAACTTTTGAAAGGGAGACTATGATAAAATGAGGAAAATAGTTAAGAAAAAACTAAAAGAAGCAGTTGCAAAGGTTAAAGACTTACATCAAGCTTGGGTGTTGTTGAAAACTACTATCTTGGAAGCCCAGACCAGCTGTATTCCACGCTTTAAGAAAAGTGGAAGGAAGTCCAAAAAATTGCCAGCATGGTTTAAAGGTGAGGTCAGAGAGACTGTTGTTGCCAAAAAAGCATCTTTCAGGAAATGGAAAAAAGAGCCAAACGACGAACCCTGGAAACAGCACAAGCACTGGCAAGTCAAATGCAAGACATTGATAAGGCAGGCAAAGGGAGAATTTGAGAAGAACTTGCTGCGGAAGCAAAAACACGAAATAAAGACTTTTTCAAGTACATTCATAGCAAAAAAACCTGTGAGAGAGTCAGTTGGTCCATTAGATGATAGAGGGGTTAAAGGGGCACTAAGAGGCGACAAGGCGATAGCGGAGAGACTGAATGAATTCTTTGCTTCAATCTTTACTGAGGAAGATGTGGGGGATGTTTCCCACGACTGAAGAAGTATTTAAAGGTGCGGAAGAATTGAAGGAAATATCGATACATCGGGAAGATGTATTACAACTATTAGATAAACTGAAGAGTAGCAAATCATCTGGGCCGGATGGTATACATCCAAGGGTGTTGAAAGAAATGAAATATGAGATTGCAGACCTGCTATTAGTAATCTGTGAACTATCATTAAAATCATCTCTAATATCTGAAGATTGGAGGATCGCCAATGTAACACCAATTTTTAAAAAGGGTTCCAGGGGTGATCCGGGAAACTTCAGACTGGTGAGCCTGACGTCAATACCAGGAAAAATGGTAGAAACCATCATAAAGAATAAAATTACTCAGCATGCAGATAGTCATGGCCTAATGGGAGACAGCCAACATGGCTTTAGACAAGGAAGATCTTGTCTTACTAATCTGTTATGTTTTTTTGAAGGTGTGAATAAACAGGTGGACAAAGGTAAGTCAGTTGATATAGTGTATCTGGACTTTCAGAAAGCCTTTGACAATGTCCATCATCAGAGACTTTTGGCAAAACTAAAAAGCCATGGGATAGGAGGCAGTGTACTACTGTGGATCAGGAACTGGTTAAAAGATAGAAAGCAGAGGGTAGGGCTAAATGGCCAATTTTCCCAATGGAGAAAGGTGAATAGTGGTGTACCCCAGGGATCTGTGCTGGATCCGCTGCTTTTTGACATATTCATAAATGACCTGGAAAGTGGAATAACGAGTGAGGTTATCAAATTTGCAGATGACACAAAACTATTTAAAGTTGTTAAAACCCAAGAGGATTATGGAAAATTGCAAGAGGATCTTGATAAATTGGAAGACTGGGCATCAAAATGGCAGATGAAATTTAATGTGGACAAGTGCAAAGTTATGCACCTAGGGAAGAACAACCCAAACTATGGTTACACAATGCAAGGTTCCACATTAGGAACCACCACCCAGGAAAAAGATTTAGGCGTCATTGTGCATAACATGTTAAAACCCTCAGCCCAATGTACAGCGGCGGCCAAGGGAGCAAATAGAATGCTAGGTATCATAAGGAAAGGAATGGAAAATAAAGCAAAAGATATTATAATGCCTCTATATCGTTCCATGGTGAGACCGCACCTTGAATATTGTGTGCAATTCTAGTCGCCGTATCTTAAAAAGGATATAGCATTACTAGAAAAGGTTCAGAGAAGAGCCACCAAAATGGTAAAGGGGATGGAAGGATACTCCTATGAAGAAAGGCTAAAAAGTTTAGGACTCTTTAACCTGGAAAAGAGACGGCTGAGGGGAGATATGATAGAAGTCTATAAATTAATGAACGGAGTGGAAAGGGTAAACGTAGATCGATTGTTTACGTTATCAGAATATAGAAAGACTAGGGGACATGCAATGAAGCTACAGGGTAAACTATTTAAGTCTAATAAAAGAAAATATTTTTTTACTCAACGTGTAATCAAACTCTGGAATTTGTTACCGGAGGATGTAGTAAAGGCTGTTAGTGTAGCTGGGTTTAAAAAAGGTTTGGACAAGTTCCTGGAGGAAAGGTCCATAAACCATTATTAAGAAGGGACCCAGGATATCATTGGTTGACCCAGTACAAGCATTGTGGAACCTGTGTCTTTTGGGGAAACTGCTAGGTACGTATGACCTGGATTGACCACTGTTGGAGACAGGATGCTGGGCTTGATGTACCTTGGTCTGACCCAGTATGGCATATCTTATGTTCTTATGTTCTTATGACTGGTGAAGGAAAGCTGAGCAATGAGTATTTTCTATATTAGATGGTGAAATCCCAGAATGCCTGCTTCAGACGACGTGTAGCTATTTAGGGGCCTTGGAGTGGTTCTTCTATACAGCAAACTGTTTTAAGCAGTGCACAAAATGTAGATAATACAGCATATGATTTGAGAATGAAAAAGGCAACATAAAGCTGCTTGAGATAGAGAATTACGGACTCGCTACACCATATGATGAATCTCTTTCTCTGTGCGGTTTGAGATAGAGAATTACGGACTCGCTACACCAAATGATGAATCTCTTTCTCTGTGCGGTGTTCTATTTTATTTGCTCTTCTTTTTTATGGAGACCACCTAGAGTAGCTCTACTTGATGGGAGACATATTTGCATTCACCTTCCAGCATATGTTTTCCCTTTAGCTGGACTCCATGGGAATGAAACGCAGGTTTTGCAGAAACCAGGTGATTTATAGATAGCTCTTGGCTGGTGCTGAGGGGCCTGTTGCCCAGGAGGTAAACACATGAGCTTGGATTCTGCTGGTTTCTGGATGTCCTGCATAGCATCAGCCTGACAGCTCATTCCCAAAGCTGAAACCTCTGCTCTTGTTTCCTCACCTCTAAGTGAGAGCTCACAAGGGAGAGCCGGAAGGTGACTGGCATGATCTTCCCCATCTGCACAAGGTGATGTTGTAACACACTAGCAACACTTTTTTCTTCACAGTCTTAATGTCTTGATTGCTTTCTTTTATTTTTAATATCATTAATGGCATGACTGATATGTTTGCATGTAAAATATATTACCTTACGCATATTATCCTCTTTGCTCACAGAAGTATGATTCAGCACAGTCACAGTGCAAAAGAGCGGGGGGGGGGGGGGGTAAATAATCAGTGGCTTTTATATGGATAAGAGCCACCAGCTGGAACCGTCTGGTGATATTCAAGGGCAATGCAGATAGTGCCGCTAGAAATCTCAGAGAACCTCATGACACTATGCGGATAGCCAGGCCTGTCTGGAGGTGGAGCGCTGAATTACCTGGATAGCAGCGACATTCCGTCCACTTTCCAGATAACTATTCATGTAAAAAAGCTGCCCTAGTTTCATCTGGAGAACACTGCAGCACTGGTCATTATCAGATGCTGGTGTTGAATATCAAGATGCTGCATGGCTAAGGTTACCAGATGTCCCCGATTTTCAGGAATTGTCCCCATTTTTGAGGTAGTGTCCCTGATTCCTATATAACCACTCCCTGTCCCTGATTTCAGTGGGGACAGAGACAAAGGACATTGTTTCACCTGCATACCCCTCTGATGCAGTCCTTTGGATCCTGGTAGGAAAAGATGTAAAATTAGCTTCTTTTCTGAAAAAAGAGGAGGAATTTTAGAAATATAGGGCCCGATATTCCAAAGAGGTTTCATGGTTTACAGATCCATGAACTGTATAACTGCCTCTAAGTAGGATATTCAGCAGCACTAACATACTGCCGAATATTCCCAGATACTGCCGCTACACACCCCGATGCTACATGGTTAGCACTAGAGCGTTCCAGAGGCAGTACCCGGGGATAACTGGTCAGTGGCAATATTCCCGTCCAGTGCACAGCGGCGGCCAAGAGAGCAAATAGAATGCTAGATATCCTATGGAAAGGAATGGAGAATAAAACAAAGGATATTATAATGCCTCTGTATCATTCCATGCTGCGACCGCACCCTGAATATTATGTGCAAATCTGGTCGTCGTATCTTAAAAAGGATATAACGTTATTAGAAAATGTACAGAGAAGAGCCACCAAAATAGTAAAGGAGATGGAAGGATACCCCTATGAAGAGAAGGTTAGGGCTCTTCAACCTGGAAAAGGGACAACTGAGGGTAGATATGATAGAGGTCTATAAATTAATGAATGGAATGGAACAGGTAAACATAGATCAATTGTTTACCTTATCAGAATATAGAAAGACTAGGGGACGTGCAATGAAGCTACAGGGTAACCTATTTAAGACTAATAAGAGAAAATATTTTTTCACTCAACGTATAATGAAACGCTGGAATTTGTTGCCGGAGGATGTAGTAAAAGCTGTTAGTGTAGCTGGGTTTAAAAAAGGTTTGGACAAGTTCCTGGAGGAAAGATCCATAAACCATTATTAAGAGGGACCCAGGATATCACTGCTTGACCCAGTACAGGCATTGTGGAACCTGTGTCTTTTGAGGAAACTGCTAGATACTTATGAACTAGATTGGCCACTGTTGGAAACAGGATACTGGGCTTGATGGACCTTGGTCTGACCCAGTATGACATATCTTATGTTCTTATGTTCAGCTGCTGCTGGTTATTCCTCAACGGCAAAACGTATGCGCAGCAAAAGCTGTCCTACCTTTTGCTGCCGAAGCTAACTAAGCAGTGGCTGAATATTCCATCTGCCCAGTTAGCTTCCGTGCTATGCGGTGCTGTGAGGCTGCTGCCCGGATATGGTCCCAACATTGAATATCTGGGTTAACTCTCCAGTGGCGACAGCTTGCGCTGTACTCACACTAGCCTCAGCCATTGAATATCGGGCCTATAGACTATTTATCTATATGTATGAAATAATGTTTAAGCACATATGTATGTATGTATGCATGCTTATAACTCAAGATGGGCTGCTATTGTCTTTTTTAACTTTTGAAATTAATGAATGTTATTTAGACTGGTTATTTTGAAATATATGCAGAAAAGATGCCCAAGTAGCGTGGATCCCTGTCCTGCCCAGCCCAGCTCAGCACTACCCAAGTGCCCCAGATTTGTTGTCCAAAAATCTGGCAACCCTATTTATTTATTTACTTATTTAACAGTTTTTATATTGCTTTATCCTTCGGTCAAAGCGGTTTTCATTATAACATAACAGTATACATTATAACAGGGTAACCAACTTGTAGCATTCTAACATGGGCGTTTTGTGTATTGGGGGGAGGGTAAGGTTAGGATATTTTAGTGAGGGAGATCAAATTGGGGGATTCATACATAACCCTACGCATAGCTCATGATGTTTTGAGAGGATCCAATCAATGTATTGCCTTCCCTGAGCAAGAGCACTAGCTACATGACCACAACAGAATTTCATGGGCTGGCACTCTTCCTTTCTCTGATAGGGGCTATCGAATGTATCCATATACCAATCAGGCCACATGCAAGTAAAGAGGCCACAATGTCCCTGGAAATGGAAAGACTTTGTTTATGCTGTGCAAGATCATTGTTTCTTTCTGTATTCCGGCCTGCTGACATCATACGTCTCTTCTACCATGAGATAGGAAAATGTTTATTGATAGAGACTGGAGGTGTTATGGAACCTCAGTGTCATTTGATACCTCATGAACCGGTATGGAACAAAATCCCCAGGTCTCTGCAGTCTGCACTTGGCCACCTCCTTTTCTCCATCCTCCTTCTCCTTTGGCCTCCACCACTGCACGGACCTCCATTGATGGGTTCACCAGCTCTGCAAATGTACCAACATTAAAAGGACCAGCTTACTCCTTTGTGATGTCTCTTTCTTTTGCCTTATCTGGTGCTCCTGCTACATCATCTGCAGGTTTCAAAACAACAAGGGATACCTAAAGACTGAGCTCTGACAGGTGTACATACTTTAACCTTGGAAATACACTTCACTCCTCCCTGTTTCCTGAGCTCGCAACCTTGGGATCATCTTTGACTCCACTCTCTCTTTCTCTCCACATGTTCAACAGATAGCTTAAACCTGTCACGTCTTTCTCTTTAACAATGGCAAAATTTGTCCCTTCCTTTCTACACACACTACTAAGACACATATCCACTCTTTAGTCACCTCCCATCTAGACTATTGCAAACTCCTCCTTGCAGGTCTCCCTCTGAATCATCTCTCTCCCCTTCAATCTTTTCAAAACTCAGCTGCACGGCTAATCTTCTGCCAGCCTCGATATGCTCATACAACACCTCTTCTCAAGTCACTTCACTGGATCCCTACCTGTTTCCATATCCAGTTCAGACTTCTTCTACTGGCCTAAAAGTGCACTCACTCTGCTGCTCCTCACTACCTTTCCTCTCTTATCTCTCCCTACACCCTCCTCAGTAACTCTGGTCTTCTGGCAGATCTCTTATATCTACACCCTTCTCTTCTACTGCCATCTCCAGACTTTGATCCTTCCACCTTGCTGCTCCTTATGCCTGGAATAAACTACCCGAGTCTGTGTGTCAGGCTTCATCTCTGGTCCCTTTTCAAATCCAGGCTGAAAACTCATCTCTTCAAGGCCCTTTTGGATCCTGATCTGCTTAGTCTCCAGTGTGTTTCCTTACCATTCCCCTAGATGTATCCTTGTCCTCAGCTGTTGTGCTGTCTGTCTTGACTAGATTATAAGCTCTGATGAGCAGGGACCGTCTTTTACATGTGTCTGTAGAGTGCTGTGTACGCTTTGTAGCGCTATACAAATGCTCAGTAGTAGTAGTAGTAGTGGGAACAGTATATTATGGGCCGATATTCGAAAGCCATTTACATGGTATACAGCCTGGTAAACCATGAAAATACCTTAGCTGGGGATATTCAATGCACTTACATGGTTAGTGCCATTGAATATCCCCTCCTAACTCTATTACGCGCCCCGATGTTATCCGCTTAGCACTAGGGCGTGTTGGGGGCATTCCAGGGCAGAGCAGACGTAGAGACCGGGTAGCAGCAATATTGCACCTAGTTTTAACCATGGATGCTAACTGGGTAATAGTGCAATATCGCCGCTACCCGGTTAGGCTCTGCAGTGGTGTTCTCTGTGCGCCAAACCCCGATATTCAGTGCCGTCGCTGCAGCATTGAATATCTGGGGCTAAGGGTTGTGAATAGGGTTATGTGCCTTAGCAACGCATAGCCTGCCTAGTTGAATATCGGACCCTATGAACCTAATGTGAAACATGAAGACCTCTGCTCGTTTGCAGCAAAAACACAATTCTACTTGTAGGTAGTGGCCCCTGCTAGCTTCATGGCCCATATTCAAGGATGGGACCCACATTCCCTTGCAGCAAACACAGTACCTAGGTCACTGTGGGAATGGTGAGGATGAAAGAGTAGCAGGGGTTCAGACGCAGCAATGTACAGACTTACCATTTTCTTGCCCATAGTGGCCAATTTTAGCCTGTATTGGTATTCTCTGCAACTTTCATAACCCCTGTATTTTAAAGTACTATGTTGTTGTTGTTGTTAAGTGCCGTCGAGTCGGAGTCAATATATGGAAAGTTGGTGAGATAGCAGCAGGGAACAGTAATCAGCAGAAACAGATGTAAAAAATCAATGTGCCCTGGAACATTAACCTGGTTGCCTGGAGGTGTCCCACTGGCTAACCCCAGAAATGGTGACATCATCCACAATTGATAGAACTTGGTGCTCTATACCTGTCATAGGGATCTGGCTGCCAGGACCCTGTCTGGCATGGGCTTTCAGTTTGCATTTAGCCTTTTTGTATAGACCATGCAACTTCTTTCTGAGGTTCTTGCAATCTCTATTGTTACAGTAGATAACATTGAACTTGTCACATAAGAGCTGACCTTTGTTCTGAAGGCCCCCTTATATTTATTTGTGATCTCCCTGACAAGTAGCTCAACATCATCAGAGGCAAAATGGGCCTTATGCAGGGTGGCACCATGCCTTGCAGCCATTGTGAGGAAACATGGCTCTGAGTATACACACGCTTATAAAATAGATGTGCAGGCACCTACTCCTTCTAAATAGGCACATATGTGTCAAGTCAGAAGGCGATAATTAGAGACCTACTTTATAAAATGGCCAGTGATTTTGGGCATTCTAGCTGTATGTGCTCATTCTTAGCTAAGTGTAGGCACTTAGATCCCTCCCTTGTCCTAGTCCATCTCAATAAGTTTAATTGGTGTTGAGTGCCTCCAAGTCTCTCCAGCTGATTCAGCCACCTGTAGCTAGCACATAAATGCTGCATTGCCCTGTGATACACTATAATTATTCTCTTCTGCACTCTTGGCATCCCGTCCCCCTCATAAAGGATTTATAGATGGGACATCCCCTATTTCGCCAAGTTATACCTCCTGTTAAATGTAATGAACAGACAGATGTAAACTGTTGGATGTTTTCTGTTTTAATTTAAACCGCGCTGATGTCTAATAGTGCGGTATATAAGAATTGTTAATAAATAAATAAATAAATATATACCAATTGTTTGCTTTATTACATTTTTTGAGGATTCATTAAGCTTATTTTAAGTGTTATGACTAATTGTGTTTTAGGCTTTTTAATAGTATCCAACTGAGCTAAAAATACATTTTCTGACATTTCATGGTCAAGTGGCCAGCAACTAGCAAATACAATGATTTTTTAAAATTTGGTTGTGTGTTCCATAAGGATCCAGCAAACTTGAAAGTATGCCCTAAAATTACAAAACGTTTGAGAAGCACTGCTTTAAAGTAGTGTTCAAGTTGTAAAAAGTTAAAAAGAGGAACACGGCATGGCAGGTCGATGAGTTGTGGAATTGGCTGGATAATTTTATAAACTCCCGTGCAGTCAACACGCATAGTCACAGCATAAGCGTATTTGAAGCCTATTTTATAAAGTGAAGTATGTGCGTACTTTACTTTATAAAAGAGGGGCATAAAGACATGCCTCAATCTCGTCACAGCAGTTACACCTGCCCACACCTTGACTGTGCAGAAACTCAAGTAAGTTATAATATTTAATAACTTACATTCGTAAATTTAAATTCTGCCTATGCTCAACCCAAGCTCTGCCCTTGTGCATACCCTTACTGAAATTACACGCGATGGGACATATGCGCATGCTTACAGAATAACAACCGGCTAAAAGTCCTTTAAAGTCGGGACTTACTAACATAAGTAGCACATAACTTTACACGTGCTCCTTATTAAATCAACCCCTAGGGAGTCTGTTCCAGACCATGAATAGCAGGGATGTACGCCCTGCCTGGACGTACATCCCCACTATGCTCCCTGTACAAACAGAGGAGTTGTACAGGGAGCCTTAGGTGGAGCAAGGTCTGTGTATGGGCGGGCCGTCACCCTAGACATACAGGGCCAATTCTGAGGTCAGCCCTGTTCATCCAGGGTAGGCTGGTTAGACGAGGGACTTATTCAGAGGTGGAATAAGTCCCCCTGGTCGCAGGGTAGCAGTGGTGGCCAGCAGGGACAAGACCAGGAGGTATGCAGAAGGTTCCCCGCAGCTGGACCCTGGCCATGGAAGGCCGGATTGGGGGTCTGGCTGTGGGGAAGGTACAATCACGGCGAACATTACAGAGCCAGGCTGAGTTTATTTATTTATTTATTTATTTAACAGTATTTCTAAACCGCCTTATCATGATAATCAAGGTGGTATCACAGCAAACAATCTGGTAGTGTGAGTGTGTTATACATGCAGTGAGGGTGGAAATTTAGTTGGGTGTGTGTTGTGTTGTGAGCTAGATTGGTTTGAGCTATGTACAATGTGGGCTATATACAGTGGTGCTAAAAACATTTTATATATACATATGGTGTTAGTCGGTAACGTGTGCTGCTATACAGTTTACTTAGTTTATGTGATGTGTCCATAGTGTTCTCTGAACAGCATGGTTTTCAGCTGTTTTCTGAAGTCCTTGAGGTCTGTAGTTGCTCTCAAATCGTCCGGTAGTTTGTTCCATATTGTTGGAGCAGCCATGGAGAGTGCTCTGTCTGTTGTGTCCTTGCGTGTGTGTTTGTATTCACTTGGGGTGCTGACTCGGTTGTGTGTTTGTTTTCTTCTAGGCCGAGTGCTGGTGTCTGGTTGTATGAGGGCGTGTAGGCTGTTGGCTGAAGTTTGCTGTTTTATCTTAAATAGGTTTATGAGTTAGCTGGGTATACAGCTGGGCATGTGGCCGATCAGAATTGGGGCCTGCTTGTACGTCCAGGCCAGTAGACCCGATCCTAATCCTGCAGAGACATCTAGCCCCCGTGGGATCAGAATCAGATCTACCGCTGTATGCCACGATTCTGCCCAGCCGCACAAGGGGCTGGACGTCCAGAAGGGAATAGGCCTCCACATGTCTAGAGCTGAGCAGGCAGTTTCCTATTAGCCAAAGGCCTTTGGGCTTGGTATTGATACATTTAGTTTTCCTTCCATGATGAAGTCTCTTCCCACCATTACTTCAATGATGAGAGTCCTCCCAATTTCTGGAAAGCATTGCATGGCATAAAAAGGTCACAAGAACCACTAGAAGTCTCTATCCACACAACTCGTAGAAACCTGGGGGTCTCTGCAAATATATAATTTTCAAACCGCCTTCAATCAGTCCAAATCACAATTATCTGTTTACTTCACCACGCAACTAAATATCCCTTCTATTTATCATATCACACTGGCTTCCTCTCAGTCACCTCACACACTTCAACTTCTTACTGTCATTCACAAGATTTTACATTCCTATAACCAGGCTTATTTATCCTCTCGTCTCATCACTTATGTTCCCTCTTGTGTCCTTTAGTCAATCCATGGAAATCATCTGTATCTTCCTCCATCATCAGAGGCCACACACGTTTTACTTTTTAGGCTCCTGTCCCTGGAACTCTCTTCCCGCTGATCTCAATCTTGAGCCCTCCTATCCCAAGTTCAAATATGTCTTAAAAATCCACCTCTTCCAGCTTGCATATGACCTCCCCACCTAGACCGCATCAGATTCTGCTTCCCCCCTTTACCTTGGTTCCCCCTCTCGCCCCACCTCTCCTTCTTTCCTAACTATCCTATCATTTTAAATCGTGTTTCTTTATCTTTCTAAGCTATGTTTTTAATGTAATTTTATTTTATTGTACACCGCTCTGTCGATACGAAAGGTGGTATATCAAATACCACTAAACCATAATTATTAGAAACAGTATAGGAAATATGTGTCAGTTAGATACTACAATGTGCTACAACCCTATAACCTTAGCTAAAGCTATGGGGGAGTTACCTGCATGGAACAGTAGTTGCAACCCTAATCACCTTACTGGGCAGACTGGAAAGGCCAATTTGCCATTATTTACTATGTTGATTTACTATGTTTTTTCGATCATAAAGTTTGCAAGCTTACTATGCATGCATTGCTGTATTCCCATTCTGCTATGCTCAGAAATGGCAAATCAGATCTGTGTAGGCATTTTGTACCCGCACAGCTTGTGAGCAATTTTTAAGAGAGACTGTATGGGTAGTTTTCTTTGAAAGTTTATTAGAAAATCTGAGGGTACAACATGCAATGCAAGCCATGGGAAACTGACCTATAAACGTTCTGCTCGTTGAACCAGTCTCTTCTCTCCTGCTTGTGGGATTGGTTTCAGTACTGTCCTTGTCTGCCTCTTGTTGATCATGAAGACAGGTTCTGTAAGTTGTGTTCTCCTCCGGTTCTGGCTCTTCTGATTAGCTGGTAGCTGATGCACAATTCAAGCTATTGTTCTCCTTTTCCTCTAGGGATGTGCATGGCTAAACAAAAATTTGAAGGAGTCCAATGGAGAGCAAGCCACCCACATGGGAGCAAAGGGCAAAAAAACAGTAGGTGCACAGACAAAGTGACAAGTAAAGCACATTATTCACCCAAAACAACCCCAACACATTTTGGCCATGTCAACCTTCTTCAGGAGGTACAAGCCTCCAAAACAAAAATAAAAATACAATGATAAATATATATTAGATGAATAAATACATATTAAATAAACAAGCATAATAAAAACGTAAGATAAATAAAAACAATTACAATTATATGACTATATAAAATCAAACCTAAAAGAGAATTGTAAGGTTCTTATTGTCTTTTAGTTTTGATTTTAGAGTTGATGGATCCTTGGTCTGACCCAGTATGGCATATCTTATGTTTTTAATGTGGATGGAGTGCACAAGTATGCATACAAATTATAAAATAGTATAATTTGTGTCTGTTCTTTACACATCTAGAAAGATATACCCAATGAAGTAGGCAGACTTTCCGAAGGCATTCTTTATATTGCATGTGAATTTCTAAAGTGTGTGTGTGTATGAGAGAGAGAGAGAAAGCACAAGGAGGCTAAATCTGTGTATATGAATGAGAGTAAGACTTTGTGTGTTTGTTGGAAAGAGGTCAATTTATGTTTGAGAGGTCGGAGTTGTTGGTGATCCTTTGTGCAAGAGGGAGGCTTTTTATGATTGTAAGAGAGAGGAGGTGCTGTTCTGTATATGTGTACCTGTGTAATAGAGTTTTTATGTATGTGTATTTGGAGAGAGCTTGTATGTTTTGGTGACATGCATTTTTTGAGGTTAATGTCTCCAAATAGGTTCGATTTGCACATACCTTGACAGCAATAAATCTCAGTCCTAAGCTAGGGTATACTGAGTATGGTCTCAATATAGAACTTGTATTGTGCCAAACAGAACGTCCTTCTGCAGTTCATAGGATGTAATACATACAAGCAGTCTAGCAAGATATGTTTAGAAATTGCTTTTATCATTATCATTATTATTATTATTTTTAATTATTAACAACAGTGTAGCATTTACAGCAAGAGCACTAAAGAAAGCACTGCCCTTATCACAATAATTAAACAGGTAAATAATCTGACCCACATATCTTATCCATCCCCTCCCAAACTGTCATCTCTCCTCCCCCCTCCCCCTGAGATGGTTACAATCTTTCCAGATATTCCATCAATGGCACCAATTTCTCCTCAAGCAAGCTCATTTTATTATGCCATATAGCTGTCAACGTCTCCATCAATAACACTCTCCGCATTTGCAGTCTTCACTCTACCAGCTCTGGAGGCAACACTCTCATCCAAAACCATGCCCCCCCCCCCTCCCATTTCCTGGCCACTTTCCCAACAATACCATTTCAATCCCAAAGATACCAGAAATCTCCTGCAAAGTTTGTTCCCAATATTCAATCATTAATGGGCATATCCGCCATATATGATACAGAGATTCCCTCCCCCCCTACCCCTCATCCTTGCCAACATATATCCATAGAAGATGGGTACATCTTCTTCAGCTTCTCTGGTGTAGAATACCATCTCAATAAAACCGTGTAAGCATTTTCCTTAATGACAACAGAGATGGAGGAGTTTGCCACCCCAAAAAATATTTTCTCACATTCTTTATCTTCCATCTGTATTTGCAGGTCTTTGTCCCATGCCTACATAAAATGAAACATTTGAATACCTACAGGCTGCATAACCTTATAAAGGAGCTTAATAGTTCCCTGGATCTATGATACCCCAACCACAGAGACTCAATTGGTAAATCTCTCTCTTTGGGATGGACCACCCTTGCCATCTCTGCATATATAGAGCTTTAATCCACTTCAAATATTTAGTTCCTAACCCAAATTTATTTAAGACTGAAATCCCAATGTACATCATCAAACGCTTTTTCCGCATATACTGCTAATAACATCAGACCCAACTTCTCCTTTATGGCCGCCTATATCAGATGAATCACTCTGAATGCAGTCTGCCATAGGTCTTATTTGCGTGAATTCAGTCTTGTCTGGATGGATCAGATCTTGCAAGAGCCTTTCCAGTGTATTAGTTAAACTTTAGCTAAGATTTTTACATCATTATTTAACAAGGAAATAAGTTTGTACGACCTGCAGCTAGCCGAGAACCTACCTGGCTTCAAAATTACAGAAACTCCCACTTGCCCCATAGATGGCAGAAGCGGCTTCTGCCCCAATGGAAACAGGAAATCAGCCATCGGTGGGGGTGATAGCAGACAGCCCTGCAACGCTGTAGTTTGCAGGTAAGCACCGTGGGGTTGTTTCAAGCCATTGCTGCCACTGTAAGTCCCAGTGAGAGGCGACAGTGGTGGCAATGAGGGGCGGACGGGCAGGCGGCCAGGGGTCGCAGGGGATGAGGTTTTCCGAGGGCACCTCATCTCCTGGTGCCAGCCCTGCATCCAATCTCAATCACCTAATATTAGATCTATATGACTGTACTGTAAGTGTCGTGAGGCTGGGAATAATACTACTAAAAAAATAAAATAAATATGTAAAATCCTGAACTTGTGGGTTGAGGAGCCTGCACAGATTTATCAGCAGATAATTTTTCATCCATTCCCTCATCTCCCTAGCCCCCACTTCCTCACCACCTTTCCTCCCCCCTCCTTTGTCGTGTCCAGCTTTGCATTTACCGTAACATTAAAATCACCCCCCCCCCAACCAACAATGCCCCTTGCACCCTCCCTTCCATCTAGTGGCCCAACCAATCCCAAAAAGTCCCAATGTTTGGCTCATCAGCACGTTCCAGCTCCTCCTCAGATTTGGACTCAGATGCCATGCTGACGCAGCTCCTTACTGGCTTAAGGGGACTTGAATTGCTCCAAATGCTTCCGCACCAACAGCGCTTTGCTTCCGTGGATCCATGAATAATTTATCCTTCAAGGGTAACTCTCGGGATCCACTGCAAATAACTCCAATATATGCATTCAGAAGGGAGCCTGCTCTGTTTTTCATCTATATTGGGAGCCTGCTCTGTATTTCATCCATAGATATTCAAAAGGGTCAATGTTTGCCCCTGTAGCTCCCCCCTTAACAACAATATCCTTCCTTATCTACCTTTCTCTACAGTACACCCTGTACCTCATGATGCACCCCCAAAAATTAATATTGCCACTCCTGCTTTCTTCTTATTCTCCCTGTAAGCACTAAAAACATACTGTGAATATGCTTTATTTGCAATAACCCAACATCCCTCTGCAGTAAGTGGGTTTTCTGTATAAAAGCCACCTGCCAATTAAAGCAAGGGAAGTTCCTGATACAAAAGCCAGTGCTTTTGTGGAGAATTTAACCCTCTGACATTAAAGGTTCTAACTCTCAAACTAGATGCCATTTTCCACCACTTCATATCCTGCTATAGCTTCCTCCCCCTATCCCCCAACCCCCTCCCACCCTCCACCTCCCCCCCCTCCCCCCCCTACATTACCAGAAGACCGTTCTTCTGCCCCTCTTTCCAATGAGGAAGGATTCCGAGTGAGCATCTGCCCAGCCATACCTTCTTCCTCAGACAACTCAACAATTAACTGCCACCACGTATCCCCTGCACATTCACAGTCACAATCACCTTATCAAGTCACTCATAAATAACCCACTACTCAATAAGCATAAATTCCCAGTGTCCTAGTCTGTTAGAGGGATTCAAGTCTTGCTTTAGGTTCCAGCACCATATCACCAAATCTTCTGCATCACTGTAACAGTCCGGCTATGTTGGCCACATACTTTGGTTCCATCTTGCCTCTTTCAATGCCCTTTGTCCAATGTATCTACCTCATTTGGCACTGTTCCATTAGCCTCCATGGATAAACAGTGCAACCTTTGACCCTTGGCTGGTACCCACTGCCAATGAGGTTGCTCCACTGTAGTCTTTCCTGAGATTGTTCCTACCTCTCATCTCGGTGGCAATTAGCAGCCCCCTCCATTCGAAGCTGGGCCCAAGCCTCATCTGCCATATGGGCTGTCTTGACTGTGCCCTTAATTTCAAATTGAAGCCCCAAGGGGAAGAGCCATTTATATCTAATTTACTCTGCAGCGAAATAGCCAGTAACCTCCTGTAGTGCCCTGCACTTTGCAAGGTCGCTGAAATATCTCGATCTCACAGTAATTCCATTTAAGCTTCCCCTTCTTACTTGCCATCCTGGTGACTTGTTCCTTGTCCATGTACCTAGAAAGGCAAACCACAATGTCTCTTGGATTATTACCTGGAGAGGCTCCCAAAGCTCGGTGCACCCATTCCAGGTCTATCTCTGCCCCACTCCTTTCTTCATTTCCTCCTCCAATAAATGCTTGCAGATATCTTGTGTCACTTTGCCAGCTTACTTGTATTTCTCCAACTCTAGAATGCTCTGAATCCAAATAGTGCAATGTCCGGAACGATTATCCAAATCTTCAGTTTTGTCTCGCAATTGCTCCTTTTCCCATTGCAGAGCGTTCATGTCCCTGTGTGCCATGCTGATCTCCTCTGCCTGTTTTCCCACATGCTCCTCCATAGTTTTGACTATCTGCCCCAACTCCTGCACATCTCACCACACAGACACCATAGTGTCTTTTAGATCATTTTTCACTGAGGCAATGTCCTTCCACAGCTTCTGGAACCAACTCCACATATCTCCCCTGGTAAATGGCTCATCAGCACGTTCCAGCTTCTCCTCCGATTTGGACTCAGATGCCATGCTGACACAGCTCATCTGATTGCCTGCCAGCTCCTTACTGGCTTAAGAGAACTTTAATTACTCAAAATGCTTCTGTACCAACAGTGCTTTGCTTCTGGGGATCCATAAATAATTTATCCTTCAAAGGTAACTCTCGAGATCCACTGCAAATAACTCCAATATATGCTTTCAGATGGGAGCCTCAAACCTAGGCTTGCCATCTTTCACTTGTAACATCACTTCCTCCCCAGAAATTGCCTTTAATCAGGAATGTGATACCAAGTACGAAGGGAAATATTTATGTATTTTTCTGCCCTCTTTTCTTGGTCTCTGACCTTATTTCTTGGTACTTGAAGATCTTCTTCCTCTCTACACAATTCACAGAATAATCACTTAGCACTGACAAGTATTGCTAGGTAGGTAGAACAGCTTAAAAGATCACTCTAGTAGCCTAATTGCAGTGTTAATCATCAAAAAGTTCTGTTGGAAGCATTTCCTCTAGTAACAAGATATATAGCAAGGGAAGGTCTCAGGTACTTTCTTTTCTGAGGGAAAGCTGAGAAGAGATAAAGTCCCAATGGTAAGTGATCATTACTTTTCTGGCAAACTTGGGGACTTAAAGCCTGGGATAGAGGGGAGCTTTGGGGTTTATATGTTATTTCATTAAAAAAACAAAACTAGTTCTCAGATTGCTTTAGAGGTTTTAAATTAAAAGAAAGTAATCCCGACACTGTCATCTCTCGTACAACATTAGAATTTGACTTTCAAAAGGGAGACTATGAAAAAATTAGGAAAACGGTTAAGAAAAAAAAGAATAAAAGGAGCAGCTGAAAAGGATAAGAGTTTACATCAGGCCTAGACATTGTTTAAAAGTACCATCTTGGAAGCCCGGATCAGATGCATTCCATACTTTAAGGAATACTAAATGACTGCTAGCATGTTTAAAGATGAGGTGAGAGGAGTAGGAGCTACCGGTTGAAGATTACCTGTTGTGGTGTCTTCTGCCCAATCTCTAATTTCCCGGTGGTGAGAAGGTTGCTGAAGGGGATTTTCACTTACCACGTCAAAAGGAGGTGACCCCTAGGACAATATTTAAGATCACTCAGATGCTCCACAGCCATGGATGCGGCCCACGGTCACCAAACCGAAGGGGCATGTGACCAAAGGGGCTTGTCCTCTTTGGTGCCCCTTCATTGCTAATTTGGGGCCTGAGGGGCCCGTTGTGCTGCTTGAGATGCCCCATGGTTCAGGTCCCATGGATAAACATGTTCATTTACTTTCTGAGGTAAAAGTTGTGCCAGAGTTATTTATTGGATTCTCCTTCTTCAGACCTGTCTGGAGCTTCTCTTAGTCCTATCATCAGGACCGCGCCTCCAAATCCTGTCCCACTACAGACAGGTATGGATAAGAGTGTTGTTACTACCTTAATGGGCCCTCGGAAGGTTCTGGAAAAATCCTCGGTGCTGCTGATTTCTGAACTAGAGAAGATATTGGTCTCTAAGTTGTGTTATTTGCCTGTTCACACTGTTGTCCAAGTTGATGAAGTGGTGCATGTGGAAGAGACATCTGAATTTAATTTGACTAATTTCCTCAAGATTTCTGATGATATTATCTGCACATTTTAATTGTTTCTCTGGGCACAAAGGCTGATAAAATTGCTATTTTGAGGACATATTTTCACAAAAAGGACTCTCTTTTTGTGCTCAAAAGATAGCCATCTTCCTAGATGTCTCATGCTATACTCAAACACAGAGGAGGTCCATTCCTGCAGTTGAACTCTTGGGTTTTGGCTGCAGGGGGGACCTGCTTCTTGCATTTTCCTTGCTTAAAGCGGTTTACATTATAACTTAAACCTGGTAATGTACATTAAACAGGGATATTGATACCTTGGATTTTTCTGAGGCAATGGAGGTTTAAGTGACTTGCCCAAGGGCCACAAGGAGTGCGAGTGAAAACTGAATGCTAGTCCCTTGTTTTTTCAAGCTACTGCTCTAACCATTAGGCTGCTCTTCCACTCTTCAAGTGCTTGGTTTCCATTAATGGTGTTAAGTATGTGTATATGGACTCGGTTAAGCTTGGGAGCTTTTTAGATAATAGGGCCTGTTATGTCAGTAGCTGACCAATGTATGTTTGTGGGTAAATTGCAATGCAATGTTTGTGGGTAAATTGCAATGTATGTTGGTGGGTAAATTTTCAATATGTAGATAAACAAATTGATAACTGTTTGAAATTGGCTGCTCGGACTGATCTTCAGTTACAATCCAGTACTGATTTAGATGTTGCCTTATCTAAAGACGTTTTCTTAGTTTCTCATAGGCTGGAAGTACTGGAAAATCAGTCGCGAGCTTGTAACCTCCGTTTCTTAAATTTTCCTCACACACATTTGTTATCTCCTGAAATACTGTTGGGGAAGTATGCTTCTGAAATATTACATTTAGTAGGGGATTTGCAAGCTGTTCATATGTATTATCTTTCGGCGGTTTCTGCTTCTACTAAACAAACTGAGGGAGCTTTGGCCCTCTCGGTTTGTTCTGTGGATCAGACGTTAACTGCCTTCCTGGAGGATACTTTAGATGTTATTTCTAAGCGTAATACTTTGGTGGTAAGGTTTGGGTCTGAATCCGCCAAATTGCGAGTTTTGAGAGCATATTTTAAGTTTAAAGATTTCCTTTTTGTGGACATAAACTCCAGGTTTTTCCTGATGTCTGCTGGAGCACTCAATCACGGCGCAAGCAGTTTTTGTTATTGAAATCTCGTGTAGTGGCATTGGGGGCTACTTTTTTTTTAAAGTTCCCTTGCTGCTGTATTGTTACTCTGGGGGGACAAACATATGTTTATACGGATGTGAAATCTTTACAACATTTCCTTGATGAGAAGGAGGTTGGTGAAGTTTTGGAGGAGGAATTGACATAATTTTTGGCTCCCTATTATGGGGTTTTTGTTACTCCTTTTTTCTTTTGTATACATATGCATATCATAGTTTCTCTCTTCCTTAATGTGGTATTGTAGAATTCTTGTTGTTCTTCTAACTTGGATTTCAAGTAAGATTGTACTGTTATATTTCCTTTTTTTTCGTTTATTGTATTTGGAAAATGCTTAAATAAATTAAAAAAAAAAATCGAACATATCACGCCTCTTTTGATCCAGCTACATTAACTCCCCATAGCCAGCCGCCTGGTATACAAAGTCTCTTCATGGAATGTCTGCTACCTCCCTCACAAACTTCATACAACGTGCCCCTGAAAACAGAACCAGAAGGTCATACATGGTGAACTCACTCGGTACCGGTAGCCGATATATGCAAAGCGGCTACCTGGTCCTCCCTCCAGACATTCCAAAGGCACTACTGCCTCGACCTGCACACAGCCTCCTTCGGCTGGGCGGTCCTGGCGGCTGCCAGCAGACCATGACCCTGTCTACACATGCTCATTGACTCATGTTTGATTGCACTATTGTTTGTACTATTGCTCATGTCTGATTACACGTTTGCGCATGTTTGATTGCATTATTGTGGCATTGCTCGCACACGCTTGATTTGTACATGCTAAACCAACTGTAATAAAGCCTTGTCCTAATCCACTAGTTGGCTAGTTGTGATATGTCCTGACAGGGCTAGTTTATGATATGTCCTGACAGGGCCCCTTCCACCTCAACCCTTCGCAGCTAGGGAGGCATCTGGTGTGGCTGACTTCATCCTGCTTGTCCTAAGAGAAATCAAGGTTACTTACCTGTAATGGGAGTTCTCCGTGGACAGCAGGATAAGTCAGCCACACTTTCCCACCCATCCTCCCCTGCAAGGGACCTTGCAACAAGCCATACCAGGGGCCTGGCCTTCATCGCCCCTAGCATCTTGCTCAGCTCAGGACTGGCTAGGGGCGGACCCTAGGGGTAGGGCCAGGTGGAGCACGCCCAGAAGGGAAATGCCTTCTGGGCTAGAGAGATAGTACTTCCGTCCTTGGTGCTGTCGGATGACATCACCTGGTGTGGCTGACTTATCCTGCTGTCCACGGAGAACTCCCGTTACAGGTAAGCAACCTTGATTAATCCCCCTAAACAAAAAAGTTCCTGATCTGGAAGATCTGATGGAAATGGACTTGGACATTGTGGCCATTATAGAGCATCATTTAATAAGTCTCATGAATGGGATATAGCCATAGCTGGCTATAATCTAAGTGTGACAGAAAAGGAAGAGGAGTAACCCTCTGTGTCAAAATCAATATTAATGCTGCTGAAATGCAAGGGACATGGGGAAAAGAAGGAGTGCTGAGGATTGTGTTAGAAAGAGGAGATGGCATTATCATCCATACTGGTGTAGTCCACAGGTCTCCAGCTTAAATGAAAGAAATGGATAGAAGCTTGATCATTGATATTGCAAAGATAGCAATGAAGGGAGAAGTGATCATATTGGATGACTTCAATCTACCAGACATGGATTGGAGTATTCCTTCTGCAAATCTAGAAAGAAGAATAAAGACTATGGATGCCTTCCAAGAAGTATTCTCAGATAAAAGATAATGGAACCAACCAGGAAAGTTTGACGCTGGATCTAATATTCACCAAGGGCCCGATTCCATCATGGATGCTGATCCATTCTGTACGTCTGGTAAGAACCGGACATACAGAGGGGATTGCGATTCTGATCCCACGGGGCACGTCTAGATCCTTGGAGAAAGGGAGGTTCTTAGGAATGTAAAAGTGCTAATAGGGAAGATGCAACAAATTATAGGCTGGTAAGCCTCACCTCAGTGGCAGGAAAAGTAATGGAGGCACTACTAAAAGAAAGAATAATGGACTTTCTAGAAACCAATGGATTGCATGATCCAAAGCAACATGGTTTTACTAAAGGGTGATCATGGCAAACACATTTGATTGAATTCTCTGACTGGGGGACTAGAGTCTAGATTAAGGGCATGTGATTGATGTGATCTACCTAGATTTCAGCAAAGCCTTTGATACTGTTCCTCAAAGAAGGCTTATCAATAAACTGAGCAGGCTTGGGATGTGTCACAAGGTGGTGAACTGGATCAGAAACTGGTTGACTGACAGACAACAGAGGATGGTGATAAATGGAACTCACTCAGAAGGAAGGAAAGGAAGTAGTGGAGTGCCCCAGGGATCAGTCTTGGGACCAGTACTGTTCCATGTATTTGTGAGAAATGTTGCTGAAGGACTGAATGGAAAGCTTTGCCTTTTTTGCTAATGACAAGAAAATTTGTAACAGAATGGACTATTCTAGGGAGTGGAGAAAATGAGGAAAAATCAACAAAAAATTGGAAGAATGGTCTAATGGTTGGCAGTTATGATTTAATGGAAAGAAGTGCAGAGTCATGCACTTGTGATGCAGAAATCTATAGGAATTGAATGCAATAGGCTGCAAGAGGTTGGTGTGCATGGACCAGGTAGAGGGACCTCAGAGTGATAGTGTCTGAAGATCTCAAGGTGGCGAAACAATGCGACAAGGTGGTAGTCAAAGCCAAAATGATGCTGGGTTGCATACAGAGAGGAATAACCAGCAGAAAGGAGGCAGTATTAATGCCACTGTGAAAATCATTGGTGAGGTCTCACTTGGAGTGTTGTGTTCAGTTTTGGAGACCATATCTCACAAAGGATATAAAAAGAAGTAGGAGAGGATTAAGATGGTTTTCAGTCATGGGGGTATGAAATGGGTCTTTGATAGGTTCTCAGTTGTGTATTCTGGTGAATCAGTGAATCAGAAATTGAGTATTCCCTTTCATTAGTAGATGGATGAAGCTTCAGTTGTATATTCCATTGAATCAGTCTGTTGTGTATTAACCTGAATCAGAATAAGGAGTTGTCTATTCTGTTTAATCAGAAGAAGGTTTAATCTAGTCTTGATTGGGAGAGGTGGAAGAATGTCCCAGTACTTGCTTCTCAGTCTTCAATTCGGTTGGCAGGTTTCTATAAACAATTTTCATATTTTAGCACTTCTAATATTTCTGAATCCAGTAAAATCAATAATTCAGGCTATGACTCTACTGGACATCAGTGAGATCTAGAAAGCAGGGTAGAAATTGGGCATGACAAGGCTTATTAGGATTTACAGTATCTGATAAAGTACAGCATTTTCCAATGAGCTGTCATTTGTCTCATTAGATTAATATTGTTACCTTTAATATATATACAGGGTGGCCCAAAAAAAGTGAGAACATCTCATAGCATATAAGTTATTTAAAAATTCAAAAAGACAGATGCAAACGATTGGCGAATTAAAAAAAAAAGATGGCGACCAGAAATTGTTGAAATAAAGACGTTATATAGCTAAAAAAAGGTAAATAAGTAAACTATTTAACCCTGGGAGTACTGATGGGGTCAAAAGTGACCCCACTGCAAGTTTCACAACGCGTATCTCGGAAACTAATTGTTCAAGAATGCAATCTTTTTATGACTTTTCACATGTCAATATTCTCTTTATATTGCGCCATGAGAGGAATAATTTTCATCCGCTAGGTGACACTAGTGATGAATTGCAGCACAGAGTACCAGTGGGGTCATTTTTGACCCCAGTTGCTTACGTCCGGTTTGGATCGTGATACAATTTGCAGTTTTGTGATTTTTGAAAATTACACATTTTCTGTAATTGATATCATACGTTCTCTCATTATTTCCGATGAAATCTAAAGGCTTTCAGCTCGTTCATCACGATTATTGTACACCTATAGTAAAACTGCTTTGCGTTTTATTCAACTTTATCTTTGTTTATTTATTTTAGGTTATTGTTTATGATGTCAAAATGAAAGTATTCAGCTGCCCAAGTAAGAGAAATATTGCCACGAGATGCTGACAGTGACGGCTCTGAGTCGTCTGATGATGCAGCATATTCAGCAAGTGAAGAAGCATATCATCCATGATTCAGTCATGATTCAGATGGCGACAGCAGTTGGTCGCCAAGTGAATGTGAGACTGATGTTGAGCCGGTAACATCGCCTGCAGCAAAGAGTCAAGTTACAGGTCGAGGCAAAGGTTGAGGCTGTGCTGGACGGGGAAGAAAGCAGGAGTCCTCGGTGTCAGTATCATCTGTGAGGAATCTTAGATGTAGTCGTAGAGGAGCTAAGAGGTCATCAACTATAAGCACAAATGTTGCTATTGAAGCCTATGTATCTAAGGATGCCACATCATGGAACAGGAAGCCTATAAAGCAAGCTGCTGGAAGATACGCCAGAGCTAATGTCATGCCCATACAACAAGGTTCTACAAGGTATGCTGTACGAAATGTTGATGGCCCTCTCGCAGCATTCCCCTTGTTCATGAGGAAGAACTTATTGAATGAAATCATGATATGGACGAGCAAACAAGGAAGACACATTTATGATGACACCTGGAAAGATTTGACAGACAGAGAATTTCAACGTTTTCTTGGACTTCTGATCCTCTCAGGCGTGTACAAGTCACAAAATGAATCCATAGTTCAGTTGTGGAATCTTGAAGATGGTCTTTCTGTTTTCGGCAAAAATATGGCCTGTAACCGTTTTCAGCAAATTTCTTGTGCTCTCAGATTTGATGATGCAACCAACAGATGTGAACAATGAGGTGTGGATAAGCTTGCTCCAATCAGACATGTTTTTGATACCTGGGAAGCAACGCTAAGTGACGCCTTTGTTCCTGGTGAAAATGTTAACGTGGATGAGCAACTGCTTACATTTTGTGGCCGTGTTCTGTTCAGACAATATATTTCCCAGCAAACCTGGGAAATATGGCATAAAGCTATGGATGTTGTGTGACAGTGCAATGTCATATGTTCTGCGTCTTCAAGTATATACAGGAAGGGAACTCGGACAAAACAGGGAACAGAATCAGGGTAAAAGGGTTGTGCTGCAACTCACTGAAGGATTGACGCGATCTGGCAGAAATGTTACTGTTGACAATTTCTTCTGCAGTTTATCCCTGTCACAGAAATTGCTAGAAAAGCAAATGACACTTTTGGGGACAATTTGAAAGAACAGAAAAGAATTACCTCCAGAATTTGTAACAGCAAAGGGCCGAGAGGTATTCACTTCACTGTTTGCCTTTCGCGATGATGCCACTCTGGTTTCCTATTGCCCGAAGAAAGGAAAAGTGGTTGTTCTTCTGAGCAGTTTGCATGATCAAGAAGAAGTAGATAACACACGTCCAGACAAAAAACCACGCATGATCTTGGACTATAATTCTAGTAAAGGTGGAGTAGATACGGCAGATCAAATGTTGTGCACGTATACCACAAAACGAATGACAAGACGCTGGCCAGTGACAATCTTCTACAACATGTTGGACATCAGTGCTTTGAACGCCTTCATTGTTTGGATGTCACTAAATCCAGGGTTTGAAAAGTTTGTTTGAAGTGAAGGCTGTGCAAGCTAAGTTTGTTGTGATTTGTATGGCTTTTTCTTGACAGTGTATTTGGGGATTTGAAGAAAAAAAGGTCACTGATGTGAGATGGGCATTGCAATTTTGTGTTTGTGATTGATTATCACGGATTACATCTGCCCGATATTACTGAGACCTGTTCATGCTTGAAAATAATCCCTTTTGTATGTTTGACAACTGGCGTTGAAAACTACTGATTTACTACTTGATACCAAGTGTTTTGTTATATTTGAGTGTTCATCAAAATGTTTTGTACTAAATCCAGAATGGCAGTCCAAGTCAAAGCACAGATGTCATCTATTCCTCTTGGAATTAGGAAAGCAGCTGCTTCAGAGTAATTGCAGCGAGACTTCTTCCAGCATTGAAGAAGCCACTGATGCTGTTTGCAATGTTGGGATCCCAAAGGGCAAGGTGTCACTGCTGTTCCAGAGAAAAAGATAAGAAAAGCAACATAGTTTGCACCTCCTGCAAGCGCAGTGTTTGCAAAGAACATTCAGAAATTGTCTGTCTCATGCAAATGACTGTAGTACTTTACTGTGTTCATCAAGTGCATGCAAAAACAGCTTTCATGGCAACTCTTCTTCATGTAATTTTATGATAAAGCATTAAATTTCAAAACATTTAGCCTTCATATAATAAATAATTAATTTGGAATAATATTTTGTCTGTTTAGTTTACATTTTTCATGGTTAACAATTAAAATTCGTTGTGGGGTCATTTATGACCCCAATGGTATTCAGTGTGTGCAAAAAATCTCGGTAATTCCAGGGTTAAGCTTTTAATTTACGAGATGTTCTCACTTTTTTTGGGCCACCCTGTATATCATCTATAATGTATCTTTCTTTTTTGCCCGCTAATTCTTCCTTTCTCATTTTTCTTCCAGATGAGTCAGAACCAATGTTGGGTTTCCTGACACCATGAACCTTTGCAATTACTCTATTTTAATGACCCACCCTCCCGCACTTCTTAATGGAGGTAATTTTTAAGATATTTCCACAGGTAGAATAGTGTTTTACATGCAAAATAGGCATGTATAGATCTGCCCTCCTGATTTGTCAAACCCTGGTGTAAACTTATGCTTATACAGCCTATATATAAATAAGTTTACCCAGACTGAGAGGAGACATTCCAAGGGGTTGAGATGGAGAGGCATTAGTGTTTTCACACATACTTTATATTGTAAGTTACACAAACATGCATGTAAGTAAGCCAGGAAATCTGTATGTACTAAAAAGCAGTTATAAATATGTGTGGATACTTTCCATGGGCTAATATTCACAGGGGAAGTATGGGCATACTTTCCCTTTGAAAACTGATACAACCTATGCACATATTTGATGGATGTTAGGCAGCCTATTATACAATCAGCCTCAATCTAATCATTGGAGCAATGGTCCTGAAGATGTGAGCCATGAACCAGAGCTGGTATCCTGGCCATGACGCCTACCCTTCTGTTATCTCCACTGACTGTGGTAAGGAGAATCTGACCTGGGGATCGAACTGGGACTCTCTGCTTAGCAGGGCACAGCAGGAGCATAAGGTGACTGCTTAAGTTGGTGGTTCACTAAAATATTTTCTGCTGCCACGTAGCTGAGAAAACAAGTATTTTTGAGATGCTCCTCTTCAGGATGATGGTGCATATGTACCATTGTGCACTACTGTTGCTATGCCCCTGGGGCACAGTGCTGCCACTCAATGACTGGGCTGCCCACAATGTGGCTATTCTTGTCTGTGAAGCTTACTTACAAAATTCTTTGGATCCTGCAGTTCTTCTAGGCAACAGCAACTAGGGTTGTGCATTCTTGAGTGTATATTCAGTTTGTTTGGGTGCCTAAAACTTAAAAGTGCACACAAATCACTTCTATTCATGTATACCTACAAATTAACATGTGTACAATTGCAATTAACATGTTCTTGCACACATACGCACCTACAAAAATTTTGGTAAACACAAAAAACTGCAGAAACACTGGGAACATTTTATTTTAAATGAACATGAACTGATTTTTTTTGACCATGCACACCCATAACAGCAATTCATAGGTTTATGATTGCATGCATAGGAAGAGTATGTAGTGAGCTAGTCTGATAGGTTTTTATTGAAGGCAAGAATTCCATCTTTTGTATCTGCCTAATTTTGTTTTTATATAGGATTGTCTGTGAAACAAAACATATTTAGTGTCCTTGCTAATAGCAGATTATTCCCTCATTCTTTGGTTTGTCCAGTAAGTGACCTTGGCATGATACTTATAACTGAAGATCATGATAAAACAATACATTGCATTAGTGGGTTTTGCCCTCACCAGCATGAACCTAGAGTCCTTCTTCCACTCGTAGGACAGTGTCTGTCAAGCACCAGCATTGTGGCTACCTTACAAACCTGTAATAGTTTTTCTCAATCAGTTCTGGTGTCCCTCCTAGCTGGTCTGGATTTTAGGACATCCACACTGAATATGTATGAAGCAGATTTGCATGGAATGGAGGCAGTGCATGCAGATCTATCTCATGCATATTTCTTGTGGGTACCCTAAAACCCTGACTGGCTAGGGAGTACCCCAGAACGAGCTTGAGAAACACTGCTGCAACATAAACATGTCTGCCCCTAATGTTGGTCTGGATGCAGGACTGGTGAAGGATATGAGATGCCCTAGGTGGACCTCTTTGTTGGTGCCCCCTGCCCTATCAACTGCCCCTGTCCCATTGCCATACCCCCTTTCCAGGATGTGCAGAGGCAGCTCTGTACTTACCTTCATCTCTGGCGCTGCAATGCTTTTCCTGTTTCTGCCCCCATACAAACAGGAACTGGAATCGGAGGGGGTAGAAGCAGAAACAGCAGCGCTGCACTGGAGGCGAAGGTAAGGGCTACACCGTCTTTTTGAAAGTATTGCTACCACTGTATGTCCCAGAGAGGAGCAGCAGTGGTGGTAACGGACTGCCCTCAGACCAGTGGTACTCTAGGCAGCTGCCTAAATCATCTAATGGTGGCACCAGCCCTGTCTGGATTTGATGCCAGATCCACTGCATGTTAGCACTATGGTTGGTTATTTATTATCTACTTCGAATCAGTTTTGTTTTTTTTAAACTTTGTTTATTAACCAATAGTAACATAACATCTAATGCATTACACAGCAGTAAGCCACCGAGGAGTGGTATCTTATCTCCTCCGAGGCCTAGACAAGAGACAGTTAGGTCGCCATAGCGTAATACAATATGGAAGAAAAACACCCGAATGCATTCATGGTTAAACATTTTTCCCCTTTTTTATGAGTCTGGAACAACCCCCCCCCCACCCTCTACCCCCCCCCCTTAAACCCCTAACCCCCCTTCCCCGTCATCGCACTCAGAACTCCACGACATTGCATCAGTCCCCTGCTCAACAATTTCCTGAGCCCTCTCTGCACCCCGCAATCCACACCTCATAGTCCCACATTTACGATTTCGCTTCGGCAGCGGGGGCTCAAGGTCTGGATATAGGGTTCCCAAATCAGCAGAAAGGTTGACCACCTCTTCGCTGAACCTCTAGCCCTCCAGCGCTCCGCCAGCATCAACTGGTGAAAGTTATTGCGCCACTCCGTAAACGTGGGCGGGTCCCGATCTCTCCATCTATGCAAAATCGGACCCTTCCCCACCAAGCATGCTTTACGCACCAATAGGCGCTCCCCTCTCCCGGTAGGTAGGGTCTGATGCAATTGATCCAGGATGACTAAACCTCCGGTCCAGGGAAACCGTTGTTGTAGTAATCTCATAACATAACGATGAATGCGGGACCAATACGGGAGGATGCGTCTGCACTGCCACCACATATGAGTTAGGGCAGCTAATGGCATAGAACACCTGGGGCAAGACCCATCCTGCATAATATGACTCCGTAGCGCTCGTCTTGGGGAGAAATACACACGGGTTAGGGCTTTGTATTGAATTTCCCTCCAACGTGCTCCCTCTGCCAGTTCTACTATTCGCCCCACTGCCGTACAAATCGTGCCGGGCGGGATTACCCGTCCCAATTCCCCACCCCAAGCTGCCTCAGCCCTCCCATAGTCCGGCGCCACCCCAAAACCCTCCAGCTTAATTTTCAGCCTAGCTATGGTCAAAGGTGTATCCTCCCCGAGTTCCAGAAAATCAATAATCTGCTTCGACCGGTCTTCCCCCAGTTCTTCCCGGGGTAGTGTAGCCACATAGTGTGAGAGCTGAAAATATGCAAAGTAATGTGTGTGGGGCAACTGGAACTCCTCACGTAATTCGATAAACGGCTTGCACTTACCCGTTAGGTCTACTGCATGCCCTATGTAATATAGTCCCTGCCGATGCCATAACTTAAACGCTTTCGAGTCCGAACCTGGCAGAAAACGCACATTGCCTCGTATGGGTAACCAACTAGATACCTGCCAATTGCGTTGCCAAAAGCTATTTAATTGTCTCCACATACGCCGCATCGCATTTAACAACGTATTCCGCGTAATTCGTGTTGGCAAATGTGTACTCTCCACATGCATAGCTCCCACCAGGGAGAAGGGAGCCACCAGCGCTGCCTCCAGATCTCTGGGTGTATAAACGTCTGTTCCCCCTAGGTAATTCCCAATATGCCGTACCTGGCAAGCCAAGGCATACAGTCGTAAATCTGGAAGCCCCAGGCCACCCCGACGCCACCTACCAATCATACGAGATATCGGGATCCACGCTCGGGCCCCCTTCCACAGAAACCCTTGTATCTCCCTTTCCATTTTAAGCAAATCCCTTCGGAGTAACCAGACTGGCAGAGTTTGAAGCCAATAAAGTATACGTGGCAAAATCACCATTTTAACTGCAGCAATTCTCCCCAATAGTGCCAATGGGAGCGGGTTCCAGGCTCGCAATTGATGCCGCATCCCAGACAAGACTTTCTCAAAGTTCGCATAGTAAAGATCTTGTGGTAACCGTGTTAAAATAATACCTAAGTATTTAAACCCATGCTCGGCCCATTTCAAAGGAAATGTCTCCCCCCATCCGTCTCGCAACCTCCCCGAAACATCCAAAGCCTCTGATTTATCGGCATTTATCCGAAGGCCAGCAAAACTACCAAAATTCCGAAACTCGGCTAGCAGTCTCGGCAACGATTCTCGTGGCGCCATCAAATGTACGAGCATATCATCGGCAAATGCCGACACCTTAAATCCCTGTTTGCCCACCTCTATCCCACAGATCTGACGGTCCAGTTCTATACTTCGTATTAGGGGATCTAAAGACAGAACAAACAATAGGGGGGATAATGGACAGCCCTGCCTAGTGCCCCGATGTAATCGGAAAGGGGCAGATAAAACCCCGTTACACAGTACTCTAGCCGTTGGGGTATCATATAAACTCTTCACCATAGCACAAAAAGCCTGTCCGAGACTATACATCGATAACAAATAGTCTAAATAGGTCCAATCAACCCTATCAAACGCTTTTTCAGCGTCAAAACTCACCAAAAGTGACTGCATCTGGTGACTATGCACCCACTCCAAAGATGTTAAGATTCGCCGAATATTACGAACAGCATAACGACCACGCACAAACCCCACCTGAGATTCATGCACTATATCACCTAATATTCCCGCCAGTCGTTCAGTCAAAATTTTTGCCAACAGCTTTGCATCAAAGTTCAGCAGAGAGATCGGTCTATAAGAGGCCGCCTGCAACGGGTCTTTGGCTGGCTTCGGTATCAGCGTGATATAGGCCTGATTATCTCCCCACCGCCTACCACCCCCTTCAATTCGCTGCTGATAAGTATCCACCAAGAGAGGTCCCACCCCGTCGGACAGAAGTTTGTAAAACTCAGCCCCGTAACCATCGGGGCCTGGTGCCTTACAACAACTGGCATGAGCAATTACAGACTGGACCTCGTTTAAGGTTATTGGTTGTCCCAGTTGAACCCGTTGGGCCTCTGTCACCTTGGGGAGCTGCAACCCCTGCAGATAAACCTCCATCGTTGAAGGGTTAGTCTCATCGGCCGTATAGAGTTTATGAAAAAAGTTTTTAAAGAGGGCACTGATTGCCTCTCGATTTTGGTGGAGTTTCCCATGCTCATCCCGTAAAGCCGCTACCCCTTTCTCTCCCCTCGGGCCCCGCAAACAACGTCCTAATAGCTTCCCCGGTTTATCCCCAAAGCAGTGCAACCGATATTTATAATATAGAAGAGATTTCTTAGCGCGCTGATGAAGCAATTCATTCAGGGCAACCTGGAGCTCCCATAGCCGTTTTCTATTCAACACTGTGGGTGAATGACTATTAAGCACCCGCATATGGGAGACTTGTCGCTCCAACCGAATAATCCGCTCTGCCAACAATCTGCGTTTCCGAGCGGCAAATCCAATTATATCACCTCGCAATACCACCTTGGCGGTTTCCCAAACCAATTCTGGGTCCTCCCGGTGTGCCTGATGATTCAACTCAAAATCACGCCAGCGGTGACCTAGAAATTGCCGGAATTGATCATCTTTGTATAGCTCAATGGGAAACCGCCATATACGAGATACCCCAGATCCTCCCCCCCATTGCATCTCAGCCCAAACCATGGCATGGTCAGATATCTCCAGGGGACCGATCTGCGCTTCCTCCACCTGTGCGAAGGCAGTTGCAGAAAGTAAGACATAATCTAGTCTTGCGCTAGTCCCATGCGCCCTCAAGATGTGGGTAAAGCCTTTTTCAGAGGGATGCAAGACTCTCCACGGATCTATCAAGCCCAGGCGCCTCCGAAATCGTTGCAATACTTGAGAGCTCAGTATTCTGTCTCTCGTCCCTCTTCCACTAGAGGTATCCAAACCCACTTCGAGCACCCCGTTGAGGTCACCCCCCAATAGTACGGGTACATCTGGCATTTGTTCCACCTTGGCCGCAAGGCGATCAAAAAACTCCCGGTCTAACATATTGGGACCATACACATTCCCTAGTATTATCTCGCGGTCTTCCAATACGCCCCACAATAATAAGAATCGTCCGTCCGGGTCAGCCACCTGTCGATTCAGAGAGAAGCGCACCCTCCTATGAAATAAGATGGCCACCCCCCCCCCCTTCTTGCCCCGTGCAGGCGCACCCCACACCTGGCCTACCCAGTCCCGACCCAATTTAGCATGCTCCTCACCTGTTTGGTGGGTTTCCTGGAGTATCGCAATATCACAGCGTTGTCTGGCCAGCGCCTTCAGTACTTTATATCACTTTATCGGGCTACCCAAGCCACATACATTCCAGGTTATGACCCTCAGAGGATCACCATGTGTTTGTGGCCCAGTTGCCAGCAAAGCTTGTTTAGGGAGACCCTCCCAGCCTGGAGCCTCCCAACATTCTGACCAAAGAAGTTACTGCCATGTCTGTGTAGAGAGTTCTGAGTGCGAGGACCCCACCCCCAACCCCCCCACCTCCTCTGGATCCCCCAACCCCCCCCCTGACTAACCCCACTCCTACCTCTTCCTACCCTTATCCTAACCCTCCCTTGAACCTTCCCACTAATACCCCCCCTATTCCCCTTCAACCTACTCTTCCTATCTACAGGACTCCCAGCTCCTACCCCCACCCAAGGAGCCCTCCCGAGACCCTTCTGAGCGTGTCCCCCGACCCAGCCCTCAAAATAGATCAGAGTACCCCAATCCAATTGTCACAATCCATTTACCATGCAGGGACCGAACTCTCCCCCTCCCACCATCTAACCATCAAAGCTATGAAGTAGGCCCATATCTCTGCGCCCCCTCTCTCATACTGGAAACCGGATAGAGCCCCCCTGCCTTCCAAACCCACCCTCTAGCATGCCACAACCCCCATTATCCCACCCTGGCAGCCAGGCTGGGGCTAATCAGATTAAGATCCAGCAAGGGAATGCCCGGAGGGAATGGCGGGAGGGAGGGACCACCCCCCATGTTGTCGTGGCGAAACTCAGCCGGTCCTCTGTACAGGTCCCGTTAATCGCACTGCCCCAACCCCTAGGGCCCGGGGTCTCTACAGATCAGGCTCCTTCCAACCTCCGCATTATTTTGAGCTCCCACCTATCTCAGGCGGTCCCACTCCCACCACCCGGAGCAGGGCAACCGCGGCCTCCGCCGAAAAACCTGCCGTCTCCCCTACATGGAAAGTCGGCAGTTTACAGAAATAACAGAGTGGTCGGAGGGGCCCCGCCCATTGCGAAAGGTTCCCGGAGTGGCCTGGGAGGCCCCCTCCTCCTCCCTCGAGCAGGCCACGGCCTGCAAAACTTTAGTGAGGGCGGACCTTTCGAAAGCCCCCTGCCCAGAAAGTACAGTATCATCGTAGAAAGATACATGAACCCCATCTAGGAGAAAAAGCATAAAAAGTAACCAGGCCAAAATGTTACAACACATAATAGGAAAGGGAGAAACAATAGACAGTAAACTAGAAACTTTGTTACTCCTGCCTAATTAAGGCCTTCAGTGTCCCTGGGGGGAACAAATAGGCACAAAGTTGCTTGAGGTTTGCAGCTCCATATCAAGCGAAAACCGTAGCTGAATTATTGCGTCCACTGTTAGAGTGATTTTCCCCGCATTGCAAGGTTAAGTGGAGGGTTCCCTCGACTGCTTAGTTCGGTCAGCCTCTGATGACTTCAGTCAGATGGCGGCGAGGCTGCTTTCTTTTGGGCGTGAATCTGCCGGACATAGTCCTCTGCCGCAGCGGCTGACTCAAATGTACGGTGGGCACCATCGCACATCACGTGGAGCCGGGTGGGATATTGCACCGAGAACCGGACACCCGCTTCGATAAGTTTTCCACATAAGGGTGCGTATTCCCGCCGTCTTCTGCTCAGTGCTATGGAATAATCCTGTGCCACCCGGATTTTGGTATTATTGTAGATTACTTCCCCCTTCTGCCGTGCTGCCTTAAGAATCAGTTCCTTTTGGGGATAGTGAAGGAATTTGGCTAAAACGATGCGGGGGCGCGGATCGCGCATTTGTTTGGCCCCCACCCGATGCACCCGTTCGATATGTAAAGTGTCGCCAAGTCCATCTTCGCCCATAATATGTTTGACCAGGGCTCCCAAATACCCTCGTAGGTCTTTGTCGAGGACAGTCTCCGCAATCCCCAGGAAGCGTAAGTTGTTTCTTCTCGACCTGTTTTCCAGGTCGTCAATCTTTGCCTCCTGTAGGGTAATCTGAGACTTTAAGCCTGCCACGTCCTCGGCCAGCGTCTCCATCCTCTCCTCAACCTGGCCCACTCGTTCTTCGGCCTCACTCATCCGATTGCCCAGCTGGTCCATGGATGCTCGCAGTCCATCCATTTTACTGTGGAGGGCATCAAACTGCGGGAGTAGGGACATTGCAACTGCCGAGGACATCTCCTCGAGCGTGGTAGGAGATCTGGGGGAAGCCGGCATCGCGGCCGAGTCCGCCATCTTACTGGAACCGGCTGCTCGCTCACGGTCCCTTCTCAGTGATTTCACTGCCATCGCCATGCACTCTGGGCGCCCAAACCACACCAGGACAATCTCCAGGCACTCCGAAATGAGGGAACCAGCTTCTTGACAGAGGATTGTAAGTTTTCACGGTATTAAATCGCCGGCTTAGGTTGAAGGCAGAGGAACACGCTCAAGATGCAACCCCTACCCTGTTCGCATCACGTGGTCTCCCCTCGAATCAGTTTTAACTGGGTCTTGAAAGATACCCAGATTGTTTTCATGGCTCTGGGCACAGTTATCAGAGAAATATGTTCTGTTCCTTGTTACTCTGTCTCTCGAAATAGGTTTTTATTTCTCCCTATTTTCAGGGATTGTCCCTGATTTTCGATCTGTGTCCCCAAATCTCACCTGTTTGGCAGCCGAAATATCCCGAATTCCAGCAATGGGGACAGAGGAGATGGTGAAAAAATGATTTTCAATTTAGTGATTCAAATATGTCAGTTTTTAGAATTTATATCCATTATCTTCATATTTTGCTCAGTATGGGGAAAATGCATCACTATTTCTATTTCTCGGTCGATTTGTCTGCTTGGAAGTGATATTGTTGTTCAAACCTGGAACCAAAGTGTCCCTTCCTACTGCCCCCCTCCCCCATCACTCCTGCCTGTAGGCCAGCATTTTTTGCTTCTTATTCTTAGTATGAATTGACATCATAATTAGAAGATGCTCCTCAGCTTAATTCCAGAAGCTGGTGATGTCACTAGAGCGTAGTAGAAATGAAGCTGTTAATGCATTTCGCAATTCTGAGCAGGGAGCAGATGAAAAAAATGATGTCAGGATGGTTTTTGCATGATTTTTCTGAGATATATGGAGCCTCTGCGATACAGTTTTTAAAACATAGGATGTGATTCTTTTTATTTTTTCAGTCAGTGAGAACGTCTCTGCTACGAGGTTTTCTAAGCCCTGAATTTGGAGGAAAGATTCATAAATGAAACATGCTCACTTGCACGTATGCATAGACAGATGGGTGCCTGTTTCTCTAAAGACACAGGTTCATAGCATAAATAATAAATTGAACATCCACAGGGAACTGGAACAGAACAGTAGATTTTGTACAAGTTGTGTAGGACAAGGCATAGAAATCCGGTATTTTATCTCTGACAGGAGAATGTCATTTTTCAGCAATTAAGCAAACCTACCTCCTCCAGCATAGGACCAATTTATTTAAACTCCTGAATTAACTGATGATTTCTGTGCTGTAAACTAGGAGCAAAGGAATGCTGGCATCTGCATCTTATAGAGCTACTCTTGTGGGAAAATCTTTGGCAACATTAGATAAGCGGCTTAAATAACTTAGACCTCCGTAAGACTGCATAACTGGGGAGCTGTGAAAAACATCAGAGGCTCTGAAAGCTGGAATTTTTAGACGTATCTTGAACTGAGCATTTTACCTAATGAAAATGATATTTTTGTGCAACTGCATACTTAATATTGCCAAAGAAAAGTATATTTTTTGACCCTGACCAACTTAGATCTTTCCTAGATGCTACAAAACTGAGTTAGACCCAGTCTACCATAATGAATCAATGACAATAAGGGGTATGTTTACTAAAGTGGAGAAGGCTTTTGCAGTTAATACTGTATGTTAGTGCAAATAGCGCCGTGTTAGCTACCAAAGTCATGCATTATCTTTTGGGGCTATGCACAGCACTTCCCCAGCATAGCATAGCAGCACAGTGGATGCAGCTAATGCCACCCATTGAGGTGGCATTAGTTGCACCTGCAGTGTCTGCAAAATGCACAGTTAGCACATGCTGCCGACACTTACAGTAATGCTCATTGCTGACATGAGGGCACTCTGCCCCACCCGTAGATGCTGCTAACGAGCATCATGCAGATAGCACTATTTGCATTTGGCCCGCAGTAGCTGTCGCCATGGCATGCTTTTCCCATATTGTTGCGTGAACAGCTAATGTGCTTTCTTTAACATGCCTCTGTGTTATCACACCAGCGTAGTCTGTCTTGACACCTTGAATTTCCTAGTTTTCTGTTTCGGGCCCCTCTCTTTTGTAGGGTGTCCATTAATGATATTTGCTTTTATTTCTATTTGCTCTAGTCATATTGGGCCATGTTTACCAAACGCTGGCATATGCTATCTGCCACTGTGTCCGTAGGAATGACATGGGTACTGCAGCAGATAGCGCATGCTAACATTTAGGAAACATGGCCCATGAATTCTAAATGTTCTGTTGTATGTCTTATTTCTTTAATGTTGATGTAGTTATTCAATGCATAATTAATACAAACAAATAAATAACCAGTGAAAGATACAGGTTTCTGGATAAAATGAGGGATCAGGAAGTTGTAATTCCATACTTGACACATCAAAGTCCCTCTCAGGCTGCTGTAAATTGCGAGCATATATTCTAGGGATGTGCATTCATTTTTGGCTGGTAGGTAAAATGTGGTGAATAAGGGCATTCTTGGTACATATCCATTTAAATGAACTGGGCCAGATGAGTCAAATTCTAATTCATACATATGTGTTTTTGATACCATTTCAATACAGCACTGAGACCACTATATGGACCACTCTATGAACTTTTCTCTGATGACTTTGATACATCTTTAGGATACCATATTATAACTTCAGAGAGAGCAGAGAGCTAGTACAATAAATGTAGAGCTTTTTGGGATTTATGGTTACAAAAGCAAGTCAATTTATTTGCAGGAAAGAGAATTGTGTACAGCAGCCCCATCTACAGATACAATGACAGGCAGATACAGTATAGATATTGCTTAGGCTACAGGAAAAACATCAGTAAATGCTTTACTACCAGAAACTCTTTTTTTTTTTTTTGAGAATGTGGTATCATTGACGCACAAGCACTTCCTGGACCATTTCAGCAGGCTGTTAAGTCCCTGTTTCCATGAGCTGACTGATGGCACTATAAGTAGACAAAAATTTCATACATGGCCAGGAAAATCCCACCTTCAAGATTTTTCCACATCAGATCCATGAGTTGGAAGGCAGAAAATACTCCGGAGGAAAGGACTTCCTTAAAAGATGTTCTTCCACTTCCTCTTGGGGGCTGCAGCACAGGCTAATTTTATAGGGGCTCCCATAGAGAGATGTTAATTCTTAGGATTTCTATAGACTTCTCCAGAAAATCAGATCAAAAATCTTGAGCATCAAACCAAAATTGTTTAAGAGCACCCATACCCTGATAAAAGGCAGGACTCACAAAATATATGGGAGTACGAAGAAAGTCCTGCAATCTATTTCCAGTCTCATTGCCAAGAAAACCCGGGAGCTGCTGGATTGCCAGGAGTCAGCACTGACTGGAAGGTGCACATTGCATTAGTATCCAGTGGCATAAGCTCCAAAGAAGGGCCCCCAAGCAAACGTTTTCTGGGGGGTCCCTCTTTGTTCCATGTGGGTCTACCATCATGCAGTGGCCCTCTCCCAATATGAGCCTTCTTATGCTCCAGTAGCAGCAGTGATCTTACTGTATCATCCTTGACGCATTGTCTCTACTCTTTGTAAGTTTGCCGCATGCCCACTGGAAGTTCCATGACAGGCTGAAGTCTCATGGTGCAGCTGTTAATGCAAGACTTCAGCCTGGCGGTGAACATCTGCCAAGCATGAGGCAAACTTACAAAGAGCGGAGGCAGCGTGGCAAAGATGACCAGGTAAGTTTGCTGCGCTGCCTTACCGCTGCTGCATGGGAACCTCTTCTGCCTGGGCCCCTCTGCATTGCGAGGGCTGCTTTGGGTGGAATATATGCCACTGTGAGTAAACTACACATTGCAATAGACTATAATCCAACACATTGTGATGATGCTTGCTAAAGTGTATTGTTTATCCACAGGCCGCATCAATTTCAATGAAGTCTATTTACTAACAATATAGTAAATTTGTTCACCTACTTTAACTGCAGCTGCAAAAATGGTTGCCTTATATCTAACCATAATGTTCTGTGTGATCGAGGCCAGCCCTAGGCATGTTCAGGTGTTTTGCCTGTACATGGTCCCACTTTACCACAAGCTCCTAGCGTGTACAACTATCCACTTCCCTCCAGTGGCTGGCATATCTCTTCAGCTGCAGCTGTGGCATGACTCACTGTGCAAGTGGCTTCAGAATGATTTACAAGTGTGACTTGCCCCAGTGGCAGAAAGATTGTAGCATCAGCCACATAGCAGCAGCCCTGGCAGCAGTCTAAATTTTCTCCTAGGACAAGCAGGATTCGTCAGCCACACCAGGTGTCGTCCGCCGACGGCGCCTTGTACGGAAGTGCTCTCTAGAGCTCAGAGTCCTCTGAGCATGAGCCAGAAGCCCCACCCCACTAGCCCGCCCCTAGCTAGCCAGTCTTTTTTCTTCCGCCGTGCCTACTACACGCGGATCTAATCTCTCTCAGCCAGAATATATATATATATATTTATATAAACCAAGATACTCACAGAAGATGCCTTCTACAAAGCCTGGATGCAAGAAATGCAGTTCCTGCTCGAGGAAAATGAGCAGCTCCGATGTTCATGACCGCTGCGTTCGATGCCTGGGCTCAGGCCATCAGGTTCAGGACTGCCAGCACTGCTCCCAGATATCCCCCGGAGCTTTAAAATCGAGAGGCCATGCCTTGAAGGAGTACATCGCCTCCCTTAACGAAGAGGCCCCAGAAATCCTCTCACCGGCACGGGATGCGTCCTCAGGGTCTGTCATCCCCGGCCGTGCAGTTCAAGAATCTGCAATTTGCACAGGAGCCCCCGCGAATCTAACCGGAGCTCCTGCAGCATCAAAGACTACCGGGAAGCAGCCAGCACCAAAAAGGACAACCGGAGAGCAGCCAGCGTCTAAAAGGGCAGAATCCCGCAAATTCAAAGGTACTCGGGGGGAAAAGCGGCTTCCTTCCCTATCCCCCTCGGACCTCTGCAACCCTCCCGACGCCATTTCGAGCCCCCGGGAGGTCCCATGCTGCTCTCACCACGTTGTCCCTGGAGGCGGCCATCTTGACGATGTCGTTGCCTCGAGCTCCGCCCACTTAACTCCTATTGGACCGCGTCAGGGGTTACCGGACTCCGCCCCCCTTGCTCCCATTGGCCAGCAGCGCAGGATCTCCCCAGAACGTCACAGGGCCTCCCCTAGCCCTGGGTTAGACACGGACCCGCCCCCTCGTGCCGGCTCCAAGTCAACAAACAGAAGCACGAGCAGAGACAGTAAGGGGAGCAGCAAGCACCGGCACCATCGCGCTCACAGCCACCACAGCGGAAAAAGCGACCCCCATCACCGACATCGGAGCAGGGACAAAAGCAAACATGAGACGCAGCACAGGAACGAAGCTCCACAGAAACGTAAGCAAATGGCTCCCTCTCGCAGCCCCGATTCCAGACCGTCCAAAAGGCTTTCCCATCACGCTGCACAGCATCCAGCTGTAACTCCTCCTGCAGGGACTCTCCACAACCCAGGGACAAACCTGCAAACTGTCTGTTCCCCTGCAGTGGCTCTCACCAATCAAGAGACCATACTGCAGCTGCTCTCCAGCCTCACCGAGCTTCTCCATAAGGGGTCAGCAGTCACACGAGATGGGTCCACAGAGGCTACCGCCCAGATCGTTGCTTCAGGAGACCCTCTTGACCAGACAGCAGAGCCTGCTAACCAATCATTCAGCAGCTTCACCTCTGCAGATCCAGAATCATCATCCTTCCTTAGCCTAGAGGAGGAGGAAGTAGCCACGCCGCTCGGATGCGAGTCCCCCAGGGACAAAGCGACCTCTGTACAGAGCGAGGAGTCCCAATCCACCAGGCCATCTGCAGGAGCTGATCCAGCATCATCTGTCATGGCCCCTGAAGACCTTACATATCCAAAGTTCTTGCGTAAAGTGGCAGCTACCCTTAACCTCACTCCGCCAGATCCTTTACAGGATGGCCCAGAGGTTTTCAAATATCTCGACGCCCCGAGGACACCCATCTCCTTGCCAATACATCAGCGTCTCAAAGACACGCACAATAAACTATGGCAAAGCCCTGCCTCCTCACCGGCGTGCCCCAAGAAACTGGACGCAAAATACCTAATCCAGCAAACTCCTGGATTCGGAAAAAAACCAACTGCCTCATCACTCCATTGTTGTGTCTTCTGCTTTAAAGCGTGTTAAGTCCTCACGCAATCATGCCAACTCACCTCCAGGAAAGGACCACAAACTCCTGGACGACGTCGGCAAGAAAGTTTTCCAAGGCGCCATGCTGAATGCGCGCATTTCTGCACACCAGTTTCAACACGTCCTCTTCCAGGACGCCCTGTTGGCAACTCTCAAGGACGCCTCAACAATGCTGCCATCCGAAGAAAAAACAAAAGTTTCAGCCATTGTTGCCGACCTAAGAGAATGCGGAAAGCACCTCATCAGCACAATTCATGACTCCTTTGAGGTCGCTACACGCACGGCAGGCACCGCCATCTCCGCTAGGAGGCTAGCATGGCTGCGAGCCTCCGGACTACGCGAAGACACTCATGAACGCATTGCCGATGCTCCCTGCAATGGTGAATCCCTCTTCGGGGACAAAGTAGCAGACACTGTTAACGATATGAAGGAGCACTGCTCCACCCTGCAAACCCTTGCCGAGGACGGCCTGGAGCGCAACCCCAGCACTAAGGGATCTTATAACAGAAAATCGTACGCCCCTTATAAAGGTTATCCCTCATACAGCAAATGGCAACAGCCCCGCTACAAACAGCCGACCTACAGACCCTCTTATGGAGCCCAACACCAGCATAAGCAACAACGGGACAGGAAACAAAAGAAACAGCCACCTCTATCGGGCAAAAACAATCCATCTTTTTGACAACCAGTCCGTGCAGGGACGGGCAACCCTTCCAGTGGGAGGACGGTTGACAGCTTTTTGGGACTCCTGGCAAGCTATTTCCTCGGACACTTGGGTCCTGCGGATTATTCAGGAGGGATATCGCCTGCGCTTCATGCTTCGCCCTCATGGCCGCCCTGCGATACCTCAACCTCACAACAACGAAACGTCCCTGCCCATGCACATGGAAGTGATGCATCTATTGGCAACCCAAGCCATCGAACCTGTGCCTCCGGAACAAACCAACCAGGGCTTCTACTCCAGATTCTTCCTAGTACCGAAGAAATCGAAAGGGGTACGCCCTATCCTAGACCTGCGGAACCTCAACAAGTTCATCCTCAAAGAAAAGTTCCGCATGTACTCCCTGGATTCGATCCTCCCCCTCCTACAACCCGGGGACTGGATCGCTTCCCTGGATCTTCAGGACGCATACACACACGTCCCGATACACCCCCAGGACAGACAGTATCTACGTTTCCAAGCTCTTGGGGGCCACTACCAATACAAGGCCCTCCCATTCGGCCTCTCGCCAGCACCCCGGGTGTTCACGAAGTGCGTAGCGGTGGCAGCTGCACATCTGCGGAAGCAGGGCATACACGTCTTCCCCTACCTGGACGACTGGCTTCTGTCATCACCATCACCGGAAGAGACGCGGTGGGCCATCAAACGAACCATCGGCCTTCTCACTGCCCTCGGCTTCCTGGTAAACCACCAGAAGTCACAACTTGTCCCCACTCAGCACCTGGAGTTCATAGGGGCTTGCATAGACACTGTGGAAGGGAAGGCATTTCTCCCAGCACTGAGGGCGAAGAAATTGGCCTCCCTCGCCACGGCAGCCTCCCATCAGACAACTTCAACGGCCCGATCCCTCCTCTGCCTCCTGGGCCATATGGCCGCTACCACCCACGTTCTGCCTCTAGCACGACTGCACATGCGAACCCTCCAGTGGCGCCTACGCTCGTGTTGGAATCAGCGCACACAACCGCTCTCCTTACGCATCACCCTCGACGCCCAAACCAAGAAGAGCCTTCGCTGGTGGACAATCAAACGGAACCTCATGGTGGGGAAACATTTTCAGCAGCCCAGTCACCAAGTCACTATCACCACGGATGCATCCCAGACGGGATGGGGAGCCCACATGGGCCATCTGCGTACGCAAGGAGCCTGGACATTGGCAGAGACCAGCCTCCACATAAACCTTCTGGAACTCAGAGCCATAAGATATGCACTACAGGCTTTCCAACAACACATCAACAACAAGTCTCTCCTAATGCTGACAGACAACCAGGTGGCCATGTTCTATGTCAACAAACAGGGGGGAACAGGCTCCCGACCGCTATGCAGAGAAGCACTCAAGGTATGGTCGCTGATCCTAAAGAAACACTGTTGGATAAAAGCATCCTATCTCCCGGGTGTGCAGAACTCCCTGGCGGACAGACTGAGCCGACAGCTAAACCCACACGAGTGGACCCTCAGTCCCCAAGTCACCGCTCATGTCTTCAACCGCTGGGGTCAACCGGAAATCGACCTCTTCGCTACGGACCGGAACAACAAATGCCCACTATTCTGCTCCAAGCGACCGACAGCCAACAGCGTAGCTTCGGATGCCTTCGCCGTGTGCTGGGGGGAGTGGTCTCTTGTATACGCCTTCCCCCCCACGCCCCTGATCTCCAAGACACTGCAGAAGATCGTCCAGGACCGAGCCCACGCCATTCTTGTGGTCCCTTACTGGCCCCGGCAGATGTGGTTCCCAGCGCTAATACGCCTATCGCAGGAGCTACCCCTCTGCCTCCCTCTCCACCAGACCCTGCTAACCCAGGACGAGGGACACATGCTACACCCCAACCTGGGTGCCCTGGCACTGACAGCGTGGAGATTGAACGGAGAAACCTCTCCGCGATGAGTGTGCCAGAGGAGGTACAGCACATCATCCTGGCGGCCAGAAGACCGTCCACCAGAAAATCCTATGCCTTCAAGTGGAAGCGCTTCAGCCTCTGGTGTGGCCCCAGAGGGATCAACCCCTCCAACTGTCCTGTTCCATGCGTCCTACAATACCTCGCTTCACTCTCAGAACAGGGACTCAAAACCAACTCCGTCAGGGTACATCTATCAGCCATCGCTGCATTCCATGAGCGCACAGACAATGGAACCATTGCCTCACTGCCCCTGGTTGCAAGCTTCATGAAAGGGCTGAACAATCTAAAGCCTCCCATACGGGTTCCCGCGCCAGTTTGGGATCTAAACATGGTCCTCCAACAGCTGACAAAAGCGCCATTCGAGCCACTTCTCACGGCCACCATGAAGCATCTAACATGGAAGGCTTTATTCTTAGTGGCTATCACCTCTGCTCGCAGGATCAGCGAACTCCAAGCTCTGGTGGTTCACCCACCATACACTCAACTGCTGCAAGACAGAGCCACTCTCCGCACTCACCCCAGGTTCATCCCCAAAGTGTCTTCGGAATTCCACATCAACCAAACCATCGAGTTACCCACATTCTACCCTGAGCCCCACTCCTCCCCAGAGGAGGAGAGACTGCATACACTCGACTGCACCAGAGCCCTCCGAATCTACATTCTCAGGACGGGCCCTCTGCGAAAGGGTTCTCAACTCTTCGTCTCCTACGACCCAAACAAACCCGGCCGCCCGGTCACTAAGCGCACCATGGCACAATGGATCTCGGCCTGCATAGGCCTCTGCCACGAATTGGCAGGCACGCTAACGGCCCCAAACGTGGGGCCGCACCAGCTCAGGGCACTGGCAGCCACTATTGCGAACCTGCGCTCCATTCCCCTGGTTGAAATCTGCAGAGCGGCTACTTGGTCTTCCGCCCATACCTTTCAAAAGCATTACTGCCTAGACTTGGACATGCAGGCTCGCTGCGCGTTTGGACAAGCAGTTCTTGCCACCGCTAATGCAACAGGACTGCCACTCTAATGACTCAAACCGTGCATTCATGTGGCAACATTGATGTACGACTTTAGGCCTTGTGAACTTGGCCGTTGGCCATGTTGGCCCTCTCCCTTGTTGGCCATGTTGGCCCTATTGTTGCCCATGCGGGCATTGTTAGTCGGCCATGTTGGCCCCACTGCCGGCCACGTCGGCCGTGTTGTTAACCTACCAAGTTAAACTGCCCTGTTGTTAACCTACCAAGTTAAACTGCACTGTGTTTGAATAAAAATTATTTAAATATTTCACTTATCCTTGACTCGGCCTCCCTCTCCACTGCTAACCCGCGCTATCGCGCAGCTTGGGAGGCACCTGGTGTGGCTGACGAATCCTGCTTGTCCTAGGAGAAAGCGTAGTTACTTACCTGTAACTGGAGTTCTCCGGGGACAGCAGGATGAGTCAGCCACACATTCCCACCCTCCTCCCCGGGCCGAGGTCGGCCTCTGCACGCCCCTAGCCACGGACGCGCCGGGCACAGCTAGAGACTCACTGGCTAGCTAGGGGCGGGCTAGTGGGGTGGGGCTTCTGGCTCATGCTCAGAGGACTCTGAGCTCTAGAGAGCACTTCCGTACAAGGCGCCGTCGGCGGACGACACCTGGTGTGGCTGACTCATCCTGCTGTCCCCGGAGAACTCCAGTTACAGGTAAGTAACTACGCTTTATCTTTCCTTTTCCAAGTCAGCGGCAGCATTCACTTCTGGGGTGTGGGGCCATTGTACTGGAAACAAATGTTACAGGTAGCACTGGTTCCTACCATTGACTCAGAGAAAAATGAATCTGGGGATGGTACCATGCAATCTTGTTGCTGGGGGAGGGGGAGGGCAGAGAGAGAGAGAGAGAGAGAGAGAAAGAGAGGGAGATTTTGTTTAATGAGACAGAGAGAGAGAGAGAGACGGGAATATTAAGCTGGAGGGGGGAGAAACAGGGAGAGAGAGAGAAAAGATGCTGGGCTGGGAGAGAGTAGAGATGTCAGACTACTGGAAAGGGAGAGGAAAGGAAGAAAAGGGCTCGGGAGGTAGAAGAGAAAGAGGGAGATGCTAGACTTTGGGGGGTAAAAGGGGACGGGTGAGGGGATTGGGAGATGCTGAATTGGGTAGGGTGTGGAGAGACAGAGGGTATGGAGAGAGAGAGAGAGAGAAAGAGAAAGGAAAGAGAGAGAGGAAGGGGAGTTGGTGGGCATGGTGGAACTATGTGGGAGAGGCCATGGGATGTTGGCAAGGAGATGAATGAGAGGAGGATGGTGAGTGAATATTTAGGGAGGAAATGTGGTAATGAGGTGTTGGTGAAAGAAAGAAGGGAATAAGAGGCTAGGGAAGGAGTGAGATGGGAATGTGAGAGCTGGGGAGATGGACTGTGCTGGAGGAAAGACGAGTTAATGGAAAATTGATAGGTAGATAAAAAGTCAAAAGGGATTTAAGGATGGAAGCAGTAGTGGGATTCAGCCGGTTCAGCCTGGTTCGGGTGAACCGGTTCCTGCCACAGTTTGTGTTCCCTGAAGCAGGTCGACATGGCGTTGCAATGCCGGTGCTGCAGCCTCGGGAATCCCCCACCTGACACTCAATTGATGGCATCAGGGGGATTGTGGCATTGGGAGATGCCCCCGCTGCCATCCATCCAGTGTCAGGTGCACGGCAATGGTTAGGGTGTGTGGTGGTTCCAACTGCGCTCCGTGATTGTAGGCAGGACAGACTGAACCAGTGTCCTGACCATTTCAGATCTCGCCACTGGATGGGAGGATGAAATTTGAGTGGATAGAGAGAAAGTAAAGAAAGACACGGAGGAAAGAGCAAAAAAAGAAAAGATCAATAAGTCAGAGACAGATGTAGGACATGAATGGAAAATGACAGGAAGAGAAAGAAGAAAGGACAAATGGATAGCGGACACTGGAAAAAGAGAAAGTGGACACTGGAAAAAGAGCAGAAGAGAAAGACTGGGGCAATCATAACTGAAATTATTAACTGTAATATGTTAGCTTTGGGAAATGTGTATTGCCGACGTCTTTGTTATTTGTTCAGTAGAAGAGGAAGTGTATCTCTAGTTTTATTTCTCCAGTGTTGTGGTACATTCCAAGTTTGGCTTCTTGAGATTCCCAATGCCATTATTGTCTTTCTGTTTCTAAATCGTGAATCTTTGTTCTGTATTTGGTGATGGTCTGTCTATGTTTGGCATGTGTGTCTGAGTTGCAGTATTATGATTATCTAGTTTCGGTGTAGTAGTCCCATTTGTTCTCTTTACCCAGTAGGGAATGTTTTGGTTTTCTGTGAGATGTGGCTTAATATTTGTAGTGCTGCCTTTTGATAGGTAGAGTTTGGTGCTGTGTGAGTCCTGGTAATGCTGTTATGATATGGCAGGTTTGCTGTCAGTTCTAAATGAGCAGTTTTGTAGTACGGAGGATAGTAATGTAGCAATATGGTAGCTTTAACAAACATTAGTATTTAGTAAACATGCCACTAAATCATGTTGGGACAAAAAAAAAAGAGGTTAGTGGATGGCTCCTTTGGAAGCCGTAGAAGCTTTTAGATGGGTGGCATATGCATTTTAAAATAAAATTAATTTATGCAAATGAGGCTCCACAATGAGTTTTTGCACATGAACTCATATCATCCTGGGGCAGCCCTTGTGTGTGATCTTTAACCTGATATTTAGCCTCAACTTTAGCTAATTGGCTGTGGCTGAGTATCAAAAGTTCTCTAGTTAAAAATAAAAAGTTAACTTTGCAAATCAGAGGATCTTGAAAGTCTACCCAAGAATCTAAGGGCCCGATATTGAAACTCCTAGGTGGAGGTAAGGCGGTGAAACAGTAATGATATCTTTGTAAGTAGCTCATATCCAGGCATTCGCGATCTCCAGTCAGCTGCCAATGGGCGAATATCTGTGTTATATGCATAGTGAAAACTGGATATCCATAGGAGCGTAACATGGGCGTTGCGGCAACATACCAGGTTAGCAATGAGCAGTAGCCATAGGATACCTCGGAGATGCATGGTTGCTTGGTAAGCGCAGACAGCTATGAGCAAATGTGATAGAACTGTGAATCATGCAGCTTATGATGTGACACCCCTGAATGGGAGACAGTATAGTGAGCAGAGGTTATCTGATGCTCCCAAAGGCAGTTAAATTGTCAGATGGGAGGGAAGTGGGGACAGGATGAGAGCCAGCATATCAGTACTGCAGTTACAGGGGGAACACATCTGAACAGTAGCATGGGGCCCCAACAGAGAAAATCAGGCCAGAGGTGCCCAAACCCCAAAACATTCTGAAGCAGTGCATCCTGGATACATGGCAAGAGTCTGAAGAATAGCCAGTCAATGACATAGTGCACAGGGCTCTGCACAAACTATCTCCAGAATACACATCTTCATGTCCCTGTCAAGTGAATGTCACTGTAAAAATGTTCACCACTAACTCCTCCAGCCCCAACACACTTGGCACAGTTGCTGTCCTGATGTGTGCCTGTCCCCATGCTCCCACTGGAGACCGTGGATACCCTCTGAGACCATGACTCATGACACCTGTGCGCCATCCCAGACCCTGCAGGAGGAGCGATACAACCAGGCACATCGGCGGACCAGGTTGGTGGTGGAATGGGCATTTGGAGTCCTTAAAAGCTACTTTAGATGCTTTGATCATGGAGGCTGAATTGCTGTACAGCCTGGAACAAGTGTGCAGATTTTTCATTGCCTGCTGCATCTTACATAATATCACTATTCAACAAGGAGAGAAGTGATAAAAGAGAGAGACAGTGCCTGGAGAAGGGTCTAGGAGAAAATAGACAAGAAAGAAAACAAAGAAGACTGGGGGTCAACATAAATACGAAAAAAAGTGGCCCAGATAAAAGAAGATGAGAGCATTTTATTTTCAGCATAGTGATTAAAATATGTAACAGTGATCATGGCTCATGCAGTAAACTGGATGTACTAGAACCTAATTGAAAATCTCTAACCTGAATGCAACTCTCATGCAGAATCTACAAGGTGTGATCAAATATTATCAAGACTTGAACAATCACACAAGAAGCATAACACTGACAGTTAATGCATTCAATATCCTTCAAAGTAGTCCCCTTCTGATAAAACACTTCTTCCAATGTTCCTGCCATTGCTGGAAACAATTTTGAAATGCCTCTTTCAATATGCTGTGAAGCTGCTGTGTCAAATTTTGCTTAATGGACTCAAAGTCATCAAATCTTTTTCCTTTCAGTGGTAATTTCAGTTTTGGAAAGAAGAAAAAAGTCACATTGTGTAAGGGCAGGTGAGTATGGAGGGTGATGGACTTGCTCGATTTGTTGTTTGACCAAGAACTGCTGGACAAGATATGATGCATGAGCTGGGTTGTTATCGTAATGAAGCAACCATTAACCATTCCTGTGCAACTCCAGCCTTTTACAATGAACTGCATCTCTAAAACGAGTCAGAACTTGGATGTAGTACTCTTTATTGATGGTTTGGGCCTTTTAGAGCATACGCATGATGAACAATACCCTGGTAATCAAATAAAACTGTGAGCATGACCTTGACATTGTTCCTCACCTAATGGACTTCCTTGGGTCTGGAGGAGTTTGGAGTCTTCCATTGTGAGGACTGTGCCTTAGTTTCCAGGTCATAACCATAAATCCATGATTCATCACCAGTAATAATCTTTTTTATTAAATCTGAGTCATTTTCAATGCATTCCAATAACTCCCAGGCTGCAAGCAGTCAATCTTCTTTTTGGTCAGGGGATTCAGCATGAATTTTGCAGACACACTTTTCATCCCCAAATTGACAGTAAGAAAAACGGATGTCCACGTCCTCAGTAAGCTCCCTGATAGTCAATCGATGATTTGAATGTATTGCCGAACACACTGCTTCAACTTTGTCTTCATTCCTGCTCGTGGATGGCCTCCCAGAACATTCGTCACTGTCAACACTTTGGTGGCCCTCTTGTGAATATTTATACCAGTTATAAACTTAATCACGACTCACGCATTCATCACCATACTCTTGCTATGTCTCTGCATGAATCTCCAAGTTTCTGGCAGAATTTAATGCAATTTTGTTATTCAATTTTTTCACTCATCGTAAATCTGACGAACTGCTTTTACACGATACCAAACATCACGTGATAAAAAAAAGTACAGGTGTGCTGCAACCGGGGCGGCTCAAGGCAATCTGCTGCGAGGTGAAGAATGAGATGGCGCCCCCCCACCCCATTAGAGGGGGCGGGGCTTTTTCAGAACTCCAATCGGGGACTCAACCAAACCAAAAAGCCAATTATTATATGGAGGAAATGCAAGATGTTTGCACACAGGGCCGTATTGAGCTGCAATTGTGCCCTGTGCGACTTGCAGCTTGGGCGCATGCCCCCTCCTCCCCCCATACCTCCGTCCAGTGCTGCCTGCTCTTTCCCTGTTGCTGCCGCCCTCTGTTTTTTTTTACGGCAGTGCCGGCAGCAGGGAAAGAGCAGGCAGCACTGGACAGAGGTATGGGGAGGAGGAGGGGGGGGGGTATATGCTCGATCTGAAAGTCGCTGGCACTTTAAGCCGATCTGTCCCTCCCTGCTTTGACATCATTTCGGAGGAGGGAGGGACCAGACTTGCTAAAAATGCTGCAAAAAGGCTTGGGGGGGCACATTTCAGCTCCCTGCTATCGTCCTGCAGCGGCAGCAGGGCAATAGCAGACAGCTGAAATGTGCCCCCCTAAGCCTTTGTGCCCTGTGCAGTTGCACCGCTTGCAAAGGGCTAGGTATGGTCCTGTTTGCACACCAAGAAACTAAAAGAGAGCAAGCATCAACAGCACAGTTTATAAAACTAAATTATAGCTCATTTTTATTTTGTTGTTATGAACTGCGTTATGGTTCTTGCTTTTTCTTTTACAACATATATTTTGCATCCACAGTGGGTACAGAGCAGAACCAGGACATTCACCCACAGAACTCAATATTTAAAAAAAAAAATCTGATTCTGATCATCTCACTAACAACAACAACCACTATTCTCCAGTACCAGGCATATTGTGAACTAATACAAAACCCTACAACAAAGAGCAAACCTACCATACCATACTGTACCCTTACACATACCATATCAGCACAAACCTCCAAAACTCACATAAGGAGCCCAACCAAAAAAGCATCACTGTAAATACTACAGTGGGCCCTGGAACATCCATACACCTATTTGAAAAGCTGAAACAGTCAAATAGATCTACAGTACAGTATAGATCTTTATGTAGAAACTCCATGTTAATAGAACACATGGCCTCAGTCACACACTCACAACATCGACCCTCACCAAGGATAGAATAAGTAACCATAATCTAATGTAAAAATAAAAATATGTAGACAATATTTAAACTGAAACCCCAAGAAGCCAGAGTCCACATGCAGTGCAACATCAGATAAATACGAGATGCAGTTCCCCAATACTGTGTAAAATATAAAGATAGCACAAAGTCCAATCACTAAAATGAAATAAAATTATTTTTTCTACCTTTTTTGTCTGACCATTTTATTCTCTGATCATGCTGGTCCCGATCTGAGGCTTCTGCTTTCCTGTCTTCTCTTAGCTCTCTTTCTGTGGTCTATGGTCCATCTGTCATTTCTTATCTCTTCTTTTGTTTTCTTCACTTCTTTCCATCAGCCTATTTCCAGTCCCCGTAACCCTTCCCAGTATCAGCCCCTTTCCAGTCCTCCCTCCCAGTACCTTCCAATATCAACTTGCATTCCCATGACTGCCACTGGTGTCCATTCCTTTCCATTCCCCCTCCTTCCCCACTGTCCAGCTCCTTCTAGTCCAGCTCCTTCTAGTCCAAACACCATGGCAGCCCCTCTCAGCATCCACTCCCTTCCAGTCCCATTCTCCCATCCTCTCGCATCAGCCCATTTGTAGCCCTAGCCCCCAGTTTTCTTCCAAGGCCAGCAGCAATATCCTCCCCTCCCCACCATCAGCCCATTTCCAGTTGAAGCCCCCCCAATCAGCTCACTTCCAGTGTTAGTCCCCCCTTAATCCCATTAGCAGTGCTAGCCTCCCCTAATCAGCCCATTACCAGTCCTACCCCCCCATCAGCCCATTACCAGTCCTAGCTTCCACTAATCAGCCCACTTCCAGTCCTAGCCTCCCTGATCAGCTCATTTCCAATGCTATCCCCGTCAGTCCATTACCAGTACTACCACCCCATCAGCCCATTACCAGTCCTAGCCTCCCCTAATCAGCTTATTTCCAGTGCTAGTCCCCCCTCAGCCCATTACCAGTGCTAGCCTCCCCTCATCAGTCCATTACCCGTCCTACCCCCCATCAGCCCTTTACCAGTCCTAACTTTCCCTAATCAGCTCATTTCCATAGCTAGTCCCCCCTCAGCCCATTACCAGTGCTAGCCCCCCTATTCAGCCCATTACCAGTCCCAACCCCCCCTTGATCAGTCCATTCCCAGTCCTAGCCTTCCCTAATCAACCCATTACCAGTTCTAGCCCCCCCGATATGCCCATTACCAGTGCTAGCCCCCCACCAGCCCATTATAATCCTAACCCGCACTGTCTCTCCCCTTTGTCTAGTACTTGTCCCCTGTCTCCCCCTTTGTCCCCCATCTCTCACCTTTGTCTCTCCTTGTCCTCCTCCTGTCCCCCCTCCCTCCACTTGCACCTCTCATATGGCGGTGGCGGAGGCACTATGGCTGTTTTAATTTTAGATTTTGCCACCTCTGCCCTGTCTCTGCCTTCCCGCTGCATTTTTTTCCCTCAAGAATGCTTGCAGCAAAAAAAAAAAAAAAAAAGGCAGGAAGGCAGAGGCAGTAAAATCTAAAATTAAAACAACCAGAGTGCTGTTGCCGCCATTGCCGGACAAATTAGCCTGATCGCTTGCAGCGATCAGGCTGATTTATTTGATGCTGGTTGTCCTGCTGGATGAGAGGTAACCATTGTCAGTTCCCTTCCAGCCCCCTCCCTCCCTCCATGTCAGCCCTCCCCTCCATCAATGTCAGCCCCCCCTCCCTCCATCCATCTATGTCAGCCCTCCCTCCATGTCAGCCCCCCTCCCTCTCTCCATCCATCCATCCATGTCAGCCCTCCATGTCAGCCTCCCTCCTTGCCTCCTTCCCTCCTTCCATCCATCCATGTTAGCCCCTCTCCCCATGTCAGCCCTCCCTCCCTCCATCCATCCATCCATGTCAGCCCCCTTCCCCATGTCAGCCCACCCTCCCTCCCTCCATCCATCCATGTCTGTCAGCCCCCCTCCCTTCATTCATCCATGTCAGCCCCCCTCCCCATGCCAGCCCCCTCCCTCCCACCATCCATCCATGTCATCCCCCTCCCTCCCCCATATCAGCCCCCCTCCCTCCATCCATCCATGTCAGCGAGCCCTCCCTCCATCCATCCATATTAGCCCCATTGCTGATTCCCTGCCCCCTCCTCCCCTCTCCCCATGTCTGCCTGCTACCGCCCTGTGCTTTCTTCTTCTGCAGCCGCGGTTCCCTGTCCCTTAGGGAAGTGCGACTGTGCTGGTGAAGCCATTGCAGAGCCTTTGAGTTTCTTGACGGGCTCAATGCAGTATTGTCCCGCCTCCAAAGAAAGTGGTAAACAACTTCCTTTGGGGCAGGACACTGCTGCCCGGAGCCCATGGAGAGACAGGATGGCTCCGCAACGGCTTCACCGGCACAGCCATGGTTCCTAAGAGGCAGGGAACCGTGGCTGCAGAAGAAGGGAGTCAGTGAGTTTGCCGCTGCCGAGAAGTGGACTCGGCAGCGGCAGCAACTTGTAAGCTTTTTTTTTTTTTTTTTAAACTTCAAGGCGAAGTGAGGCGGCTGTTTTGGGGCATTTGCTGCCCTCAAAACTTTGCCGCTTGAGGCAGCCGCCTCACTTCGCCTCATGATAGAGCTGCCCCTGGCTGCAGCCATGCCACACTCTGCACATGCAGAGCACATAACTAGGTCACTGCATGCTTAATAGCATTGTGGTGCAACGTATTGTTATATAGCTAAACAACAAGTCTTGATACTTTTTGATCACACCTCAAACATGTTGTAAATAGCTGGATTGTGTTGGCTAATTTAAACAATTTTTTAGGTGCATACTCACTGTACTCTAGTAGGTAGAATATACTCATCAGGGCCATCTTTTATATTGGTCTATAAAGTAATTTGTGTTAATCAACAAAACTTCCAGAATGTGGTTTTAGCTATATTTTGAGAGTAGATTATACAATTTTCCATGGAGACAGTCCTCTGCACTGCCCCCCCCCCCCCCCGCCAAATACTACTCACTCACTATTGTCACTATAGTCTCAGATCACCCATCAGAAAACTAGTAATTTTACCTTCCATCATTCCTTCCCACGGGCAGGAAGAGAGCAGCACTTTCTACATCTTGACTCCTCTCCTGGCTTCAATCTGACAAAGCCTGGGATCCTGTAATCTCACTAGACCTACTGGTCTCATATGTTCAGGCATCAAATTGAAGCTAGCAGAATGAGAAACAGGCAGGGCTGGTGCAACGCAGTAAGCATGGGGGAGGACTATAAATGTTTGAGGTTTCCAGTGCCATTGCAGACATAGTGAGGAAGGGGAAGAGGGCACCAATTTATGGGTTGCAGGGGAGCACTGGGAATCCTAACTCTGTCCCAGGTAGAAAATTCTGCTATTGTCCTCCTATAAGTGGGAGAGAATGGGGTTGAAGATCATGCAAACATTGGTTTGGTGTGCCATGAGGATGAAACAAACTCAGTAGTGTGCTACAAAATATAAAAATTTGAGAAGTACTGGACTATGTGACCCTTTTCCCTAATTTGGCCCCCTCCATTAAGGTTACTGCCATTGCTCTCCAGGGACAGGTGACTATATTAGGTGTGCACCTGGATTATTTTCGATTTTTGGTAACCATATCTCATCCACAATGACGTCCTCTTTCTATATCTTAAGACCATATCTGAACCCTAACGAATTTAAGACATTGGTCTACCACATCAATTATTGCCATGAACTTCACTGCAGTATCAAAATGTCTCCAGCTCCTGCAAAACACTGCTGCCAAACTATTTTTTTTGGTCTCCAACTACGATCATGTCACGTCTTTACCAGTCTCCCTTCATGGACTGTCTTTTTTGGATTCTGATTTAAAACCCTACTCATGATATACTGTATAAAGTGATGTATACTCATATTCCTACTTATTTATCCAGTTCAATAGTCCCTTATAATTCAAGCCATGCAACTCATTTCCAGTATGTGAACCAACTAACCCTCCCTTCTCCTGCTCAAACCTGTTGTGATATTACTCATCCTTCTGCCTCTAGCTATGTTGAACCTCTCCTCTGGAATGCTCTTCCTGCTTCAATTAGATTCAAGATCCAAGACCTTTAGACCCATCTTTTTTCCCAGGCTTTTGAGGGTAAGTGATGCCGAGGGAGTGGTAACTCCCTGGGGTGTGCAGTGACCCTGTCACATGTCAAGCTGGAATTGATTCTGTGTAGGTTTTTCTCCCCTTCCTTGCTGTATTTTTTATTTGGAATGTTAACCATTCTATTGTGCTTATTGCTTTATGGACAGTAGATCAAGCTTTTAACTAAACTTAACTAAGTGCCTCACCTCCCACGGCCAGGCTGAAATATCATGTGAATGTTATCATGAGACTTTAGCCTGGAAGCAGGAGGTGAAGTGCTTATGCGCTTTTCCTGCAGCTGGGGGCAGCGCAGAGTGTGCTCATTGAAGGAGAAAGTGTTGTAACTTTTTAAAAAGTAAATTTTGTTTTCCACCCTCTATCTCCACCACCACAGTGTGGGGTCACTGAACTCTTTCGTGAATGGGCCCCCCTGCACTGCAAGGGCTGCTTGGGTGGAATTTATGCCATTGCCCCTGCTCCAGACACCCAGTACAGGGAGGACCTTACCCAGACAGCCTCCAATGCTGTGGCACTCTGCTATTTGTGAACAAATAATAATTACCTGGCTCAGGGCATCCTGCCCCTACCATTACCATCTTGGAAGATGGCAGTACCTGACATCTAGCTGTGCATCAGGATAGATTGCTAGTCTTCCAAAAAAAGGAAGTGTGAAAAAATAGAAGTCTACTACATCATCCCCTCAGTGGCAAGAGGATGGAGGAGGACCTGTTCATCCCCACAAGGCAGCACAAGGATCATAGAGTATAGAAAGGATTGTAGGTCCTACACTCTACAACTGGAAGGATTCTCCTCCTCCCAAGAATGTTACTAATCAGCACTGGTATGTCCACTAGGAAGACTAGGCGGCCGCCTAGGACAGCAGACCTCTGTGGGCAGTAGGCCATTTGCTTCGGCACACATGATCTGTCACTTCTGACCACCTACTAAGCGGCAGGGCATGTGTGCCGAAGCACATGGCTTGCTGCTGCTGCCATCACACCAAGCCAAGCCATCCACGTGATTGAATCGGCAGCACTGCTGCAGCTGCTCCGCATGAGGAGGGAGTGGCTCGGTGCGAGGGGCAGCATAGCCAGGGCTTCTGCCTGGGATAGCAGAAACCCGTGGGTCAGCCCTGTTACTAATGATTGGGTCCCTGCAGGGCTAGTCCAAAGGTATCTCATGACTCAGGTGTACCTTCAACCATGCATCCGCACCTCCCCCCAAGGATGGCTCAAAGCTATCTGTTGTCTATGGCAAAGGATGAGATGGCACATTCCAAAACACCCAAAAAGGGGGAGGGGCCCTCTGTTTAGGAAGCAGAGAGGGAGGCAGGGAGGGTTCCTCACTCAGAACTCTGGTCAGGCAGTTATCCCAAGAAAAAAAATGCAATTTATATTCCAAGGTTATATAATAAAGTAATGAAACTTTGCAATTGCTGGTTGTACATGTCAAATATTGTAGCAGTTAAATTATGTAGCCTAAAAATACTGACCCCTGATCCTGCACATTAGAGAGTCATAGTGTTACTTGTAAACATGTGGAGCCCAATTTTGAAGACGTTCCCATGGGTGCCAGAATCAGGCCTGAGGACAGCCCGGCATGGAGGACAGCCTGGCATGGAGGACAGCTAAGCATGGAGGTCAGCAAAGCATGGAGGACAGCCCTCCAACCTGCAGGAACGTCCTCCCCGCAGGCGCCCCAGACTGCTGCGGCTCTGGACCCCAAGATCCCCACTTCCTGACCCACAGCTGGCCTCCCATAGCCTGGATTGGGCGGCGGGAACCCCCCTGCACCTGGCCCTGGCCCCGGCCCCGGCCCCGGCCCTGGTGGTGGCTGCCATGCCCCAATTCACCAAAAAAACCTGCTTATATCACCTAGGGTTGCCAACTGGCCGGTTTTCAGCCGGCCTGACTGGTTTTTCCATGGCCAGGCCGGCTGCCGGCACAGATGTAAAACCGGCCCTTGAAAAGCTATTTTTTTGCTCTGGCCGCAAGATCGGGAGTGACCAGAGCAAAAATCAGGCTTTTCTTCCGACCCGAAGTCCAAAAAAAAACCACCCAGGGCCGGCCCACACACCGGAGGGCTTCAGAGGGAGCTGGGGAAGCCTGCGCGAGGCCCCGGCTCCCTCTGTACTATGCCCTTTAACCTTTCCCAGCATTCGCGGCTTCACAGAAACAACCACCAGCGTGAAGGAAAAGGCTCTTCATGCTGGCGGTTGTACAGAGGGAGCCGGGGCCTCGCGCCGGCTTCCCCGGCTCTCTCTACAGCCCCTCAGACAGCTGCGGTGCTGGTCCGGGGTGGGGGGGGGCCAAGGACTGCATGGGCTGTGATGGGGGGGGCTAGGACTACAAATGGGCTCTGATGGGGGGGACCTGGACTGGAAAAGGGCTATGGGGGGGGGGACATGGACTGGAAATGGGTTGTGATGGGAGGGGGGGGACCTGGACTGGAAAAGGGCTATGGGGGGGGGGGAACTTGGACTGGAAATGGGCTATGGTTGAGGGAGGGGGAACTTGGACTGGAAATAGGCTGTGATTAGGGGGGCTAGGACTGTAAATGGGCTGTGATGGTGGGGGGGGGGCTAGGACTGCAAATGGGCTGTGATGGTGCGGGGGGACTCGGACTGCAAATGGGCTGTGATGGTGAGGGGGCCTAGGACTGGAAATAGGCTGTGATGGGGGACTTGGACTGGAAATGGGCTGTGATTGGGGGGGGTTAGGACTGGAAATGGCCTGTGATGTGAGGGCTAGCACTGGAAATGGGCTGATGAAGAGCTGGAATAGGACTGGAAATGGGCTGATGAAGAGCTGGAATAGGACTTGAAATGGGCTGATGTGGGGCATGGGAGAATGGGACTAGAAGGGAGTGGATGCTGGGTGGGTCTAGAACTATAAGGGAACTGATTTTGGGGGAGGACTAGAATGGATGGGGAATGAGAATGGAGAGGGGAAAAAATATTTTGTGTGGAAGAAAAGTCTATGATGAGCCGCGTATTGGGAGAGTAAGAGGGGCTTGAGAATGGAAGGGTGAAATTTAAACGGATGATAAAGGAATAAGGAAAGAATTGGGGGAAAGAGCAAAAGGGAAACAATCAGTATGTTAAAGCAGAAATAGAGAGAGAATGGAAAACATCTAAAAGAGAAGAAAGGACAAATGGATAGCTCGCAGAAGACACAAAGAAACCAGAAGAAAGTGACTGGAGCAATTGCAACTGAAAAATAAAATGCCCAAACAGAAGGTAGAAAAATACTTTTTATTTTGAATTTATTAACTGGAATATGTCTGGTCTGGGAAGTGTGTATTGCTAACATCTTTGCGTTTTTGTTTAGTGCAAGAGGAAATTACTTTATAGTTTTATTTCTCCAGTGTAATACATTTCATGTTTGGATTTTGGGGTTCCCAGTTTAATTATTATCTGACCAAGGAAGTTAGCCTACACGTATCCTCAGTAATTTTTGTGGGTGGGGCTGGGGGCAGGGCAGGGGTGGGACTAGGGACGGAGAATGGGTGGAGCATGGCGAGCCACAGGTGTCAGGTTTTTCTTGGTGAAAAAGTTGGCAACCCTAATATCACCTCTGAGGTGGTATAAGCAGTACGGCCCAGCAGGCCCGGTAGTGCGTAGAGGGCCATGACCTGAATTGGCCCTGTACGTGCTGCTGGGCGGCCCACCCCTGCTCTGCCCTGATCCCGCCCCTGCCCCTCCTACCTCCCACCAGCTCCCCCCTGTCCTGAAGCATAGGAAGTATAGGGAGAGCTGGTGGGGGAATAGGGTTTAGGCTGATGGCGGGACGTACAGCCCCACAACCTGCATTATAGAATGAGGGCCATATTCTGCATCCACAGATATCCTCCTCACCAAACAATGGGTGCACAGCAGAACTAAGGCATTCCCCCAAAGAATACACCATTAAAAAAAAAAACACCTGATTCTGGTTTAAACTCAGCAACAGCAAAATAAACCCTCTCCAGTACCAGGCATATTATGAAGTAAAGCAAAAAGAAAGAGAAAATTTAAAATCATCTCGCATCAAGTCTGTGGTTTATGCTTTCCTCTGTCTTTTCCCAGGATCTTCTGTCCATTTGCTACTTCTTTTCTCTCCTCTTGTCTTTACTTCCTCTCCTCAATTCATCTGAGACACTGTATTGATATTTCACTTTTAGTTTTCTTCCAAATATTTTTCTGCTTCTCCTTCTATTTAGATTTCAACTATCCTCAATACCCCTCTTTTTTTACTGCATTTGCCTACAGATTTCCATTTTCTTCATCCAGCCCTCCCATTCCCTATCTCTCTGCTTCTCCAGCCTCTCATTAACTCCTCCTCCCTCCCCCATCTTTCCCATGCCCTTGGTCCCTTTTCACTTCCCTTATGCCCATGTCCAACATTTCCTTTCTCTTCCCCACTTTCCCAGCATCCAGTATCGTCCTTTCTTTTCCCCACAATAGTCCAGCATATCCTCATCCCATCCTACTCCCAGTGTCCATCTCCTCCCCCTCTTTTCCCTTCCCTTGCTCCATGTCCAGAATCTCCTCTTTTTTTCCATTCCCCAGTACCTTTCTCTCTGTTCCCTTCCCTTTCTCTCTCACCCCCATGTCCATATAAACTCACCTTCCCTTTCTCTGCTGAGCCTTCCTTCTCCCCTCGTTGCAATGCCACTGTTACCTTAACTCTGGCTGGCTCCGTGACAGCTTTCAGCACAGCACAGAGCAATCCTTTCTCTTTGGCCTCATAGTCAATCGCTATCTTCCAGCATCCTCCCTTGACTTCAATTACCCCCGCCCCCTCCCCAAGGCCAGTGTCTCCCCTTTTCTTCCATACCTCCCCTAAGGTGACCAGCATCTCCTCTTCTGTTCCCTATCACCTCCCCCCAGGGTGACCAGCATCTCCTTCCTTTTCTCCTCCAAAGAGGCTAGTATCTCCCATTCCCTATTGCCCCCCCCCAAGATGGCCAGCATCTCCCTTTCTCTTCCCTTCCTATCCCCTCCATGTGTCCCTCCCCTCCTCTTCCCCTCTCCCCGATTTCTGGGCAATGGCTCAGGACTTGCGGGCTTCTTCCCCTCCACCCACTCCCTCCACTCCTGCTGCCATCACCTTACTTCTAACTGGGCTTCCAGAAGCACTACAGCATTGTAACGCAACTGTGGAGAGTGCAGGGCCTCTGAACACAGACGTGCTCAAGCTCTTCTGGGTCCTGCCCTCTCCAGCAGAAATGTTACAATGCTGGGGAGAGACCCAGAAGAGCCTGATTGTATGCTTACACTCTGAAGCCCCCTGGACCATCCACATCTGCTTTACAATGCCTCAGGAAATGTGAGCAGCAGTAGGATGATGATGGTGGCAGCAGGTCCTGTCCAGCCATCGGCTCCGAATGCATGAGAGGAAGGGATCTTTGAGAGAGTGCATAAGATTCTCTCCAATTGCATGTGTCACACAAATAATATGTTTGACTTGGTATCTCTGCAGGTGCTGAAAGGCCAGTGCTTCCAGTTTTAGTTTGTACTAGCCACGCCTGGTCCACATTTAGCTCTATCAGCAAAGAGAACATAGAATTTGCCATCACCTCATTAACATCAACCACATCTCCACTCAACCCATGCCCAGTGAGCTGGATTAAATCATCCGAAGAAGAACTCAACCCAACCCTATTGAGGATCATCCAGCTCTCCATACTATAGGGCAACATGCCTATACAGCTTAAATCCTCTTTCATCCGCTCCACCTTGAAGAATACCAACCTCAGTCCCAATGATCCTGCAGCATATAGACCTATAGCAAGCCTACCACTCTTGTCCAAGATAATTGAAAAAATCATTCAGCAGCAACTCCAGGATCACCTTGACAACTATGCTCCTCTAGACCCCCAGCAACACGGCTTCAGGATAAACTATGGTGTAGAAACCCTATTAACTTCACTGCTGAATACTCTAATAAAAGAACCTAGAAGTCAGACCAAGGTTTCATCTTAATATTTCTAGACATCTCAGATACTACAGAGACTCCAATCCATCAGAATCCAAAACAATGTCCTGAGATGGTTTCACTCATATCTCAGTGACCGCCAACAGCAAGTCATAATGGGAGCCAACTCCTCATTTCCCTACCCACAAATCCAAGGTGTCCCTCAAGGCTCTTCCCTATCAGCCCTACTATTCAAAATCTACCTACAATCTTTATGCTCAATCATCCGCTCACACAATATCCACTTCCATATCTATGCATATGATATTTATTTATTTATTTATATGTTTTTATACACTGTACTATTTTAAATCATCACGGTTTACAGATAACAACTCATTACATTGAACAGGTTGACATGGAACAAGTAAATAGAACTAAATAGGTATAGCAAAATCTTTAGGCCACTATTTACATAATAATTACAGGCAAATGAAATGTATGATTGGACTGAGGTGGGGAGGAAGGCCTGAATGGCTATATAAGGTGACCAAAGGCAAGAGATGCATTTTTACTGCCTTTCTAAAGGTTGCAAGGTCAACTATGCTCCATTTACCACCAGTAATCCAACATATGAAGGAATAAAAAGCAGCAACTCCCTAAAAATAAACTATAAGTAGACCAAAACACTATTAATAACAAAAGACACCAGCTTTTAACTGCCGACCTCCATAATCCTTAATGACAGGTCAGGTACCTGGGCATTACTCTTGACCAGCATCTCACCTTTAAACCACATATAAGCAACTTAACAAAACAAATATATCATAAAATCAGAACTCTCCGTCATCTCTGCCCCCTATTGGACCCATCCAACTACCGCTCTGCTTTCCAAGCAATCATAACACCCCACTTTGACTACTGTAGTTCAATCTACCATGGGCTACCAAAAAACACTCTACTTCCACTAGTCACTGCCTTACACACAGCAACATGCACAATTCAAGGGGTGTCAAGGTATGCACACATAACCCCCATACTCAAACAGCTCCATTGGTTGCCACTACTAAGCCACATATGCTACAAAGTCCTACTCCTGTCTTTCAAAATCATCCCCAGTCAATCCTCTCATTACCTCCATTCACTCCTGAAGACCACCAACACCTGCAGGACAAAAAGACAAAACACAATAAACATGCTAAACATGCCTCAATAAAAAGCCAAAAGCTCTCAATATGCCTGCAGCAGAGCATTTGAACTGTATGCGCCACTGCTCTGGAATTCTCTACCTGAAATCCTCCGATCAACAAGTGAACTGTCCACGTTCAGGAAACTCCTCAAAACTCATCTATTCAATGAACATTTCGGTCCCATTACATAATCCCACCTCCTCCATCCCCCCCCCCAGTACAAAAGAAACAACAGTCAATTATGTATCCAACCTAGTATGAATCTAACCTACTGCCCCTACTGCCTTTCCCCCCATGCACCCTTTATGAATACAATTCATTCTGCTCTATGTATCAACCATTCAGGGCCGTACCGAGTATAAATCGCGCCCTGTGCGACTTGCACGGCGGGCGCGTGCCCCCCTTCCCACGGTGGAAAAGAAGAGGTGTGCCTGATGTGCAAGTCGCCGGCAAGAGCAGGGAGGGACATATCTGCTTAGCATGCCGGCGAGAAGGCTTAAGGGGCGCATTTTAGCTATCTGTCGTTGCCTGCTGCCGCTGAGGAGAGAAAAAGTGGAGGCGGCAGGCAACGGCAGACAGCTAATATGCGTCCCTTAAGCCTTTGTGCCCTGTGCGGCCGCTCTGCTCGCACAGGGCTAGGTACGGGCCTGCACCTATTGCATATAGTAATAAGTCTTGTAAATAAGTTCCACTGTTCAATGTACCAGTTACTCTTCTAGGCACCAAATTTTGTTCTATGTATCACTGATTGCTCACAGCAATAATTCATGTAAATAAGTTCCACTGTTCTATGTAACATCAGTTGTTGTAAAGTGCACCGCTTTGCCCCAGTGAAAAGTGCTATTTTAAAAAAAACAACAGTCAAATAAAATAAATAAATAAATAAATGTTCCCCACTCCCTCCCCCCAAAAATTATAGTATCCATAAGTGAATGTTCTGTGTCCCTGGGTAATAAGTTGAGAAGTCATGTGAAATTTCTTGGGAGAGTGTATGCAGGAGAGGGAGAGAAGGAGAAGGTAAGCTCCTGTCTCTGTCTAATATAGTTTTCTTGAGGGAGAGGGCCCAAGAGGATGTGTGTCATCCATAAGGGAGATGGTGACTATGGAGCAAGAAAGGCCTGCTTATTGCTTGTGGAGCAAAGAGCCAGGATCCTCTCCATGGCCTCCGAGTCCTATGAGAAGATAGAGGAAGTAAAAAACCTCGTAGAGGACTCTGACGGAAGACAGTGCCTTCTGACTGTTCTGCTATACAGTGCGTTGATGTTCCAGCCTGTGAAGAGAATAAGGGACAAAGTAAAGTCAATCCCATCTTATCTCACACTGAAAGTAAAACACAGCCAGGCACAGTCAGCATTTTGTAGCCACTTGTATAAGCTTTTTGGACAGTGCAGAAGCACCATTTCAAGCTTCTCCGGGTTCAAGGTGAGAGAAATCAAATTAAACAATAAAAAAGGAATGGGATAAAGAGTGCTATCACTGTATCACATGTTCCTGCTTCTTCTTGCCAGGTCCACTTGGTGAACAATGAAAGAATCTTTTTCGGAGTTCAGGGCCAGAGATATAATGTAAAAGAAAAGAACGAGAGGGCTGTGCACAGTATCCGTTCTGCAGCAACTTTGTTGTAATGAAGTAGAAGATGATACTGTAAGCTTAGCTTGCAGATTCATGACTCAGGTCACACTGCTACAATATATCAGCACGCAATAGAGCAGCTGAGAACAGGAAAAAGATTCAGAGTTTGTCTAGTGGAATTTAGACCTCTTTTGCAGCTAGCCTGTGGACCTTCATCACTGACGGTCTTTTCATTCTTCTCTGCTGGCTTCTTTAAGAGTATGACTAGAGACACGAATGCCTATATTAGCTTTCTCTCTATAGATGTGCCGCTTGCTTTTGGCCAGACTACATCCCCCAGTGCAATAAACTGTGTGAGGAAGGGCAGGTGCAAATCTATAAGGTGCCCTAGGTGAACATCATCCCTTGCACTGCCCTGCTCTCACTCAGGGCCCCTCATTTCTGCCACTGCTGCCCCTCTCCGGGACCTTCGGTGGATGCAAATGCCCTCAAACAGACTTACTTTAAATCTCTGGCACTGTGGAGCTGTTTGGCTTCTGCCCCCTTCGACACACGATGCCAACTTCCTGTTTGCATGGGCCCATTTCTGCCCCCCATGCAAACAGGATGTCGGTATTGGGCATTGGGGAGCAAAGGTTTTGCATTAGGCTTGTGTTAGCCATGCGCTGAGCTTTACTGTATGTCTCTAATGCAAGGTAACAGCATCAGTCCATAAGATGGGTAGTTACTAAAGTGCACTAAGGGAATACAGATGACCTGCGTTAAATGGCCAAAATATGCATTATTTGCCTTTAAGGCATGTTTTGGCAGTGCAGCAAGAGCAAAATAATAATGAGGTGCAGGACATGCAAATATATGCAAAGCACCTCGTTATTAAGCAAACTGAATAATGCAACTTGCGTTTAATTTTGCAGGCTGCATTACTCTTGGGAAATTTATGCTAGCTTTGAGTGCCCTTATTTAGCAGTATTACTATGAGAGTACCCCTAGGGGTAATGGGCAGTATTTTGAATCTGGTCACCTGGGGCAGGAGAGACTGTCCCACCCATTAGACACCAGAGGGAGAAATAGGGGTGTGGGGCAGATTTAAAGAGTGGTGATGTGTATCAGGGGGTGTGAGAGTGGTTGGGACCTGCCTCAGCCCTGGTCCATTTCAAAGACAGTGGGTCCCATTTGCAGTCCATTATCTTTGCAGGAACATAAACTGACATTTTTTGCAGGAGCGTGTTAATGATTCCTGTGGTAACTTGCACTGCAGTAAATGACTGCAGCTTACCTCAGGAGTCACTATCCTGTGGTACTAACATGTAACTTGATGCTCAAGGAGAGCCCCATAAAGGGGCTGGCACCAATTGGAAGCCCTCCATAATGGATCATTCACAACCTTTATGGAGAATTTGCAGAAAAGGTTTGCTCTCCAGGAAAATCAGATGCAGAATATATAGTGTTTGAGGCAATATGGAGCATAAAAGCAAAAAAAAAAAAAAAAAAAAATCTGTTCACCAAAACTATACATATGTATCACATTTAAATTTCACTTTCTGTATATCATTTATTTATTTATTTATTTAACATCTTTTATATACCGCGCTATTTGTTTTCAGTGCGGTTTACAAGTAACAGAACTGCACAATCAGAAAACACTGAATCCCTTGAAGGATTTTTCCAACATACTTAGCCACTAGCTTATAAATAAAAAAGAGTCACGTAGACTGCAGAACAAGCAATAACAAGTATCTGATGTAAAGAAACCCCTGTATACCCCCCTTCAATTACAACACTGCTTGAACAGCAGTAATCTTCAACTTTCCAACACCTACTCTCAACAGCCGATAATGCATGACCATTAATAACCCCCAAATTCTAAAGCTACTCTTATAACCTTCCTCCTCTCCTCCCAATAATTCTAATTATAGTAGCCAAACCCATTCATCTGAGAAAACATATCTCATCTCGGATGGAGGGAGATAACATGCTTCTGCTCCCATCTGGCCAGCTTCCCATATATTCTATTGCCAGTGAGGATTCAACTGGACCAAAGGGCTGTGCCTCTGTAGATAAAAATACAAACTAGTTATTATTTATAGAATACTTAATCAAAGCAGCACATCCAAACTCTAAATGTGTGCCAGTCCAGAAAGGATTGTTATTTTGCAGCGCCTGTGTCTGCAGGTACTGTGAATGTGGTTTTCTTTATCTTTAGGCATCTCAGATGCTTGGTTAAATGCCTCCTTTGGCTTCTTATGTATTCTGGGGATTCTTCAGTAGCAGTTCTCTTGGGATTTCTGGAACTTCTCATTCATCAGGTTTCAAAAAGGGATAAACTCCTTCCTGCCCCTTTCACTCTTGCATATCATACACTTAAGGTGACCTCCTCCTCCTTCTCCTGACTTCTTAGCTGTTTGGGCTCTAATGTCTGAACACCAGCTCCACTTCTTTCTCTTCTTTCTCATATACCTCTACATACACTGTTGGTACAGTTTCTCCTCATACACTATGTCAGGCACATTCAGCAGACCCTCTCTGTCACATAGGTGCTTGGCTCCAATCATGGACTTCCAGTCTCTTTGCACTTATAGGTGTCTCAAACTGGGTCCTCTCAGGCTTCATTTCCCTCATGTGATGCTTTTCCTTGGTCTCTACACTAAGACCTGAGTGAGTCTTCAGGCACTGCTCTTACAAGACTTCAGGTGTACAGGTGGATTGCTGCTCTCTGCTTACTGTTGGGCATCAAAGAGGCATACAACAATGAAACCTCTACCTGTCCTTCCACTGGAGGCACTAAGGCTAAGCCAGCAGTCAGTAGCCTCCCTTCTTTCTTTGCAAGCCTTCTTCAGCATCCATTCCCATTGATCTTGGAGCTGTCAGCTTGACAGAAAAGAAAGGCCAAAAAGACAAAACTTACTTATTTTCTTTTGCCCTATGACTGGTTTAGTATCTAGGGGCCCACCTTCCACAGGGCCAGAGCTTCCCGGCTGCTAAGCTCTCAGTCTGCTTCTGAGAGAAATTAAGAAGACAAAAGATCCTTTTTCCAGTTTATACGACCTTTGGGATCTCTTAGTTCCTCTCCTGGTTTTCACTTAAAAGATTTAGCTAGAAAATTGCCTATGCAGAACCATGTCAAGGGCCTTGCAGAAATCTAGGCCCTCTACATCCAGCACTCTTCCCAATCTGATTTGTCTGATAAGACCTACCTCTAGTAAAACCATGCTGCCTCATATTCCATTGTAAAGCACATTTACTGGTTTACCACTGAAAGATATGCGCCATCTAGTGCAAGTTATGAATATAGCTGCAAGGCTAATGACTGTTGATCAGACCGTATGATGCCAATATTGGTTGAACTACACTGGCTACCCATTGCATACTGCATTTGGTCTAAGGTGCTTCTTTTGACATTCTGTTGCTTACATGATTTGGCTTAAGTTGCCTATCTTCTAAGATGGTTCTATAAGTTCCAGGCTGGTCATTGCACTCACAGGAGGAGGAGCGAATGGAAGTATCGAGGATGAGGATTATGTGGAAGTGCTATTATCGTGATATGGAATGCCCTCCCCATGGAGTTGCCCCTGGAGCTCTTTCAAAAGAGCTCTCAAGACATAACTGTTTCATTCTGCAAATGGGGGGGAGGGGAGAAAAGATTTAAAGAAAAATTTGCTTTTGAATTTTATTGCATGGAGCTGGTTTTTACATTGTACTCTGGGTGGATCTAGTATATGGAAGGGAGAATACAAATAATTTTATGTTGTTAGAATGTTTGGTAATTTCGCCTTCGCAAACCACAAGGAGCAAAATCCAGATGTGTGGTTTATAAGCGGAAATAAATAAATAAATAATGTGATCTCTGGAATCCGGTGGATTATCTCCTGTTTTAGCAGTATTAAAATGAAGAGTCAGTTATATAAGAGGCTTTCCCTATCTTAGTAGCCCTGAATTGTACGTAAATAAAGAAACAGTGTCAGGCACTAAAGAAGAATTTTATCTGCATCTCTGTCAGAAGCAGGTCCTTGAAAGCTGCATACCACTGTCTATACTCAACTCAAACGAGCCAGTTTCTTGTACCTATATAGGCATACTACATTCTTACAGCAATCCAGATTTGTATTGCAGAATGCCCTTTGCCCTGCCTAGTAAGCTCACTGTGGCACACTAGGCACAGCAAATCACTTTTGTGCACCTACACAACTTGCCAAACTTTCCTAGCAGAGTGATTCACATCCACAAAGGTGAATATTCAAATGCCGTTGTCAGAATTTTTAAAAAACTCTGGATGCAGAATTTCAATTGTCCACATATATTCAGTGGTGCTATCCAAATAGAGAGCAGTACTAAATATCCATAGAGAGTACGTTACCATGTGCTTATGTGTAGCCTACAGTAACAGCTGCCGCCTGATAGCAATGGTCATTCTGGTAAAAACCTGCATTAACTGCTTAACTCGTGATGGGGCAGGGTTAAGGGGCAGAAAGTGGGCGTGGACTGTATGTTCTAGTTGGCATGCAGTACTTATTGTGTGCTGTCAATTTTGCAGCATCTAGAGGTCATGTTGCACCCATTTCGGAGGCTCTTCATTGACTGCCTATGGTTCAGTGAATTGGGGGCATACAGAGAGGAATGGCTAGCAGAAAAAAGGAGGTGATAGTGCCTCTGTATAAGTCTTTGGTGAGACCTCATTTGGAGTATAGTGTGCAATTCTGGAGACTGCACCTTCAAAAGGATGTGAACAGGATGGAGTCGGTGCAGAGGGTGGCTACTAAAATGATTAGTGGTCTTCATTATAAAGCATATGAGGATAGACTTAAGGATCTTAATATGTACACCTTAGAGGAAAAGTGGGATAGAGGTGATATGATTGAGATGTTTAAATACCTCCGTGGCATAAATGTTCAGGGGGAGAGCCTCTTTCAATTGAAAGCAAGTTCTGCTACGAGAGGACATGGGATGAGGGTGAAGGGAGATAGATTCAGGAGTGATATGCGGAAATATTTCTTTACAGAAAGAGTAGTGGATCCGTGGAATAGTCTCCTAGTGGAGTTGGTAGAGATGAGGACAGTAACTGAATTCAAAAAAGCATGGGACAAACACAGAGGATCTCTAAAGGAAAAAAGTGGGCTGTTGTAGTTGTTGATATGTGCCCGTGTTTGTTGCTCTACATTGGCAGGACTAGCCGTACTGTGAAGATACGTTTAATGGAACACTCTTCCCGATTGCGAAATAGAGTCCTGACAGCACCAATGGTATCCCATTGTCTACAATTTAATCATTCATTTACTGATTTACGATGGACAGTTATTGACCACATTCCAGCTGATCCCAGAGGAGGAGATCGCCTCTATCAACTTCAACTATCAGAACAAAGATGGATTTTTTCTTTGAATACAGTAGAACCGGCAGGTTTAAATTGGGAGGTTGAATGGTATTCGATAGTTTGATGTCATCTTAAGAGAACCAATCAGAATTGGGATTCCCCTTCACGTGGGGTGTTTCCTTTCTGATAGGTTGTGCTCCTGTTTAAAAATCGTATAGTCTGATGGTGCAGCCACAGAGGAGAGACGTATGCCTCAGCCACGACGACGGCGTTTTGTTGGGATTCCGTTTTTTGAATTGAAGAAGAGTTTAACATTTGATACAGAGCCTTAGGGCTCGAAACGCGTGCGTCATGTTCCATCTTCCTCTTCAGGATTAACGGAAGGATGAGTGAAAATTAAGAGGCTTCAGCTAAGTGCATTTTGTGGTTATAGAAAATAATTTGAGAGGTGACACAGGATCACACATAAAAGAAAAAAAGGCAGCTAGCTGCTTGGTGTGGGACAGTTGACACTACTGTCCCTCCTACAGCATAGCTTCGACAAAAATATGAAAGCAATGAGGTGATATTTAGTGATTCTTGTAAAAATTCTTCTCATAGAATTTAGAGCATCAGTGGAAAGCAGATATTATAGAATTTAACATTTAACTTGAATATAGTTTTGCAATGGCAGTGTTTATAGATTCATTTTGAATGACTCCTGTAACCAAAATTAAACTTTTATTCAATGGATGGAAATTTCTTCCCTCACCAAAACTTTTACTAGCCTCTGAATTTGCTTCCCCTTTGTGAAGTAATGTCATTGCTGTGTTAATCCTCTTGAATGTGTAGAAATAAAGGTTCACAATTAAAAACAAAAACCTAAAAAGATCAAGTAATGCTTTTAATTAGACTAAATACATTTCTTGACTAGCTTTCAGGAGTCAACATGCTTTTCTCAGCTCAGAAAGGTATAAACAAAAGATGGCCAGGAAAAATAAGAAAATCATAGAAAAAACATTACAATGAGATTCTGAAGTGGAAAGATAGGGAGTAAGACAAATGGGTGATCAAAAGGTGAAAGTTAGACATAGATCATCTGGTGAAGATTATTTTTTGGCAGCTAAGCTGTTAGGAGTCTTCACCCAAACTTGGCCAGCAGGACCTTACAGCCATAATTCATGGCCTTATTATGACTATTTAGATCACTGCAGTGCCTTACTGGCTGGGCTGAGGAAAAAACAACTAAGTAGGTTGCAACTGGTCCAAAATATAGATGCATGGATTCTCCTGGGTTTAAAGTTAAATGATCATATGACTCCAGCATTAAAACAGATGCTTACCATTGGCTACTGACAGGGGCAAGAGTTTCTTTGAAGATTCTTTGGTTGCTAAATCCCTGATGGATCAGGATGGGGTTATCTTAAAGAGAAACTTAAGCTCTGCTCTATTCATCACTGCAATCTTCCCAGGGTCATTTTTTTTGGCTCTTCCTTTAGCATCTATGATGAGTGTTTTGTTCATACAGCTTATGTTTGCATGCTTATATTATGTTCCTGTGAGCTGTGCTGCCTAGAGCCAATCAACTACCTGCATAGGTCATGTGACCTTTATTCTTTTAGGCTGAATGCTCCTTGTGACCCATTCCCTCCAGTCTCATAGAAATATTCCCCCTTTCATGCCCTAACTCAAGATTTAACTTTTGACCCTATGATTATCTTTAGAACCCCTAGTCCTTTTAGATAATCTCTTGTACTCTTCCTTCTGAGGCAGAAACCTCCATTTTGGACACAGAAAGCAAGCTACTCATTACCTTCTTTCTTCCTCTCCCTTGCCCCCATAAGCCACATTGGGGGTCATTTAGAACACAAATAAGGGCTGTCCATGTGTGCAGGGATGTGTAAGTGCTAAATACGTCCCCCACCATATTATGATACACCGTTGACGTGCACATCCTGGGCATTAGCACAGGGAGTTAAGAACATGGGCGGAAGAGGGCAGAACAGGGGCGTGGTGAGCCGCCGAGATGTAGAAAGCTTATTTCCAAAAGGGCCATGTACATATGAGGTGTAATCCAGAAACATCTACATTAGACCTGCTAAAACCAGGTATAAAGCTCTGACTTAGAAAAAATTCAGATCTGCTCTGCAATGCATCCCACAGAGGTGAATGGATGTGACAGGTTGGGTCTGAAGTGACGCCACTGCAGACAGGACAAATACAAAATGTATGCAGAAGGTACAGGAGCAGAACTGAGGGACCGCTGAAGGGCAAAGAAACAACTAAACAGACATGCAGCGATACAAAGAAGAATACCAGTGCCCAATCATGCCATGCACCTATGTGCTGTATGTGCCAAAGGAGACAATCCATGGGATGCAAACAAAACTAGACACATAATGATGGGACTGCAGAGTCAGGGAGAGTATGGATGCAGACAGGGAAAGGGTACATTTTGGGGTAAGAACAGGAGAGCAGATCTGTAGCCCTGGTACCCCATGTGCATATGTTATGTCATAGCTGATATGTACAGGTACTGGGCAGGCCCCCCCCCCCCCCCCGAATCATGTTGCTGTTGCAGAAAGTGAGAGAGGGTGTGTGTGTGGTCTGAAGGGTGCATGGGTGGGGGGGGGGGAAAGCTGGTTTTGGCAGCAGCAGTGCAGGTGGGACATGAAAGCTTGGCCAGTACCTGGACCGTATGGATGAGCACAGTGTTACCAGGTGTCAGTGTGACAAGACAGGCAAAGACAAAAAGAGACCACCACAGCCAAATGTTCAAAAATAAAGGTGGCAAAGATAAGGGTCCCCCACAACAAGGACACCCAACATTGCAAACAGTACTAATGCATGTCCATGATGCACAGTGTGCTGTTGAGCAGGTAGTAATGAGAATGAGTGTTCACCTGAAGCCACTGAAGGTGGTCTGTACAGATGACCACATTGGAAATCACAGAGACTACCCCAGAATGTGATATACCATGTGATGGTAGTTATGTCCCTTCATGCATGTTGATATTTACAATTTGGAACCCCATGCAGGTGTGCTCTGGTCCTAGGCAGTGCCCTGCAGGGCATGAGGGGAACTGAGACATGGGCAGGCTGCTGCAGCTGCAATAACACAGTGTTAGTAATGTCCACTGTGCATCAACACACTGCTGGCTGTGACGGCCAGCCTAGAAGATGCACATTTTACCTGAGGGGCATGGCGCCAGTGGGTATGGCATGGGGACGGGTAGGATCAGAAATGTCTAACATCCTAGAATACAGTATGTGTGTGGATGTCCCAAACCATTCCCCGTATCTGAGCCCCGGGGATGGCTGAAGAGTGCCTGCATGAGCTCTGCAGAACATGTCTCTACACACATACTCACCTGTGGATGCAGTATTGGGAGCAAATGGTGGCCGTGTCTGCTATAGACATGTCCCTGGGCCGAACATGCACATAATGCAACTCTAGCCTGATGTGTGACCAGGAGAACCCATGTCCACACCATGGGCCTGGCCACGACCACCCCCCCCCCCCCTCGGACTTCCCACACCCTCCCTCTGGAGAATGTTATAGTGGTACACTGCCTGACAGCAAGGTGATGGCTAAGAGGGCATACCCATGTGAATGGCAGTCCACACATCACTGCTGCTGCTATGACGTGGGCATACCTCTGAAACAACCCCCCAAACATGTCTGAGAAGATGTGTGCTACCAGGCATACATGACATATGTAACAAATAAATGGATAACGAGGATGCACAGAGATTGAGCCATGCCCCACAACTGTGTATTGTGCCACCATAATCATGTTACCAAGAACATTGTCCCCCGGGGGCAGGCCTGAAATACGCAGATGACAACTGCCAGCAGTGGACGGATGCCCAATGTCTCAAGTCCCAGCCATGGTCTGAGAGAATGTTGCATACCAGAGCTATGACATGGATATATGATGCAGCTGGAGAGATGTCCAAGGTGTGACTGCAGTGAACCAGAAGTTGAGTGGCAGTATGTGGCTGCCATTTGTGGACACATGTAGTTGAGGCTATTAGGAGGGAACCCCACCCGTGCACCATCCACATTGTGTCATAGTGGACTGACAGATTTTCAGGTGTAAAATATGTAGTGTCTGCATCCTGTACACACGAAAGGCACCACAACACCCACCTATCTGTCCATGAGGGCAAAACCTGCCAACTATGATTAGTGTGATGCTGTCAATGCGGGTTATAGTTATAGGCAGCCATGTGCCTTACATAGTGAATGTGTAGCACACTGGCAACAGCACTACCTGGAATCATGAAAGTCATGGGTTTGTGACACACGACAACTCACTATGGCAATGTATCATTCACAGCACCATGCTATGCAGCATCTTAGACACATGTGTCGCACCACATGCAGCTACCACACCATGTGTGTCAGACCAGGCCCAGGAAGACATCTGCACAGCCAAAGACAAGAAAATGTGTGCAAGACAACTGCCATTGATCATCCAGCAGGACAGAGGAGCCCTAAATGGTTCACAGTGCCACCAGTGTCCTGAGGGCTGGGGATATACATGCCCTGAGCACAAGCAGCAGTCCCTGCACCCTGCAGTGAGGGCAGGTAAGGGTTCCCCAACACCCTAGCAAGATCAGTTGTGGAGAGTGCCCCAGGGCAAGCACCAAATTTTATGGCACTGGATGTGTCTCTAAGCAGACTGAGATGGGAGAAGAGTGTGACAAATGTGACAGTGGGCACAGCATGGACAGGTACCCCATGTGTACATTGATGCTGGTAAATGCCCCATGCAGTGTCCGCCTGAGGTGGCACAGAGGGGCACTGGACAGCAGACCATTGCCACACATGCCAGGATCCTGGGCTGGATACTGTGTGGTTGTTGCAGACATGCACATGTGCGAGTCACACAGCAACACATGAGCATAGGTGTCCATGTCATGCAGAGTGGTGTGTCCCCTGCAGACCTATGAGGCAGTGGTATCCTGTGGGTCCCCCCCTACCACCAATGCCCACCCACATGGCACAATGTCACACAGGCCTGGAACATGACTGACACCCACCCTACATATCCCTACACAAAACCACAATGCCAGTGCACCCCCTTGGGACACAAGCCCACACACCAAGCATTCCGTACCCCAATCCTAGTGCTAGACAACCTCCCTGTGTCCCTTCCCCCATGCTCAACCCTTGCCCCTCTGCCTCCTTAAGGGCACATGCACATGTGCCTTGGTCACCATGGTCACAGGTGTGCATGGTGGCATGTCCTTGGACCCCGAGGTATCACAACTCATGCTTCCTGATTCTATGATACCCTCATGGAATGGGGGAAACTCCATCTGGGGACTGGTGCCTCTTGGAATTGGCCCAAGGAAAAGGGGTGTCTGTGTGGTGAGCTGACCAACAGTGGTGTGGGTACATTCTGAGGCCCACATTGTGACACCACTGATGCCTGGCTGTGGAGGCACAGGTGCAAATGCTCCATCAAAATCTCCACCATGATTGCTTAGATGGTGCTGGTAGCTATGGTCAGCTGCTCTGTGGCCATGACATGCTGTTCCTGCAATACTGTGGACAGTCACAGCAGCTCCAGCAATGCAGGTAATACTGTGCACTCCTGTAGGTGTGTCCCTCCTGGTCATCTCTGTCATCAATATTGCGCTGTGGTAGAGGAGATGGGGAGGGGACATGGAGCTCCAGATCAATCGGCGCAGAGACATTGTGCAGCTGCTGCAGTGTGGCATCAGCAGTGGTGCATGGAAGTGGGGCATCATCCGGGGCCTCTCCACCCTCCCCATGGCATCCTCCATGGACACTGTTGGCAGAGCAGGCAGCGCTGCTTGTGGAGCTAGATAAGGGGCACCTGTGAAGTCACAGTCATACCTGCACCTGGCAATGCCGCCACCAATGGGGTGGCAGTGTCGAGCAATGCGGGTCGGGCACAAGGTCACAAAGGCAGAGAGGGGCCATCGCCATGGTGTGTGACATACCCTGTCCCCCTGTGCAGAGCCAGATGGGCACAGAGGCTCATACACAGACACACACCCTGGTGGCCTGTGCACTCAGCCCTGCCCCCACCTGCTGGTGGCCATGCTGCCAATGCCCTGACATATAGCCCAACATCAGAGAGACCACATCTACTGTGAGTGTGCTTGGCAGCGGCAGCACAGCTGGGACACCATGGCAGCCAGTGGTCATCTCTGCATGCAAGTATATGCATGCACAAAGCGGGAGGGAAGTACATAGGGTAAGGGGCAGGGACACTCATGTCACACATGTACCTTGCTCCTGTGATGTCTCAGATCTATCAAGAGCGCCTATCCCCCCCTGAGGTAGCAGGGTCAATTATAGCAAGGATGCGCTGTTCCAGGTTAGTTAGCTGCTCCCCCTGCTCACCCACAGACCCTTGCGGTGCCTTCTGGGCAGTGTCATGATGCGCCTGATGCCACCTGGCTTCACATCCTCAATGTCATCTGTTCCGGTGATATATGGCATTGATATAGCGGCACACATCAAGCCACAACCACTGCTTTTCATAGGCACCCACATTTGTAGCCATGGACCTGATAACCCGCCATGACCTCGATATCCTAATGATAACTGAAACATGGCTATCTGACTGTGATAATGTTCTAATCAACCAGATGTCACCACCTGGTTACTTGACCTACGCCTGCCATAGGACCCACCAGAGGGGAGGAGGCACACTCATCCTTACCAGATCTGAACTCCAATTTGCTCTAAACAACACCAATAGCTCAACCTATCTGGACATAATCTCCATATCGAACGAACACTGTTCAATTAACCTACTGTACCGAGCACCAACATCATCACCAGATGACCTTTCATCAATAATTGATCTAGCCTGTAACTCCAGTAATCCATGCTCCCTGAATTGGTTGATGGGTGATTTCAACCTACCCTCCTTACAAGATACACATTCATCAGCCTTCCTTGATGCAATGAATGAGCTGGGCTATATGCAACTCAGCGACTCCCCCACGCATAACAAGGGTGGTAAACTGGACCTGATCTTTGGCCCTCAGACTTCTGTCAACTCATCCCAGAGTCTGCTGCTCTCCATAACACCTGTACCCTGGTCTGACCATAACCTACTCCTATTCCACATACCCACCAACTATCCCAGCAACTTCAACAATAAAGCAAGTGCCCCCCCTAGAATTATGACAACACGCTTTCAGCCCCTTGTTAAGGAGAAGGCCCTCGAGAAGATCCTACCTCTCCTCTCTAATGAATCCCTTGACCAAGACGAATTGGTATCCAACTGGGATGATGCCATCAGAGCTGCTGCCTGTCTCCCAGCTACCAACAAGAACCCAGCCAAATGGGAACACGCACCATGGTACTCCCAGGACCTGCGAGCTTCGCTTCTCCACCTACGCAAGCTCGAGAGACAGTGGCGACACACCCGGACCTCCGAGGCACTCAGGGCATACTCCGCTCAACTACAGTTACACTGGGAGAAAACCATGGAAAAAAGAAAACAGTACCATTCTGAATTACTAAAGCGATCTTTGAACAAACTACATGACCTATTCACTATTGTCAAGACCTTGACAGGCGATCCAGCTCTAGCCCAATCACCCACGCCCCAGCCACAAGACTATGCCATTTACCTACAATCAAAGTAGATCCAGACCAATACGGTTGCAACCAATGTTCCCTCTAATTTTCTATAGGCTGTGTGCGCATAAAATATCAGCTGTGTGCAGCTTTTGAAGGAAGGTTAAATTTTTGTGCGCCACATAACGACACTCGGAGTTATGTACTTTAAAATTTGACTACACATCAGAATACAGTATGTACACCACATTGATTTTAATCAAATTAAATGAAAATAGATGATTACTAAATGAAGCGGGAAATTTCTAGTAATTACAATCATAACTTTTAAATTTTAAGACGTCTGTGTTGTTTTCTATCAGAATCAGAGCTGTAATTTTTGTGCGCTCTGTTGTAAAGTATGTGCACTCGCTTGGCAAGGTGTGTGCGCGTGCACATGCGCACAGCTTAGAGGGAACAGTGGTTGCAACCATCGCATCCTTCTTCACCCCGCATGTGTCCTCCCAACCAACCTCTCTGCTGAAATTCTCCGAGGTATCCAATGAAGAGATTGTAGATATTATTTCCTCTATTAACCTCACTACTGCTCCTAACGATCCTTGCCCTGCAAGCTGGATTAAAGAGTTGCGCCATGACCTCAGTCCGACAATATGCAGAATCCTGAACCAATCCCTATCAACAGGGTCCTTCCCCCAAAGCCTAAAATATACGTCCATCCGTCCTCTGTTAAAAAATAGTAAACTTGATCCATCTAAAGTTGAGTCCTTCAGACCAATTTCAAGCATCCCTCTACTTGCCAAAATCTTTGAGAAGGTAGTCCAGTGACAAATTCAACACCATGTCGACATTGAAGCACCTCTGGACCCATCCCAGCATGGCTTTAGAGAAGCACACAGTGTTGATACCATCCTTACAACCCTCTTTAACAATCTAGTCACTGGTCTTGACAACATCCACCAAGGATATGTCCTCATCTTCTTGGACATAGCAGCTGCTTTTGATTCGGTGAACCACCAGACACTCTTACTTCGCCTCAAAGAAAAAGGAATACTAGGCTCAGCGCTAGCCTGGTGTAAATCTTATCTGTGCAATAGATGGCAACAAGTCAGAGCAGGATCCACGACCTCAGAGCCATTCCCACTGAAACAAGGCGTACCTCAAGGCTCATCCCTATCTGCATTGATGTTTAACATCTACATGCAGCCCATCTGTGCATTAATTCGATCCTTCAATGTCCTATGCCTAGCCTATGCAGACGACATCCTCATTTACACACCCTTCAAGATTGATCAACCTGACTTCTCTCCAATATTAAGATGCTTTGAAGCAGTGGCAGACTGGCTCCTCTCTCAAAATTTACGAATTAACCACAGCAAAACGGATGTTCTATTCGTCATGAGAAACCAGAAGTTCACGCTACCTCCCTCACTACAAGTCAACAACACAGAACTTAAGGCCAAACCTACAATTCGCTATCTAGGTATTACCCTTGACCAGAGGCTAGACATGTCAGTACATATCAAAAACACCACAAAAGCGATTTATCACAAGATCAGATCACTACATCATCTCCGACCACTACTGGACTTCCTTGAATACCGATCAATCTTCCAAGCTCTAGTTATTCCTCATCTCGACTTCGCTAACATCATCCTTCAGGGACTTCCACAGTCGACTCTAAGCCCACTCCGACTTGCCATGAACTCAGCTGTGAGGGTTCTGGTAGGTCTATCAAGGTCAGACCATATAACACCAGTCCTGAAGAACCTACACTGGCTACCCCTACAGGCCAGAATCCACTACAAGACTCTTGTCTTGACATTCAAAGCCCTCAAGAACCAGTCACCCATGCCCATCAGTAAACTTCTCCACAGCACTCCAGCCAACAGAATCAGGAGATCTACATTGATGAATACCCTTGAAGTCCCTAAGTCAGTGATAAAATGTACAAAGACAACAGCCAGTAGAGCCTTCTCCATTGTCGCACATATGGCCTGGAACGCCCTCCCAGCAGAAATCCGAGCTATCTCCAATCTACCGTTATTCAGAAAAGCTCTCAAACACCACTTGTTCCTGCTACATTACCCTGATAATAATTCTGGAAAGCACACAGCCATCACCTTACCCTCCTACCTAGCCCACCCCATTGATCAGCCTCCCTTAGAGAACGGTTAATCACCTGTCCCCTACCTTCTCTCCCTGACCCAGGAGCTTAGGCATCTGTTTACGATCCTTATATGTCCTGTAAGAATGTCCATAATTTGTATATAGTTCTCCCAGTTCTTCCAAGTTTACTACCCCTGTTCAATGTAAACTCAATGTGACCTGCTGCATTGTAGTATGTTTTGTTCAACTGTAAACCGCACTGATTATAATAGCGCGGTATATAAGAGATGTAAATAAATAAATAAATAAATAAATTTGTGGATGTGTCCCCCACCAAATGTGGCAGCCACTGGAGGATCTCCTCCAGCATGAGGGTCACTTCACCCTCGGAGAACCTTGCCTTCCTATAGTGACTTTAGGTGTCATGACATGGACTGTCTGTGTCATGGAGGCAATGCATGGGGGCCTGTGATGGGCCCATATGGACATGCATGCTGAGATGTGCCAATGCATACATCCTACTCTTTAAACCCAACAGTGCTCCCCATAAATTTACTATATACTCCTATAAGAGCAATACTATATTAATTAACAACCATTTTTTTTGTTGGAACGCACACCATGAAAATAAATTTTATAACATCTTCTCGTAGTGTGGTATTCCTTTTTATTCTTTAAAAAGGGGTCAACCCTTAAACAATACCAAGGAACCAACCTCCTTAGTATCAAAAGAACCGGTAATGATGAGCTTTAAAGTTCAATGATTGAATCCTTTGTATTGTTTAAGGGTTTATCCCTTTTTAAAGAATAAAAAGGAATACCACACTACGAGAAGATGTTATAAAATTGATCTTCATGGTGTGCGTTCCAACAAAAAAATGGTTGTTAATTAATATAATGCATACATCCTGGCACTGATGTGCCCATGCCCTCATGCACACGTATCTGCGCACACACATGCCCAACTGTACCGCAGCCTTACAGAGTGGAGGGGATGGCATGTGCATGGGATGCAAAGGGTCAATGGTTCACCTCCTGCAGCCACCACAATGGAAGGAAATATGAATGAATGGCCAGCAGCCACAGGGAGGTAGCAGGCACAATATGTTGATAATACAGGACATGGTAAGCAAACGCCACATGCAAACTCTATAGTGCATGGATGTGCATATGCGTGCTCATCTGCACATCACCACATGTGCACATGTCTGAGAACATGCACCCCTGTGCATGTGCCATCTATATGTCTGTGCATGCTCCAGCCCAAACTGCTTTGCAGCAGGACTGACACAGTATGTGACAGTGAGAGTGCCACCTGCAGCTCTCTGTGACACTCCACTATGTGTGTAATGCCTGTTAATTATTGTGCAGCTAACTAGCTGGATGAGGACGTCATGCAGGATGACCAGGACTTGTATGCTTTGGCCCTGTTGCACAGCTGTGCCCATGGTGGGTAGGACATGGATTGCAGGTGTCCCCACACCCATGTCCCATGGTAGAGGGTCCAATACATGGACATAAGTGATGCGGTATGTGTGGTAAGGTACTGTTTCAACAGGGCTGCCATACATGACCTCTGCCAGCAGCTTGAGCCACGGCTTGAAAGCCCCACACAGAGGGGCGATCCGATTCCAGTGTATCTGAAGGTGATGGCAGCGCTGGCCTTCCTGGTGATGGGATTGTTTCAGACGGTACTCTTGGCTGTTGGGGGACTCAGCCAGCCTGCGGTATCATGGTGCCTCATGCAGTTCCTGGGCGCCTACCTGCGGTCCATGGTGCAGTACGTCTGCTTCCCATTAATGAAGCAGGACCAACACCCTCCATGCAGGAATTCTATGGTGTGGCAGGATTCCCGTCAGTCCTAGGTGTGGTGGATGTCACACACATTGCCCTCTGGCCACTGTTACAGAGTGAGGCTATATACCGGAACCGCAAGGCATTCCACTCTGTCAATGTGCAGGTGATGTGCAATTCAAATGGGGAGATTACAGATGTATGCACCAAGTACCAGGCTCCTGCCATGATGCCTATGTCCTGAGCCGGTCAAAGATCCATGCGCACTTTGAGGGGCGCCACATCAGGGGTGGATGGTTGTTAGGTGGGCATATGCACAGACACCCTGGGACTAGGAGGCAGGGTGCACTGCATGGTGGTGTGTCTGCTGGGCAGGTGGTTCTGGCCCTCCCCCCCATGAACCCGGGGCCCTGTGTGTCAACCTCCTGGCCATGGGGGGACCACTGGACATGTATGGGGGGTGGCCTGCTCCCCACCACCACGGTGGGGGTATGCACTGGGCACCCTCCTGGGAACCCTCACACATACATGGGCATGATATCCCCTGCCAATGTCCATCTGGGGGTGGTTCCAGCTGCCCCATACACACCCTCCACATGCATCACACTCCGATGCCTCACAGCAGGCACAGTGGCCCAATGCATGTAGTGGGGGTGCAAGTGACCAGGGTGGTGGCAGCAGGTCTGCACATGGTGGTGTGTCGGTTAGCCCCATCTACCACCATCCAGGGGTGTGCCTGCCATGGGTCAGGCACAGGGCAGGGGCACCAGGATACTCACAGTGCCCAGGCACACCCCCATCAGGAATCCTACTACCTTTGGGGATACCCATGCACATGTGGTGGGCTGTGAACACACAGTGGCCTGCTATCATGCCTGGGACCCTCCAGACGGTGTCCACAGACTCAGATATGAACAGTCAGTGTCATTGTCATATCCCTCCCCGTATGAACAGTCAGTGTCATTGTCATATCCCTCCCCATACCCCCACTCAGATCCCCATCTACTTTGTCCACCCACCCTTGCCTGCACCCATACCCTGCTTCCCCTCCATACATACACCCTTGCTCCCCCCTTCTGCTACTTACACACCCCCACATACTCCCCTTGTATGCACTCCAAGCCCTCTCCTATGCTACCCCCTTCTGCCACTCACACTCCCCCACATGCTCCTCCTGCATGCACTCTGAACCCTCTCCTTCCTCTCATACACCCTCATGTTCCCCCTGCATGCACACAGACACTTCACCCTCACCACCACCCTCCAACCACTCACCCTCCTGCCAGCACTGAACTGCCACCCCTGCCTGGCCCCTCCATCTGTGTCACTACAGCCTCACTGAACACACTCCATGGGGCCTCCCCAGCCACCCGCCCTGCCATGCACTGTTGTTTTTGCACCACTGTATATAGCCCACTCTGTAAATAGCTCACACCAATCTAGCACACAACACATCACACACTCAATTTCCCCCCACTGCATGTATAACACACTCACTTGACCTGATTGTTTGCTGTGATACCACCTTGATTATTAAGATAAGGCGGTTTAGAAATACTGTTAAATAAATAAAAAAAAAATGCCACATCCCCCCTCCATCAGGGCTGAAAGATGAGGGTCCAGAGGTCGTCCCCTGTCTCCAGGGCTTCTGCGCATGGCACCTATGGGACCTGACCACCGTCCTGCTGCACACTATCCCACAGGTATGCTGTGGGACATAGCCTCCCTGCCCACTGCCATCAGCTTTGCCCCTTCAGGGGAGGTGGAGGAGAGAATGCTGCCTCCCCTCCCAAACCCTCATTGTCCTCCTCTTCATCCACAAATGGTGTTGGACTGGACAGGAGGATGGGACTTGCAGTGCATTGCTGCTGCTAGTGTCCTCCATGGTGACAGGGGTGGAGCCATCTGGGGATGGGGGTGAGGAGTCCTCCTCCTGCTGTGCTGCCACTGTGGGGGGACAGAGGTCATGGTTAGCTTCACAACTGTGGTTTATGGGGGCCAGCCACCCACACAGGGTGTTCCAGCATATCCCATCTCTGCAGGGGGAGGGGCAGTGTGGGCCAGGACTAGGTGTTGTGGGACCCTGGGGTGAGGCCATACTGTTTCTGTGGTGTCCTTGTCACAGCAGTGTCTGTTTGTATATGTGTTGGCCCGCTTCAGTGTTGGGGGGGCCTGATGCTCATATGCTATCTGTATGGCTACTCACCCTGCTTCCTCTGCAGCTGCTGCCAGATACACTGTATCAGCCATGGGTGTGTGTGGCATATTGTGCGGTACCACACACAGTAGGTCTCCATGTCACACAGGATCCGGAAACGTCTGTGAGGTAGAGACATACCTCATCATTCACCCGTGCCAGAGCACAGACCTGCCTACTCATTGAGGTGGTGCTGCTGGTGATCTGCACATGCCCATCATGTACCATGTCCCAATCTGCTCTCAGTAGCACGTCACCCTGCCATGCCATGCTGGGGGAGGTGGGGGGGGGGGACAGCAGCTGGTCATTGCACAGTAACATGTTCCCTAATTTCTAAGGGCCTGGAAGCACTGACAGCTGTAGCCTAATGGTTCTGGCCCTGTATCATTGTGCTTGGGATCCTGGGTTTGCCTCCCCCCCGGACTGCTTCATTTTGCTCTTCCACCATTCACACTTGGCCTCCCTTCTGACTTGCCATGCTCTCTCTTTTCCTGCTGCTTTTGAGCACTGACAGCTGTAGTCTGATGGCTCTGGCCCTGAACCACAGTGTTCGGATCCTGGGTTCACCTCCCACCTCAGGGCATGTACAGGGCCCTTTTATTTTGCCTTCTTAGGAGCATCTGTGTGACCTGGGGATATGGCTGACATTCTGGAACTGCTCTCTTCTATGCATGTCCCTACCATCTGTCTCTATGTCCCCCTGTGCCTTCACAGTGGCCCTGCATGCATATTGTTCTCCCTTGTTTCCTGGGCCCCTGCTGTGGGGATGATCTATCTGTGTTATGTTGTGCTGTCACTGTGCAGCCTGTCTGCTTTCTGCCTGGGGCAGATCCTGACTTTCCCTTCTCTTCCTCTCCACCTTGGTACATGCATGTCTCTATGCCAACTTGGGTGCTGCTCCAGCCTGCCCACTTCTCTCTGCTTCCATTTTTGTCTGCCTGTTTTGTGATGTACATATTGGGTGAGGGTGGTCCTGATATGTTCCCAGCCACTGCATGCTGCTGTGTGAGCTAGCCCCTCTGCTCGATGGGGAGGAGAGTATCCTCCTGTTTGATGACCATGGTCACCGACAGCCTTGTCTCCACCTCGCTGACGTTGGGATGTCTGGTAGCCATGTTCATGTGTGCATTATGTTGGGAGGGTCCTCTTCCTGGATCTGGTCGTACGTGGTCTGCAGGATACGGGATTGGGGACGTTTTTGGGGTTACAGGTGCATGAGGTAGCTGGGCAGTGTGCACATGATCTGCACATGTGCATGGTGCAAGACAGGCAGATAGGTCACCAGTTAGATGTGCTTTGCCGGGTATGGTCACACACTGATTCTACAACACCGTGTACGTGTCTACGTGGGGTTGTAGAATCGGGCCTCTCTTTGCACTTCCTATCTGGAGACGTGCATGGGGCCCGGACGTGCCCCTTTCAGAATCGGACTCATTGTCTTTTATCACTTATTCAATCAAGTAGTTATCCAAGTACTTACTCAGCTGAAACATCTCATCATGCTTGTGTTGACCCAGAATCAGTGCAGCACTCTTGATTTCAACTATCTATAGTAAGTTTCTTGTTTGCTTATTTGTTATGAAACATTTGGAAAATGAGAGGCTAGTCTTCTCATATGGAGTTGATCTGGTTTAACTTGCTGTCTAATAGCACAACAAATATGTATTATGAGGAGGACAGTATAAGAATTCAGCATGTTGTTTCTTTGGTGGTCCATCCCTCTGAAATTTTCTCCCAAAGGATCTACAATTTGCTAAATATTATATACAGTTTAGGAAATTGAACAAGAATTGACTATTTCAATGTTTTTGGTCTCACTGCTTTCCATTTCTTAATTTGAATGTTTTTGTTTTATTGTTTATGTAGAGACTCCCAGGGTTCTAGAAAAGTATTTATGTTCTTCCGTATGTTAAAAAGAGTGGAAGGGACCTCTTATTAAAAGAGGTGAGGGTGAAGCAGAGACACAGGTATGAGGTACACAGAGATAAAAACAGTAAAGAATTTACCAGGTCAACAAGGTGAAGGGTCCTGGTGGAACACAGAAAGCAGAACCTCAAGGGATAAGCTGGATCAAAAACATTTGAATAGTCTCAAAGTGGGCTCCAAAGTTATCACTAGATAAAATACCTTCATAAGTGATCCACAAAATTTGGTATATACAATGAAAAACGAGGTTAAAGCAATATGAAAATCAGCAAGTGAAGTCAATTAAAGTTCCAAAAGAATCAGTAGGTCAAGTCTTGAGAGAGAAAGTGGCTTCTCTGTTTTTTCCTTTCTATCCATTTAGGTCCCGGGCTGAATACCTTAGACTTCTTTAAATGTATCTGCAAAATTAAAAAAAAAATAAATACAAATCTCCCAACCTTTTGTACCTTAAGAACAGTGATTGCCTTGTGTTCTTGACAATTATACAGCGCTGTTTCTCTTAATTGCTGGAGATACAAAATTGAAGAACGTTATTCTCCTCCCCAAGAGAGGAAACGGTAAATATTCAAAGCTGTAAAAATCTCAAAGTTCTTTCTAAACAGGGTGTTTGGGATACATCAGGATGAACAGTCCTTGACACTCAGCTCTGGATCTCTCAGGGATAAAGATGGGCTGCTAAGGCAAAAGGACCCTCCTAGGAAGGGCACTCCTGAGCCCTGTTCCAGGCACCTTCTGTTTCTGGACTTTCTTCAGGCTGCTCCCTCAGCACAAACTGTCCTGAGTCTTTTTCCACTTGTGACAGTTTTTAAAGGAAATTTGCATCATAATTTACCTTTGAAATTTAGGCACAAGATTTGCGGGTACAAAGTACCCACGAGCTTTTCACCAAGACGAACAGTTAGAGGTCTTCGGTTTATTTAGCTTTGGCCCAGCTTTGTTTATGAGAAAAATGCTTATGATATCTGATCCTTTCTGCTCAGTTTGGCAACTTGCTCAGGTTTTATCAGAATTTACATCAGTGTTTAGAAGCAACACATTGAACAGAGCTGTGAGGATTCACTAGTTCTGCTACAAGCCAGACTGCTCCTGCAGCACTATAAACAGCTCCAAGTTTTCATATAAACACAATCCTGGTGCTGAGGTTATATAACATGAATTCAAGAATAGCTCAGGATCACACTGCTCTTTGCCCAGATCTTGCTGTGATGCAGGCAGCTACACCTGCTGTACCCCAACTTTCAACCTCTCTGGTGACTCACTTTGTGCTATGTGCTCAATGCTAACGATGACCATGTGTACTGAATGTTATACACTCATGAGTAGAGCCACTCAGTCTTCAGGATCTCTCATAACAAAGTTTGGGGGCATGGCATGCGATTTCCTTCTTTCATCTCTATCTGCTCCCCATTCCCCAGGGCCTTTGGCTAGCATTATAGGCTGCAGTGTGAAAGGGAGCATTACTGAAGAGAAGGTCCATAAAGCACAGCCTAAATAGATGATCTCTCTTTACCAACCAAGCAAATTACCGAGTGACCCCCCCCCCCCCCCACAAATATCTCACTCTTTAGATCCAAAAATGTAGTGTTTTCCTAGAAAATAGAATGAGAAATCTTCTCAGTATTTGTCTATTAATTCTGAGTACTGGTTATTTTCCAACAAGTGATCAAAAACTTCTTAAGCTGTGGATAAAAAAATTGAAGTTTGGAAAATATTCTGGCAAAGTGACCACATCATGAAAATAGTTCAGTCTAAATACATCACAATAAAGGTCATTCTAAAAACATTTAGATGTGTAAATAACCACATTTGCACATCTAGATCGCATACACATTAAATACCCCCCCCCCCCCCACATACACACACACACTCCTACCCCTAGCGGTAGTACTGCAAGATTGCTGCTAGGAGGTCAGAGTTGTCATTTTGAATCAGGATCTTGATGGGGCAGGAGCGATTGAGGATCACTCCCTACTTCTTCTACACTAGGTCCCCAGTAAGAGCCCGGGGGCATACAAGAGTGCATTGAAATCTCTCTCATGCATATTCATTGTGGTCATATTGAAAACCTGACTGGTTAGGTATGTCCGGAGGACTGGGTTGAGAACCCCTGCTCTTAGACACTGGCAGATGGGCAAAGCAACAACAGCACTGTCGGGATGACCCCAAAGCAACATAAGTGAGTTAAAGCAGCAATAACATTGGCTGAAAGGTGCAGAAACATCAGAAGAGGGCCAATAGAGCACCCAGATTGGCTGGAAGGCTGAAAAACACCATGAGCTAACTAATGTAGCAGCAGGATAGACCAGATGAGCCCCAGCAAGAGTAGGGTGAGGTTGGCCAAGCTATTTTCCTCCAAATTAATGTCATGGCACTGAGGGCCTTTGTGCTAGCACAGAAAATTGAAGAAAAGATGAAGATTCCCCTGGAATGGGGGAAGACTCTGTGGACTATTTCTAATTAGATCCTATGGAATTTAAATAAAAAACACTGAGATAAAGACCCCCAAAGCAGTGGAAGTGGGTTGAAGGGGGAGCATCACTGGTAGCAAGATCCTAGAACTTCCTAGACAGACCAATGCAGCAGCAAGGGAACTGGAAGAACCTGAAGTCAAAGGCTAAAGAACAGCAGGTGACCAATAGTTAACAAGCATGGTAATGGAAAGTTGAACATAATTCAAAGCTCATCAATAATATTAGGCTAGTAATGGCACCCAGCTGTGGCAGGATTAGTTTTTCTTGGAGTTAAGTTGTTTTGGACTGCAGCCCAAAGCAGGTGATAGAATATCCAAAGAGGACAACCACAGCACATATATTGGTCGCAAGGCTGTCAAACTCAGGAGAAAGATCAAAACAAAAGCAAGATAGGCTAGAAGGACTAAAGCACCTATCTGCCACCCCTATATCCAAACGCGATATTCAGCAGCAGAAAATATGTGATTTCCACTGCTGAATATCCAGGCTTGTCAGATAGAGGTGGCACTATCCGAGTCACGGCAATGTTCAGCTGCTGACTGGATAGTGAAAACCAGTTAAAGTTAAGACAGCTATTTAGATGACCCAACTAACTGGTTTAGTTATCCAGTTAGCAGTTGAATATCGCTGCTATCCAAAGAGTGGCCGTCACTGCCCCCAATCTGCCCACAGACCATCCCAGTTTTAACTGGGCATTTTTTCAAAAATCTATGGGAAAATTGGGCTCAGTAAGCAGATCTGCTAACCTGCTAAAATGCTTTGAAAATCAACTTCAACATTTGTTTTCCTAAAGCACTTTTAAAGGACCAAGAAAACCAGTGGTCTAGGAATGGTGGCAAGACCTGCTAGAGCAGCACAAATGGTTTAAGGCTACAATAATAACAGTGCAATCAGGACTTAAGGTACAAGGAAAAATGCAAAACAGTAAGAGGAAGAAGACTGCATGAACCAACTAAGACATAGATTGCAGAGTAATACAGCAAGAAGAGTGGCATTGACTCCCTAAGCTCAAAAGAGGGTGACAGTAGTAGAAAGGACGGTGGAATGAATGTCTCAAGGCACCCAGAGAGATGCAAAGCAGGAGAAGGAAGACTGGCAATAAAGCACAAAGGGCACTGCTCTCATAGCAATGCAGCAAGAAGGGTGGCGCGAATCACCCAAAGCAGCAGAAGAAGGGCAAAGGGCTAAACAACACTGGCATGAAGATGGGAGAGTACTGACAGAGAGGAAAAAGCAGCATCAATAGGTTGCTTTTGAATCCCGATGCACCTCTTTGAGGCTGCTTTTGGATTCTGATGGCCCTCATTCTCTTACTCACCACTTATGTATTGTAGTGATGAAAGCTCCCAGGAAGACATGGAAGTGGAAGAAAATCCTAGTTTCCCCTTTGAAATGAATGACAGTTCACTTGTGCATAAGACTTGCAAGCCAGATCAGAAAAACCCCCAGCTCCCTGCTAAGGTCAGGCCACGCCCTAGCTCAGGGGTGGAGACAAGCTTGCCTGATGATTGGTCACACAGGTGCATAGAACAGGGAGTGCCTAGCAGCCAACGGTTCTTAAAACCACGAGCAGAGCAGAACAAGGAGGGAAGGAGGAAGGCAAAGGACAACAGAGAGAGCAAGGCTGAGCATAGCTGGAGGAGAAAGAAAGAAGAAAACTCCCAGGAAAGCAGCTACCCAAGAGGGACTGGAGAAGGACATAAGGAGGCTGAATTTCAGAGCCTGGAGGATCCCAGGAAGAAAGAAATCAGCGCTTGTCTGAGGAACCATCCCCAAGGTAAAGCCAGCAGTTTCAGAGCTGAGAAATCAACAGAGAAACAGTTTGCTATTGCTAAGGTCCAGGAAGCAGAGCCCTCACCGTCTACTGCTAAGAGGTGGGTGGAAAGTTTTATGTATGGGAAAAGTCATAGCCCTGATAAAAGCAGAACAGCTGAGTCTTCAAAGCTAGAAGCACTGAGAGAGTTGTTTGCTGAGGGAAAAGTTCACTCCCCTAATACAACTGTGCCTTTACAAACTGAATTGCTGTGGAATCAGTTTCATGAATTTCTAAAGGAGAGAAACTCTGGGAGAGTTTGTAACTTTGATAGAGATACCATATATCCTGATGCCATAGAAGGAATGCAAATAGATTCCTGTTTGCCAAGCTCTGAGTGTGAACCTGTACCAATGGATTGCTCATTGTGTTTAAAGGAAGAGTCTGCATTATTGAACTGAGCTGAGAGACTGTGAAACAATATAGAGAATAAGTGCAGTATCTGCTTAGAATTAAGGAAAGCTAATACTGTGTTTTACTAAGCTTAATTGCCTTCTGAAGCTAAGAAGCAGTGCTTAGAAGAAGTTTGCTTTGAGAAAAGAAAAATCACAGCTGTTGCAAGTTTATCTGTATTTCTGTTGAATGACCACACGAGGCAGTCCTCAGTGTAAGCTTGTGGGAATAAGAACAGCTGAACAGTGAAAAGAGGTTTTTGTTACGTCATTCTCTGTTACCTGATTTATCCTTTATGTTGGAGAAGCATCCTTTTTGCCTTGTTTGTGTATTGAGCTTAAATGCCCTGGAAATCCCCACAAAATAAATTTTCATGCTGCCTTGAACCACCGACTCACAACTACAATTTGTCCTTAAAGAATAAACTAACTACAAGTCCCAGCGTACCTCTGGTGACAACAAGGGAAGCTTTATTCAAAAGTGGACAACATAAGGCTGTTTCCTGCTTGTAAGCTCTTGGGCCCAAGCGGAAGCATCGCAGTATATCTTATCATACTCTAGTCCCCAGCTTTGTGATGTTCTTCATCTTGATTGGATTGTAAGTGTAACCAGTGGGTTATAATAAGAATAAAAATGAAACCTTTTGGGGGGTTTCAGGTGCCTTTGGTTTGTTGGGCAGGAGACAGCTGGAACCGTGTCAGAAATAAAATAAAAGCAGGGCTGGCATGGCCACATGTAAACAAAATAAAGTTCAGCTTGTTGCAGTTCAGTGCAACAGGGGTTAAAACTTAATAATATTCTTCAGCTTTAAATGAAAAAGAAAGCATGGCAGACATTTTAAAAGTAAAATAAAGAGAAGAAAAGGGCTGTAATGCTGAATAGGTTTTAAAATGCAGGGCTGCAGTACAAATGTAACTAAAGGTTAAGAGATTGTTTTTCAAGTAAGTAAATGGTTAAATGAAAGGGCACTGGGCTGCAGGTTATAAGGCAGAGCAGGGATCCCCTGGAAAGCTCTGCTTGAGATTATTGCAGACAGAAAATCAGAGTTTCTGTGGTGCAGTTTGACAATTGGTATTTCTAACCTATTACATTGCAAAGTAACAGTACTGAAATTGCCTCAAAAGAGTAATTAGTGTTTTTAGGTGGGGGTGGATTTTCTGTAATTGAGAGGAAAGAGTGTGTTTGGGAAGCATACTTAGAATTATTTCTTTCAAAGATGTGGAAGCATACTTTTCTGAGTGGTTTGAAATGCTGTAGTGTAGGAGTGAAAAGTCTGGTTTCTTTTTTGGGGGGGCCTTCAGTACAGGGATAGGTTTTGCTGGCTGCAGTCACGAGTGAAGGTTTGATTTGAGGACTTTTGGAGGTATTTGGAGAGGACTTGGTAACATTTAAAAGAAGATGAAGTGATCTCTTTAATTGTTGGGAGAGCAGGAAACTGGAAAGTGTGGCAATTTTGGGAGAAGAGGGGTAGAAGAGATTTCATTTGAGTACCTTTGAAGTACCTTCATTAGGTGGGGTTCTAGGTATTATTGTTGTTGTTGTTAAGTGCCGTCGAGTCGGAGTCGACTCATGGCGACCCTCTGGATAGCTATCCTAAATTGTGTTCGGTCTTCAGTCAGGCGGCTCATTGTTGACAGACTGGTACCCATAGCTGCTGTTATTGTATCGATCCATCTCATTGCTGGTCTTCCTCTTTTGCGTTGACTTTCTATCTTGCAAGCATGATGTCTTTCTCTAATGATCGCTCTCTTCGCATGATATGTCCAAAGTATGAAAGTCGAAGTCTTGTCATCTGAGCTTCTAAAGAAAGCTTAGGTTTGATGTCCTTTAGTACCGACTGGTTTGTTCTTCGGGCAGTCCATGGTATACACAGTATTCGCCACCAGCACCGTAATTCAAAGGCATCAATTTTCTTCCTGTCTATCTTTTTCACTGTCCAGATTTCACATCCATATGATGTTATTGAAAATACCATGGCTTGAACAAGTCGAATCTTTGTATGGAGAGAGACATCTCTGCTTTTGAGAATCTTATCTAGGTCATTCATAGCCATTCTGCCAAGGGCAATGTGTTGTCTGATTTCTTGACTGCTTGTTGCTTCTTTATTGATAGTTGATCCAAGTAGGTTAAAGTTGTTCACAATTTCAATTTCTTCTCCTTCAACGATGAACCTGTTGATTATACCAGTTGTCATGATCTTTGTCTTCTTTACATTAAGGTGCAGGCCCATTTTGAGAATATGTTCTTTGATTGTGAGAAGCAAATGTTTCATATCATCTTCACTTTCAGCCAGTAATGTGGTATCATCAGCATAGCGAAGGTTGTTGATGAGTCTTCCATCAATTTTCACACCTGTGTTGTCTTCATACAATCCTGCTTCTCTGATGATTTGTTCTGCATATAAATTAAACAGGTAGGGGGAAAGTATGCAGCCTTGTCTTACACCTTTGCTTATTTTAAACCATTCTGTTTCTCCTTGTTCCATTCGAACTGTTGCTTCTTGATCAATGTACAGATTGTGCAGATTGTGCAAGAGTACGATCAGGTGTTCTGTTATACCCATGCTTCTTAATGTGGCCCAGAGTTTCTCATGGTTTACACAGTCAAAAGCCTTGCTATAGTCGATAAAGCACAAATAGATATCCTTTTGGTATTCTTTAGTCTTTTCAAGGATCCATCTCACATCCGCAATGATGTCTCTCATTCCTCGCCCTTTCCTGAACCCTGCTTGCACTTCAGGTAGTTCTTGTTCCAGGTATGGTTGTGGTCTCTTTTGAATAATCTTCAGTAGAATCTTGCTGGCATGTGGGATCAGAGCGATTGTGCGATAATTTCCACAGTCAGTTGGATCACCTTTCTTTAGTATTGGTATAAACACAGATCTTTTCCAGTCAGTTGGCTATGATGTTGTCTTCCATATTTCTTGGCAGAGCCTTGTAAGTACGGTAACAGCTGCATCAGATTGCTGTAATACTTCTGTGGGAATGCTATCAATGCCTGGTGCTTTGTTCTTTGATAAGGCTTTCAATGCTGCTTCAACTTCTTCTTTCATCACCAATGGTTCCAGATCATAAGGTACAGGTTGAAACGGCTGTTGGCCCACTTGATCTTTATCATATAAAAACTCTGTATATTCCTTCCACCTTTTCTTGATCTTCTCAGCATCAATCAACATAGAACCTTGAGCATCTAGTAACATTCCAATTCGAAGCTGGAACTTTTTCTTTAACTCTCGTAGCTTTTGGAAAGCCAATCTTGTTCTTCCTCTAATAGTTTCTACTTCTATTTCCTTGCATGCGTCATTGTAGTACTTTTCCTTGTCCTGTCTTGCTGCACGTTGGAAATCTCTGTTGAGTTCTGTGATTGTCTTTCTTTCTCCTCTGGCTTTAGCTTCTTTGCATTTCTGGGCAATTTTCAGAGTTTCTTCCGTCATCCATTTTTGCCGTTTTTGCTTTTTCACCTTTTGTAGAGACGTCTCGCTTTCTTCCAACACAACCTTCTTGATGTTATTCCATAACTCTTCTGGAGATCTGTCATTTGTATCTAAAGCAGCAAATCGATTTTGCAGGCAGTCTTTAAATTACAGTGGTATATTCTCAATGTCATATTTTGCTGCATTCATGAGTGGTTTGCTCTTTTTCAACTTTTGCTTGAGTTTGCATACTAGTAGTTGATGATCTGTACCACAGTCAGCTCCAGGTTTTGTCTTTGTTGATGTTAGAGAGCTTTTCCATCGTTGACTTCCACAGATGTAGTCAATTTGATTTTTATACAATCCATTGGGTGAAGTCCATGTGTACAGTTGCCGCTTGTGTTGCTGGAAGAAGGTGTTTGAGATGAATAGATCATTGGTCTTGCAGAATTCTATCAGTCTTTCTCCAGCTTCATTTCTGTTGTCAAGTCCATATTTTCCAACTACTTTGCCTTCTTCTTTGTTGCCAACTTTTGCATTCCAGTCACCCTTGACTATCAGGATATCCTGTTAATTTCAGCTTATTTATTTATATATTTACTGTCTCTTTCATACCATGCTATTCAACATCAGTGCGGTTTACATGAAACAGAATGACTAGCACAGTACAGCAAGTTGATCTGTGTTTACAAAGAACAGGTACTACAACTTGGATAAAACTGGGGTAACTATTTACATCTAGGTGACACGTTATGTCGTGTCAAAAGCATAAGCTTTTACTTGTTCATAGAACTCTTCAATTTCATTTTCTTCTGCAGCTGTTGTTGGTAGGCATTCCTCGTAGATGAATAGAGATTAAGCGTTCACTGACTGCATTGTATTTCATTACAGTTCTTGCAAGTTTCTTCTTTATTATAAATGCAACACCATTTCTTCTTTGTCTTTCATTTCCAGCATAGTAGACCATGTGATCATCTGATGCAAAGTGCCCGATGCCAGTCCATTTCAGTTCGCTGACACCCAACAGATCAAGTTGTACACGTTCCATTTCATTCTTGACCACCTCCATCTTCCCTTGGTTCGTGCTTCGTATGTCCCATGTTCCAATGTGTAAGACATCTTTACAGCTTCTGACTCTCATTTCATGTGCAGCTACATCAGCAATCAGACGTCCTGAGGGTTTTGATCCAACCACATCATAAATGCTGGCTTTACTCTGAAAATTCTTCAGCTCTTCCCCAGTAGTTATTGAGTGCCTTCCGACCTGGGGGTCTCATCTTCCAGCACTACAGCGCAATTTGTTTTGTTGTAACTGTCCATTGGGTTTTCATTGCAAGATACAGAAGTAGATTGCCGGGCTTTTCCTCCACGCAGTTTAAGTTTGGTTTGCAGCTTGTCGTGCTGTGAGGGCTTGTGTGCATCAGTGATGCTGAGAGCTAAACTATTGGTAGTTTACTACTGGCAGAGTCTCCCAAGATGGACAGGTCTCAGCTGAGGTGCCAGACCAAGACAAACCACCCATCTGGGCAGCAGCAGAATGGGATAGTGTTGACGGTGGAGGATCACATTTCTGTGACAATGGCAAGAACACCAAACATAAAACAGGTATTATTACGCCATCTAATATTTAATGGTTGAAAGCTTAAAACTTAATTTGATGAAGATTGTCTCGCCAGAGGACTGATTTGCTGTTAAAAGCTGACAAACTGGGTTTAAGTTATTTGGAAGTAGTAAACCAGTTTTGAAATGGATTTATTCAGAGTTTTGGTGTTTTTTGAGAAAAATTAGTGAGGAGACAAATACTGAGAATTTGCCCTGTGACTGTATGTTAGGTGCACAGGTTTCTAGAAATGTTCCATTTTGAGGAAAATCTTTGGTTTTTAAAGTCTGGTTGGAGAGTTGCATTTGTTTTAGCAGAGAAAGGGTAATGGGGTCTTGTTGCTGTTTGTTACAACTTTACTGAGGTTCAGTTATAGCTTTGATTATAATTTAGAAGCTCTGCATTTAAAAGTAGACAGCATTTATTTTCCTGACAGCCTAAAGTGACTGCAGAAGCAGGGTTCTTAGAAAGAGAGCCATAGCTGCATGTTGTGGGAGTGTATGAGAGAAGGCAGGGCTGGCCCGTCCATTGTGCGAAAATGTTGTTCGCACAGGGCCCCATGCTTCAGGGGGCCCTGCGTCAACAACATCACACACATGCTATTTGGCACCTGGCAGGGTGGCTTTAGAGGGAGCCGGAGAGGCCCGGCTCACCTCTATACAGCTGCTGAAGTGAAGGGCGACGTTTATCTTCACTTCAGCAGCTGTGTTCTAGTATTGAATGCTGGTGCACCGGAGTTCAAAGGGAATTTCCTGTTTCCTGGCACTCAGCGCGCCAGCGGCCTATACTAGAACACAGCTGCCGAAGTGAAGCCAGTCGGATAGCCATGGGGCACTTTGGGGGGGGGGGGCTAGGACTCAAAATAGCTGATGGGGGGGCTAGGGCTGGAAATTGGCTGATGGGGGCCTTGGATTGGAAATTGGCTGATGGGGGGCTAGGATTGGAAATGGGCTGATGGGGAGGGGCAGAGCCTGGTTTCTGGTCAAGATTGACGTTTAAGAGCTGTGCTCCGGAGGGCAATACACAAGAATCCTGACTTCTGCAATCTTTAATCAAATAGTTCCTTCCTACTTTGATACCATTCAATCCCGGATATGTCTGGTCCCAAACAGACGCGGCTGGATTACCAAGTATCTCAAAATGCTAGCGCAAAGAGAACCAAGATGAAACCTCTCTCACCTCACAAGATGGCGGTCATCTGAGATTGTCCTGAGACCTCACAGGAGCTCCTGGCTGAGATTTGGGCAGTCAAAGACTTGATCAAAGCTAATGGAGAATAACTATGTGCCATGCAGGAAGATATCAGCGCTTTGCAAACTTCTTTGGAGTCAATTGCAGCTCATTTGGGGAAGGTAGAGAACGTGGTGGCTTCACATGGGGAGAGGCTCGAGGCCGTTGAGAAGCAGGCCAAGTTGATACATTCATTACAAAGAGAGATGGAAGACGGTAATAATTGCTCTCGGAGGAATAACATAAGAATACTAGGAGTTCCTGAGGGAGCAGAGGGCCCTGATATGGTGTGCTTTTTGCAGGCCATGATTCCAGGTGTGTTAAAGTTACAGTTTGCTATGCCGTTCAAGATCCAGCGCGCCCATAGAGTGCCTATTCAGTCCGTGGTCACGGGCAAGCATCCACGCCCAATCATCTTGAAAGTTTTACTTTTCAGCAAGTTTTGCAAATAATGGGAGTAGCTAGAGCACTTTCAACTTTGGAATATCAGGGACATAAACTCCTGTTCTTCCCAGACTTCGCAAAGGTGAAGGTGGACCAGAGAAAGAGTTTTCTGGCACTGCGTCCACGCTTGGTGCAACTGCAGGCCCGTTTTGGGCTGCTATATCCTGCCTGCATGAGTCACATTGCATAACCAGACCAAGACGTTTGATGATCCCGGGGAGTTATATGCATTTATGGTGGATAAGGAGTCAGCGGGGATGCGGTGAAAGTCACTTTGCAACTTTTATTTGCTACAGTTCTATGGCGTTTGCTATCATGGGTGTTTGACTGGTCTGAGGTCATATAATGGTGACTTATCCATGCAGAAGCGACATTTAATCATGTAACATTGCTATATACTGGGACATCCATTCTGTCTCTTTTGAAGGAGCTCTGGGGTACTATCCTGGTTAAGATGTCTCTTTTGTTTTCTCTCTCCCTCTTCTTTTATGTTTTATGTTGTTTGTTTGTGATGTCTATGGTGGCTGGGAAAGTCTTGGGGCTTGGAGGAGTGGAGTGGCTCTTGTTCACTGGGCTGGGTCTTCTAGGCCATAAACTGATTCGAAGAGGGCTGCCCTGCCATGCAGTTCTGGTTTTCATTTCTTACTCTTTTTTTTGGGAGGGGGGGTTTGAGTATATTGCCTTTACTCTTATTAAGGGCGGTGGGCAAAGCGCGATATTCGGAGTGACATAGAAGTACGGAAGTACTAGGTCAATTTGCCCTCCATGTCTGTCTTGTCCTGGTGGGCTCACCCGCTAAGGTTTGGGTGTAATATAGCTCCCCTGGGTTTAGGTGGTTTTGGGGAGATGTTTTTTTCAGAATTAGGTGTTCTTATTGTGAATGATCATATGACAGGGCTGGGGCTAAAATGTGTCTCTTTTGTTGGGTTTTCTTTTTTGGGCTTTAGGTGCAGCTAACACTTTGAGGGCGCTTAAGAAGTTGTTCTACAATGTAAAACTAAATGCTACAATTTGGTATATTTCTGCAACATTTGACTGCCAATCTGAGCTATATTGTCAGTATGCTTCCCTTTAAGATTGTTTAACTGAATGTTAAGGGTATTAACAATCCCATTAAGAGGAAAAGATTCTTCTGTATGGTAGGAAAGAAAGTGCTGACATCTTACTGCTGTAGGAGACACACTTGAATGTAAAGGAGTCGTTAAAACTAGATATAAAACTCTACTCTTTAGGGGGTTTTCAGATGCCCATCATAAGAATAATGGGGTAGCCATTTTAGTGAGGAAAGTTCCATCCCCCATTATTCTTCAAATATCATGTATAGATTTTCCTAGTTTCCAAGGGACTTTGTTCTAGAATTAGTGAGTCTACTATTCATGCGGCTCACATTTCTGATCACTCCGCAATCTCATTTACCCTATTTGACTCAACAAGCTTCCAATAATATAACAGCAAAGTGGTCACCGGTCTATCTTTCTTGGTGGGGTCGTCTTGAAGCTATAAAAATGACTATCACTCCTAAAGTGAATTATATAGTAGAAATGCTACCAGTCTTCCTTACAAGTAAAGTCTATTGTCAAATTGAAAGGATTCTAGTTCAATTTCTATGAAAAATAAACCACCTAAAGTTGCTCTCAGGAAACTTAAATCTTAAAAAGAGGATGGGGGTGGGGGATTTTCCCTGATTTTCAGGCCTAGCACTGTTTTTTATTTACTTGTTTATTTTACTAAAACAAGGTTTGTGATGGGTGGAGGGGGCCGTAGGTATATGCTCAATATGGCTTGGACTAGAAGAAAGATTAAGTAATCTTTTCCCCTGGAATCTTCTTCTTGGCATGGTGTCTGTTGGGAGGTTGAAGTCTCATAGGGTTATATCGGATACTCAGAAGGTTTTTCAGCAATTAGCAAATGCAATTCCTAAGGAGGATTGCTTATTGAAAGGTTGCTAAATGGGATCAGGCAGCTGGGAATGAGTGTTAGTCTCATTGAGGAGATGTCGGCACTTGGAGACCTGTGGTATATGATTGTCCTAACATTCAGTCTTATTGGGTTTCAATATGGGACAGTATTAAAGAGGTACTGTGATTCCGAGCCACTCTCTCCTGGTCTGAGGTCGTTTTTCAATCAGCAATTGGCATCTCGTCGTTACAGAGGGATTGTCAGTTTTAATTGACTTCATGTTGGGAGTGGCCCTACATCTCGTTATTTCTAACTGGAAGCATTCAGCAGAGATTAGTTGACGCGAATGGTGGAACGCTTGTGCTTATGCTACATATATGTGTGCAAAAACCATGATGTGGTAGTTCCCTTACATCCTCCTCTTTTCTTAAGTGGAAACTCCTACAGAATTACATCTCTAAAGCACAATATGTGATATAGTAAGGGGTTATTAGACAAATCTTCTCATTTCCTATGTAGTGGAGTGGTTGCTCTTCTATAGCCCTTGTGGACCTCACAGGCTTGCAGATGTTTTTGTGTTTCTTTTATATAGCCCCTGATGATTGCATGATGATGGGAGGGACAGGATGGGGTGGGCTGTGATTAGCCTTTTTCTTATCTCATGTTATAGAGAAGAATTGTGTATTTTGATTTACTGCAATTTGGTTTTCTCTTTTGTTTGTATTTTTTTGGGAAAATATAAATAAAGAAACTTAAAAAAATGGGCTGATGGGATGGGGCTTGGTCTGGAAATGGGCTGATAGGGGGCTAGGATTGGAATTGGGCTGATGGAGGGCTAGGATAGGACTGAAAATGGTTGATGGTGGGCTAGAATTGGAAATGAGCTAATGGGGGGGGGGGCTAGGACTAGAAATAGGCTGATGTGGGGAGATGGGAGAATGGGACTAGAAGGGAGTGGATGTTGGGTGGGGCTGGAACTAGAAGGGAGCCGATGTTGGGGGAAGACTAGAAGGGGATGGGTCTGGGGGAGTGAGGATGGAGAGGGGAGAAGATATTTTGTGTGTGAGGGAAGAAAAATCTATGATTGGCTGTGTTATTGGGTGAGTAAGTGGGGATTTAGGATTGAGGGGTGAAATTTGAGTAGATGAAAAAGGAATAAAGAAATAAATGGAGGAAAGAGCAAAAGGGAAAAGATCAGAATGTTAAAGCAGATATAAAGAGAGAATGGAAAAAAACTAGAAGAGAGAAGAAAGGACAAATGGAGAGCAGACAATGGAGAGTTAGCAGAAGACACAATGAAACCAGAAGAAAGTGAATGGAGCACAAACAACAAAAAAACAGAAAAATACTTTTTAAAAAAATTTATTACTTGGAATATGTCAGTTTTGGGAAATGTGCATTGTTAACGTATTTACATTTTGTTTAGTACAAGAGGAAATTAATTTATAGTTTTATTCCTCCAGTGTTGTTGAACATTCCAAGTTTGGCTTTTGGTGTTCCCAGTTTAATTATTGCCTTTCTATTTCTTAATTGTTATCCCTTGTTCTTTGTTTGGTGATGGTCTATGTTTTGCATGTGTAACCGAGCTGCGGTATTCTGTTCATGTAGTTTCTATGTGACACAGTGCCACTTGTTCTCTTTCCCCAATAGGTGATGTATTGGTATTCTCTGAGATGTATTGGTTTAATATTTGCAGTGTTGCCTTTTGATAGGTAGGGTTTGGTGCTTTATGAGTCCTGGTAGTACTGTTATGATATGGTGGGTTTGCTATGGGTTCTAAATGGGCAGTGTTTGTAGTAGTTCCTAATATGCCTGGTGGTTGGCACTGGAGTATAGTAATGTAGAAATCTGGTATTCTTTCTTTATCCAGACACTCATTAATAGGCATGTTTACTAAAAGTTAGTGCATGTTAACATTATGCAAATATTTATTCAAATGAGGTCCCTTATATAAATGAGGCCCTACAATGAGTCTCTGCACATGGCCCTGCACCCCTCTTGGGCCACCCCTGAGAGAGGGAAAAGGGTCAAGTTAGGCATTATTTAATTATCTTTTTATTTAAGGGTAGTTAGGGAGTTTGCCTTAGGAAAAAAAAAGGTGAAAAGGAATTAATTGTTCAGCCACTGTCTGATCACCTGAGGCAAAATAATGGAAGAACAGGGTTTTACCTTATTGGTTTTGTAAAGTCAGGGAGCAGAGACAAGACCAGCTGAAGAGTCACCAGAGGAAGAGTCAACTGTGTATTCACAGAAACAGATGGAGAGGATCAGATCCTGGACCGGACTAGAACCAGCGTGGTCAAGGGCCCCAACCCCAAGAAAGGATTTTTGTTTGGAAGATGAGTATATATTTCTGTTTGTTTAGAGTGCACTCTTATCATTTGTATTTGAGCGCAAATACTTTTGATTTTTTCTAAATATCTGAGTCCATGTGTACTTACCTGTGAATACTCCTGCAGAACTGGCAGAAGAAAGGATACAGTTGGTAAATTTGAATTGCTGTAAATTTTTATAACAGTTCTGAGATGTAAAAAAATATTGACCTGGTTATAAGATCATTTATCCTGAACAGAAAAACACAGTTTTTTAAGAAGGAATCTTGTTCCAAAAGCTAGAATACTGTATGTTGCATTAGCAATTGAACTATTGTATAAGGGAATACTTTTCTGATACAGTATACTGTTGTCTTGATTAGTAGCATTCTGTAAAACAAGAAAGAAAGTCTATTTAGGTTATTTTAATATTAGCTGTATTCACTTGTTGCTACTTAGATATTGTAATTACTATACTAGGGGGTATGTTTACTAAACTCCGAAATTGTGCGGGGCCGCGGTAGTGTGCCTGTGCCATATAAGGAGTGGGCGGTTTAGGCAGAAAAAAGAAAAAAACGGGAGTAAGCGATCGCACATGTGCGCGGCGCGCTATTGTGTGCCGTGCACAATAGTGCGTGGGAAGGCTAAGTGGCGCCCTGATGTGCACACACAAAGGAACAGAGCCATAGTACAATGGTTAAAACACTGACTGCTGGTGCAGGGGACATGGGTTCAATCCCCCACTGTGTGCAACGAAAAAAGCAGGCTGAGGCAGTACCTTTTAAGGGTAAGAATGCTGTAGGAGGCATTTTATTTCTATTTTAATTAGTGCTGCCAGCAAATACACCCCCCTCACAGTGCCGTAACATACGGTGCCGCAGAAGGCACTCCAGAGGGCATATCATAAAGTGCACTGTCCGCTAAGGCACCCTATAATGTTGCCCATAGGGAGCCCTAGAAGGTGCTGAATGGGGCGCCCGATGAGGCACCGAAAGGTTACAGCACTGCGAGCGTGTTTCTGATGGCTGTACTACTTCAAATCACACACACACTGCCCCAGACAGCCCCCCCCATGTACCCTGTGAAATACGTATCTCCAAGTTAGAATGCCCTGTTCAATGTATGTCCGGTTTGTGCAATGTAAACCGCAATGGTGCAGAATAGCACGGTATATGGAGGAATGTAAATAAATAAAGTGAATAAAATAAAGAAATGCACTTTGGATTTGAACCACCAACCTCTGGCTCCACAAGCAGTGCAGTCACCAGTGGGCTATAGCTCTATACCTGTAAAGAGATGTCTGTCTGGCTACCAAATAACTTCTGCAGACTGTGCTGCGGCTACCAGGGTAAGGGTAGTCCTCTCGCACCCATGATGCACTGCACATGCAAAGCAGCAGTCTACAGATGATCTGAAGATGGGGTATGCACCCCCACAGCACCTAGGCCTTTTAGTGGGTACTGACCGTGTGTGTTACTGGCACAGAGTAGCTACACACCGTCACAGTGTGCGGGTACTGTGCTCACCCTGAGGGTGCGATGAGGCGCCCAGGACCAGGTCCACAACACCCTTCATGGCTGAAAGAGGCCATGCCAGAGCTCCAAAGCAGTATTAATCTGTGAGATAGGTAGTTTCTGCAGAAATACCTTGGATATTTCTTTCTGTCTTAGTCAGGGGAACCCCTTATGGACACCTAGGTGGACCATGTACCACCATTCTCCCCCCCCCCCCCCAGGCTGAAAAACAGGGTCTCCTATCAACAGATCCACATTCTACCTCCCTGCAATCGTGGCAGTAGAGTGGACCATCAACCCCAGTCCTGCTGGGGAACAGACACCCTACAGGGCAGTCAAAGCAGCTCTATACACATCCATAACACAATATCAGACAGACATTAGGCCTGGATATGCTAAGCTGCACCCCACCACTATCTGATATTCTCCTGCAGCAAGCCTTCAGCCACTGCACCCTGCAAGGCGCTCCATCAAGACACAGACCAGCTGAAAGCAGTCTGCTAGCTAGTCCTGGTGGAAATGCATGCACCCAGAACTGGGATGGCAGTGCACGCCAGCAGATAAGTCAGTGACTGGGCCCCAAAAGGAAACCCATATATATCACATGAGAGAAATACTATATAGCACTATGGGGGTGCCTAGACATGCTGTGGTCACTGCACAGTCAGGGTGAGAGTGATCCCCCAGCAGGACAGACAAAGGTCACCCTGTCTGTGTAGGTGGTGGCCGGCCACTACAATGTCCCAGGCAGTGCCCTATGTCCTGTGCAGATGCATCCTGGCCAGCCCACCCTGTCAGAGCTATACCCATGGTACCTTGCTGCTCATTATGCACATTGGCAGGCCAATACTGGCAACAGTGCTGGCAGTGTGGGCTGTGGAAGGTGTTTGCATCCAACACACACTGTATAGACAGACACACACTCCCACACGTATGCCAGCATTGTGCTACTATAGAGGAGTTTATCAGCCTTGCCCACCACACCAGTCCTGGGCACAGTACAGGCATGGATATGGTACGCAATACTGTTGGGGGTCACTCCCCAGGGTGGTGACCACTGTCAGAGGCCAGACCTGAAGCACACACCGCAGACATCAGAAAGATTGTTATGATGGAGCTCAAAGAGCAAACTGTGCTTAACGTAGGAATGTCTATCTGCCAATACTCATAGCAAACGTTTGAGAGCTGTGTACCGTATACCGAGGTGTAGGGTGGCATTGCTAAGGTATGCAGGTGCTAGTATTGGGAGATGCACACAGGGCCCAATGTCCTGCCTCTCCAGGAGGCATTGGCCAATGGGGCCTGTGGGTGTGGGTGTGTCTGCCCCTGTTGGCTGCTGCTTTACGGCAGTGGTTCCCAACTCCAGTCCTGGTGTGCCTAACACTGTTCGGGTTTTCCTGCTGTCCCTCATGAATATGCATGAGCTACATCTACATGCCATGGGGGTGGTGCATAGATATGCAGCACAGGCATTTGTATTGGAGGCAGCATGGAACCTGAATGGTGTGTGGTCCTCCAGGACTGCATTTGGGAGACTCTGCTCTAGGTAATGCCCCTGTTCATGGTGTCTGTGCTTGGTGTGGTAAAAGATAGGCGTATTACGAATGTGTATGTCCTCAGCAATACAGGTTTGTCCTTACTATCACGGTTTAGTTGTGGGAAAAATATGTGGACAGGATTGGCAGTAGCCCCAGCTGGGCTTTGAACCTGTGACCTTTTGTTCTTGCACACACTGTCTGTGTGCACTGCACCACCATGTTGCCATGGATTGGCTGAATTCCCTGGGAAGTCCATGACTGTACATCCGACAGGGCCTGTCTGTTGCAGTGGATGGTGCCAGCCTGCACATGGCTAGGCCACTGTCTTCTGTGGCTAGCAGCCACTGCCCCCTCCACCACCTGTACCCTTCCGCCAACATGCTGGCATGTCCTTATCTTAGAATAACCATATGACCTGATTGAGTTGTGGCACTCCAGGACTGCATTTGGGGGACTCGGCTGTAGGTAATGCCCATTGTTATGGTGTGTGAGCGGTGTAGGGTAAAATATGGGTGATTGAACCATGCTTATGTTCTCTGCAATAAAGGAGTGTCTTTACTATCTCTGTTTAGTGGTGGGTAAAATATGGGGACTGGGCTGGCAGGTGCCCCAGCTGGGATTTGAACCTGTGACTCTCTGGTCCTAGAAGAATTGGCTCTGTCTGCTGCACCACACTGTGACCACAGAGACAGTGCAGTCCCTGGAGATAGGAAACCTGACCGAAAGAGTCGGAAATCCTGCTCTGCACATTTTTACTGTGGGCTCATTCACCTTGTCTGGAGACAAAAGTGCAAATAAACCCCGCAAATGACCGTGAAAAAAGGGGGAAAAAATATAACCAAGCTGGGCAACAGTGCTATTAATGGACAAACATAACAAAACTCCGAGGTAAGCTCCATAAAAAGGGAATGATTTTTGGAGGGGTCTCCGCTCCGTAGACCCTTCCAAAAATCATTCTTTTTTTGGAGCTTTCCTGGGTGTGTTTTTTATTTTTGCCCATTGCTAGCACTGTTCCCCAGCTGAATTATAATTATTAGAATTTTTGTTGTGGTCATTTTCGCTTTTTATTTGCACTTTTGTTCTGTGCACACGTATCACACTGCTCACGTTTTTTAGGTTTCCCCGGTTTTGCTGTACATTGCTGACGGAAATGGTTTCTCTTCCCTTTAAATGCCCTCTACCGCGAGTGTTTCACTCGCGCTATTTTTAACTTGTAAATTCGGCCCTGATAATGTGCGGGGAGCCTCTCCCCTCCCCTTCCCCGCCCATTAACCCCATCTCTCCGCCCCTCGGGAGCCTTCCTCCGCCCTCAGAATGCCTTTCCACGCCTCTATCGGACATTTGCGGGCCCCGTACTTGTGCGGGGCCCGTTAGTGCCACGCGCTATTGTGCGGGGGCCCGTTAGTGTGACGCGCAATTGTGCAGGGCACTTAAGAGCGCTTAAGTGCATCATTGCCGTGCGCTATTGTGCGGTGCACAATTGTGCGAGGTTTAGTAAACATACTCCTAGGTGTTTTAGATATGCTAGCTAATAAAACATTTACAATGTAATACTTCAAAAGGACTTTGGAGCCTTATTTAAAGGCAACTATTGTAAAAGATTTGTGTCATCTTACCTGCACATGCAACAGTAATAACATCTTAGGTTTTACCATCCAAAAAGAATCCTGAATTTATTTATTTTTTAAATTTGCTCCAGTTCTCTGATAACAGAGTTGCTGGACGGTAGTCTTTTTCCACTTACCCCCTCCAGAGGTATTCCAGCCTGAGGTACAGCTACATGACTACAGTGACATCTCATGGGTTTAAGTAGAGGCTGGCATGCCCAAAGGCCGGGTTACAGGACAGGAAAGATTCGTGCTGGCTTTTAATAAGTGTCATCCTCACCATTTCTCATAACATCTAAACTCATCATTAAACCATATTTCTCACACCACCATACTTTTCATCTTTATATACATATACATCCCCTACATTCGATCTCAATATTCTCCCTCCAGACACATCCCCTAACTCAAATATTTCCCAAAAACCCTATTCTCTTTAGAGAATATAGTTCTCAGCCAGAATTCTTCCCTTGTTAACATGCCTTGAACTTTTTCTATCCAAATGAACTGCAGCCACCAAACCCCTGATCATCGTGAAAAGCATGTTCTATGTTTGTTGTATCCATACAATTGTATTCTCAAACTTCTACAGTTGTAGAAAGGATTAGCCAACTCTCTGAAGGACTCTTTAATGAAGGACTGAGGTCAATAGCATCCTCCTGATCTCTATCCAATGTCATATCACTAGAATCCATTTCAGAAGTAATAAAACTTGTATCATCTACCTCTTGCTCTAATTCCATTTCCCATGGAACCCTTTTAAGGTGATTTTGATTCACAACCTTTTCTTTTCCAGCCTTATTTCTTATTTTATAAACATTTTTATATTCTCCCAGAATATCCACAACCTGATAAGGGTCTGATTCCCATACATTTTGCAATTTATGTCTGCCTCCAAATCTCTGTTTCCATACAAGGACCCAGTCTCCTTCCAGGAATGGTTCTCCTCGTACGTGCCGATCATACATTCTTTTGTTCTTCAAACTTGGAGCTTCTTATAATTTATTTGCCACCTCTCATGCTTCTATTAATCTTTCCTGATGCCCCTTCAGCTAGTCATCCATCACTTCATATTCTACTCCACTTTCCTCTTCAACTGGAGATAAAACTTGTGGGAACAGTGTCTTCTCTCCTAGCAAAAGGAATGCAGGTAAGTATCCCGTTGGCCCATGTATTGAACTGTTATATATTTGACAAGCTTTTGCCAGGTATTCTGACCATTTTTTCTTCTTCTGTTCATCAAATGTTTTCAAGATTTGATGCATTGTCCAATTAGGCCTTTCACTTCTGCTATTCCCTTGGAGATGATACAGAGTAGTTCAGCTCTTGTGCCTCTTGTGTATGCCATAACAAATTACAAAGTTCCTTAATTACAGTGGCTTCAAATGACCCCCCTGATCAGAGTGAATCCATTCTAGAACACCATAGACATTAAACCATCGTTGTACTAAAGTTTTGGCAGTTGTTCGGGCAGTCTGATTTTTCATAGGTACTGATAAAAATCTTGTCAACCTATCTGCTATCACCAATACATTTTTGTACCCTCTCTGATCTTTTTCTAAAACTGTGACATCTACTGCCAGAACTTCTAGAGTGTTTGTTACATTAAAACACTGCATGTATGCCTTCTCCTTGGGGAACATTTCTTTAGCCAAAGCACATTTCCTGCAATGCTTTTATCCAGTCTTCCACATCTTTGGTCAACTCAGGCCATTAATACACTGACATTTCTTCATCACTCCTCTGTTTGTGTTTCCATTCAGCTTTTTGTTTGTCGCATTGTAGGCTTGAAGTTTCTGAGCAGTCCTTCTCTTTCATAGTGTACAACTTAACACACAGGTTTTTAGACCTGGGCCCAACTCCAGAAAAACCTTTTCCTCCTTCGTCTCCGGTTCTACCTCATCCTGCAAGGGCAGATGAGGCAAGGCATCCGCATTATTGTTCATTCTTCCTGACTTATAAACCGCCTCAAAATCTAACTCAGCCAGTTGTGCCAGCCACTGCTGTTCTACAGCCTGAAGCTTATCTGACTCCAGCTATTTCAGTGGGTTATGGTTGGTCCTCACCAAAAACCTCTTGTATATTAAATATTCCCAGTATTTCTCCATTGCTGTCCACTTGAGTGCCAGACGTTAAGCTTGAAAGCGCTGTAGTTTCTGTCATTACATTCAGATTTTTGGAGTCCTCCACTAGTGTAAGCAATCACTCTTTCTTCACCTTCTTGAATCTCAAAACATCTCCAAGACCTCAGTTACTAGCATCTGTGGTAAGTATGAATGGAAAATCAAATACTGGGAAAGATAATAATGGAGGTGGCATCAATTTCTCTTTAACTTCTCAAATGCTTCTTGACACTCTGGAGACCATCAAAAGAAACTCTCCAACTTTCCTTTGCATGACTTTTCAGTCAACCTATGCAAAAATGAGGCAATTTGAGCAAAGTTCAGGACAAAGCAATGGTAAAACATACAAAATCCAGGAAGCTGTGAGCCTCAGACATATTAGTCAGAGGTTTCCACTGCTGTAGAGCACTAGCCTTATCCAAATCTGCACTTATTCCTTTCTCAGACACAAGAAACCCCAAGAAGCTTACACCGTGGAACAACAGTTTGCATTTGGAAGATTTTAACTTCAGACCCATCTCTATGAGTCTTCTGAACACTCTATCCAGCCATTCCAAGTGCTGTTCTAAGTTGGGAGTGTACACAAAGATATGCTCAAGGTATCAAAGCAGAATATTAAACATATAATCCCCTAGCATCATTTCAATGAGCCTTTGGAAACTTGCAGGGGCATTATAAAAGTCAGAGGGCATGTGTTTCCATTCAAATAACATACATACTGCAGTTTTACACGTCTTCTGAGTCCATACCCATTTAAAAATACCCTGATGTTACATGCACTGATGAAAACCATGAGGTTCTTCCCATGGCATCCAATGCCTCATCAATTCTTGGTAAAAGGTACACATCCTTGACTGTTATGATGTTCATCTTTCTGTAGTCACAACAGAATCTCAGCGTACCATTTTTCTTTTTCAGGATCACAGATGTTGGAGGATGTTATTTCCCACAATACCAGGAATACATTCTTCTAGCTGGCCAGACTGATTAAAATTATCCTTTACAATGAAGATACATTTAGTGGGATTCATCTGTGCAAGACACTGCATATCCGCTTTTATATCTTTATCTTTATTCATAGACTTTCTATATCACCCTTTATGACATCAGGGCAGTTTATGATATTTAAAAATGACAGAAAACAGCCAATGGCCAAAAAGAGAAAGAATTACAAATTTTGGACAGGACAGGAAATAGTCACTCAAACAAGAGCAAGGGTAGAACTACAAGGAAATAAGGAGTGGTTGGGGGTCGATCAAAGGAAGAAAGGAACAGGTGAGATTTTAGGAGAGATTTGAATGGGGGAAGGAGGGTTCAAGGTGGAGGATGGATGGGAGGGAATTCCAGATGGAGGGACCCAGGAAGAAGAATGCAGAATGATGGGTAGATTCAAGGTGGGCACTGCTTGGTGAGGGTAGATGAAGATGGCTGATGTGAGCAGAGCGGAAGCTGGGGTGGGATTGTGGAAGTGAAGAAGATCAGAGAAGTACTGTGGGGTTTGAGAGTAAATGGCCTTATGAACTGAGATAAGTATCTTATAGCAGATGTGGTATTGGACAGGAAGCCAGTGAAGACCGATAAGAAGTGGTGTGATGTGATCGTAGCAGGATGCATGTGAAAGGATCCAAGCAGCGGTATTCTGGATAAGTTGTAGGCAGGGGGAGACTGGCAAGAATGGAGTTGCAGTAATCAAGGCATGACCTCACTAAAGAGAGAAGCAGGGTAGTGAGAGATGAGGGGTCTAAGCAGCGACTCAGAGCTCTCATTTGTCTAAGAGAAAAGAAAGAGCGGCGCACCAAAAGGGAGATGTGGTCATAGAAGAAGAGGGCCAGGTAGTGGAAGATAGCGGAAGGAAGTAACCATTAAAATCAAGGAGCCAGAGGCAGAAGGTGTGAGATCAGGAATGGGGCCACCAAAAATGAACCAGATGGCAGAGGTTTTTGTGGCATTGAGGTGCAGAAAATTGGATGAAAGCCAGGTAGCAACTAAAGAGAGACAGGAATTTAGTGGAGTAAGATCAAGTGACACTGGAGAGGTGTGGTGCAGGATGAAGATATCATCAGCATAATAATAGGACGACAGGCCAGACTGTTGAATTTTCAGGGTAAGGGAGGCCAGAAGGACATTGAAGAGGAGGGGGGCAAGAATGGAACCCTGGGGGACACTGCAAGTGAGAGGTACTAGAGCTGAGGACATGGGGCCTGTGAAAACAGAAAAAGACAGTGAGGAGAGAAAGGAGTGAAACCATTGCAGAACTATTCCAGAGATGCCAGCTGAGTGGAGACAAGAAAGAACAGTGAAATGATTGACTAAATCAAAAGCAGAAGATAGATCAAGAGAGACAGCAATTGATATATCACCACAGTCATGAGAAATATGGAATTCATTGAGGAATGCTAGTAAGATAGGCTCGGTAGAGTATCCAGATCGAAAACCAGATTGCCGAGGGTGCAGGTAGTGGAATGAGTCTAAATGTTGAGTGAGCTGCATGAAAATAACTTGTCTAGAATTTTAAATAAAAAAGGGAGATTAGAAACAGGTCAGTAATGAGACAAAATGGAGGGGCCAAGAGAGGGCTTCTTAAGCAGTGGACAAACAACGGCATGTTTCCAAGGTGTGAGAAAGATACCAGAAGTGAGGCTTGAGTTCAGAATGAGTTGAATGAAAGGGAGAAGAGCAAGCGAGGATTCTAAAACCCACACCAAGGGGATGGGTGTCAGAGGAGCATGTACTTTTCCTGGTGGAGGAGAGGGATTTGGATAGGCCAGCTGCAGAGATAGATGAGAATGCAGACCAGACGTGAGTCAATGGATGCTGGGGAGGAAAAGGGGAGAAAGTCATGGAGAGCAGAGGGGGACAGGTGGGGAAAGAGGAATGGAGTGACGGAACCTTTCCAGCAAAAAAAGTGGCCAGCTGAGAAGGACTTGGAGGAGGATGCAAGCCAGAGTGGGTGGGGCAGAGGTGGGCTGAGTGGAGGAGAGTGATTTCATAACCAAAAATAATTGATGGGAAGAACTGGCAGAAGAGTTGTTGAGACGGAAATGGTAGGCTTGTCTAGCTCTCTGTATGAGTTGACAGTAGTGTTGATGACAGAGACGGAAGGGTTGAAGTGAAATTGAGGAAGGATGTTTATGCCAGAAGTGTTCAGAACACTGGCAGAACACAGGCACGGTGGAGATAAAGACTGGAATGATATCAGGAGTGCTTAGAAGAATTATGAGGAGGGGTAGAGCGGAGAGGAGCTAGACTGTCAAGGACATTGGACAGGGAGGCGTTCCAGGTTTGTACTTGGTCCTCAACAGAAAGAGTGAAAATATCCTCCTGCATTAGCTGAACGGAAGAAGGAAAATTGGCTAAGGTATGTGCAGTAATATGGCGAGAAGGGTGAGGAAAATTCTGAGCAGATGATGGTGAAGGGACAGAGCACTGAAGGGGGACAGAGAGGGAGAAGGAGATACAGACATGCTCAGACCAAGGAAGGGAAGAAGAGGAAATAGAGGAAGGATCTAAGGGGAGTTGGGGAGTAAAGAGAAGGTCAAGGGAAAGGCCCGCTACATGAGTAGGGAAATAAATATGCTGAGTAAGAGTGAGGTCCCAGACCAGGAAGATAAAGGACTTATCCCAAGGGGAAAGAGGGGCCTCAAAATGAATATTAATGTTGCCGAGCAGGACTAGTTGCGGGAAATGGACCGAGACTTGAGATTGTAAGGAGGAGGGCTTCCCAGAGAGATGGGAGAATGGAGGGAGGGGGAGTATATAAGGAGAAGGTGTGTAGGGGGGGGGAAGAATGAAGACAGAGGAGGAAGGATTCTGGGTAATGAAGTGAGGGGGGAGTGAATTTGAGTTATTAGTAGGGAAGAGCGATACAGGACTGCGACCCCTCCCCCAGGACGACCCAGCCGAGGTGTTCAATCTGACCATGTGGGAAATCCATAAAAATACAAAATGGTCTTTTCCCATTGAATCACTTCTGGAGGGGGTATAGTGGGAAAAGGCTACTGTCCAGCAGCTCTAACAGAGAACTGACAACAAACCCACTGGAGCAAATAGAAAATCTAAATTCAGGATACACTTTGGATGGTAAAGTCTAAGATGTTATTGGAGTTGCATGTGCAGGTAAGATGACACAAGCTGACACAAATATTTTACAACAGTTACCTTTAAAATAAGGCTCCAGAGTCATTACCAATACTGCAAAACTGTAATTCTGTGACAATGACATTACAGTTATGCTTAATTGTTTCCTTTGGCGAGGTGCAAAAATGCATGCCCAGGTATTTAATACCCAGAGGAGACCATTGAAAGGGAAGTAGCTTGCATTTCTCCCAATTGATTTTGAAGCTTGAAAAGGTGGAAAATCTGTCTACTAAATTCAGAAGATGTCTTATGGACAGAACCAGATTTGAAAGAAAAAGCAAGATGTCATCCGCATAAGCTGCCAACTTCCAGAAATTTCCATTTGACCTAATACCAATTTCATTTTTAATCTTATTTATTATTTATTTATTTACAGTCTCTTTTATACCGCGCTATTCGGCATCAGTGCGGTTTCCATATAACAACTTACACATCTCAATAGCTGATTCGTGTTTACATTGAACAAGGTAAATTGAACTTGGATAACAGGGTGTAACAAGGTAAATGAACTTGGATAACAGGGTGTAACAAGGTAGTTGAACTTTGATAACAAGGGATTAACTATGTACATCTAAGCAAGAGGGGCTCCAGAGCAAGGTTAAATAGCAAAAGTGAAAGAGGGCAGCCCTGTCTTTTTCTCCAATGAAGCGGAACAGCATCAGTTAAAAGGCTATTGACTGCAATCCTTGATTGTGAAGAAGCATACAGAACCCTGTCAATAAAGGATGACCCACAACCAAACCAGTCCAATAAAGATAGGACAATTCAATGCAGTGAAAGGCCTTCTCAGCATCTAAAGAGAGTGCAACAACCGGATCATTTTCTTGCTGCGACAACTTGACCAAATTATGAAAAGATTGGGCATTATCCCCTATATATCTATCCTTAATAAACCCTATTTACTCTCCCCAATTAGTTGCTGTATCACACGACCAAGCTCAATGGCCATTACCTTCATCAATATTTTATAATACACATTTAAAAAGATTGATCTATAATTACTCATATGAGTGGGGCCACGGCCAGGTTTCACAAAAAGTATGATTGTAGCTTCAGAGACATTTGATGACTCTACAGGCCACGAAAGAAGAATCTGATATAATAGCCGTAGATTTGGAACTAGCATTAGTACAAACTGTTTGTGAAATTCAACTGTAAAACCATCAGGACCAGGAACTTTGTTATTAGACATCTGTTTTATTGCCAAAAGGATTTCTCCAACTTGCACCAGTGCCCCCAACTGCTCTCATGCTTGCTCAGAAAGCCTAGGATGGTCCAGCAATGACAGAAATGTTTCTAGCAGATACATAACATCCATACTCTCAGAAACAAAAAAAATTCTCATAAAATGACATGAAGACCCTGGAACTGTCTACAGAGTTTGTAAGAGCCGAAGATCTGTCAGGCTGAATGGAAGATATACAGTTCTTTGTTTTATTTTTAATAGCTGTGCAAGCAATTTACTTGATTTGTTAGCTTCTGCATAGTATCCAGTTCTTTGAACAAAAATCTCTTTCATAGCCTGCTGGGTTAAAATGTATTATTTTCGTAACATTGTCAAATAAGCTGTTGGAAAATGACACTGTCATTTGTCCTAATATGAGTCTCTTCTAGTCAAACTACTTCCCTTTCCAATTTTTAAGCACTGTCCATCAGGTTCAAACAAAGCCATGACGAGAAACGTATTACTTCACAATGTAGAGTGACTTTAAAGGCCTCTCATACAACACAGAAATGAATATCATCACTTTTGTTTTGCTGAAAAAGCTCAGTAATAATTATATCAAAGTTATTTATAGAAGAGATCTCTAATAGATTGATTTGAAAACGCCAAGGCTGCATGTGGGCTTGCTGATTCCAAGGCAAAAGGTCCATAATAACTGCAGCATGGTCTGAAATGTGAATTGGACCAATGGTGCAATTCTTCATAGTGGGTTGAAAAGATTTAGACATGAAAAAATAATCAATACATGTATATGATTGGTGGGGGAAGGAAAAGAAGGTACATCCACTTAAGGTGGGATGGAAATGCCACCAGGTATCCTCCAGACCAAGGTTATCTAACATATCATGCAATGTCACACAAGAATTTTGATATGAATTTTTTCTGGGAGATTTTCTATCCAATTTACCATTTAAGACTGTATTAAAATCACCACCAAGCACCATTTTCCCTGACCCAAAGGTTAACAAGGTATGCAAACCCCCTGAAAAAAATTAAGGATTCAGATGTAGGTGCATAAATATTCATTAGGGTATATCTGTGCCCTGCAAGAACAACATTTAAGGAAACCCACCTGCCCTCATTGTCTGATTTCTGCTGCAAGATTTCTACCAGCACACCCTTCCAGAAAAGATGGATACCCCATTTTCTTGTTAACACATGGAGAAAAATATGGGGGTATGTTTACTAAACTATGTTAAAGGAGCAAGTGTTATGTTAACATGCATTAATGGGGCATTTGTGCCATTAACGTGCGCTAATGTGCCATCAGCACACGTTAATGCCACTTTAGCGCGTGCTAACGGGATCGACAGCATAAAGCGCCCTATGGGCGGAGAGTAGGTGGAGAGTAGAGGTCAATGGGCAGGAAGTGGGCAGAAACAAGGCCCGGCTTCCTTAACGACAGCACCTTAACACCAGGAACCTTACCGCAAATCAAAACCTGTCGGTAAGGGTGCATGTTGAGGAGAGAGAGCCTATTTGAATGTCTGCAATGTGCTGCACAGACAGGTGAGTCCAAGAAAGTGATAGTAGTGCTCCATTAGCAGCAACAGCATAGTGCCCAAGTATGAAAGGGCACTATGCTGATGGTGCAAATGGGGCAAAGGAGGGTGCATGTGGCTCATGCAGTGGGGGCTGCTGGTGCACAGGGTGGACCAGGCAGTTGCCTAGATGGCACATAAGCACATAGGACCTGAAAATATGCCAGACTGTGTCAGACCAAGGTCCATCATGCCCAGTATCCTCTGTCCAGCAGTGGCCAATCTAGGTCACAGATATCTAGCAGTTTCCCCAAAAGACACACATTATCCACAGTGCTTGTAATGGAGCAAGTAGTGCATATCCTTAGTCCTCTTTAACAATGGTTTATGGACCCTCCCCAGGAACTTGTCCAAACATTTTTTTTAAACCGAGCTACACTAACAACCTTCACTACATCCTCCGGTAATGAATTGCAGAGTTTGATAACATGTTGACTGAAAAAATATCTTCACCTAGCAGTCCTAAATGGGTTACACTATAGCCACATTGCAGGTCCCCTAATCTTTCTACATTCTGACAGCATAAACAATTGACCTACATTTACTCGTTCCACCCCAGGCAATATTTTCTAGACCTCTAACATAACACCCCTCAGTCATCTCTTTCTCAGGTTGAAGAGACATAACATTGGCAGGTGATAATGGGGTCCCTGGAAAGGCAGATGGTTGTGGGGGGGATGAGTGGCCATCCATGTATGCCTCCACCCCCCCTCTGGACCCTGTGCACTAGGCACCCACCTATCCCCATGTTGGCTGGCCTGGTGCTGCACACCACCAACACTGACAAAACATGGGCATGTCAGCATGGCATGGGGGCTGTTGGCAGAGGGGGCAGTGGTACCTGCCTGCAGCAGACCAAAGCCATGCCCTGATCCAGTGTATCATACGCAGTGCAACATATGACAAGGTCCGTCTGATGGGAAGCATGTCAGCCTCAGGGACTGTTGTTACACTGTGGCACACTACACACAGTTGGTGTATATAGGAAGCAGAGGGTCACAGCTTCAGGTCCTGGCTGTGGATCATGCAGTGCATGTCCCTGTGGCTATATTTTATTCCACAGTGCAGGTAAAACATCAACATGTGCAACCCCCAATGAATCGGCGAAGAAGGGTACAAACACCCACACAGACAGGCTCCATTATCCTCAGCTGAATGGAGAGTCAGGCTGACAGCACTGGCACACTGGGCGGCCGTTAACATTAGAGTGCAATACTAGCCCCTGCACAATGAGTACACCTTAACAATGCCTGAGCTGAGATTGGGACCAGAGTGGCAGGCAGGAAAGTCAACCATCCCCATTTTGCACAGTGCGTCGATATGAGAGAGAGAGAGAGAGAGAGAGAGAGTGTGTGTGTGTGTGTGTGTGTGTGTGTGTCTATCCGTTGTTTTGTGGCTTTCTACTCCTCACTGAGCCTCGCAGTGCCTAAGCTGTTTCCAAAGTTAGCCTGCAAATGTGCATGATGAGGAGCAAAGTATTGTGGGTATGGCTTGAACAGGGCGGATTGGCCAGGATGCGTCTGCATCGGGGGTAGGGCAATGGCTGGGATATCATAGTGCCTGACTGCCTCCTGCATGGAGTGAGTAGCCACATCATGTCATGCTGGGAAGGCACTCTCACTCTGACCGAGCAGTGACCATTTCATGGCTATGTATCCACATAGTGCTGTATAGTGTCTGGTTTTAGCGATATGGATGTGCTTCTTGTTCTGGGGGGCCTGATCACTGCCTCAACTGCTGGGTGTCTATGGTTGCTCTATGCACATGTAATGCGTACTGACTAGCAGACTGTCTTGTCTGCAGTTGATATGTGCATGTCTGGGACACCCAGTGGTGGGCAGCAGGTACTTGCTGTGGGTTAATGTTAGACCTACCTAGGTGGTTGGGAAGTGAGGTGTTCCAGGCCTATTCCCAGTATTGCTAGCAGGACCCTAGTAACAACCCCATGCATGTCTAGAGGCACCTTCCCATGGATAGTTGGCAGCCATGGTATCAGCATTGTAACACTGGCTATTGCAATACATTGTTCTAGGTGGGTCAAGGTCCAACAGAGCCAGATGTGACTGGGGCATACAGCCTGACACAAGGTGACTAGCGTGTCACACTGCAGACAGTACCTACCACAAACTGGCAGTGATGGGGATCTGCAGCATAGTCCATCTCTAGCACTGCAGGTACAGGGGACCTGGTACTGGGCACCTATCCTCACCCTCAGGGTGACCGCAGAAACTGCTCAGTAGCACAGTTTGTAGCTGCTCTCTGCTTGTAAAATACACTGTCAGTTCCTCTTACTGAGCTGAGGTGATGGATACGTGCATTCTTCATTTGTGATCTGCTGTAGACTGCTGTTCTACATGTGCACTTCATCATGGGTACTGGTGGGGCTACCCTATACCGGCACACACAGCAGACATTTTAGGCAGTGACCTGCAGTCTCTTTGTGCAGACTGTGCTGTGCAGAGAGTTTTGGAGGTATAGCCTATTGGTTAGTTCAAGGTCTCCGTAAGCAGGGGACATGGGTTCAATTCTTATATATTCTTTTTGTGATTGTGCTACTCAGATCATTTTCATGCCTGTAACAGTCAGGGCTCTGCAGATCGGTGCTGCTAGCCCATACCACCCTCTCCTCAGCCACCATCTGTCCTTCAGCCCATTTATCTGCCTCTGTTGGCTTTGTACAGTCCTGTCTTCTTGTGCAGGCTGCTACCCCATGACCTATACTGGTACTCTTTTCTGCATTATGGCTCTTCGTGCTCACCTCTCCTGTGCCTGATCTAGATGTACCTGCTACTACTCTGTCCTTCTGTCACTGCAAACATCCTGCCACTTCTGCCTCCACTGGGAGACATGTCTTCCCCATCCTATGCCACACACTGTCACTGCAGCATTTTACCTTGGCACCACACCGGGCATCAGTACAACTGCCTCCCACATGCTCGTCTGCTTTACTGACTGCCAAATAGGATGCCCACCAATATGGCAGGTCTATCAACTCCCACCTGTCCTTTCCATCACCTTTGCATTGACATTCCTTGGTGCTCTGTCCAGCATTTGATTGGCTTTAAGGTGCATGCTTTCCACCTAGGGCACCTTGTCTCTCTTTAGGATGCCTTATCTCCTATTAGGGCACCTTACCATATCTTAAGGCACCTTGAAGTGCCTTGTCTCCTGTTAAGCACATCTTAATGTGCCTTAACAGGAGATACGGCACCTCAAGGCACCTTAAGATGTGCTAAGGCACCTTATCACATCTTAAGGTGCCTTGAGGTGCCTTATCTCCTGCTAAGGTGCCTTAGCACATCTTAAGGCGCCTTATCACATCGTGAGATGCTTTGTATCTCCTTAGATTGTCTTGTCACCTTATCACACTTGGTCCTGTAAATTCATGTTAGACAGCCCAAGGTACCCTAATGCTGGCATGCCCCCTACCCACCCACTGCCTTATTTGGCTTCAGGCACCTTAACGCTGCCCTTACCGCCAGTGACTCTACCGCAGTTTAGTAAACATACCCAATGATATTCTAGCCATCCAGTCCGAAACTTGACACAAGCCTCATAAGCCATATGAGCTTCCTGAAGGAAAATCACATCAGCACTCAGACTTAAGATAGCAGAAAATCTCTTTACATTTTACAGGGTGATTGATACCATTTATGCTCAAGATTCATTGTTAAAAGTAAGTTAACGTAACCAAAGTGATGTTTTGCTTATGCAAAAGAGAATACCAAATAAGCAAAAAATTGATTTCTGTCCAAGAAAATGAAAATAAAAGAATAATAAAAAGAGAACCAAAAAGGTAGAATATCAAAGAAATCCCAATTTTACCCCCATTAGATGATAGAGTGGTAGAAGGGGCACTAAGAGGGGACAAGGCCATAACGGTAATTGTGACCTGGATTGGCCACTGTTGGAAACAGGATACTGGGCTAGATGATATATCTAGCAAAGAAGAATTCATGGTAGCAATCGCTTCCCACAATGCATCCATTGTGACAACTGCAGGCTTCCTTAACCTGACAGGACCCTGGAAAGAAGGCAGCACACCCTCAGCGGCCACAGACTGATTACCAATGGCAGCACTCGATGATACCTTCCCCAAATCAATCGGGGAAGGTGCCACCACAGGGCCCCCTGTGAGTGCACCATGGCAATGCTGGTAAGACTTTCGGGTCGTGGTAGTGCAGTTCAATAATCAGGGCTTAGGGACACCCCACTCAGAGCCAACTCCAATAGCACCACCCGCTGTCTCAAGTGCCACTTCAATTCCCAAGGCTCAGGCCTAATTCAATGAGCATCTTCTGAATGCCCGCAGTGGAAACTCCTGAAACATATGGTTGGTTCTTTCTCAAATAAATTTTTAAGCTTTCAACCATTAAATATTATAGAAACATAGAAATATGATGACAGAAAAAGACCACATGGCCTATCTAGTCTGTCCTTCCATATCAACAACTACAACAATCCCCTTTTTTCCTTTAGAGATCCTCTGTGTTTGTCTGCTGCTTTTTTGAATTCACTTACTGTCCTCATCTCTACTAACTCCACTGGGAGAGTATTCCACGGATCCACCACTCTTTCCGTAAAGAAATATTTCTGCATATCACTCCTTCATCCTCATCCCATGTCCCCTAGTAGCAGAACTTGCTTTCAATTGAAAGAGGCTCTCCCCCTAAACATTTATGCCATGGAGGTATTTAAACATCTCAATTATATCACCTCTATCCCGCCTTTCCTCTAAGGTGTACATATTAAGATCCCTAAGTCTGTCCTCATATGCTTTACAATGAAGACCACTAACCATTTTAGTAGCCACCCTTTGCACCGACTTCATCTGTTCACATCCTTTTGAAGGTGCGGTCTCCAAAATTGCACACTATATTCCAAATGAGGTCGCACCAAAGACTTATACAGAGGCACTATCACCTCCTTTTTTCTGATAGCCATTCCTCTCCGTATGCACCCAAGCATTCTTCTAGCTTTTGCCATTGCATTTTCTACCTGCTTTTCTCTGATCAGAGAAGAGCAGTGCTTTTTACAGTGCTCTGCTAGAGAAGAGGATATTGCCTCCTGTGACACCTTGCTGTGAGTTCTAGCTGCTTATTAATTATTTATTGTTTGTCTAACTGTTTATTTAATTATTTATTGTTTGTCTTAGTGGTGTGCTAGTTCAGCCTTCTCAGTTATAACTTACCTTGCCTCTCTCAACTAACTGGGCTTTGTGTGGTAGCCAGGTTAACTGTTCATTTTAAATTAAATCTCTCTCCCCAGAACCTGCTCTTTGTTAAACTTTTTTTCCTGTCCCAGCCTGCCTGAGTGAATCCTCCCCCTCCCCCCCCTGCTGAGGTATTGTGTAGCCTTCTTCCTGTTTCCTCCACGTGTGCATAGTCTGTTTTAGTCTGCTTATCTCTGATCAGAGAGGAGCAGTGCTTTTTACAGTGCTCTGCTAGAGAAGAGGATATTGCCTCCTGTGACACCTTGCTGTGAGTTCTAGCTGTTTATTAATTATTTAGTGTTTGTCTAACTGTTTATTTAATTATTTATTGTTTGTCTTAGTGGTGTGCTAGTTCAGCCTTCTCAGTTATAACTTACCTTGCCTCTCTCAACTAACTGGGCTTTGTGTGGTAGCCAGGTTAACTGTTCATTTTAAATTAAATCTCCCTCCCCAGAACCTGCTCTTTGTTAAACTTTTTTTCCTGTCCCAGCCTGCCTGAGTGAATCCTCCCCCTCCCCCCCCCTGCTGAGGTATTGTGTAGCCTTCTTCCTGTTTCCTCCACGTGTGCATAGTCTGTTTTAGTCTGCTTTTCTCTGATCAGAGAAGAGCAGTGCTTTTTACAGTGCTCTGCTAGAGAAGAGGATATTGCCTCCTGTGACACCTTGCTATGAGTTCTAGCTGTTTATTAATTATTTATTGTTTGTTTAACTGTTTATTTAATTATTTATTGTTTGTTTATTTGCTAGTGCTATTGTTTGTCTTAGTGGTGTGCTAGTTCAGCCTTCTCAGTTATAACTTACCTTGCCTCTCTCAACTAACTTGGCTTTGTGTGGTACCCCCCTCCCCCCTGCTGAGGGTTCAGGACAGGGTACCTTGTAACTGCCCTCTTTAATAGGACTTATCTCCCTCCCTCCCTCCCCGGCACCCACCCACCCCTGGGGTAATTGTAGTTTTATAGGTACTTGCACATCTTAGAGGAAAGGGGCTGCTCTCAGGTGCAGCTCGTTATCCAAATCAGTCATACACAGAGGACCTGAGATTAATTACTTAAGCTTCAGGTCCACAAGGTGTATTAGGGGTATTAGATACACTTTTATTGGTATAAGCATCTACACCAATCCTTATTATATACAGAATTTAAAAGACCTAAACACAAGCTTTAAACTAAGATGCAGACAGAAGTCCAGCAACGAGATGGGGGTTCTCCGGTCTTTTGCATTGAGTGTCACATGTATGATTTTCTCCCAGTTGGTGAGAGGTCTTACGTATGCACTAAGTGCAAAGAACTCTTTGCTCTCAGGGAACGAGTCCGTTCTCTAGAGGCTAGAGTAGCAGACCTGGAAGACATAAGAAAGACAGAGAAGTACATGAATGAGACCTACAGGGATATAGTCCTGAAGTCCCACCTCCAGTCTGGCAGCATCCCTGTTGCCATGGAGGAGAGAGGTCACGTGACAGGAGAGCATCACCCTGGTGTGGCAGGAAGTGATCCTATAACTAGGACCTGTCCTCCAGGTGATGTAAAACCCTCTCGCACTGAGGACGTTTCTCCAGGGCAATGTCCCCATGAGGGGAGGGTCAGGACAGCTGTTATAGTTGGTGATTCAATCATTAGGAATGTAGATAGCTGGGTGGCTGGTGGACGTGAGGATCGTCTGGTAACATGCCTGCCTGGTGCGAAGGTATCGGACCTCACGCACCGCCTAGATAGGATCATAGATAGTGCTGGGGAGGAGTCTGCTGTCTTGGTACATGTTGGTACCAATGACATAGGAAAATGTGGTAGGGAGGTTCTGGAGGCTAAATTTAAGCTTTTAGGTAGGAAGTTGAAATCCAGAACTTCCAGGATAGCGTTCTCCGAAATGCTTCCTGCTCCACGTGCAGGACCCAAAAGACAGGCAGAGCTCCGGAGTCTCAATGCGTGGATGAGACAATGGTGCAAGGATGAGGGTTTTGGATTTGTTAGGAACTGGGGAACATTCTGGGGAAAGGGGGGGCTCTTCCGAAGGGATGGGCTTCACCTTAATCAGGATGGGACCAGACTGCTGGCATTAACCTTTAAAAAAGAGATAGAGAAGCTTTTAAACTAGAAAATAGGGGAAAGCCGACAGTCACCCAGGAGTGCATGGTTCGGACGAAGGTATCCTTGAAGGATACTACCAAAAGCAGTGAGGTTCCAAAAGGGAGTATAGTAGCCCAAATGCCCTTGAGTAAGGAGCAGACAGAGCATAAAGATTCCAAATTACCCCTGCCTACCAATAGCCAGATTAATATGAATAAAATACAGTCTCTAAAATGCTTGAATGCCAATGCTAGAAGTCTAAACAATAAGATGAGAGAGTTAGAATATATAGCACTAAATGAGAGGTTAGATATGATTGCACTCTCAGAGACATGGTGGAAGGAGGATAACCAGTGGGACACTGTGATACCTGGATACAAACTATATCGTAATGATAGAGCTGATCAAATTGGTGGAGGGGTTGCGCTCTATGTTAGAGAGGGCATTGAGTCAGAAAGGATTAAAGTTTTGCAGGGAACAAAATTTGCTGTAGAATCTCTATGGATTGAAATTCCATTTATGAAGGGGAAGGTGATGGCAGTGGGAGTATACTATCGACCACCTGGCCAGAATGAACAAATGGATGATGAAATGCTCAAAGAAATCAAGGAAGCTAACAAAAGTCACAACAGAGTAGTAATAATGGGTGATTTCAATTACCCCGGTATCGACTGGGTCAGTGTCACAGCAGGACACGCTAAAGAGATAAAGTTTCTAGATGGAATAAATGACTGCTTCTTGGAGCAGCTGGTTCATGAACCGACCAGAGGGGAAGCCATACTGGACCTAGTCCTTAGTGGAACGCCAGATCTGGTGCAAGAAATAAGGGTGTTGGGACCACTTGGCAATAGTGATCATAGTATGATCATGTTTGATTTAATTAGTGGAGGACAGATAGTAAAGGCATCCACAGTACTACCTTTTAACTTTCAAAAGGGAGACTATAATAGGGTGAGGAATATAGTTAGAAAAAAACTAAAAGGAGCGGTTCCAAAGGTTAAATACTATCCTCGAAGCCCAGACCAGCTGTATTCCACGCATTAAGAAAAGTGGAAGAAAGTCCAAAAAACTGCCAGCATGGTTTAAAGGTGAGGTCAGAGAGGCTGTTGCTGACAAAAAAGCAACCTTCAGGAAATGGAAAAAAGAGCCAAATGATGAAAACTGGAAACAGCACAAGCACTGGCAAGTTAAATGCAAAGCATTGATAAGGCAGGCAAAGCGGGAATTTGAGAAGAAACTTACTACGGAAGCAAAAACACGAAATAAAGACCTTTTTCAAGTACATTCGTAGCAAAAGGCCTGTGAGAGAGTCAATTGAACCATTAGATGATAGAGGGGTAAAAGAGGCAGTAAGAGGAAACAAGGCTATAGCAGAGAGACTGAATGAATTCTTTGCTTCGGTCTTTACTGAGGAAGATGTAGGGATGTTACCCAAGACTGAAGTGGTATTTAAAGGTGATACTGCAGAGGAATTGAGAGAAATATCGCTACACCCGGAAGATATATTACAACTATTTGATAAACTGAATAGTAGCAAATCACCTGGACCGGATGGTATACATCCCAGAGTGTTGAAAGAACTGAAATATGAGATTGCAGACCTGCTATTGGTAATCTGTGAACTTTCATTAAAATCATCTGTAATACCTGAAGATTGGAGGGTCGCCAACGTAACACCAATTTTTAAAAAGGGTTCCAGGGGTGACCCAGGAAATTGCAGACCGGTGAGCCTGACGTCAGTACCAGGGAAAATGGTAGAAACCATCATAAAGAACAAAATTACACAGCATGTAGATAGTCATGGCCTAATGGGAGAAAGCCAACATGGCTTTAGACAAGGAAGATCTTAGCTTACTAATCTGATATGTTTTTTTGAAGGTGTGCATAAACAGGTAGACAAAGGTGAGTCGGTTGATATAGTGTATCTGGACTTTCAGAAAGCTTTTGACAAAGTCCCCCATCAGAGACTTTTGGCGAAGCTAAAAAGTCATGGGATAGGAGGCAGTGTACTATTGTGGATCGGGAACTGGTTAAAAGATAGAAAGCAGAGGGTAGGGCTAAATGACCAATATTCCAATGGAAAAAGGTGAATAGTGGAGTACCCCAGGGATCTGTACTGGGTCCGCTGCTTTTTGACATATTCATAAATGACCTGGAAAAGGGAATAACTAGTGATATTATCAAATTTGCAGATGACACAAAACTGTTTAAAGTTGTTAAAACCCAAGAGGATTGTGGAAAACTGCAGGAGGATCTGGATAAATTGGAAGACTGGGCATCCAAATGGCAGATGAAATTTAATGTGGACAAGTGCAAAGTTATGCACCTAGGAAAGAACAACCCACACTATAGTTACACGATGCAAGGCTCCACATTAGAAACCACCACCCAGGAAAAAGATTTAGGAGTCATTGTGGATAACATGTTAAAACCCTCCGCCCAGTGTGCAGCGGCGGCCAAGAAAGCAAATAGAATGCTAGGTATCATAAGGAAAGGGATGGAGAACAAAACAAAGGATATTATAATGCCTCTGTATCGCTCCATGGTATGACCGCACCTTGAATATTGTGTGCAATTCTGGTCACCGTATCTTAAAAAGGACATAGCGTTATTAGAAAAAGTACAGAGAAGAGCCACCAAATTGGTGAAGGGGATGGAAGGCTACTCCTATGAAGAGAGGCTAAGAAGGTTAGGGCTCTTTAGCCTGGAGAAGAGACGGCTGAGGGGAGATATGATAGAGGTCTATAAATTAATGAATGGAGTGGAACGGATAAACGTGGATCAATTGTTTACGCTATCACAGTATAGAAAGACTAGGGGACATGTAATGAAGCTACAGGGTAAACTATTTAAGACAAATAAGAGAAAATATTTTTTCACTCAACGTGTAATCAAACTCTGGAATCTGTTACCGGAGGATGTAGTAAGGGCTGTTAGTATATCTGGGTTTAAAAAAGGTTTGGACAAGTTCCTGGAGGAAAGGTCCATAAACCACTATTAAAAAGGGACCCAGGATATCTATGCTTGACCCAGTACAAGCATTGTGGAACCTGTGTCTTTGGGGATATTGCTAGGTACATATAACCTAGATTGGCCACTGTTGGAAACAGGATACTGGGCTTGATGGACCTCGGTCTGACCCAGTATGCCATGTCTTATGTTCTTATGTTCTTACCTGTTTAGCTACTTTAAGATCATCAGACACAACCACGCCTAGGTCCCGCTCTTCTTTAGTGGACAAAAGTACTTCACCCCCTATACTATATTGCTCCCTTGGATTGCTGCAGCCCAAATGCATGGCCTTACATTTTTTAACATTAAATCCCAGCTGCCAAATTCTAGACCATTCTTCAAGCTTAGCTAGATCCCTCCTCATGTTATCTACACCTTCCTGGTTGTCTACTCTATTGCAGATTTTGGTATCATCTGCAAAAAGGAAAACCTTACCCGACAGTCCTTCCACTATATCACTAACAAAGATGTTAAAAAGACTCAGACCAAGGACAGATCCCTGGGGCACACTATTGCTAACATCCTCCTCAGAGTGAGCTCCATTTACCTGTACTCTTTGTCGCCTCCCACCCAAACAATTTCTAACCCAAGCAGAAACTTTAGGGTCCATCCCTAGGGTGCTCAGTTTGTTTATAAGTTGCCTGTGAGGAAGAGTGTCAAAGGCTTTACTGAAATCTAAATACAACACATCTAGGGCTCTCCCTCGGTCCAACTCCCTGGTCACTCAGTCAAAGAAATCAATCAGATTTGTCTGACAAGACCTGCTTCTGGTGAATCCATGCTGCCTCGGATCCTGTAATCCGCTGGACTCCAGAAACCTCACTGTTTTCTCTTTCAGCAGCGTTTCCAATTTACTCACCACTGAAGTTAAACTAACCAGCCTGTAGTTTTCAACCACATCCTTACTTCTGCTTTTGTGTAAAGGCACCACCTGAGCCTCTCTCCAGTCCTTTGGCACCACTCCCGACTCCAACGAGGCATTGGAAAGGTCAGTCAGTGGAGCTGCTAGAACGTCCCCAAGTTCCCTCAGTATTCTAAGGTGTATCCCATCTGGTCCCATCGCTTTGTCTACTTTAAGTTGAGCTAGTTTCTCACGAACACAGTCTTCTGAAAATTGTTCAAGATGTCTCTTGCTTCTGTTCCTGTTTGTGGGTGTTTTCTGAGGTCCTGCTCCTGGTTCTTCATCTGTGAACACAGAACAGAAATATTTGTTAAGCAATTCCGCTTTATCCTCATCAGCATCTACATATTCCTCCCCTTCACCCTTGAGTCTGACAATACCACTTTTGCCCTTCCTCTTCTAACTAACATATCTGAAAAATGTCTTATCCCCCCATTTTGTTGCATTGGCTATTTCCTCCTCTTTTTGGATCTTTGCTTTCCTGACTACTTTGCTAGCTTCTATAAGTTTTTCCAAATACCCCAGGGAACTGTGCTGGGTCCGCTGCTTTTTGACATATTCATAAATGACCTGGAAAGTGGAATAACGAGTGAGGTTATCAAATTTGCAGATGACACAAAACTATTTAAAGTTGTTAAAACCCAAGAGGATTGTGAAAAATTGCAAGAGGATCTTGATAAATTGGAAGACTGGGCATCAAAATGGCAGATGAAATTTAATGTGGACAAGTGCAAGGTTATGCACCTAGGGAAGAACAACCCAAACTATGGTTACACGATGCAAGGTTCCACATTAGGAACCACCACCCAGGAAAAAGATTTAGGCGTCATTGTGGATACCATGTTAAAACCCTCGGCCCACTGTGCAGCGGCGGCCAAGAGAGCAAATAGAATGCTAGGTATGATAAGGAAAGGATATTATAATGCCTCTATATCGTTCCATGGTGAGACCGCACCTTCAATATTGTGTGCAATTCTGGTCACCGTATCTTAAAAAGGATATAGCGATTTTAGAAAAGGTACAGAGAACAGCCACCAAAATGGTAAAGGGGATGGAAGGATATTCCTATGAAGAAAGGCTAAAAAGGTTAGGGCTTTTTAACCTGGAAAAGAGACGGCTGAGGGGAGATAGGATAGAAGTCTATAAATTAATGAACGGAGTGGAACGGGTAAACGTATATCGATTGTTTACCTTATCAGAATATAGAAAGACTAGGGGACATGCAATGAAGCTACAGGGTAAACTATTTAAGACTAATAAAAGAAAATATTTTTTCACTCAACGTGTAATCAAACTCTGGAATTTGTTACCGAGGATGTAGTAAAGGCTGTTAGTGTAGCTGGGTTTAAAAAAGGTTTGGACAAGTTCCTGGAGGAAAGGTCCATAAACCATTATTAAGAAGTGACCGAAGATATCAATGCTTGACCCAGTACAAGCATTGTGTAACTTGTGTCTCTTGGGGAAACTGCTAAGTACATATGACCTAGATTGGCCACTGTTGGAAACAGAATACTGGGCTTGATGGACCTTGGTCTGACCCAGTATGGCATATCTTATGTTCTTATGTTCCTAAAGTCTAAGACCCTCACTTTTGAATGGATTCTAGCAGCCCTAGTCCTAATACTGAACCACACCATCTGGTGATCACTGGATGCAAAATGATCTCCCACTATAACATCAGAAACACTTTCCCCATTGGTAAGCACCAAGTCCAGTATGGTACCTTCTCGTGTGGGGTCTGTTACCAATTGCTTGAATAGTTCTCCCTGTAGAGAATCCAGGATCTCTTTACTTCTAGATGATACTGCAGCAGGAATGTGCCAATCAACATCTGGCATATTGAAATCCCCTATCAGTAGCACTTCCCCTTTCCTAGCAATGCTGCATATGTCTTCAATTAACTCTCTGTCCACCTCTTCCTCTTGTGAGGGAGGTCTGTATATCACACCAATGCAAATAGATTTCTCTTTCCCTCGTTCTAGTTTAACCCACAATGCCTCCTCTCTCCCTTTTAAGCTCTGTAATTCCAAAGCTTTAATAGTATTTTTTAGATATAGTGCCACTCCTCCTCCCCTTCTTCCTACCTTGTCCTTTCTGAATAAAGTATAGCCTGGTATAGTTACATCCCAGTCATGGTTTTCTGTGAACCATGTTTCTGTAACTGCCACTAAATCCAAGTCGGTCACTCCCACCAAAGCTTCAACATCAGGGATCTTATTTCCCATGCTACGGGCATTTATACACACCGCTTTCCATATGTTACCCCTCTTACCCATTTCCATAAAGGTATTTAATGTATCACTTACCTAGGGGCTTTCGCTTACCTGGGGACTTTCTTCACCCATCCCCAACGAGTCAAGTTTAAAGCCCTTTTCAGTAGATTAGCCAGTCTACTACTGAAGATGCGTTGACCTTTCTTGGACAGATGGATGCCATCTCTGCTCTACAACCCTTGGAACAGCATCCCATGGTCTAGAAAACCAAAACGCTCTTGATAACACCATCCACTCAGCCATGCATTCGTCTCCAGGATGTGAGCCTCTCTGCCTTGGCCTTTACCCTCAACAGGGAGGATTGAAGAGAACACCACCTGTGCACCTAACTGCTTCACCCTCTGTCCCAGAGCCATGAAGTCACTTTTGATATGTTCAGAGGTATACCTGGCAGTATCATTTGTTCCGACATGGATTAGCAACATTGGGTAATAGTCAGTGGGCTTGATGAGTCTCGGTAAACTCTCCATAACATCTTGGATTTTGGCACCAGGCAGACAGCATATCTCTCTGGACATCCAGTCTGGTTGGCAGATGGATGCCTCAGTAGCCCTCAGAAGAGAGTCTCCAACCACCACTACCCTTCGGTTCCTTGTGGTCAATGATTTTGGAACTTTGGGGTACTTGAGCTCTGGTTCTTCCCTTTCCAGGGATGCTTTCACCTCCTCCACTTCCAGGGCTGCATAATGGTTCTCCAACTCAAGGGCTGGAGAAGTTGGATTGGCGATTCTGCAGGCCCTGGTGACTTGTGTCTAACTTTTGTCATTCTGTTGGCACCCATCTTCTCCTCTGCTAGAGAGCTTGGATGTTTTAAGAAGCATCTCATCAATGTACTTCTCACTGTCTTGAATGCTCCTCAGCCTCGCCACCTCCTCTCTGAGTTCCTCCACTTGTTTCCTCAGAGCTTCAGCATGCAGGCACCCTGCACATGGAACCGGTCCTTCAATTTGCATTGGGACCTCTGTCTGGACAGAAGCAGTAGCTGTAATGGGGGCAACAGCTTTAGCTATATGATTTTTCCCAGCCATTGTTCTGTTCGTGGAGCTTAGGTATCTGTTAAAGCAAAAGAGAGAGATCTTCCAAGGTATCAGCTGGTTTCCCAGCTGTCTTTTCAGAGAAAAAGCAGTTAAATCTCTTTAATTATATTCAAAATGTGCTTTTCCAAGTCCCTGTGCTTTGTTAAATGGGGAGGTGCCCTATAAAGCAAGACTGCTCACTAGGGGTGGGTGGGAGTTGGGGTAGGTAGGGAGGGAACTAACACCTGATTAGGTGTCAGCAGTTCCCAAATGCTGAGAAGGTTACCAGAGTTTAAAAGCTACTCCACTAAAGAAAATATTGCTACTAAAGCACCAAAAAGAATGTAACTTTGCTTTAAAAATATACCAAAACCCTTTTAAAAGCTCCCAGTCAGAGAGCTAGGAATTTAATAAAAATAAACCCTCAAATCCTTACTGTTGTTTGACCTGTAGAGCCCCTGTTAGGAATGCCTCTAATTATACATCCTAATTATACCTAGAACCCACCAAATGAAGGTACCTCAAAGGTGCTCAAATCAAATCTCTTCTACCAAAAATATCACACTTTCTAGCTTCCTGCTCTCTCAATGATTAAAGAGACCACTTCAGCTTCTTTTAAATGTTACCAAGAAGGATGAGATAAGGGAGCTTTGGACCAAATTGAAGCATGTGAGGAAAAGTCTATACTGGCACCAAGACCCAGAGCAGCATTGTGAAAAGCACCAACTTCTGTTTTCCTGGCAATCAATGTATTCTCCACTGGATGAGCAGTCGAAAGAATATTCAAACAATGTTGGGCTGCCTCTGCACTCAGACTGGTAGGCATGAGAAAGATTCTATTTATGACTCTGTTTCGGGTACCCAGACAGTTGTATTGCGAGATGATGGTAATATTAATGATTCCTCGGTCGAGAGAATGTGTTCTCTTGGCTGGAGAAGTTGGTGTTAAAACTTGAACTGCAGCATGATGCAGGACGGTGCTCAAGATTCTCTTAAACTTTATGAAGATATAAAATGTGTGTATTTAGTTTTAGCAGAAGCTTTGAAATCAATGATGGCTAATACCCGTAAATTAGCGAATATAGAGAATATCTTAAGTAGAAGGAAAATTTGTTTTATGTTTCTCCTGTGAATTTGTTTGAGAGTTATATGCGTGAGGTTTTGTAGGTTCCCGATGTTTCTTTGCCCCCAGATTTATCTGCATATTATCTACCGACTAAATCAACACTAGTTAAAGTTTCTGTCTCTAATACTATATCAACTTCTTCAGAATTACATAAGGCACCTAATGATTTTTCTCCTCATAATTTGTCTGTTCAGCTACTTCCAGATTCTCTTGTGAAAGCTACTTTACTAGTAACCATGTTGATTGAGTCTGATAAAGATTGGCTTTTAAAGATGTTTTTCCCATCTCGTGATAAAAAATGCCTTGCATGTAGTATAAGAATATATCCCAATGTATCGAATCCTACTCAAATTCGTCGTCATAAATTTCTTGCTTTCTGTTCTTGGTCTCGGTCTAGGTGCTAGTTTTTCTTTGAATCATCCTTGTAAATGTGAAATAAAATATCAAGCGATTGATTATCTGTTTTTTGGAACCAGACCAACTGAAAGCTTTTCTACCAACTAAGATGGATGCGCACAGCTTGGTTTCCGAGGACTGAAGTTCTCTTTGTTTTTTTGGGGAGTAGCGGGTGGGGGGGGGGTTGTCACTTTTCAGATAGCTATTGGCTTTAGTGTGGGTTTTTTTCTTTTATTGCTTTTTGAACCCTTATTGTACCCATATTGGATTTCTGAGGAAGAGATAACTCTGTGTTTGAGTGCAGCAAACGTTTTGTGTATCTGTTAGGTATATTTGCACTAAATTATTTTCTCTATGTATATTTTATTTTTTTGTCCTTTTGTTTGTATGCACTTTATTATGATTGTATATCTGTATATAATTTAATAAATATATTGAAGCATGAAAGAATAAAAGGAAATATCAGTTACAAAACTGTGCCATGGAAATTCTGACTTCCTGCCTGCAGTAATCTCCAGCAGAGCTCTCCAGGAGACCCCTGCTCTGCCTGATAACCTGCAGCCCAGGGCCATTTCATTTAACCATTTACTTACTTGAAGGCAGTCAGCCATTCTCATCCTTTAGTTAATTTTGTACTGCAGCCCTGCCTTTTAAAACCTTTATTTTACTTTTAAAATGGCTGCTATGTTTTCTTTTTCTTTTAAAGCTGAAGAGTATTATTACGTTTTTAATCCCTTCTGCACTGAACTGCAGTAAGCTCAACTGTATTTTACTTACATGTAGTCATGTCAGCCCTGCTTTTATTTTATTTCTGACATTGTTCTAGCTTTCTCTTGCCCAGTGCCAGCACCACCACCAAACCAAAGGCACCTGAAACCCAAAACCCTTTTTTATTTTTATTCTTATTAAACCCACTGGTTACATAAGCTCTGTTGATCACGGACTGTCTTATATTTATATGTTCCGTGCTGTTTATGCCTGTAGCACTATACAAATAAGTAATAGTAGTAGTAGTAATAGAGGTGGTATTTAATTTCTGTCTCTTTTTAAGTTTCATATATCAATATTTAATTTTTAAAAAATCCAGTCAACATGTCCAGTGCATATTCAACATGGTTTCCAAACCATGATGATTCATGAATAAACTGATAAAGTCGTATACACAAACAAACCGAAAACATTTTTGGATCAGCATGTTTTTAAAATGCTGACCGAGATGGTTAAAAAATTCTAGACATTCTGTGCCAGTATCGACATAGTGGTTGGCGCCGAATATTCAGATAGAAATGTGACCTGTGGCATTATCCAGATAGATATGATATTCATCGTGACTATTCTGAAACAAGCCAGCTAACTTTTCTATCCTAAGTTATCCAGATGGCATTGATATTCACCACTGATATCCGGATAATTCACCACTCTGCTCTTGCTCCGCCCAAAGATTACCTTGGGATGATTTGGATGGTGTGGAGAGTGTCTTTAAGATATTCAGTTGCACTATCTGCTACAAGGATAAGTGGTTTTGATTGTTGGGCCTGTACTGAGTGGTTTTCCATATTTCACTTTAAAAGTAGCGGGTCCAATATTCCAAGACATTTACATGTAAATGCTGCTCAGCTAGATAATCAGCGGCACTAACCGTGTCAGTGTGGTTGAATATCCACGGGTGCCGCTGCTGTACTCCCCGATGCTAACCGCTTATCATCGAGGCAAGCCGCTAACTGGGCAGTGGGAAAATTGAGACACTGCCCAATTAGCAACAAGAGGCTAAAGTAAGGCAAAGGAAATGCTGGCCTTACTTTAGCCACAAACGTTAACCAACTGCTGCCCGGTTAGCTTCCAAGTTCTGTGGCTAAGCCCGCTATACAATGCTGGCGGCTGAATATGGCTCCAGCATTGAATATCCAGGTCTAGGATTCAGCGCCGCTGGCTAGCTCTGTAGGAGCTCTAGCAGCCAGTGCTGTATATCGGGCCCGTTGCCTTCTTGGCAACTTCCATTAAATGCACATCTGACGTGAGAATTCTAGTATAATAAACATCTGGCATTTAGGCATAAGAAAATGGAACTGGAGATTTTCTTTGTGAAAGCGCTGTAACAAATCATCTTTGAATGCAAATGAAGCAATATCATTCTGCAATGAGACAGAAAAACTGAATTCTAAGTCCTGTAAACAGCTTCCTGACCAGTGGTCAAACTTTAGTATTACAAGCCCTTTTTATCTCCACCTCTAAATTTGCTGTTTTCTGCTCTCTGGAACACTATTCTCAGTAAAATGTTTATCTAAAAATGCACAACTAGGCTATGGACTTCATAAGGCAGTGGAAATAACAGCTAAGGAAAGCTACAGAAAAAGGAAGTATGTGTCCAGAGTGAATTCCTCAGCCTCGTCATGTCAGCTGTCCTGACACACTTCAAAGGAAGTCACTATGGAAAAGATGTAGGGTTGCCAAATGGCTCCAGATGTGTCCAACAGGCTTAATCCAGCCCTGGGTTACTTCATTACATGAAGGGATATGTAGTTCTGATTCCTCTATTGCATGCCATAAGAAAAGCAAGACTATAAGTCCCTGCATGCACTGGGGTAAACCCAGTACTGGATCAAGTCTGTTGGGCCACCCTCTGCACACACTCCATCCTGTTTATATCCTTTGAAGGTATGGTCTCCAAAATTGCACGCAATACTCCAAACAAGGTCTTACCAAAGATTTATACAGAAGCACTATCACCTCCTTCTTCCTGCTGGACATTCCTCTCCCTATGCAGCCAAACATTCTTTTAGCTTTCATCGTTGCCTTTTCTACCTATTTAGCCAACTTAAGATCATCAGAAACCATCACGCCCAAGCTCTGCGCTTCTTTCATGGACAGAAGTACTTTACCCCCTGTACTGTACCACTCCCTTGGATTTTTGCAGCCTAAAAGTATGACCCTTTAGTTTTTAACATTAATTCTTAGCTGACACATTTTGGCTACTCTTCAAGCTTCACTAGATCCCTCCTCATGTTATTTATACCTTCCTGGATGTCTACCCTTTCGCAGATTTTTTATATCATCTACAAAGAGGCAAACCTTTCCCAACAGTCCTTCTGCAATATCATTTACAAGACTGTTAAAAAGAATTGGACCAAGTACTGATCCCTGTAGCATACACTGGGGAACATCCTTATCCTCAGCATGACCACCATTTACTGATGCCATTTGTCACCTCCCACTCAACCAGTTTCTAACCTAGTCAGTCATTTTAGGGTCCATCCTCTCTGCAGAACTGTATCATTGCCTTTGCTGAAATTTCAGTACACCACATTTAGCGATCTTCCTCAATCCAACTTTCTGGTTGCCCAGTCAAAAAAATTAATCAGATTCATTTGACAAGTAAAACCATGCTGCCTCAGACCGTTCAGTCTATTGGATTCCAGAAACCTCACTAGTTTCTATTTTAGCAGTGTTTCCATTAATTTATTCACCATAGAGGTCAGACTATTTGGTCTGTAGTTCCCAACATCCTTCTTAATTACACTTTTGTGTAGAAGGACCACATGCGCCCTTCTCTATTTTTTTATTTATTTTATTTGAAGAGTTTATATACTACATTTCCAAGGATCAACACGGTTTACAGATAACAGAACATAACCTTACATGGAACACATTAACACATCAACAGTACTACTCCTGACTCCAAAGAAACACTGAAAAGGTCAGTTAATAGGGCTGTAGAACTTCCCTAAGTTCCTTTAATACTCCCAGATGTATACCATCAAGCCTATCGCTTTGCCTTCTTTTAGTTTAGTTAGTTCCTCATGAACACAGTCTTTGGAAAATCGTTCAAGATCCTTTCCTATTGTGGGTGTTTTCTGAGGTCCCACTCCTTGCTCTTCATCTGTGAACACAGAACAGAAATATTTGTTAAGCAATTCCGCTTTATTCTCATCAGCTTTTACATATTCCTCCCCTTCACCCTTGAGTCTGACAATACCACTGTTGTCCTTCTTTCTGTCAACATATCTAAAAGATGTCTTGTCCCCCCGTTTTACTGACTTTGCTGTGCATTCTTCCATTAGCATCTTTGCTTTCCTCACTACTTTCCCAGCTTTTCCAAATCCTAAGAGAAGCTGGGAAAGCAGGAGGCTAACTTAGGGACTCCTGAAGTCCCTGGGTTTTTGTACATGATTTATAGTAGATGCAAATGCTGATGTTTAGATTTGTGTCCTTCTACATGTATGGCTCTTGCAAAAATACATGAATTACATATAATTTCAAAGAATGTCTCAAATCAGCCCCCTCTGAGAATATCTAGAAATGGGTCATGTCATTTCTATGTGGAAATGGGATTGTGTCTTAAATGTCCACTTATGTATGGTGAATTGCACATATAAGTCCACTACTTACATGTAAATATGGCATATACAGTACCAGGTACTTCTTCGAAAATCATCTCCTATATGATATCTCACATTTATTTTCTTCAGGATTGGATCAGAAATGGATGAGCAAGCTATTGACTTTTAGGAAGTAATTTCATAAGGCATTCATAGATTTAAAACATAGTTTTTTCATAGATTTGATATACTGCATTTCAAGACAGTAAAGCACTTTATAATAATTAATTAAAATTATAGACAGAATGAAGATAGATAGAGGAAGATGTGAGTGTTTTGGGGGAGAGGGAGGGAAGGCTAGACATTGAGGGATGGGGAGGGGCAGAAAGCTCTGTGTCCATGACGGCCTGACCCCAGAGATTTCTCTTCCCTACAGTGAAGGGCTAGAAGTTCCAAAAGTAGGGGGACCAGGAAAAAGAATGCCAAGGTATGAGTGACTTCCAAATTGCTTAGAAATTAGTGGAGGTAACTAATAGGTGTGCAGTTTGAGAGCGGAGAGCTCTGCGGGAGCACATGGAATAAGATGGGTCACAAGATATTGTGGTGTTCCGGAATAGAAGCTTTTGTGGGTTAGAGTTAGGTTTAAAATTTTGTTCTGTATCAAATGGGAAGCCAATATTTCTCCATTAGGAGTGGCGTAACGTGGTCAAGTATGATGTTCCTGAGTAGTTTAATAGCTGCATTGTGTAGTTATTGAAGTTTGGTGAGGTTGGCGTTACAGATGATATTGCAGATGATGTTGCAGCAGTCAGCATGTGACATGACCAATAAAGATGAAGAGTGGAACGCTGATGGATGTAGATATTTTTTTATAGACCATAATTTGCGAAGCATCAGAAAAGATGATTTCACCACAGAAGAAACTTGGGAGGTGAAGTCTAATTTATAGTATATGATACAGCCAAGGATTCTGGTCGAGTCCTACTTAAGCTGAGACATTTCAGGGGACATGGCTGGGGCAGGGCTTGCACTTGCACTTATAAATTAAGGGGTATGTTTATTAAACTGCGGTAACGTAGCAGCGGCTATGTTAATGCTTGTTAGGTAACGTTAACGCGTGCTATGGGGTATGTTTACTAAACTGCGGTAACGTTACAGACCGCGCGTTAGGTAACGTTAACACTCGTTAGGTAACGTTAACGCGCGGTATGTAACATTAACGTGCAGTAACGTTACAAACCGCTCAAAAGCGTTCTATGGCGTGGTACATACCGCAGAGGGAGGAGACAGGGCGGAGAGCAGGGGTCAATTGGCGGGGAATGGCTCCCTGCACACTAACGCGCTGAACTGAAGGGCTGAATCCTACCACGAATGAAAACCTGCCGTTAGATGCACATTTGCAGGAGAGAGAAACCATTTCGGTGTCAGCAATGTACAGCATAGGCAAGGAGCACAAGAAACGTGATAGTAGTGCTCCATTTGCAGCAACACCATAGTGCCCAAGTATGAGAGGCCACTATGGCAATGGTGTAAATGGAGCATAGGGGGCTGCAGGCGGGACATGTAGCGGGGGCAGCTGGGGCACAGGGTGGACTAGGCGGGCGCCTAGGTGGCACATAGTAACATAGAAACTGGAAATCAGCAAGACAGCAGCTGACAAAGGCCAAACACAATCCACCTACATCTACCTGGTCCACCCGAGCTAACAGTTGCCAGGGTGCTGACCTGACATCCCCCCCAGCCAATCCTCCCCCAAGTGGAAGGGACAAACTATTGGTAGGCGGTGATGGGGGTGTGTGAGGATGCTCAGGTATGCCCCCTGCCCCAGACCCCGTTCCCTAGATGACCACCTACCCACACAGTGGATGGCCTGGGACTGCGCACTACCAGCACCGACAGTATATGGTCATGTCAGCATGGCAGGGGGGGTGTGCCCGTGCTAGAGGGAGCAGTGGCACCTGCCTGCAGTGGACCTAGGCCATGCCCTGTACCAGTACGTTCTGTCCAGTGCAACATAAAAGGTCTGGCTGAGGAAAAGTACAGGTAGCCCCAGGGATCACCATGCATCTGTGGCAACAGTGTGGTGTAGTATACCCAGCGAGTGTGTCCTGCAGCAGAGGGTCACAGGTTCAAGTCCCAGCTTTGGTTCCTGCAGAGCATGTCCATATATTTTACCCTACAATGCAGATACAACAGCAACATGTGCAATGCCCAAAGCAGCGGCGAACAGGGGTACAAACACCCACTCACACAGGCTCCACAATCCAAAGATGCATGGAGAGTCAGGCTGTTGGCCCCAGCATTAAGCTGCAGATATCACCAGAGCACTACTACTACCACCTCCTGCACAGTTTAGCAATGTCAGCACTTTGATCAGGACCAGAGTGGCGGGCAGGGTTGACAACCACCCCTATCTTTGCACAGTGCTGCAATAGGAGTGTGTGTGTGTGTGTGTATGTCTATCCATTGTTCTGTGGCTGCCCACCCCACTGTTACCAGCGTTAGCCTGAATATGTGCATAATGAAGAGCAAGGTACTGTGGGTATGGCCAGGATGCATCTTCACAGGGTGTGGGGCAATGGCTGGGACACTGTAGTGCCCGACCACTGCCTGCATGGACAGGGTGGCCACAGCATGGCATGCTGGGAGGGCACTCACTCTGACCGAGCAGTGACCATGGCATTTCTAGGTTCCCACATAGAGCTCTACACTGTCTGCCTCCAGTGATACTTTTGTGTTCCTAGTGCCATGGCACCAATCACTGAGATGCCTGCTTGGTGCACATAGTTCCTCTGTGAGCATCCACTATGAACTGGCTAGTGGACTGTCTGCAGTTAGACTGTGCATGGTTCGGACACCTATAAGGTGCTGGTGACTGGCAGGCAGTGGTGAGAGGCAGTTGGGGTTTTCTAGACCTAACTGCAGCATTTCTGTGGGACTGCCACTGCCCCCGTCACAGGTATGGTTCTGGCCCACCAACCCTGGAGGCCTGTCTTATACCAGCAGGATGGAGGTTGCTTCACTGGGGCACCTGTTCCTTACCTACAAAAAGGGTGATGTGGCCCTTTGGGGTACATAGTTTATACCACTGTGACTTTATAAAGGCATTGCTACACAAACCTCATGCAAGTCTAGAAACCCCTCTGCCTTGATAACAGGTGCCCATGTCAGCCAGACCCTAACACGGGATACACACTAATTTCGGTGGTGTCTGGTCCCAGAGGGCCAGATGTGACTGCAGGATACAGATGGACACCAAGTTACCTTCAGATGCACTGCATGGAACACCCATCACACACTGATAGTGATGGGGATGTACAGCAGGACCTAACTTTAGCACCACATGTACTGCAGACCTAGTGCTGGGCACCCATCATATCGCTCAAGGTGAACACAGAACCTGCACACTGGCATGGTCTGTAGCTACTCTGTGCCAGTATCACACACTGTCAGTTCGTCTTTCCAAGCTGAGGTACCGGAGAGGTGCAGACCCCATTTGGTGATCAGCTGTAGACAACTATTCAGCATGTGCATTGTATCATGGGTACTGGTGGGGATACCCTATCCTGGCGCTCAGAGCAGACAGTTTGTGTGGTGATCTGCAGTCCTTCTGTACCCAGCCCTTGCTATGACATACACCATGGAGGTATAGCCTCCTGGTTAATGCAATGCCATTCTCTGCAGTGTTCATGGGTTCAATTCCTCATTGTTCCCTCCTCTCATGCCTGCCCTACTCAAATAGTGTGCATGCCTGTAACAGTCATATTTTTGCAGATCTGTGCTGCCAGCCCATAATACCCTCGCCACAATTGCCAACATTCTTTCGGTCCGTCTATCTGCGTCTGTCAGCTGTGTAGAGTCCTGTTTGCCTGTGCAAGCTCACAAAACGTTATATGGTCAAAATTTCTACAGAGTATATATCTATAATAAAAGCACCTCAACTCTGTATTATAGTTAGAAAGACTGGTATGTTCACTTATAGACTAGAAAACTTAATGGGTTGAGTGTTCATAAAGCACCATTCTGAATCGGAAGCTAACGTGGTCTCAGTATATTGTAGACAGGAAAGAGATACTTCTAGTTCACTGTCACGGACTTCACATCAACGACCACACTTTCATAGCAAACCAATTTTCAAATATATTTCTTAAAACCTCTCTCCATCAACGTAAGATAATCCAAAGAATTTGCTTAGCTTATAGTGATCGAGCTTCAACTTCGATCTACTGCCACTGGTGTTATCATTTCTTCCCAAAGACTCTCGCCATTTGTTGTTCCCTTGACGCTAACCAGCGCTAGGCGTTTCGCCACTCAGGGTTCTTCAGGGGAATTGCTAAGCTTCTAAAACGTAAAATGTAGTTCAATTTAATACCACCTTCCCAAATATGCAGCACGTTTCAATACAAAACACAGGAAACTTCATTTACTCACTTTTTCATTGTCCTGCTAGCGTTCCCATCACATATAACTGCTGAACTGCTAAACAAGAGTGAGGGACGCCACGCATGCGTTGTCGTTAAATAGTCATGGATTAACTTTGAATGAGCTCAGCTGACCTTCACGTCATAAGCATGCTTCCCATTCTATCCGGGCATTCAAGCCTAGAGGCATCACAGTATTTAATAAATGAATCCATTTTTGTTCTACATATAACAGAGTCTCATCTTTTGTACTGCCAAAATGTGCACGTTGTATTTGTAGTATACAGAAACACCGTAGATCCTCAAAACTGTGTTGTTGAGCTAGGCAGTGCTCTACAATAGGTGCCTCAATTCGACCACATTTCAACTTGCTTTTATGTTCATTTATCCGCAGGCGAAAAGCGCGATTGGTTTTGCCAATGTACAGCAAGGAACAAGGGCATTTAATACAGTACACTACATGTGTAGACCCACATGAGGTGTTGGTCCTTAACTTATATTCTCGTCCATTATGTGTAAATCTGTCACAGTCCTGAGTCACACAACAAATGGAGCAATTCCCACAAGCTCTATGCCCACCCACATTCTCAACATCTAAATGGGGGGATCGGAGGACCGCCGGACTTAACAGGTCTTTAAAATTCTTTTGTCTTTGCCATACACACCTGGTCCGATACTGCTGTAAGCCTGGTATGGCTGATAAGATATTCTGATGTCTATGCAGACTGGCTTGCAACTGTTTGCTCAATGGAGAGTATAACGTTATAAAATTAATATGATCTTCTGATGTTTGACCTTGACATTTAGGTTGTAATAATAAATCTCTATTGAGAAAACGCGCTCTAGTGTAGGCTTCCTTAATGATATGCCGTGGGTAACCCCGTTGTGTGAAATTCTGCTTTAACTGGACCGTTTGTTTCTGATATTCCTGAATGGTGCTACAATAGGGAACAACAAATGGCGAGAGTCTTTGGGAAGAAATGATAACACCAGTGGCAGTAGATCGAAGTTGAAGCTCGATCACTATAAGCTAAGCAAATTCTTTGGATTATCTTACGTTGATGGAGAGAGGTTTTAAGAAATATATTTGAAAATTGGTTGCTATGAAAGTGTGGTCGTTGATGTGAAGTCCGTGACAGTGAACTAGAAGTATCTCTTTCCTGTCTACAATATACTGAGACCACGTTAGCTTCCGATTCAGAATGGTGCTTTATGAACACTCAACCCATTAAGTTTTCTAGTCTATAAGTGAACATACCAGTCTTTCTAACTATAATACATGCCTGTGCAAGCTGCCACCCCATGTCCTGCACTGCTACCCTTTTCTGCATTGCACCTCATCGTGCTTGCCTCACCTGTACCTGATCTGCATGGTACCACCACTCCTCTGTCCACCCATCATTGTAACTATCCTGCCACCTCCGCCTCCACTGGGGGCCACGTATTCCCATCGTCTGCCAACAACTGTCTTTCCAGTACTTTACATTGCCAATACCCTGTGCTGTGGTACAGTTGCCCCCACCATGTTTGTTAACAGTACTGGCAGCCACATGGGATGCCCGCATATATGGCAGGTCCAGCGGCTCCCAGCTCTCCCCCCTTCACTCACCTGTTCATTGCCTTTCCTGAGTGCTCTATCTAGTGTTAGGCCTACATCTGTCTCTGTTCCTCACAGGTCATGCATGTCATCCTGAAGCACCTTGCAGCCCTTGGGGCACACTAGCCTAGGGCACCATAACCTTGTTAGACAACCTTAACCTATGGTTCCATAGCCCAGGGTGCCTTCTACGGTGCCTTCTCAAAGGGTGCCTAATACGGCGCTTAGCCTAAGGGGCCCTATAGGGTGCCTTATGAGGCACCTTACAAGGCGCCTTATAAGGCGTCTTGTAACACGCGTTAGTCTAAGGCACCTTGTAACGTGCGTTAGCTGATACGGCTTGGTGTATCGATGCACTGCCCATACCTTTATATGAGCATCTGTACCTTTACCGCGGAACCTAACGCGGGTGACATTACCGCAGATAATAAACATACGCCTATGTAATGTTGAAGCGCGTTAGCGTTACCTAATGAGTGCTAGCGTTCTCGGCCGCGGTAAATACCGCAGAGGGTGGAGAGAGGGCGGAGAGAAGGGGTCAATGGGCAGGGAGTGGGAGGGGAGTGGCTCCCTGCACACTAACGCGGTGAACTGAAGGGCTGAAAAGTACCGCGAATGAAAAGCTGTCGTTAGATGCACATTTGCAAGAGAGAGAAACCATTTCAGTGTCAGCAATGTACATCATAGACAGGGAGCCCAAGAAAAGTGATAGTAGTGCTCCATTTGCAGCAACAGCATAGTGTCCAAGTATGAAAGGCCACTATGGCGATGTTGCAAATGGGTCATAGGGGGCTGCAGGTGGGACATGTAGCAGGGGCCGCTGGGGTACAGGGTGGACTAGGCAGGTGCCTAGGTGGCACATAGGAACATAGAAACCGGAAATCAGCAAAACAGCAACTGACAAAATCCAAACACAATCCACCTACATCTACCTGGTCCGCCCAAGCCAACAGTTGCCAGGACACTGACCTGACATCCCCCCAGCCAACCCTCCCCCATGTGGAAGGCACATACTATTGGTAGGCAGTGATGGGGAGGCTGTGAGGATGCTCATATATGCCCCCCGCCTCCAGACCCTGCTCCCTAGGCGACCGCCTAACCACACAGTGGATGGCCTGGGACTGCGCACTACCAGCACTGACAGCATATGGTCATGTCAGCATGGCATGGGGGGGTGTGCCCGTGCTGGAGGGGGCAGTGACACCTGCCTGCAGTCGACCTAGGCCATGCCCTGTACCAGTACGTGATGTGCAGTGCAACATAAAAGGTCTGGCTGAGGAAAAGTACAAGTAGCTCCAGGGACTCCCATGCATTTGTGGCAACAGTGTGGTGCAGTACTCCCAGCCAGTGTATCCAGAAGTAGAGGGTCACAGGTTCAAATCCCAGCTGTGGTTCCTGCAGAGCATGTCCCTATATTTTACCCTACAATGCAGATACAACAGCAGCATGTGCAAAGCCCAAAGCAGCAGCGAACAGGGGTACAAACACCCACTCACACAGGCTCCACAATCCAAAGCTGCATGGAGAGTCAGGCTGTTAGCCTGAGCACTGAGCTGCAGTTATCACCAGAGCACTACTACTACCTCCTGCACAGTTATCAGTATCGGCACTGTGATCAGGACCAGTGTGGCGGGCAGGGTTGCCCACCACCCCTATCTTTGCACAATGCTACCATAGGAGTGTGTGTATGTGTATGTCTATCCATTGTTCTGTGGCTGCCCACACCTCACTGGGCCCACAATGTCCCACTGTTACCAGCGTTAGCCTGAATATGTGCATAATGAGGAGCAAGGTACTGTGGGTATGGCCCGGACAGGGCGGATTGGCCTGGATGCATCTTCACAGGGTGTGGGGCAATGGCTGGGACACTGTAGTGCCCGACCACCTCTTGCATGGACAGGGTGGCCACAGCATGGCATGTTGGGAGGGCACTCATTCTGACCGAGCAGTGACCATGGCATGTCTAGGTTCCAACATAGCGCTCTACACTATCTGCCTCCAATGATACTTTTGTGTTTCCAGTACTGGGGTCCTAATCACTGAGATACCTGCTTGGTTGCATAGTTTCTATGTGAGCATGCACTATGGACTGGCTAGTGGACTGTTTGCAGTTAGACTGTGCATGGTTGAAACACCTGTATGGTACTGCAGGTACAGTCTGATTGTGCTGTCTGCTGGTGACTGACAGAAGGTGGTATGAGGCAGTTGGGGTTTTCCAGCCCTAATGCCAGCATTACTGCTGGTCTGCTACTGCCCCAGTCACAGGTATGGCTCTGACTCACCAACCCTGGAGGGCTGTTTATACCAGCAGGATGGAGATTGCTGCACCGGGGCTTAGGCACCTGTTCTTTACCTATAAAAAGGTTAATTGTGGGCCCTATGGGGTATATAGAGTATACCACTTTGACCTGTAAAGGCACTGCTACACAAACCTCATGCAAGTCTAGAAACCCCTCTGCCCTGATAACAGGTGCCTATGTCAGCCAGATCCTAACACAGGTTACGCACTAATCTGGGTGGTGTCCTGTCCCAAAAGGCCACATGTGACTGCAGTATACAGATGGACACCATATTACCTTCAGATACACTGCATGGAACACCCATCACACACTGATAGTGACAGAGATGTAGAGCAGAACCTAGCTTTAGCACAACATGTACTGCAGACCTAGTGCTGGGCACCCATCCTATCGCTCGGGGTGAACACAGAACCTGCACACTGGCATGGTCTGTAGCTACTCTGTGCCAGTATCACACACTGTCAGTTTGTCTTTCCAAGCTGAGGTACCGGAGAGGTGCAAACCCCATTTGGTGATCAGCTGTAGACATCTATTCAGCATGTGCATTGCATCATGGGTACTGGTGGGGTTACCCTATCCTGGCACTCAGAGCAGACAGTTTGTGCGGTGATCTGCAGTCCTTCTGTAACCAGCCATTGCTGTGAGATAGACCACAGAGGTATAGGCTACTGGTTAATACAATGCTATTCTCAGCAGTGTTCCTGGGTTCAATTCCTCATTGTTTCCTCCTTTCATGCCTGTCCTACTCAAATAGTTTGCATGCCTGTAAAAGTCATATTTTTGCAGATCTGTGCTGCCAGCCCATAATACCCTCGCCACAACTGCCAACATTCCTTCGGTCCGTCTATCTGCGTCTGTCAGCTGTGTAGAGTCCTGTCTGCCTGTGCAGGCTGCCACCCCATGTCCTTCACTGCTACCCTTTTCTGCATTGCACCTCATCGTGCTTGCCTTGCCTGTGCCTGATGTGCATGGCACCACCACTCCTCTGTCCACCCATCATTGTAACTATCCTGCCACCTCCGCCTCTACTGGGGGCCACGTATTCCCATCGTCTGCCAACAACTGTCTTTCCAGTACTTTACATTGCCAACACCCTGTGCTGTGGTACAGTTGCCCTCACCATGTTTGTCAACAGTACTGGCAGCCACATGGGATGCCCGCAGATATGGCAGGTCCAGCGGCTCCCAGCTCTCCCTCCTTCACTCGCCTGTTCATTGCCTTTCCTCAGTGCTCTGTCTAGTGTTAGGGCTACATCTGTCTCTGTGCCTCACAGGTCATGCATGTCATCCTGAAGCACCTTGCAGCCTTTAGGGCAAACTAACTTAGGGCACCGTAATCTTGTTAGGCCACCTTAACCTATGGTTCCATAGCCCAGGGTGCCTTCTATAGTGCCTTATCCAGGGGAGCCTAATACGGAGCTTAGCCTAAAGAGCCCTATAGGGCACCTTACAAGGCGCCTTACCTTATAAGGCGCCTTACTTATAAGGCACCTTACAAGGCGCCTTATAAAGCGCCTTGTTAGGCTAAGGCGCCTTGTAATGTGCGTTAGCTGATACGGCTTGCTGTAACAATGCACCGCCCACGCCTTTATATGGGCATCTGTACCTTTACCGCGGAACCTAACGCGAGTGACATTACCGCAGTTTAGGAAACATACCCCTAATTGTGTATGTCTATATTAGTGAGGATATTTGTACATGCCACAAAGCAAGTGTGAATGTGTGTATTTCTGTACTTCCCAAGGGCTAATTTTAACAGGGAGCACATATATATACTTTCTCTTTTTAAAATTGGTATGACTTATGTGCATGACCACTGCAGATGTTATAAAAAGACCCTCTTTTGGAGTTTCCTTGGAAAACTTACATTTCAGTAGGTGAAATTGTTTGTAGTTGGATGTGATTAGCCAAGGAGGAGGGGGGAGGGGAAGTAGAACATTTTTTTCAAAAGGTACTGGGACTAGGGTTAAAATCACAAAAAAAATTTGCGAGGTGTACAGGACAAAAAGTTTTGTTTTATTTTCGTTTCTTTTGGCCTTTTACCACAATTTTCAGATGTTTTTTAAATTATTTTTCACATTTTGTTTTCATTTCTTTTTTAATTTACAAATGTTTGCAATTTTTAAGGTGCATAAATTGACATGAACGCACATTTTAGATGGTACATGGAGATTGGAATGCAGAACTCAAGGTCAGGATACACTCGGTTTCAATGGTATTTTAGAAATGACTTTGCTAAATTTGGAGCTGTTTCAAAACTGCATAGAAGGAAATGCAGGCAGAGGATGCTACTTTTAACTGATTTCAATTTTGAGGGGGATATAAACAAGGGGGGATTAAGAAGGACACCCTCTTAATCCCTCCTGCAATGGATTGACCAAAGTGTACATTTTTAAAAAATCTATGTGTGCTAGGGAGTAGGTGTAATCCTGACATGGAGAATTTTGGCCTGACACATGCATTCGCAATATGAAATGGGGAATGCACATGTAGATTTTTATCCATCCTAAGCCACACCCAGATCATGCACTTGAAATGCCCCCTCAACTTCTATGTACTAAAGACATCCACTCATAAATTGGATCCTTTCTAAAATGGCCATTTATTCTTGGATGAGATATACACATTTACATGCCTGATTTTACACGTGTAAATCACAAATAAGGCTTTGAAAATAACATCTTAATGCAGAGGCAGCTCTTTAATGAGGCTGAGTGAGGCAGTAGCCTCTGGTGGCAACTTTTTGGGGGCGGCAAAAATTGCCCCTAAAAAGACCACCTCACTCGGCTTTCAAAAAATAAAAAAAAATGGTTGCAGAAGCTGCTGTCACCGCTGCTGCAGCAGTGGCAGTGGCAGCATGAAGTGCCCCGTGGCCGCCACCTCCCCGAAGAATTCTGACAGCTACCAGTCTTTCCCCCCTCCACCCTATGCCAGCTCAGCTTTGCAGAGCCGCGCGAAGGGTGAATGTTTCCCTTTCCCGCGGCTCTGTTAAAACTGAGCCCACCGGTGCTGATGGGAAACAGCATTTCCCGTTCCTGTTTCCCATCAGCTCAGGCAGGCTCAGCTTTAACAAAGCCACAGGAAAGAGAAACACTCTCCCTTCGTGAGGCTGTGCAAAGATGAGCCAGCGCAGGGGGAGGGGGGAAAGATTGGTAGTTGTCAGGGCTCTTCGGGGAGGTGGCAGCCGCAGGGCACTTCATGCTGCTGCTGCCACTGCTGCAGCACTGGCGGCAGCAGCTTCTGCAACCATTTTTTTTATTCTTCAATTTCCCTTCAGAAGGTCGGGCTGGGCTGGGCTGGGCTGGGGGGGGGGGGTAGCACAGGTCAAGAAATAGTAATGGGCTAATGGGGGGGAGGGCTATGACTGGAAATGGGCTGATGGGGTTCAGAACTGGAAATGGGCTGATGAGGGGTTAAAAATAGAAATAGGCTGATCGGGAGGGTGGCTAGGACTGGTAATGGGCTGTCGGGGGGGGCGGGCTAGAACTGGAAATGGGCTGATGGGTGGTTGAAAATAGAAATAGGCTGATGGGGAGAGGGAGCAAGGACTGGTAATGGGCTAATGGAGGGGTTAGAACTGGAAATGGGCTGATGGTGGGTTAAGAATAGAAATAGGCTGATCGGGAGGGTGGCTAGGACTGGTAATGGGCTATCGGGGGGGGGGGGTAGAACTGGAAATGGGCTGATGGGTGGTTGAGAATAGAAATAGGCTGATCAGGAGGGGGAGCTATGACTGGTAATGGGCTATTGGAGGGATTAGAACTGGAAATATGCTGATGGGGGGTTAAGAATGGAAATAGGCTGATCGGGGGAGAGGGATAGGATTGGAAATGGGCTGATGGGGGGATGGGAGAATAGGACTGGAAGGGAGCAGATACTGAGAGGGTCTGCCAAGGGAAGGAGGGGGCAGGAAGGGAGCTGACACGGGGGAAGGAGGGGGCTGGAAAGGAGCTGATATGGCGGGGGAAGGAGGGGGCTGGAATGGAGCTGACACCTGGGACGTACTGAAGGGGGACTGGAAGGGAGCTGACACTTGGGGATGGGAGTGGTAGGTGGCTGGGTAATGGGGAGGAGGCTAGAAGGGAGCTGATGTGAGAATGGCATTGGAAGGGGGATGAACAGAGGGTAGGGCGACTGGAAGGGAGTTGACTTGGAGGGTGGCACTGAGAGTGGACCTTAGCTGATACCTGGGATGGTATTTGGACTAGAAGGGGCTGGACAGTGGAGAAGGAGGGGAAATGGAAGGGAATGGACACCAGTGACAGTCATGGGAATGCAAGGCGGTGGACATTGGAAGGTACTGGGAGGGGAGAACTGGAAAGGGGGCTGATACTGGGGAGGGTTACTGGAACTGGAAATGGGCTGATGGAAGGAAGTGAAGAAAACAAAAGAAGAGATAAGAAATGGCAGATGGACTATAGACCACAGAAAGAGAGCTAAGAGAAGACAGGAAAGCAGAAGCCTCAGATCGGGACCAGCATGATCAGAGAATAAAATGGTCAGACAACAAAGGTAGAAAAAATTATTTTATTTAATTTTAGTGATTGGACTTTGTGCTATCTTTATATTTTACACAGTATTGGGAAACTGCCTCTCTTATTTATCTGATGTTGCACTGCATGTGGACTCTGACTTCTTGGGGTTTCAGTTTAAATTTTGTCTACATATTTTTATTTTTACTTTAGATTGTGGTTACTTATTCTGTACTTGGGGAGGGTCGATGTTGTGAGTGTGTGATTGAGGCCAGGTGTTCTGTTAACATGGAGTTTGTACATAAAGATCTATACTGTACTGTAGTAATTTGACTTGTTCAGCTTTTCAAATAGGTGTATGGATGTTCCAGGACCCACTGTAGTATTTACAGCAATGTTTTTTTTGGATAGGCTCCTTATGTGAGTTCTTGAAGTTTGTGCTGATATGGTATGGTATGGTAGGTTTGCTCTTTGTTGTAGGGTTTTGTATTAGTTCACAATATGCCTGGTACTGGAGAATAGTGGTTGTTGTTAGTGAGATGATCAGAATCAGATTTTGTTTTAAAATATTGAGTTCTGTGGGTGAATGTCCTGGTTCTGCTCTGCACCCACTGTGGATGCAAAATATATGTTGAAAAAGAAAAAGCAAGAACCATAACGCAGTTTATAACAACAAAATAAAAATGTTATAATTTAGTTTTATAAACTGTGCTGTTGGTTCTTGCTCTCTTTTAGTTACTTGGTGTGCAAACAGGATCGTACCTAGCCCTGTGCAAGCGATGCAGCCGCACAGGGCGCAAAGGCTTGCGGGGTGCATTTCCGTTGTCTGCTGTTGCCCTGCTGCCGCTGGCAGGACATTAGCAGGCAGCCGAAATGCGCCCCCAAGCCTTTTCGCAACACTTTAAGCAGGTCTGGTCCCTCCCTCCTCCAATGCGATGTCAGAGCAGGAAGGAACAGACCTGCTTAAAGTGTCGGTGTCTTTCAGATCGGGCGCACGCCCCCTCCTTTCCCCATACCTCCGTCCAGCGCTGCCTGCTCTTTCCCTGCTGCTGGCGCTGCCGTGAAAGAAACAGAGGGTGGCAGCAGCAGGGAAAGAGCAGGCAGCGCTGGACAGAGGTATGGGTGGGAGGAGGGGAGGCACACGCCCGAGCTGCAAGTCGCACAGGGCGCGATTTCAGCTCGGTACGACCCTGTGTGCAGACATCCTGCATTTCCTCCATATAATCTAATCGGCTTTTTGGTTTGGTTCAGTCCCTGATTGGAGTTCTGAAAAAGCCCCGCCCCCCTCTAAGGTGTGTGTGGGGGGGGGGGGCGCCATCTCATTCTTTGCCTCAGGCAGCAAATTGCCTTGAGCCGCCCTTGCCTTAATGTATTAATTTGTATGTTCACACACATGGAATCTGTTTTGCAAGCAATACATTTTTAAGGGACACTACACCCCTATAAATAAAACAGCCAGCATGTAACTCCAAAGAACAGAAGTGAGAGCAGTGCAGGGCACCAGCTAATACCATAATGAGGGACTGTGATATTTCCTCAAAACTGTGCAGCAAGGAAGAGGGAAGCTTATCCTTACATGACCTGAAAATGTATTTGAATTATAGCAGCAGTGCCTTCTACTTGTGGCAGAGTTGCATTCTGATTCTGGTAGGAGGCTGAAGATGGGCTCAGATATGTAAACATTTCTCCCGTCTGTTTTTCCAGCCCTGACCAGCACAGTAGGGAATATAGTGCTAGTTAATGGATAAACTGAGCTCTGGCAAAATTCTTGATGACCTGCCATATCATCTCCCTTGTCCTCCTCTGTTGCTGAGTGCATGTAGCAAGCAGGGTTGATTTTTTAGAGGGACTCGAGGCTTATGTGGATGGGTACTAGGTAGTATGGATGTTGACACTGCCTCCAGTTCTGTTCTCATTGGCCCATGCCTCTGCCGCTGACTGGGTGAGCTTGACTCAAAAAAGAGGGCAGGGGGATAGCCCACCCAGATCCACTCATGGCTGTGCACCTGGATGAGCAGAATAGGAGCTGAGAGGATGGAGGAGGTGGCAAAGCAGGTCAAAATGTTTCTTTTACATTCTGGTACCCTAATTTAGCATCAAATACACTAAACTCCAGTCCACAAAAAAATTAACATTGATATTAATACCAGCAACAAGTGGCTGTTTTAATTTATTAACTTTCAAAGACACTGATAACATTTTTTAGAGGAAAGGCCCACAGGTCACCTCAGGGCTAGGCTCTGACATCCTAGCCAAACCATTGGCCATGCTCCCCTGCCCCACCCTACCCTCACATAATAATCCAGCATTTCCCCTTCCCTATTTCGCACCCCCACCTTCTCTCTCCTTCTCTGCCCCCAAGGTGTCCAGTATCTCTCTCCTTCCCTTCCCCCTCCCAGGTGTCCCATATCTCTTTCCTTCCCTCCTCCTCCCCCAAAGATGTCCTGCATTTCCCTTCTTCTCTTCCTCCCCTCAAGGTGTCCATTATCTCTCTCCTTTCCTTCCCCCTTAAGGTGTCCAGCATATTCCCTCTTCCTCCCCCCCCCCTTTCCCAAGGTATCCAGCATATTTCCCCTTCTCTCTCCCCCAAGCTATCCAGTATATCCCCCCCCCCCAGCTTCCCTCCTCCCTCCAAGGTGTCCAGCCTATTCCTCTCTTTCCTCCCCCTCAAGGTTGCCAGGATATTCCCCTCACCCCAAGGTGTTCGGCATCTACCTCCTTCTTCCCTCCCTCCCCAGGTGTCACATGTTCCCTTCCTTCCCTCCTTCCCATGTTGTCTAGCATCTCCTGTTCTCCACTCCACATATTTCTAGCATCTCCACTTTTCTCCCCCAGCAAGGTCTCCAGCATTTCCCCTCCTTACTCCATCACTGCTGCTTCTGATGTGGCTGCCACTCTACCTCCATGAGGAGCTGACTCATCTCTACCTAAAGGCAGCACAGCATGGCGGCAGGCCATTGAACATCCATGTGTGTAAACTTAAGATTTTTATGTCGTGCCTCTTGCAACTGTGAACATTAGAAGGGGCAGATGTTGCAGGCCTTAAGCGCAAGCATGCAGGTGTTCAAAGGCCTGCTGCCATGCTGTGCTGCTTTTAGGTAGGGATGAGTCAGCTCAGGCAGCCAGTATATTGGGCAGCAGCATGCCAGTCTTCAAAAAGCTCATCACGGTGCTCTGCCTGGCCTTCCACTATTGCCTTGCTGCTGCCCCCTCCCCTCAAAGTGTTTCACCCTAAGCAGATGTCTAGTCGGCCTAGTAGTTTTGCAGGCCTTGGGTCACTTAACATGTACAGTAGGCATGTACATAAGTGCACCTTGGTTCAAACTGGTGTTGATGAAATTTTAGCGTTGGATACACCAAGCAGTAAAACTATGGTGGCAAAATATATCGCCTTCCAATTTATCCTACTGTAAGTTACTGCAATTTAAGTTTAAGACTATGGTCAGACATTTCAAAAGGAATTTTAGTATAAGAATTTGCCTTAGGAATCATTTCCTTGCTAGTTGTTTTTACTGGTTCTGCAGTTCAATCCTTTAACAAATTTTTCTATTAAAACTTCTGATATCTCTCCTGATCAGTTTACCAATTTTTCATTTAGCAAGATTGATGGCTATCGAAGTTCTATAGCATCTACGAAAACTTCCATCACATTATCATTACTGTAGATAACCTGACTCCCAGCACAGTAGTAGAACATAGTACTTTCTCTATATTTCTGCATTTTCAAAGCTTGGCTTGGAAAAAGTTCTGGCTTGCTTAAATCTTTCTAACACTAGCTGATGCAGTCTCTTCAAGTTTAATTAAAGATGCCTTATCAGAGATATTTTGCACTCTTTTAGAATTGATTAATTCTAGTCTGGCTCCAGAATCTTGGAAAATGTCCACGATTCTGCCTCTGTTAAAACAAAAACAAATCTTCATTCACAGCTGGTATCTAATTATCACCCAGTTGTGAATGTACTAGCTAAATTTAACTGACAAAATTATTGCCCCAATAATTAACTACTTTCTTTTTACAGCTAATAATGCCTTCCAGCTAAGACAATCGGGGTTTAGACAAAGCTGCAGTATATAAACAGCTAAATGAAATTTTATGCCATCTTGATAGTGGGAAAAATGTGCAACATCTGACATCACTAAATAGTCATTATTTTTGCTGCATCTTAAGGTAGTAGGTTTTGCTGGTATCATAGAAACATGGAAACATAGAAATATGACGACAGAAAAAGAACACATGGCCTATCTAGTCTGTCCTTCCATATCAACAACTACAACAGTCCCCTTTTTTCCTTTAGAGATCCTCTGTATTTGTCCCATGCTTTTTTGAATTCAGTTACTGTCCTCATCTCTACCACCTCCACTGGGAGACTATTCCATGGATCCACTACTCTTTCCGTAAAGAAATATTTCCGCAAATCACGCCCGAATCTATCCCCCTTCACCCTCATCCCATGTCCCCTCGTAGCAGAACTTGCTTTCAATTGGAAGAGGCTCTCCCCCTGAACATTTATGCCACGGAGGTATTTAAACATCTCAATCATATCACCTCTATCCTGCCTTTCCTCTAAGGTGTACATATTGTGGTAAGGAGAGTGTAGCACAGCCCTGGGAAATAGAGGAAAAAGGAACTTTTGCTTCTTTAAGGGGGATGGGCTCACCTAAACACATGTGCAAAAGTAAAAGCAGTGAAACAAACCACGCTTGCAGAGCTAGGCTGAAGCCACACCCAGACTCCATGGCAACCCTAAGTAAGGATAAGGGACACCTGTGGGTGGAGCCAGAGGGGGAGGCACACTGCCCAGCATTTAAGGTTAAGCAAACAGAAAGTGATAGACTCGGTAGAACTGTTAGAAGCCTTGGAGGTGTTGGAAGCCACGGGAACAGCTTGAGAAGCAGCAGCTGGGGAAAGGCCAGAGGACAGGCTGAGTACTTTCCTTCTAGGAGAGAGAAGGGCAAAAGGCTGGCTGTAAGAAAGCTAGAACAGGAAGGCTCAGCTTCTTCTGAAGAAAGACAAATCTTCAGGCTGAGAAAACCCAGGAAAGCTGGAAGAAAATCCTGCAGTGATTCTCTGAGCAGCTCTGACTCAGAGGACGCTACCTCCAACAGATGTCACAGCTGTGAAACTCCCACAGTTAAGCTCCAAGGTAGGAGAGGAAAGTTGGAAAGAGTTAATGCTTATAACTCTGACTCAGATACTGAGGATATAGTTATACCTGCTAGCACGCAGAACAGGAAGAAGGGTTTTGTAGATAAAGCCAAGCAAACAAAGCCTGTTAATGTTTTACTGAGAAAGGCTGTTCAATGGGAGAAACTGTTTAAGCTGTTAAAGCATATAAACCTTAAAGTACCTGAACGTATTCAAGTTCCACAATCAAGCAGTGCAGAGGAAGAAATGGAGGTGGATTATAAGGAAGATGACCCTGATTCCACTTGCTCTGAAATGGAATGTGCTCTATGTGTTACTGCTGATTGAAAGAAGTAAAATACTAGGAAGAATCTCAGGAAGCAGTTCTCAGGTTCATGATAGCTGAAAGCTTTGAAAAGAGAGAAAGGAAATCTCTTAGTCTAAAACTTGCAAAGCTCTGTCTGTTGAAGAGAAGTAGATGATGCAATTGAGTTCTGTCCTGACCAGCTGAGAAGTGTTTTAAACTGAAGCAGCTAAAGGGAGCCGACAGAATTACTGAGTTCCGTTGCGTGCTTTAACTACAAATAAAGCGGTTGTTTCTGAGATGAGAAATTTCCTAATGAAAGAAGTAAAGACATTTACTTGTAAGTACTACCACTGAAACACACTGTTTGTAAAGAACTTTATTTGGGAGAAAATAACCTTATTTTCTGTTGCTGAGTTTGGAATCTTCTACAAAGGACTGTTACTAAACTGCACCAAACTAAAAATCAATAAAAATTCCTGTGTTGCTTTAAAACCACTTGGACTGCTTTTATACACAACTACACGTTTAAAGCTAAAAGATACAAGATGGGAGCCCGTCTTCACTAGGCGACCGCCTAGTGGAGGCGCGCCCGCCACAATATTAAGATCCTTAAGTCTGTCCTCATATGCTTTATAATGAAGGCCACTAACCATTTTAGTAGCCACCCTCTGCACCGACTCCATCCTGTTCACATCCTTTTGAAGGTGCGATCTCCAGAATTGCACACTATACTCCAAATGAGGTCGCACCAAAGACTTATACAGAGGCACTATCACCTCCTTTTTCCTGCTAGCCATTCCTCTCTGTATGCACCCAAGCATCCTTCTAGCTTTTGCCATCGCCTTTTCTACCTGTTTAGCTACTTTAAGATCATCAGATACAACCACGCCCGGGTCCTGCTCTTCTTTAGTGGACAAAAGTACTTCACCTCCTATACTATATTGCTCCCTTGGATTGCTGCAGCCCAAATGCATGACCTTACATATTTTAACATTAAATCCCAGCTGCCAGATTCTAGACCATTCTTCAAGCTTAGCTAGATCCCTCCTCATGTTATCTACACCTTCCTGGGTGTCTACTCTATTGCAGATTTTGGTATCATCCGCAAAGACGCAAACCTTACTTGACAGCCCTTCTGCTATATTACTAACAAAAATGTTGAAAAGAATCAGACCAAGGACAGATCCCTGGAGCACACCACTGGTAACATCCTTCTCCTCAGAGTGAGCCCCATTTACCTGTACTCTTTGTCGCCTCCTACCCAACCAATTTCTAACCCAAGCAGTAACTTTAGGGTCCATCCCTAGGGTGCTCAGTTTGTTTATAAGTTGCCTGTGAGGAACAGTGTCAAAGGCTTTACTGAAATCTAAATACACCACATCTAGGGCTCTCCCTCGGTCCAACTCCCCGGTCACCCAGTCAAAGAAATCAATCAGATTTGTCTGACAAGACCTGCCTCTGGTGAATCCATGCTGCCTCGGATCCTGTAATCCGCTGGACTCCAGAAACCTCACTATTTTCTCTTTCAGCAGCGTTTCCAATAATTTACTCACCACCGAAGTTAAACTAACTGGCCTGTAGTTTACAACCACATCCTTACTTCTGGTTTTGTGTAAAGGCACCACATGAGCCTATCTCTAGTCCTTTGGCACCACTCTCGACTCCAACAAGGCATTGAAAAGGTCATCAGTGGAGCTGCTAGAACGTCTCCAAGTTCTCTCAGTATTCTAGGGTGTATCCCATCCGGTCCCATCGCTTTGTCTACTTTAAGTTGAGCTAGTTTCTCATGAACACAATCTTCTGAAAATTGTTCAAGATGTCCCTCACTTCTGTTCCTGTTTGTGGGTGTTTTCTGAGGTCCTGCTCCTGGTTCTTCATCTGTGAACACAGAACAGAAATATTTGTTAAGCAATTCCGCTTTATCCTCATCAGCTTCTACATATTCCTCCCCTTCACCCTTGAGCCTGACAATACCACTTTTGCCCTTCCTCTTCTCCCTAACATATCTGAAAAATGTTTTATCCCCCCATTTTATTGCATTGGCTATTTCCTCCTCTTTTTGAATCTTTGCTTACCTGACTACTTTGCTAGCTTCTCTAAGGGGTATGTTTACTAAACTGTCTTAATGTCACCGGCGCTAGTTGTAGCGCTAACGTGAAGAATCCCATATAAGGAAGTTGGCATTCCGGTGTTAAGCCGTGTAACGCGTGATAGAGGGCGCCTTGCCATTTTTGTGCAATAGTGTACGGTGATGTACGTTTGCGCGCCGTAAGCTCAAGTATGTAGAAACGCTCTGATAATAGCTACAGAGGTGGTTAATACAATGCTTGCCGAGACAACAGTCATGAGTTCAATTTCTCTGGGTGCACACTATATGGCAGTCCAAGACAATTCCTTTTAATGCGTGTAACGGACACATCTGAACAGTGTGTGCTGCCAACCGAAAAACCCATGCTGCAGTGCAGTAACCTGATGCACATATTATGGCGCCCACCCCAAAGCGCCCTATGATGTACCGTAGTTTGCCACCCTCCAAGGCACCATATAAGGCGCCCCATGAGCTGGTGCAAACTAAGGTGCATCGAAAGATGCCCAAAGGAGGGCAAGGTGACGCCTGAAAAGGTAGCCAGTGGCAGTGAGGAGTCCCATGTTGAATAGCACAAAATGTATGGCCAAAACACAGATGTAACCCTACCACTGCAAAGAGTACCAAGGAAAGCCAAACAACAATGTCTGGAGGGTATCACATGGCGGAGCTAATGGACCTGTCAAATCTGCATGCAGCTCATGTGGCAGCTGGAAAAGTGCAGAAACATATCGGAGGCAGCTGGACCGATGCATAGGGTGATGGTGATGTAAAGTGCCAACATGAGAGTGTGTGGCAGATGATGCGAATATGTGTCCACCAGAGCAGGTAGAGGTGGCAGCATAACAGGGGGACAGAGGAGTAGCAGTATTCCAGACCTGCTGTATTCCACGCTTTAAGAAAAGTGGAAGGAAGTCCAAAAAACTGCCAGCATGGTTTAAAGGTGAGGCCAGAGAGGCTGTTGTTGCCAAAAAAGCATCTTTCAGGAAATGGAAAAAAGAGCCAAACGACGAAACCTGGAAACAGCACAAGCACTGGCAAGTCAAATGCAAGGCATTGATAAGGCAGGCAAAGAGAGAATTTGAGAAGAAGCTTGCTGCGGAAGCAAAAACGCGAAATAAAGACCTTTTCAAGTACATTCGTAGCAAAAAACCTGTGAGAGAGTCAGTTGGTCCATTAGATGATAAAGGGGTTAAAGGAGCACTAAGAGGCGACAAGGCGATAGCGGAGAGACTGAATGAATTCTTTGCTTCGGTCTTTACTGAGGAAGATGTAGGGATGTTACCCATGACTGAAGTGGTATTTAAAGGTGTGGAAGAATTGAAGGAAATATCGATACATCGGGAAGATGTCTTACAACTATTAGATAAACTGAAGAGTAGCAAATCACCTGGGCCGGATGGTATACATCCAAGGGTGTTGAAAGAACTGAAATTTGAGATTGCAGACCTGCTATCAGTAATCTGTGAACTATCATTAAAATCATCTCTAATACCTGAGGATTGGAGGATCGCCAATGTAACACCAATTTTTAAAAAGGGTTCGAGGGGTGATCCGGGAAACTACAGACCAGTAAGCCTGACATCAGTACCGGGAAAAATGGTAGAAACCATCATAAAGAATAAAATTACTCAGCATGTAGATAGTCATGACCTAATGGGAGACAGCCAACATGGCTTTAGACAAGGAAGATCTTGTCTTACTAATCTGTTATGTTTTTTGAAGGAGTGAATAAACAGGTGGACAAAGGTGAGTCGGTTGATATTGTGTATCTGGACTTTCAGAAAGCCTTTGACAAGGTCCCTCATGAGAGACTTTTGGCAAAACTAAAGAGTCATGGGATAGGAGGCAGTGTACTACTGTGGATCAGGAACTGGTTAAAAGATAGAAAGCAGAGGGTAGGGCTAAATGGCCAATTTTCCCAATGGAGAAAGGTGAATAGTGGTGTACCCCAGGGATCTGTGCTGGGTCCGCTGCTTTTTGACATATTCATAAATGACCTGGAAAGTGGAATAACGAGTGAGGTTATCAAATTTGCTGATGACACAAAACTATTTAGAGTTGTTAAAACCCAGGAGGATTGTGGAAAATTGCAAGAGGATCTTGATAAATTGGAAGACTGGGCATCAAAATGGCAGATGAAATTTAATGTGGAGAAGTGCAAGGTTATGCACCTAGGGAAGAACAACCCAAACTATGGTTACACGATGCAAGGTTCCACATTAGGAACCACCACCCAGGAAAAAGATTTAGGCGTCCTTGTGGATACCATGTTAAAACCCTCGGCCCAGTGTGCAGCGGCGGCCAAGAGAGCAAATAGAATGCTAGGTATGATAAGGAAAGGAATGGAAAATAAAACAAAAGATATTATAATGCCTCTATATCGTTCCATGGTGAGACCGCACCTTGAATATTGTGTGCAATTCTGGTCGCCGTATCTTAAAAAGGATATAGCCATTTTAGAAAAGGTTCAGAGAAGAGCCACCAAAATGGTAAAGGGGATGGAAGTCTACTCCTATGAAGAAAGGCTAAAAAGGTTGGGGCTCTTTAACCTGGAAAAGAGACGGCTGAGGGGAGATATGATAGAAGTCTATAAATTAATGAACGGAGTGGAACGGGTAAATGTAGATCGATTGTTTACCTTATCAGAATATAGAAAGACTAGGGGACATGCAATGAAGCTACAGGGTAAACTATTTAAGACTAATAAAAGAAAATATTTTTTCACTCAACGTGTAATCAAACTCTGGAATTTGTTACCGGAGGATGTAGTAAAGGCTGTTAGTGTAGCTGGGTTTAAAAAAGGTTTGGACAAGTTCCTGGAGGAAAGGTCCATAAACCATTATTAAGAAGGGACCCAGGATATCAATGCTTGAACCAATACAAGCATTGTGGAACCTGTGTCCCTTGGGGAAACTGCTAGGTACGTATGACCTAGATTGGCCACTGTTGGAAACAGAATACTGGGCTTGATGGACCTTGGTCTGACCCAGTATGGCATATCTTATGTTCTTATGTTCTTATGCTGAGCATACACAAGAGAGGCAATCATGAAGAGCTGCAATGCAGAAAAGGGTCACAGTGCAGGACATGGGGCGGTAGTCAGCACATTAGGGCATGATGCCACACAGCTGGCAGAGACAGATAGACGGACAGAAGGATGCTTGCCAACTGTGATGAGGCTATAATGTGCCACCACACACATCTGCACAAATATGACTGTTAGAGGAAGGAAAAATAGTTGTTTAGTTGCAGAAAAACCCAAAACACACAGGAACCAAACCCATGACCACTGGCTGTAAAGTCATGGTACTAACCACTGTGCTATGCCTCTGTGGTATCCATCACATCAATGACTGGCCACACAACAACTGCAGGTCACTGCACCAATGATCTGCTGTGCATACTGGGGCAGGGTAAAAGCACAGGCAAGGCACTGTATAGGGCACCATAGATCACACAAATGAGGTGAGGGTGGTCTGTGTGCTAAACATTGATCTCTGATATATGTCTGCCTGACACAGCTACAAAAGGGAGTTGTGCTGCACATTATGACTAAAGGAGGCCCTCTGTGGGAATGAACCTATGACCACTGGCACATAAGTTAATGCAAAAACCGGTATGCCTGCCCACCAACGTGAGTCCAACAGCAAAAGCTGCATACAACAACACTGCATGGCTCCACACCAAAAGTCTGCTGTGTGCCAGGAAAAGGCAATCCCAACAGTAACCATGATGTAATGCACATGTAGAAGAGCTGTGTACAGCACATATCACAGTCTGTAATTGGGATGAGAGCCACATATACACAAATGCACACACACAATAAAGTGTTAGGCAGGTGAAACAGCATGCAAAAGGGCAAGGAAAAGGAACCCAAAGGGCGACAGGGGATGCTGTATATAGCAGGGCAAAATGGGGAATAGTACTGAAAAGGAGCATGTGAGAAATGAACCTGCAAACAGAAGCTCAGACAGATCAGCTCAACAGCAGCAATAACAGTCACCCAAGCATACTAGCCACATGGACAGTACAAAGGAACAGCCATATGTAATAGCTAATATGCGGCACATAGGCTGCAGAAAGGGCACACTGTGCTGTACAAAGAAGCGATGGAAGGATGTAAGGGAATGCTGACGAAGCTGCAACCAGCTCAAGGTCAGGTTAGCACAGCACAAGGTAAAAGGAAAAGCATGTGGGAATCAAACCTGAAACTTATGGTGCTCCAATGCACGTCTGTCACCACTATAAGGACCATGCAAATATGTTCCATAAAGGGAATGTGTTTATGGGAACCCATAACACCCTGACGTGGCAGACAGCTGCCACTGTACAAGGATGTGAGCACAGGTGGGCCATGTACATCACCAGTAAAGCAAGAAATACGTGTGTCAGTGTGTTGAATCAGCAGCAGAGACAAATGTGCATTAAAGGCATATATTTTATTTAGGATAGTTACTGAACATATCGTATATACTGTGTGTCATGATATGAAGCTAGTTGTGTTACAGTGAACAAACTGAAACCACATTGAGTAGGCCAGCTACCCACATGTCGCGTACTAGTCACTGCCCCCCCCCCCAGATGATGAGCAGTACAGATAATATGCAGTAAGTGCATGGTGTGTACTATGCAGTATCCCCACACCCTCCCACATGCTGCTGCATGCCCCAAATGCCTTTCTCAGATATGTGTGCATGTAGACAGTAGGTAGGGCATGATGACAGCCCAACGCACACCAGTCATGAAGGTATAACCAAAACATATCTGCCCTCAGAAAACAGGTGGCACAAACCTGCCAAAGTATACGTATCAAAATCTCTGCAACTGCATACACACATACATATATACACGTCACAGATGTTGCATAATGCATAATATAGCAAATAAAGTGTCATATACATCCAAAACAACACTGTGCAAATGCCAAATCTGGATATGGTAACAGGTACAAGAGGAACATGATCCCAGATAATACAGAAAATGCAAACTATCACACATACAGAGATAACACTATGCAGATGGTCTGCTGCAATGGGTGTTGTGAAGACAGTATGCGTATACATATGACACGGCACATGGAATGCACCCATGAAGGACGAACACGCACACCCACACTGCCACACTGCCAAATAACTGGTGCAATGTGAGTCCCGGAATGTCATGAGATAAAGAAGACTGTGCAGACATGCATTGCTATGTCTGAAAATCAATGTAGAGCGGCACGTCTGTACACTAACTAAACATACTAATCTATACATAGAGGTTGAAAGAAAGGTTAAACATGGCCCAGTAACCGGCACAGAAGCCACACTGCCACATGCCCTGGTGTACCAACATATTCAGTCACATGCACCTGGAATGTGTACGGTAAACAATGACACAGTGATACCCCACATGCACTGTAGCACACGTGGTGATGGCAAATATCTACCGAAGATGTTGGTGCACATCAAAGTGGTGTGGTGGTAAATACCGTGTCATGTTCAAGTGCAGGGTAGCCCCTGAGGGTAGCCACAAATACCAGAGGACCTGTACAATGTCACCCCTGTGCCACACTCATGGCTGTATGCTCTCGGTGAACTAAACAGCTGAGGATATCCTGCGGTGCAGGTCACACACATAGGCAACATACAGTAACACAATATCATATCGATGTACAACATGCAGCAAGTATGTCAGTCCCTGCTGCACATGTAGGGGCCTGTACACAGTGTCCATAGCGCAAATAGCCTCTGCAAACCAACATGTCCGATAAAGAATGTCCGTGAATCCCTGGGCCTGCATACAGAAGTGGTACATCACATTCTGCCTCAGCACACAAAAGGTCATGTATGTCCCCTGCGATGAACCCCACACCCAGCCAGAGCACGGCAGCAACATTGTGTAGGACAGGCTGCCTATGCCCAATGTAGCAGTCCAACATCAATGTCCATCATAGGCATGTGGGCCATACGTAGAGGTCAGCCATCCTATGCCACCATATCCCAGGGACAGCTGCATGGCCCTGTTGTGGTTTACAGATACTTTGGTGATGGTGCCTGCAGTTGCAGTGTAGTCGATGTGCAGTGTGTGTGTTCTGTCCTGTATCAGAAGAAGGAGAAACACTGTCATGGTATGTTGCACAGAACACCAGGGAACATTGCAGGTAGGCAGACAGCAATATGTATAGAATGCAATGCCAGACATGCAAACATGAAATCAGCACAACACATAACACAATGCATGTTGTTGAAATGTGGCCAGTGAACCATACATGAGGGTGTCCTATAGATATGTCCATGCACTTGTCACACAGGCACCTCACTGCTGCACCCCAAATCCATCATCATTGGTGCATAGTGACCCCACAGGATAACTCCCTGAAAAACACAACAAAACGCAAGCATAGAACGGATGATGTTTATTCCAAAAGATACAAGATGCAACCTACCATCTGTCTGCAGAAAGTGTCTGCTAGGGACTGTCTGATGCAGGAAAAAGCAACACCATGTCACAGTGAATACAGAAGATGCCAGAGGAATGTATAGAATCACCATATCCCCATCTCCAGCTGCTGTCGGCGCATGTCCAAATCAGGGCGTCATCTGTGATACTGAAATGGGGATGGATAGTGTCCTGAGGGCACACAAGAGATAGGTCAGGCCACAACATAAAACAGATGCGCACAATGTACACAAGGTCAACAGCAGTAGGTTACAGATAGCAGAGTCCCCTACCTTCTACAGGTGTCAAAACACCACCCACCACATGATAATACAAACTGTATGCACACTGTACCCTTACACACCCATGCTAGAAAAACACACACACATGGTATGTTAAGGTGAGCATGCCACCAGTAGCAAACGGCCTGTCTGTGGACAACTTGAGATCAGTGGAGATAGCTCTTGGCCAAAGCAATGCTACACAGCATTAGGCTGATGTTACAATGTCACGGAGGGGTGTACATGCGGCCCACCACCAGAACACCTAGGACGTGTGGACACACGCAGCTCTCTGGGATGTGTTCCAGAAAAAGTGCTGGAGCAGATGAGCTGGACAGGAACTGTGTGTGACAACAATAACATATGGGGTATGGGGGTGCCGACCAAAGAGGTGAACCACAACATATGTGCATTGGACAGATATCCCCAGACATGATCTGTGGCTAACTGTCCCCACACACCATGTACCTGTATGTCCATCTACCCATTCTCCCACATGTTGAGTGGGGTACAGACAGCTGCTAGTGAACCACAGCACCAGGGAGGTCACACAACATATCCTGTCGAGCGATAAACATACCAGAAACATACATATGTCATGTTTGAGCTGTGTAACCCACACAGCACCATCATGTCATCACCCCTCCTGCCCCCCAAATCCATTCCAGTCTGGCCCTTGTCCATTACACTGTACAGAATTGCCCCTGCCAAATTCCCCAATGACGTGTTAATGCTAAAATAAAAGGGCCTGTACCCCATATGCCCCATTTCATCATCTCTCTGCTCCCCCAGACACTGCTGACCACACCCATCACCCTGATATACTGTCCTCACATGTCCACACTACCTCCGTACCAACCCCCCGCACCCCAGATCTCACCCATCACACCTTGTCAGACGGCTGCCTGGGTGAGAATGTTCACAGTCTTGGCAAGTGCATATATCAATATGATTTGCAAGGGATTGTGGGAAATGCAGTCCATTCACACCAGACACAGCTGCTCACAATAATTAGTTGTGCTTAAGTGTAAAGCCAATAAGATATTTATTTATGGGGTTATTTCTCCCAACACAGATATGCTTGGTAGCACATAAAACAGGATACTTGCTTTCAGTGTTTAACTTAGAAAAACAAAATCAGGAAAACAACAGTTGAACTTGTCAGGCAATCAAAGCAAAAGAATAAAGACCTGGATGGTAACAAACTGGTCTTTTCTGTAGGCTTTAGCTAATATTTTCTTAGCAGTGTATCAAACAACAAGCAAAACCCACAAAGAAGGGAAAAACTGTTCTTTTCAGGCTAACTTCTTATATCTTCACACATAGATTCAGAAGTGATTCCCTCAGAGCTCGCAAGCAATTAGGTAAGGCTCAATTGCTAGCAGTTATCCAGCTGAAACCCCTTAGCTGGCTTGCTTTCTACTGCGTGGCCCAAAAACCTACTCAGGAGCTTTTCTGAGTAGATTAAAGAACAAGTTTGTATTTCTTTGTGATGGTTGCTGTACTTTGTAACAGTAAATTACCAAAGGAGTTTAGACAGAGAGCAATCCATATATTCACAGCCTATATCTAAGACTTCTCCTTCCCCTTCTTCAACAATCATGGGTTCAATATCAGGGATTGGCACAGAGGAATTTCTCAATGGAGCACTTTCAGGAGAATACTTGTTTCCCTGCTGTCTTTCAAGGTTATAGCTAGGGCATAGATCAGTGTTCATACCTGAGCTTCCATTGCTGTTAGAGTTCCTCTCTAAATAGCCTGGCCAGTATGTAGTCCAGCTCTTATGTCCAGCCTTCCAATCCAGATCCCTGGACACTGGATCTCTCTTCACATACCTTCTGGCACGGGTCTTAGGGTCCCTTCCACGTGCAGCCGTCTCCCTCACAGGTACCGTCTGGAGATTCCTATCCCTGCAGCACCATTCCTCTGGCTTTCCCCAGTCCAATGGTGTATGCTGGCCTTTTGAATGTCTCCCAGTATACGTACTGCTCTGGACTCCTCTAGCCCTCCCAAATGCTTTTCTCTTCTTTCTTCCAAAGGGTTTCTTGCCCTCTCTGTCCGTCCGTTCTGGCTTCTGCTTCTGATGATCCTCCAGATGATGAAGCTGTCCAAGATGAGAATCTCCAAGAAACTGAGGATGAGGATCTCCCAGATGAAACTGAGGATAATTCTGAGGATCAAGATGAGGATAATTCTCTGTAGAATAAACTCTACCTTTATTCTGCTTTGATGAGTGCTCCACCTTAGCACAGTGCAGCTGTGCTGAATCAGGCCCTGCCCTTTGAGATGAGTGCTTAGGGATTACCTCATAGCCCTCCTGATTGAACACACGTTTCCCCACTTCAGCTCCTCTAATGGCTGTTGGAAACCCGGTGCATTCTGGGACTGGTAGTCTTTTATGGGAAAATTCTGTTTTCTTATTTCTACCAGAACTGACAGGTTGATTGTTCAGAGTCACTTCACCTTTTCTATAGCTCCTTCCTGAGCTATGATAAGCTTCCTTATCACAACCTTCAGTGTGTGTTGTGATGGTCCCACCTCCCCTGCATGCCTGCACCCATATGCTGGAACACAGGAATATATCCTGTGTCTGCATGTTCCAGAGCTCCATACCAAATGCCGTGTTGGGGCTATCTGATCCCCTGCCACTCAGTTCCAACTGTATGCTGATGTGTGCCAAATATATCCCAACATCCCTGAACAGCCCCTGCCAATCCAGACCCTGAGCTATGTTTGCGTGTCTGACAATGCTGGCCTGATGTATCCACGCTGCCTGAAATGGAACCTGGCCACAACCCAACATCTAAGCTCCCTCCGTAAACCGTGCCCCCATATTAGGTGTCTGTGTATAGTTTGCAACACATTGCCGCACATTGAAATGCAATGTACGGGTTGTCTGTGACCCCTCTCTCTCCTCCCCCACACATACACATCATGTAGCTAGGACATGCAGTATCATTACAGATAACATCCTCCCTTAACACATAACTAAAACATGAATGCACCCCTCAGTCACCCCCTGATCTGCTGTGACCCACACCTTGCTATTATCCCCCTGAATCAGCTGAGTCTGCCCCACACCAACCAACCAACATGCCGCTGCATGGCTCATCATCTGTTGGCCGCGCTATGACCATAATACTGCTACTGTCAAATCACCTCACTGGCTCACAATCCGTGTATGCATCCAAGTGTAGGTTACCCCGCTGAGCAAATGATGTAGTACCTGTGTGTGTACTGTGTACCTCCCCTCCATAATATTAACTCCTGCCAATACTACTACCACTGAGCATGTACATATTGTTGCCAGTCGTACACAGCGCTGTACACAAACATGTAACAGACAGTCTGTGCCAATCAGTGTATGTTATGTGACCAATGCACCAATATCCCCCATCATGGCATCCACACATCTAGGAAAATGGTGCCACCTACGTCCTACATTCCTACTGCTGACCACACACCATACTCCGTGTACCATGCTGCACCCACAGCTGCAACCAACAACCTGTGTGTGATCGCCATCCACCGTCCCCAATCCCCGACTATGTTCCTGTGTATGGTAACGTACCCACCTAGGGCAGGCAATCCAGTCTCATCTGACCCCCGTGCATCCGCAGTTATCCCCTAAACACCCCATCTGTGCTCCCTCTGGACTATCCTGAATGCTCTGATGGGCAGGGAATGTCCCCCATATGTCTGTGTAGTATTTCATATGACTGGTATGGCCATACAAATGTTCAACAGTAGTAGTAGTACATATATCTAGATACCAATGTAATATCCAACATATGCAGTACTTACATGAGAAGACCGCCGCAATCAGCTGGCGCCTGGCTGCCATGCCCTCACGTGTGTCACCATGGCCATGTACAGGATGGCATGTAAGATCATCTTCCATACCCTCATTAATTTGGACTGGAAGATCATGCCTGAGAGCAATGTTGTGCAGTATGCAACAGGCCAGGATAATCTTTGCCACAGTCATGGGTTTGTATTGTAAGGCCCCGCCGGTTCTATCCAGACACCTGAAGCGACTTTTCAAAATGCCAAAGGTGTGCTTGATGACTGAGCGGCTGGAGGCATGGGCCTCATTGTACCTCCTCTCTGCACGTGTCGGTGGCAGACGCACAGGGGTCAGCAACCAGGGACGACACCCATATCCTGTATCACCTGTAGAGAAATAGTAGAAAGGTAAAGCAGAGGCTGAGCCATACACACATGCACACAAGCATGTACATGCAAACCAACAGCACAGACAGGTCTCCCATGAACATGTTACAGCACATGCTGACACACAACATGTATGTGGCAGCGTCTGGAGGTATGAGACAGGGACCATGGGGTGGGGGTAAGGTGTGCAAACCACCTCAGCTGTAACCCACAATAACACATGCCTAAACACCCATAGCCGAAATGTAGTGGTGCCGGCTGCAAGATCATCAGCCACACACATGGCAATGCACCCCTGACAAGGTTAGTGATGCACACATTTACAAGCATGTGATAGCCATGAGACTGCCCACACACATGGGTTGAAACGTGAAAATGTTCCTGAGCTGCCCCAAGAGGATGTCCGACACAATATACTGTTGAATATACGTGGAACATACATGTGTCCTGTACTATACCCACACAAAGCACACAATGTGAAATGGACAGATATGTCAGAGGTGAAGGTGCCATCAACACAAAATACTGTACCAAAGATGACCGTGAAGGAAAGTGCCCCCCCCCCACGGACACACACACAAACGACACACAAACACAACTGGGGACACCTTGTAAACATAGACATGTGCACCTACGTGTACCCAGAGGAACACCATATGCACATCTGAGCAGAGAAATACCCACCCAGCAGTATACAGTCCTCATATTGCCCAGCCTCAAACTGTCCAAATAGTGCTGAGTGATGCAGGATAAAGGAGTCATGGGTGGACCCTGCAAACCTAGGGACCACATTCAGAATAGGCATATTTGCATCACATACAACCTGAACATTCAGGAAATGGTAGTGTTTGCGGTTGCGAAACACTGCCTCACTGTCTCTGGGCAGGACCAGGGCAACATGTGTGCAATCAATAGCTCCCATCACATATGGTATCCCCGCAACCTCTTCAAAGGCCTGGTTCAGGGTCCCCCACTGTTGCCTAGTGTTGGGAATTGCAATGTAATTCACCACCCGGCTGACCATGGCACGCAGTACCTGGTAGAGACAGTGTGAGAAGGTGGGGAGGCTCATGCCACCCACTGCGGCCAAAGATGACTGGAAACAGCCAGAGGCAAAGAAATGTAGGGCAGCGAGGAGCTTGACCAAACCCGGTATGGCATGTGACTGACCGATCAGGGGCTCAAGGTCAGGTCTGAGATCCTCAAAGAGCTCCCTAATAGCCACTGTGTCCAGACGGTACAGGGAGATCACCTGGTCCTCACGCATGTCCCGGAGCTGGGCCCTGGGCCTGTAGAGGTGAGCCTAGCGAGAGCACAGCTTGGCACGCCTCCTGATCCGTGCCGGCTCAGCCCTAGCTTTCATGGCCTCCACAGCTGCAGGTCGGAGTTGCAGCGGGTCTGCACCCATGCCCTATGCTGCAGCGCCGTGGACACCATCACCCATGTCAGGCAACCGCGGGTCCTGAGCACCCCCCAACGCACCTGCAGCCACCACAAAGGCAGTCATAAGCAAAACAGAGATACCATGGACAGAGGGTTCCTCTCGCCTCCCCCTCACCCCACCAACACCGCACTCTACCTGTCCCTCACCCCACCTTCTGTACCCTACTCCTGCTCACCAGCTCACCTGCCCCCTACCACCCCAACACCACCTCTTGCCTGCTGCGTACCTCACCTCACCTCACCCCACCGCACCTCACCTCGCCCCACTGCACCTCACCTCACCCCCCCGCACCTCACCTCACCTGCTGTACACCTGACAAATTCCTCACCTCGCTTGCTCTACATGTCACCTACACAAAACCCTCGGTGTGTACCACATATGGATCACAGATAAGTACCTTTCATCCAGTGCGCATATGTGCTCGCGTTGTGCATGCACAGTGCCGCATACACAGTGTCTGCATGAGTTGTGCATGCACGTCAGATCTGACCGTGACCCATGCGCATGTGTTGCGTGTGGTCCTGCGCACACATGCAGCATATGCAGCATGCAGGTGTGGAGCCATGCGCACGTGACATTGGTGGGCGCCATCCACTGCGTGGGCACCTAATCATGAGCGGCATGCTTGGAGCGCCCTGCATACAGCAGCCCTTAGCACGTTGCATGTGCAATGCGTGCAATGACTGGTGCATGTGTGATGCTGTGCATGTGCACATAGCGCACACGCACCACAGCACATGCACATACTGCACACACGTGCTGCAGCGCATGCACAACACGTGTAACCCCGCACCCCCAACTAAAATGCATAAAAAGGCCACCACATGTGATAAACGCTGAGGGTTTTGTGTAGGCGAGGTGAGGAGCAGGCGTGGAGAGAAATCGGTCAGGGTGATAGCAGGTGTGGAGAGGAGAGGAGAGGAAAGGTGAGGTGAGCAGCAGGTGTGTGAGAGAGGAGTTGTGGTGAGGAGAAGGTGTGAGGATGAGGAGGAGAGGAGAGGAGTAGAGGGAGAGGGAGAGGGGGAGGAGTTGAGGAGAGGAGGGGGAGAGGGAGAGGAGGTGAGGAGAGGAGGAGAGGGCAAGGGAGAGGAGGTGAGGAGAGGAGCAGGGGAGAGTGAGAGGTGGTGGGAGGGGAGCAGGGGAGAGGGAGAGGAGGCCAGGCGAGCAGCAGGGGAGGGAATACTGATGAGGACTGGGAGAGGTGGGAATGTGTGATAGGGAGGAAGAGGCTACAGGGAGCAGGGAGATGGAGCGACAGCCCATGGCAGGAGGGCACGAGAGGGAAACCCTGAACAGCGGTCCACAGGGGCGGCAGGGATGGGTGGGCCTGAGGTGGTGGCTGCAGGGCCATCGGGTGTGTCCCAGCCCACACAGGGGCAGGCCGAGAGGCCACCCATTGCCAAAAGGAGGCGTGTCCCAGTGCCAGTGTAAGAAAGGAGGAGAGCAGTTAGATTCAGCCAGCAGGAGAACCACATCCTGCTGGCCAGTGTGCTGGAGCACTATGAGGTGCTCTATGGGCGGCTGAGCTCCAGCACCACAGTGGGGACACACATACACGTGTAGGAGGAGGTACAGGAAGCTTTAGCACAGGTCGAGGGCCCACCCAGGGACCTTGACAGCCTCAGAAAGAGATTTAATGAGATCAAGCATGGTGTTCGTGCACACATGGTGGCAGAGAGGCGACATGCCATGGGTACCGGTGGGGGTGCCCCCTTTGTCCTAAACCTATCACCCATGGAGCATCAGCTTGCAGAAAGGCTTCGTCCCATCTACCTGCGTGTACTGCCTCAAACACTGGACACCACCCATCCACATGCAGGTAGGTCTGAGATATGCAACACACGTACAGCTCACGGCCCAGCATATGCTGGCCATGGATGGGATGGTGGGGGACCACCTGTCAAGGTCTCAACAGGGTGTTTGCAACAGGTACCTGGGGCTGTGTCCACAACAGTCCCAGTCCCAGACATAGTAGAGCAATGAACAGGCATACAGCACCGGGGGGGGGGCAGTCCAACAGCCAGGTGGATTGCCCTCCCCCTCCACTGTGCAAGAGAGGAAAGGAGCACCGTACATACGGGGAGGGCCTAACACCTTCCACCCTATTATCCCAGCACATGCAGCAGCTATTTGTACCTGACATATAGGACACACTGATACATCATACATCTGCAGCCAGTCATGCATCACATTGTGTCAGGAGGGAACATACAGGAGGGTCATACATCTAGCCCAGCACACATTGACCTGGGGGGCCCCACACCCTCCACCCATAACAGCTATGACGTGTGTCTGACATTACCTGTCCAGAGACATATCCAAGAACAGTGACAGAGAACGGCCACTCACACTGAGATTATGAGGTGGATGCAAACCAACGCCAGAGACCACATCACACACATATCAGACACATACTACTCTGTCATTGGCCAACGTACAGTAGAAATCCCCCACCCACCCTCACAAGACATTGGGGATGCACATTTCCAGAGCTGCAACAACTGGACCTAGCCCAACCCCCAACACCACCTGGGGCCAGCTCCTATACAGGTACCACGGTGCCACAGACACATTCCCATGACCCCCACCCACGGTGTAACCCCATGCCCAGCGTCGCTCCACCCATCCCCCAAAACAATCCACCACACCCACAGAGTACTGGGTAGCTGTCCACCCACACCGCACAGTGGCTACCAATGTGGCAGTCCCCACACACATCTGGCTGACCCAGACGCATGCTGCAACACCTACCGTGCATAACACACATGTCAATACATAGATATCTCTCACATAAACTATGACCGGCCACAATCACATTCAGGGCTCCCACACACACCATGGGCACATGTAGCACTAAGCCCACATCCCAGGTCACCCGCACAGTGCATACCTAGTGCTACACACAGTGGGCTGGCACTCGCCACCCCATCCCCCTAAAACACAACATCAAATGTGGCACAGCCCCACCAAGGCAAGAGGATGCCCCTCCCCCCTGCCAGGTACAGCACACTGTACGCACATATGTACTCCCCAGTGTAGGCACAGGGACAGCAGTTACAGGTGGACAACACATTGGTTCTGGTGGGGATGTACAACACAGGTGTACATATGTGCTCTGCGCAAGCCCATCCTTGATGTGTACCCTGTTCCACCCCCAAGGTGACATTCAAGCCATGGAGGTATATGAGGAGGAGGATGTGCCAGAGCCAGAGGATGCTGAGGGGCCAGGGGTCGCAGGGTCCGAGGTCACGGCCAGCACTGGTGGTGAGACCCCAGGGACCAATGTGGTGCCCCAGGCAGAGGACAGGGCAGCAGATGTCCACACACCAGTGGGGTCCTCTAGCAGCAGCATACCGGCTGTGGAGGCCATGGACATGGAGGGGAGTTGGCACACAGTGCACGCACCGGGGACATCAGGCACCCCACCCACCAGCATGGATATGATACTTGCAGAGCTTCGGGCTCATACTGCCTCATCAAGGCAAGATTCTGAAGGTGGGTAACAGAATAGACAGCAAACCCCCTGGGGGTTTGGGTAACATTCACAATGATATACCATCTGCCCCCCAATATACTGTCACCATAGCACATAATGTCATATATTATGTGGGAGTCTGTGCCATGTGCGATCCCCCCTCTTGTAGCATGGGTCGTATGTTGTCATTATTTTAATGAGCTCATACATCCACACACTATTCACCTCCACATACCCCAAGGAGACGTACAGCAGTAAACACCTATTACAGATCACCTAGACAGCTTACTCAGCGGACCCATCTTTCTGGGTAATAGTACCTAGCCTAGATAGTCGTCGTAATCAGTACTGTGCATCAGGTTCTGAGCAGACAGTGACCCCCAGATATAGATCTGTGTTCCATGAACCCCACGTTATCTGGCCTATCTCATACGCAGATCAACCCAATGACCTGCAACACAGTACCATGTGTCATATTTGGGATTCCCACGACCCTTCAGCAGTAACATTTCCAGGCATGAGGATGGATCATGGGACACACAGATGTAAACTTGGTACTGTGTTGCTAGCCATCACGTGCATGATTGCTCTGAGGACTGGTCTGTTGTGCTACGCCAGACATGTGCATGAGTCATGGTGGGGGGTGCATCACATGTCTCACACATCACTTTGTGTCTCACCCACAGGCACTCGTCAGGCCCTGATGGCCATTTGGGAGGAGATCAGCCAGCTGCGTGCCACAGCGGACGTGATGGCAGGGGCGCTGGTGCGCTGGTGCGTATTGCGGCTGCCCAGGAGGCCATGGCTGGGCGTCCCCAGCAGCCAGCACCAGCATCAGAGGCAGCACCAGCAGAACTGGCACAAAGGGGTGGTTTGGGCTGTGGCCACCGTGGACGTGGGCTGCCACGCAGGTCGTGATTGTGAGGAACAGGTCACTCTGTGTGAATAAAGACAGCGAAACCTGTTTATACCTATGTGCATGTCTCCAGTGTTTGCCACTGTGCTCCCCTGAGTACCCTGTCCCCCATCTTGTCACCCTGGTCACATGTGCCCCCACGTTTCCATTAGGAGTGGGGTGTCTGCACTACCACCGATCAACGCACATACGTTATACCATGCCCTGTGTGCCATGCAAAGTGCCATGTGTGCACCCTTCTGCCTATGCATGGGGGTATACCCTACCTCTCCCATCAACCGGAAATATGTTTATGGTGGTACATGTATGTTTTACGGATCTGTCACTCTCTCACACCCCATATCCTCTCCATTAGTCTACCCACATGTGTGACCATTCTCTCTGGCCCACACCAGGGCCTATGTGGCTGTTTAGCCACAGATGCTTGTGAGAGACACAGGCAGACAAAGGTAGCTAGCTACCGTCAGTTGTTTACTCTTCCCCAGCGCCTGTTGTGAGCCACTGCTCCTCCTCCAGACCAACATCCACCTGTCATGGCCTCACCAGCTATCCCCCTGTGCAGCTCCTGGGTACAGCAGTCCGTCCTATCCTTCCCGCCACATACCTACTGCTAGCCTGTCCCTTCACCATCCTCCAAGTCTGATACATCAGATATGCAGCCTACACATCACAGGCAGCATGAATGTGACCATCGCTGCTGGGACACACAACATAGCGGTACATCACAGGGGTACAAGGGGTCACAGATGCCTACGCACATGGACAGCCCCCACACCTGAGTGTGGAGACGGTCCATATATGTTACCTATGTCTACCACACATACACATAGGGATCTACACACATGTCCCATGCTCACATCAACAGTCTGTCTGTAAGGGAGACATGACCATTGTGATGTAGTAACACAACTGTATTTAAAAACATATATACAACATGTAGCGTATAGCAAATCCCCCATATTGGGTCCCAGGAGACAGGACAGCATAGGGCACGTGTGTGGGCACCACCGGGACCCTCACACACTCCTGGGATGCCCATCAGGGGATGGCTGTCGAGATGCATTGCCCATACCAGCCGCACGCTGCATGTGCATCTTGGCAGCCATCCACTGAATGGCGCCTGCCAGCCACCGGATGGTGCGGTCCTGGGCCCGCTGGCATTGCTGCACACCAGCCACTGCCACAGTCAGGTCCCAGACCCACCTGCCACCACATACATACCAGGTGCCAGGTGTCTGTGTGGTGGCATGTGCTTGGGCCCTGTCTGTGGCAAGGGGTGGCATAGCTACACCCAGATGGGCACCATCACCGCACACATGTGGCAGCTGGCAGGGATCCACAGTGCCCTGTGCTGTCCTGTGTCCCCTCCCACCCTCCTCCTCCTCACTCCCTGACACCCCCCACTCACCCTCGCCCTCGCCCCCCTCCCCGCTCTCCTCCTCCTCACCCTTTGACGCATCACACACACCCTGAAACTCCCCTCCCTCCCGCCCCATCCCACCCTCCGCCCCCTCATTGTCCCTGTCATCCTCTTCTGCTTCTGCCTCCTCATCCTCCACCTCCTCCCCCTCCTCAACAGACTGGACTGCAGCTATGGGGCGTGTGGTGGGCGGTCCTGAGGTGGATGATCCCTCACCAGCAGCAGCATCCTCTGTGGGGGAAGAAATTCATTAGCATACCATCTTGCAATTGCAACGCCATGTAAATATACTGTGGCATCCCACAGGCTGTTGGGCCACTCTGACATGCTGTACTGCGCTGCAGAGGCCGCAACCCTCACCACCACGTTGCTGCAGTGACCTCCTTTGGAGCCGGTCGAGGACATCCGGACAGTGCAGCCACAACTCCCGTCCCTTTTTCCATAGGTCCTCCACCTGGGGGGGAATGCAAGAGGTGGGAACATTAGGGGCAAGATATCTTTGGTGGGTGCTGTCACCACCCCCCCCCCCCCTTGGTGGCCGGTAGCTGCAGGGGCAAGTTGTGCATTTAAATCAATTGTAGAAGTAAAAGACTCTTTTGGGCCAGATGCACCTTGGTCCTTGTAGTCCTTTCTCCTTATAGAAATGAGTTGTGGATGCCAAGTAGAGGGTAAACAAAAAGCTTTTATTTCCCTTTTAGCACTGAGGTTCGCTAAGTAACAAAAGTAAAGTTTTCCTTATTTTCAGGTTTGTGCCAAAGTGTTATTAAACAAGTAAAACTGTTACAGGCTTCACAGTTCCTTGCAAAATATAAAGGGTTTTCTAAACTTCTAAACTGCTCTCCTTTAGCTCAATGTAAGCAAAATCATTATTAGTGCATGTTCTGGTAAACTATAGCGCTGGGAGTGACTCAAGGCTTCCCGCAACACAAATAGAGCAGTCCATTAATTCCTCCTGTGACAATGCTTCTAAATCCCCAGGCTCCACTTGCATGGGTTCCAGCTCATCTGTGCTTTCTCCTGTATTTGAGCTCTCCCTGGCTGCTATAGTGTGCAAATTAGTATTTTCTTCACCTATCCTCCAGCTAGGCTGTTCAAGGTTTTTCAAGTAGGAAGCATGACTTGTTCTTAAGCCTCTATGGCGTGGCTTCCAGAACTCCTGCCTTCTTTCATTCCCCTCAGAATGGTTATCTGATTCAAAAGCCCTTCTAGGAGCTAAGTCTCTTTTTAGAATTAAAGTACCACGGTACCTTGGCTTCCTGAAGTCGGTGCTGCTGGTATTTTCCTTACCAGGTACCCTTCCTTGGATATGGTCTCCTTTACAGACTGTTTCTGTGAGACTCCTGGGCACTGCTTGTCGTCCCTGAAGCTTGGGACGGCCAGGTAACGAATCCAGGCCTCTCTGCTTCTCAGTATGGGGGATTCCACTGTCAGGACCTTTCCTTCCAGTACCTTTAAGTTCCTTTCTCAATCCTTCTGGTGAGCTCAGTCCTCCCTCTAGGCATGGAGTCTCTCTCCTTTGGATCCTGGCTTCTTCGCCTCTTTCTCCCATCCCCAGTCTGGCTGCAGCCCTCTGCTTATAAAGCCGTTCTCCTCTTGAGTTTCCTGGCCTGCTCTTCAGGTGCATCTGATTAGTCCCTGCATAATCAGTTCTTGGGTGTGTTCGCTCAGCCTCTGCAGGTTCGTGCCTGCTCCCTCTAGCTGTGTTGCTATGCAATTGCAGCTCCTGCAAGTCAGCTGCTTTGTGAAAGACAGCGTTTTTTTCCAAATTCACAGCTTCACTAGCTTCAGCCCTATCACACATCCCCCTTCTTAAAATATTACGGGCTGGCATTTCATCCTTTTCACAGCACGTAATTTGGGACATTGTGTCTGCATTAGAGTGTAGCTTCCCTGCTCTATGCTCGACCTTATATTCATAGGGTTGTAATGCCATGTACCATCTGGTTAGGCGACTATTATTATTCTTCATGTGGTTTAACCATTTAAGCGGGGCATGGTCAGTGATGAGAATGAATTTTCTCCCCGTTAGATAAAATTTCAGGGCCTCGATTGCCCATTTAATTGCCAGGCATTCTCGCTCAATTGTGGAGTACCTTTGTTCGGCCGGAGATAATTTCTGGCTCAAGAACATGACTGGATGTTCAGCACCTTCATGCATCTGTGAGAGGGCGGCTCCCAAGCCAGTTTCTGAAGCATCTGTTTGAACCAGAAATTGTTGGCGGAAATCCACACTGCGTAATATCGGTGCTTTACACAGCCTCCCTTTCAATATTTTGAAAGCCTCTTCGGCGTCTGAGGACCATTGTATCTTATTCGGGGCATTCTTTTTTAACATGTTGGTAAATATCGCACTTTCCTCCGCGAAATGCGGGATAAAACGTCTATAATAACCGATAAACCCTAGGAAGCTTCTTAGCTGCTTCTTATTTTGGGGAACGGGAAAATTCCTAACACTTTCCACCTTGTTTAATAGGGGTCGGACCGTGCCCCGTCCTACTAAGTGACCTAAGTATTTGACCTCTTGGCCCGCAAACATGCATTTTTCGGGATTTAGCATTAAACCCGCTTGTCTCATCGTTTGTAACACTGCTTTTATTTGGAGTAAGTGTTGGTCCCAGGTAGAGCTGTGGATGACTATATCATCCATATAGACTGTGGCATAGTTCTGATGGGGGCGTAAAACTAAATCCATTAATCGCTGGCAGGTTGCGGCTGCCCCATGTAACCCAAAAGGCATTCTTCTAAATTGAAATAGGCCGAGGGGAGTACTGAAAGCGATCTTAGGGCATGCCTCCCTCGTCAGGGTTATCTGCCAGTACCCTTTGGTCATATCAAGGGTAGTGAGGAATTTGGCTTGTCCTAATCTATCTAGAAGTTCTTCGATGCGAGGCATTGGATACGCATCGAAGGTGGATACCTCATTGACCTGGCGAAAATCGATGCAAAATCTCATGGTGCCGTCAGGTTTGGGTACCAAGACAATTGGACTACACCAGGGACTGCGTGATTCCTCGATAACGCCCATTGTTAGCATTTCTTGGACCTGGGTTATCACTTCCTGTCTTTTCGCCTCCGGTAAACGATAGGGCCTCTGTCTGATGACCTTTCCGGGTGGCGTAATTATGGGCGACCAAGCCTGTTTCTCCAGGAATAAGTGTCAGTACGTCCTCGAACCTTTCCAACACTCTGGTCAACTCTTGCCTCTGTGTTATGGAGAGTTCGTCACTGACTCGTGGCTTGGGCCTAGTTTTGCAGACGTCCAGGAGGGGGCCCAGATCTTCGTCCCCTTGTTCCTTACACACCGCGGTTAAACCCTTCACATCGGTTTGCCCGGTGGAACCGAATCCTCTGGATCCTCGGATCGTAGAGGTTACCATGGGTACTTCCTCCAGGGTTGGAAAACCAACTCGCTCACATATTAGCTGTGCAATGCGGTCCCCTATTTTGACGTCAAAGTCTTCTGCAAAATTAAATAGCAGGACTTTAAGGGCGCCTCTGTAATCAGGGTCTATTACTCCAGCGCCTACATCTATGAAGTATTTTGAGGCTAGGCCGGACCGTGGTGCGATGCGACCATAGCATCCTTGAGGTAATTCTATCTGGATACCCGTGTCTATTAAGGCTCTCCCATGTTTGGGGATGACTTGATTTACTGCACTATACAAATCATACCCCGCGGCCTGAGCCGACGCTCGACGGGGACTTTGAGCTTGCTTAGAAGTTTTGCAAAATTTCAATACGAATTTTGTTTTTCTTACGGGCTCTTCTTGTACCTGCTGTGCAGATTTCAAAGCCTTTCCCAAGAGGGGACTGGGAACCGCCGGTATTTTGGAGTGGGTGCATGTAGAAACAAAAACCTCCTGGGGTGCTAGGCCCTTTTCCAAACCTCTCCTAAATTGGGGCCAGTCCCTGCCTAGCACCAAATCCTGGGGTAATTTGGGGACCACTGCAATTAGCATCTCTTTCTCGATCCCTAAACCTGTTAGCACTAGGTTGTATACAGGATAAAATGAAGAGGCGCCATGAATACATTTTATCTTTACTTTCCCTTCTGCTCGGCTCGGTACGGATTCAGCTTGCTCCTCAATCATAGACCAGACCTTCTGTGAGATCATGCTCTGATCCGCACCCGAGTCGAGAAGAGCCTTTGCGGTTACTCCTTGCATTGTCACTTCCAACAGAAATCCTTCACGTAACACTTTGGTGTTTTCACTTATCAGTGCTGTCCGTGATTGACATTCACTCTGTACATGTCCTATTTTCACGCACATAAAATATCTCTTAGAGTGATTTCTTGATACAGGTATAATGTTTTTCAAACCCTTGGGTTTATATCATGAGAGACTTCCTGATGACTGCATCACTGCCCCAGCTGTCGTCTTTGAAGTTTCACTAATTTGTTGGGTGGCCAATTCTGCCTCCAAATATCTCTCGGTTAATGCAATAGCTTCTTCAGTGGTCCGGCAGTTCTGCAGTATAAGGAAACTCTGCACGTTTTTAGGCACTGCAGACATGAATTGTTCTAACACTACAACATCTACTATTGTGTCAACAGTTCTTTCCTCAGGCCTTAACCATTTTAATGCTAACCTTTTAAACCTGTGCCCTAAAGCTTTTGGCGTCTCGCCAGTTTTAAGATGACTAGCTCGTAGCATGCGATTATCCACAAAAGGGGTCAGGCCTAGGCGATCCCTTATGGCCTTGCTCACCTCTGTGCAATCGTTTGCTAGTGCTGTGGGCATAGCCCTATATGCTGACAGCGGCTCGCCTGTGAGTGAAGCTGCCAGGCATATGGCCCACTGTTCTTTTGGCCAGCCTACTGACTGGGCTATTTTATCAAATGAGTCCAGGAAGTCATCTATATCATCAGTGGCTGCCAACTTTCCCACAGTTAAGGCCTCATATGACCACTGTCCTACCGCACCGCTACCGAGTCCCGGATTCTGTCCTTGAAGTGTAGAAGCCGCTTCTTGTGGCATCTTTTGTTGGGCTAACCAAGCCTCCATCATTTGCAGTATGGGTTTTTGCTGTTCTTGCATTGCCAGTACTGCCTGTTGCTGTGTTTGGCAGGCCATTTCCCGCTGTTTATCAAACTGCATGGCCATCCATGGAAGTATCTCCTTCGGGTCCATGGTGATGGTGTACCTAGAAAAAAAAATTAGAGAGAGAGACCAAGTGCGGTACTGATAACAAATCAGCCCCCCTTTCTCCTCCTTTTTTTTTTTTTTTTTTAACCTCACACCCACATCCAGCACAGGTTATGTTTATTTACATTTTACCTGCTGCAGGTGTTGAGTCGGACTTTGAGTAAAGGATGTTGTTCCTCCGTCCTGTAGCACTCCGCCACGGCTGATAGCAACACCTCGGTCCTCTACTCCGTGTTTTTCTGGAAGTTGGGCACTTTTCTTCTTTTCTTTTCTTCTGTAATTCTTAGCCAAAAATCCGTAAAACTATGCCATTAATGTCACCACCCCCCCTGGTGGCCGGTGGCTGCAGGGGCAAGTTGTGCATTTAAATCAAATGTAGAAGTAAAAGACTCTTTTGGACCAGATGCACCTTGGTCCTTGTAGTCCTTTCTCCTTATAGAAATGAGTTGTGGATGCCAAGTAGAGGGTAAGCAAAAAGCTTTTATTTCCCTTTTAGCACTGAGGTTCGCTAAGTAACAAAAGTAAAGTTTTCCTTATTTTCAGGTTTGTGCCAAAGTGTTATTAAACAAGTAAAATTGTTACAGGCTTCACAGTTCCTTGTAAAATATAAAGGGTTTTCTAAACTTCGGAGTGAAACAAATAAACCAGCTCTCCTTTAGCTCAATGTAAGCAAAATCATTGTTAGTGCATGTTCTGGTAAACTATAGCTCTGGGAGTGACTCAAGGCTTCCCACAACACAAATAGAGCAGTCCATTAATTCCTCCTGTGACAATGCTTCTAAATCCCCAGGCTCCACTTGCATGGGTTCCAGCTCATCTGTGCTTTCTCCTGTATTTGAGCTCTCCCTGGCTGCTATAGTGTGCAAATTAGTATTTCCTTCACCTATCCTCCAGCTAGGCTGTTCAAGGTTTTTCAAGTAGGAAGCATGACTTGTTCTTAAGCCTCTATGGCGTAGCTTCCAGAACTCCTGCCTTCTTTCATTCCCCTCAGAATGGTTATCTGATTCAAAAGTCCTTCTAGGAACTAAGTCTCTTTTTAGAATTAAAGTACCACGGTACCTTGGCTTCCTGAAGTCGGTGCTGCTGGTATTTTCCTTACCAGGTACCCTTCCTTGGATACGGTCTCCTTTACAGACTGTTTCTGTGAGTCTCCTGGGCACTGCTTGTCATCCCTGAAGCTTGGGACGGCCAGGTAACGAATCCAGGCCTCTCTGCTTCTCAGTATGGGGGATTCCACTGTCAGGACCTTTCCTTCCAGTACCTTTAAGTTCCTTTCTCAATCCTTCTGGTGAGCTCAGGCCTCCCTCTAGGCATGGAGTCTCTCTCCCTTGGATCCTGGCTTCTCCTGGAGTCTCTCTCCCTTGGATCCTGGCTTCTTCTCCTCTTTCTCCCCTCCCCAGTCTGGCTGCAGCCCTCTTTTTATAAAGCCATTCTCCTCTTGGGTTTCCTGGCCTGCTCTTCAGGTGCATCTGATTAGTCCCTGCATAATCAGTACTTGGGTGTGTTCGCTCAGCCTCTGCAGGTTCGTGCCTGCTCCCTCTTGCTGTGTTGCTATGCAATTGCAGCTCCTGCAAGTCAACTGCTTTGTGAAAGACAGCGTTTTTTTCCAAATTCACAGCTTTACTAGCTTCAGCACTATCACAGTGCCCAATTCATATCACACATCACTACGAGCAGCAGGGTGCAGCTGCTGCTCTGGCCAGTGGGTCCTCTACTACCTGTTTGCAGCGCCGCCTGCATGTGTGGCTGTGGGTATGGGCATGTGTGGGGTGCCACCTATGTGTCCTGTGGGCAACCCCCCGGGCCCCCTACCCAGTTCCTACACTCTCCTTGCATTACATGGCAGTACCATGCCTTGTGTGGGGTAGGCATGCTGGTCTCCAGAGGAGGTGTTTCTTAAACCCCTGTGTGATCCGGCACACACCTGTGTGTATGCCTGACCTACACACATCAGCAGACACACGCACAATGCCACCATGATATCTTTATTGGAACATGTGTGATGTGTTCTGGTGTCGTGCGGTGATTGGGTGGCCCTGAACACATCAACAGAAACCACTACCATAACACCAGGATGTCTACTATACCTCTGTGGTCAGGACTAAGGCCTACTGTGAATAGAGCAGTTTTTGCCGACTGCAACAGGAGCATGCACCAACACATCTAGCTGGGCCATAGACCTCTGTAATCATGTCCAGGGCCTCCTGGAGTTAGGGCAGAGCTGTGCAAATGAAACAGATGCAGGTCACTAACACCACAGTCTATAATGGACCTCTGTAATCAGGTCCAGGGCCTCCTGCGGTTAGGGCAGAGCTGTGAGACCCCTACAGATGCAGGTACCCTAACAAAAGACTCTATAATGGACTTCTGTAATCAGGTCCAGGGCCTCCTGGGGTTAGGGCAGAGCTGTGAATCCCCTACAGATGCAGGTAGCCTAACACCAGGAACTTTAATACACCTCTGTAATCAGGTCCAGGGCCTCCTGGAGTTAGACAGAGCTGAGCAAATGAAACAGATGCAGGTACCCTAACACTTGACTCCATAATGGACCTCTGTAATCAGGTCCAGGGCCTCCTGGGATTAGGGCAGAGCTGTGCAAATGAAACAGATGCAGGTACCCTAACACCAGACTCTATAATGGACCTCTGTAATCAGATCCAGGGCATCCTGGGGTTAGGGCAGAGCTGTGCAAATGAAACAGATGCAGGAACCCTAACACCAGGAACTATAATAGACCTCTGTAATCAGGTCCAGGGCCTCCTGCAGTTAGGGCAGAGCTGTGCAAATGAAACAGATGCAGGTTCCCTAACACCAGACTCTATAATAGACCTCTGTAATCAGATCCAGGGCCTCCTGGGGTTAGGGCAGAGCTGTGAAACCCCTCACACCAGACTCTATAATGGACCTCTGTAATCAGGTCCAGGGCCTCCTGGGGTTAGGGCAGAGCTGTGAAACCCCTACAGATGCAGGTAACCTAACACAAGGAACTATAATAGACCTCTGTAATCAGGTTCAGGGCCTCCTGGAGTTAGGGCAGAGCTGTGCAAATGAAACAGATGTAGGTACCCTAACACCAGACTCTATAATAGACCTCTGTAATCAGACCCAGGGTCTCCTGGGGTTAGGGTAGAGCTGTGAAACCCCTAACACCAGACTCTATAATGGACCTCTGTAATCAGGTCCAGGGCCTCCTGGGGTTAGGGCAGAGCTGTGAAACCCCTACAGATGCAGGTACCCTAACACCAGGAACTATAATAGACCTCTGTAATCAGGTCCAGAGCCTCCTGGAATTAGGGCAGAGGTGTGCAAATAAAACAGATGCAGGTACCCTAACACCAGACTCTATAATGGACCTCTGTAATCAGTTCCAGGGCCTCCTGGGGTTAGGGCAGAGCTGTGAAACCCCTACAGATGTAGATAGCCTAACACCAGGAACTAAAATGGACCTCTGTAATCAGGTCCAGGGCCTCCTGGAGTTAGGGCAGAGCTGTGCAAATGGAACAGATGCAGGTACCCTAACACCAGACTCTATCATGGACCTCTGTTACCAGGTAGAGGGCCTCCTGGGGTTAGGGCATAGCTGTGCAAATGAAACCGATCCAGGTACCCTAAAACCAGACTCTATGATGGACCTCTGTAATCAGGTCCAGGGCCTCCTGGGGTTAGGTCAGAGCTGTGAGACCCCTACAGAGCTGTGAGACCCCTACAGAATCCCACTAGAGGACAGCAACCTTGGGCCGGAAGGACTGGGGTTTCTAGTCCCACAGGTGCTACTTGTGGTCTTGGGCAAGCCACTTAACCCTCCATAGCCCACGTTCCCTGTAAAATAGTTATCTCCAAGTTATAATGCGCTGTTCAATGTAATTTCAGTTTGTTCAATGTAAACCGCACTGATGCAGAATAGCGCGGTATATAAAAGAATGTAAATAAATAAATAAAATAAAAGATGCAGGTAGTCTAACACCAGGAACTTTAATAGACCTCTGTAATCAGGTCCAGGGCCTCCTGGAGTTAGACAGAGCTGTGCAAATGAAACAGATGCAGGTACCCTAACAACAGACTCTATAATGGACCTCTGTAATCAGATCCAGGACCTCCTGGGGTTAGGGCAGAGCTGTGCAAATGAAACAGATGCAGGAACCCTAACACCAGGAACTATAATAGACCTCTGTAATCAGGTCCAGGGCCTCCTGGAGTTAGGGCAGAGCTGTGCAAATGAAACAGATGCAGGTACCCTAACACCAGACTCTATAATAGACCTCTGTAATCAGATCCAGGGCCTCCTGGGGTTAGGGCAGAGCTGTGAAACCCCTAACACCAGACTCTATAATGGACCTATGTAATCAGGTCCAGGGCCTCCTGAGGTTAGGGCAGAGCTGTGAAACCCCTACAGATGCAGGTACCCTAACACAAGGAACTTTAATAGACCTCTGTAATCAGGTCCAGGGCCTCCTGGAGTTAGGGCAGAGCTGTGCAAATGAAACAGATGTAGGTACCCTAACACCAGACTCTATAATAGACCTCTGTAATCAGACCCAGGGCCTCCTGGGGTTAGGGTAGAGCTGTGAAACCCCTAATACCAGACTCTATAATGGACCTCTGTAATCAGGTCCAGGGCCTCCTGGGGTTAGGGCAGAGCTGTGAAACCCCTACAGATGCAGGTACCCTAACACCAGGAGCAATAATAGACCTCTGTAATCAGGTCCAGGGCCTCCTGAGGTTAGGGCAGAGCTGTGAGACCCCTACAGATGCAGGTACCCTAAAACCAGACTCTATAATGGACTTCTGTAATCAGGTCCAGGGCCTCCTGGGGTTAGGGCAGAACTGTGAAACCCCTACAGATGCAGGTAGCCTAACACCAGGAACTTTAGTAGACCTCGGTAATCAGGTCCAGGGCCTCCTGGAGTTAGACAGAGCTGTGCAAATGAAACAGATGCAGGTACCCTAACACCTGACTCTATAATGGACCTCTGTAATCAGGTCCAGGGCCTCTTGGGATTAGGGCAGAGCTGTGCAAACGAAACAGATGCAGGTACCCTAACACCAGACTCTATAATGGACCTCTGTAATCAGATCCAGGGCCTCATGGGGTTAGGGCAGAGCTGTGCAAATGAAACAGATGCAGGAACCTTAACACCAGGAACTATAATAGACCTCTGTAATCAGGTCCAGGGCCTCCTGGAGTTAGGGCAGAGCTGTGCAAATGAAACAGATGCAGGTACCCTAACACCAGACTCTATAATAGACCTCTGTAATCAGATCCAGGGCCTCCTGGGGTTAGGGCAGAGCTGTGAAACCCTACAGATGCAGGTACCCTAACACAAGGAACTATAATAGACCTCTGTAATCAGGTCCAGGGCCTCCTGGAGTTAGGGCAGAGCTGTGCAAATGAAACAGATGTAGGTACCCTAACACCAGACTCTATAATAGACCTCTGTAATCAGATCCAGGCCTCCTGGGGTTAGGGTAGAGCTGTGAAACCCCTAACACCAGACTCTATAATGGACCTCTGTAATCAGGTCCAGGGCCTCCTGGGGTTAGGGCAGAGCTGTGAAACCCCTACAGATGCAGGTACCCTAACACCAGGAACTATAATAGACCTCTGTAATCAGGTCCAGGGCCTCCTGGAATTAGGGCAGAGGTGTGCAAATAAAACAGATGCAGGTACCCTAACACCAGACTCTATAATGGACCTCTGTAATCAGTTCCAGGGCCTCCTGGGGTTAGGGCAGAGCTGTGAAACCCTTACAGATGTAGGTAGCCTAACACCAGGAACTAAAATAGACCTCTGTAATCAGGTCCAGGGCCTCCTGGAGTTAGGGCAGAGCTGTGCAAATGGAACAGATGCAGGTACTCTAACCCCAGACTATCATGGACCTCTGTTACCAGGTAGAGGGCCTCCTGGGGTTAGGGCATAGCTGTGCAAATGAAACCGATGCAGGTATCCTAACACCAGACTCTACGATGGACCTCTGTAATCAGGTCCAGGGCTTCCTGGGGTTAGGGCAGAGCTGTGAGACCCCTACAGATGCAGGTATCCTAACACCAGGAACTATAATAGACCTCTGTAATCAGACCCAGGGCCTCCTGGGGTTAGGGCAGAGCTGTGCAAATGAAACAGATGCAGGTACCCTAACACCAGACTCTATAATGGACCTCTGTAATCAGGTCCAGGGCTCCCTGGGGTTAGGGCAGAGCTGTGAAACCCCTACAGATGCAGGTACCCTAACACCAGGAACTTTAATAGACCTCTGTAATCAGGTCCAGGGCCTCCTGGAGTTAGGGCAGAGCTGTGCAAATGAAGCAGATGCAGGTACCCTAACACCAGACTGTATAATAGAACTCTGTAATCAGGTCCAGGGCCTCGAGGGGTTAGGCCAGAGCTCTGAAACCCCTACAGATGAAGGTATCCTAACACCAGACTCTATAATGGACCTCTGTAATCAGGTCAAGGGCCTCCTGTGGTTTGGGCAGAGCTGTGAAATCCCTACAGATGCAGGTACCCTAACACCAGACTCCAAATTTAACCGGAAAGCTCTCTTCTGTGTTTTAAATTTAAAGTAAAGGACTTTGCTGATGCTAGGCCCTGAGTGACTATTAAATTTAAACTACAAGCTCTCTGCTGGGTATGAAATGTAACCAGAAAGTTCTCTTCCGTATTTTAAATTTAAACTTAAACTGCTGCTACAAGGCCTTGACTGATTTAACAAAAAACAGTGGGTTCACAGATTAATTAGCTTTATTACAAAGAATTCCTTTCAGAAAATTCCCAGAAGTATATACTCACCATTGCAGATCTCTCTCCAGAAGTAACAGTCCCCTTTTCTAGTCCTTCAAGACTCTAATGTTCTTATGTTCTAAGACCAGTGGGAGAGAAAAGAATGAAACTATCGAGACTGAAACCATTTAACAGTCAGAGTAGAATAGTCATCCAGGTCGAAAGCCGAATATAGATCAAGATCAACTGCCACAGAGGTGTTCCCACGATCATATGATTGGTGAAGTTCGCTCAGGAGCGAACAAAGAATAGTATGAGTGCTATTGGCAGGACAAGAACCAGATTGACGCGGATGCAGCACATATGTGGAGTCCAATAAAAACTAATAAAAGAAAATATTTTTTCACTCAACGTGTAATCAAACTCTGGAATTTGTTACCGGAGAATGTAGTAAAGGCTGTTAGTGTAGCTGGGTTTAAAAAAGGTTTGGACAAGTTCCTGGAGGAAAGGTCCATAAACCATTATTAAGAAGGGACCCAGGATATCAATGCTTGACCCAATACAAGCATTGTGGAACCTGTGTCTTTTGGGAAAACTGCTAGGTACGTATGACCTAGATTGGCCACTTTTGGAAACAGGATACTGGGCTTGATGGACCTTGGTCTGACCCAGTATGGCATATCTTATGACTCTATAATGGACTTCTGTAATCAGGTCCTGGGCCTCCTGGAGTTAGGGCAGAGCTGTGCAAATGAAACAGAAGCAGGTACTCTAACACCCGACTCTCTAATGGACCTCTGTAATCAGGTCCAGGGCCTTCTGGGTTTAGGACAGAGCTGTGCATGTGTGACGGTTCTCTGACGTACATGGCGCATGTGCCATGTTGTGCACATACACGTGCTATCTCACACTACTACACGCTACCTGACGCTATTACGGCGACAGCACACGTGGTATTGTGACGCCCGGAACACGTCAAAGTATTGTTAGCAGAACTGTGAAAGGCGCCGCGAACGGTATGAGGCGCTTTTACGGTCCCCATACACCCGATCTCGCCGCCACGCCCCATTTGTTAGTTTAATTGGTGAATAGCTGTTTACGTTACGGTGGTGAGGCTCCCCGGCGTTGGGAAGCGGGTGCAATCTAGGGCACCTTAGTTTGCGGCGCCCTGTGATACGCCTTCTATGGCCCATGCTCAGCGCCACCGTAGTGTACAGGACTAGGGTGAGTATGTATGTTGGGTTTGCTGCACACTACAGAGGTGTGTCTAGTTGTTACAGCCATGAAAAAGGGTGGTGCCTCAGACACTCTTCCTGATGTTGTTGCACTGGGGATTACGAACCCATGAGAGCTGGCTGCATAGGCATTGTAATAACCAGTGTGCCATTGTCACTCGTAGCTAGGGCTTGTTACACAACAACTGCACGTCAACGCACATACATTCTGGTGTGCTCACTGGGATAGGGGGAACCCACAGCTAAGGCAGTTTCCAGGCCACGTTACCGTAGGCAAATGAGGTGAGGGTGTTGCTTTCATTTACACATTTAAACAATAGTCCCATTAGAACATGTTTAACGTCATATGTGTGTCTGTTATAGGCCTATAAGGGAGTTGCCTCAGCCATTATTACTAAGGGCAGTCCACTGAGGGATTGGACCCATGACGTCTGACACTGAAGTCATCGACTTAACCATTATGCTACATCAACATGTGTTTATCCCAGGAATGGCTGGCTGCAGAAGGGGTGCAGGTCATCTCACAAACCTTATGAGGTGCTGCACGGGATAGGGGAGACCCAAACATACAGGGAGCCCATCATGTAATTGAAACCATGACGTATGCCAGTGAGGACATCCTATTAGCCATTGCACTACATCACTATGGGGTTTATCATACCAATGGCTGGCCACAGACAGGATGCAGTTCACTGGACATACTGTCTGCTGTGGTTACCAGGATAGGATAGAGACAACAGTACCCATAATGCAATTCACATGCAGAACAGCAGTCTACATCTGCTCCCCAGATGGGGTATGCACCTCTACAGCACGTCAGCTTGGTAGGGGGTATTGACCGTGCGTGTTACTGCCACTGACTACCTACAGTCCCTGCCATTGTGTGTGTGTACTGTGATCACCCTGAGGGTAAGGTGGGGTGGCCAGCATCAGGTCCGCAGTACCCATATTGGCTGTGCTGGTTTTGCTGCAGGTCTCTATCAGTGCTAGTATGTAAGATGTATTTGTAGAGATATCTGCAAATGCCCTGTTTCTGTTTGAATTTGGCAGTCATGTCTTCCCCTTGTAGACTGTGCTGCAACCAAACTGGTGCATAGCCCATGTGCTTGCCATGGTCACTTGTTTGCAGAGCAGGAGTGTGTGTATGCACACTCACATGATGAAGATGGTGTACATATCAAACCAGCCTCTCTGGGTCAGGGTGTGGGACATGACCTGGTCCCAACCTATTCACATTCTGAACATTCCCAGAATGGGCAGTACTGCAACATGCTGACAGGCTTTGGGACCAACAAACACCTTCCTTTGAGGAACCCAACAGTTGATGCAGGTTGATACCTGTACCAGGGCCATTGCAATACAGGTGATAGGCATGCTCAGCTCAGCTGCCTTCCAACACAATCTGCCATTCACCAGCAGAGGCCACAGTTAGTGTGTACCCTGAAAAGTGTTGCAGCCAGACACATGGTGACTGCACAAAGTGTGTTAGTCCATATTTAGTGCATGCTCACAGAGAAACAATGTGTACCCAGATGTGGGATAGTTGCACCAACACCAAGCAGGCATATCAGTGATTGGGCCCCCAAAAATGGGAACTCACATATATCACTGTTGAACACACTGCATGGCACTATGTGGGAAGGTTGACATGCCATGGCCACTGCTCAATTAGAGTGAGCGTGCCCTCAAAGCATGATCTGCTGTGGCCACCCTGTCCGTGCAGATAGCGTTTGCCCGCTACAATATCCCAGTCATTGCCCTATGCCCTATGCAGATGCATCCTGGATAAACAGCCCTGTAGGGGCCATACCCACAATACCTTGCTCATCATTATGCACATTGGGGGGTGGAACAGTGGAACCAGTGAAAACATTGGGGGCTCAGTGGGGTGTGGGCGGCCACAAAACAATGGACACACATACACAGATTACCACACCTATTTGAGCATTATGCAAAGAGTGGTGGTTGGCAGCCCTGTCCGAAACACCAGTCACGGGCTTTGTGTAGGCATTGGTAGGATAATCAATACTGTTAGGGACACTCTTCAGGGTGGTAAACACTGTCAGATATGGATGAGGGAGCACACACCACATAATTCAGTAAGGTTGTTATGATGGATCTCTGTTAGAAAGATGTGTATAAGTTAAGATTTGTTATCTGACATTGGTCCTAGCTACCTTTTGATGTATATGGGACGTGTTTCCATGTTATTGACGGCATTGCTAAGATATGCAGGTGCTAGTAGTGGGGGCTGGTGCTCTGCGCAGGACACAACAGCCTGCCTTTTCATTACACTTTGGATGGTAGAGCTTGTGGGTGTTTGTGCCCCTGTTAGGCGATGCTCTGGGGCAGAGGTTCACAAATCCAGTCCTGGTGGTTCAGACAGGATTCAGGTTGTCCCTACTGAATATGCATGAGGTACATTTGCATACAATGGGGGCAGTTCCGTCGCATGCATCTCATGCATATTTATTATGGACAGCCTGACAACCTGAATGGTGTTTGCCCTCCAGAACTGGGGTTGCCACAATCTGCTCTGGGGAGTGCACATTATTATTGTGTATGTGCTCTGTAGGGTAAAATATAGGGACATAGTCTGCAGGAGCCACAGTTGGGACTTGAACCTGTGACCTTCTGCCCCTGTACACACTGACTGTGTGTACTTCACCAAACTGTTGCCACAGAGGTGGTTCCTTCCCAGGGGATACCATTACTGTTAGTCTGACAGACCTTGTCTGTTGGACTGTACGCCACCCACCTGGACACGGCTTGGCCTTGGTCTGCTGTGGGCAGATAACACTGCCCCCTACACCACCAGCACCCCTCCACCACCATGCTGACATGCCCATCTGCTGGTGGTACTGGTGGTGTGCAGTCCCAGGCCATCCAGTGTGCCAGTAGGCGGCTGCCTATGGTGTGGGATCTGGGGTAAGGGTGCCTATATAGACATCCACGCTTCCCCCCCGGCACCGCCTGCCAATGTTTTGTGCCCTTTGGGGTACCTGCTGGGTAATGTCCATTGGGGTACTGGGGAACACACACTCATTGACATGTTTGCCCTTGGTCAGTTGCTGTCATGCTGACTTTTCATTTCTGCCTTCCTATGTGGCACCTAGGCATCTGCCTAGCTAACCCTGTGCCCCAGCTGCCCCACTGCATATCCCGCCTGCAGCCCCCTGTACCCTATTTGCAGACCCACCATAGTGCCCTTTCGTACTTGGGCACTATGCTGTTGCTGCACATGTATCACTACTATCACATTTCTTAGTTTCCCTGCCTTTGCTGTACAGTGCTGACTGAACTGGTTTCTCTCTCCTGCAAATGTGCCTCTAGCGCGAGGTTTTCACTGGCGCTAATTTTCAGACCTTCATTTCACGGCATTAGTGTGCATGGAGCCTCTCCCCGCCCACTCTCCGCCCATTGACCCCTTATCTCCGTCCCTGGCGAGCCTTACTCTGCCCTCTGGGGAGCCTTACTCCGCCCTCTGCGCACCTTAACGCCGCCGGAGACATTATCGCGTGATATGTGATATTCTCGCATGGTAAAGCGCCATTATCGCACAATAATGTCACGTATCACGCGATAACGTCGCCGCTGCAACGTTAGCGCTGTTTAGTAAACATACCCCTAAGTTTTTCCAAATACAGTTGCCTGTCTTCCTCTCTCTGTGATCTCTTGTATTTCATGAAGGCCTCCCTCTTTTCCTTCACTTTTTCAGCTACTTCTTTTGAAAGCCATCGAAGTCTCCTTTTCCTTTTACCTTTATTCACCATTTTAACAAAAAGGTTGGTTGCCCTTAAAATATCCCCTTTCAGTTTTGCTCACTGTTTTTCTACATCCCTCAATGGTTCTAGTCATTCCTAACCTATTGCACTTTTCAAGTAAATTTGGAAGATCAGTCATCAACTGTCTATTCCGTATATTGTGGAGTTCTGCAGGGATCAGTATTAGCCCTTATATTGTTTGATATATTTGTAACCCCTTTGCAACTCTTTTTCAGTCTATGAGCTTAAGGTCATATTTACTGTATATGCAGATGATACCTCTCCGATGTTTCCATTTGAAAAGCAATGACCTAAGCTTTTCCCACTGGCTTGATGACTCTTTAGGCTAGTTGGTGGAGTGGATTTCATCTCATAAATTATATCTTAACCCAGAAAAGAGCCTGCTAGTATGATTCAAACACATATGCTAGTTCTTCCAGTTCTGATGAAGGATACAGTCTTGAAAGACTACCAAAGGGGACTACTATTGCTGGAAAAATCTGCACTTGAAAGTATTCACCTCTGGAAAATTCTCTAAATCTTGCGGAAAATGGAATTATTTGGATTAAAGCTGATTAATCTGTGTAATTTAGAATGAAGTGTATTTGTTAGCTCACAGGGCTTATTATCAGCTGAGAGCTTTTAGTTTAAATTTACAACTCAGTCAGGGCGGTTCTGGAAGCCAAATTTAGGCTTTTAGGTAGGAGGTTGAAATCCAGAACTTCCAGAGTAGCATTCTCTGAAATGTTTCCTGTTCCACGCGCAGGACCCAAAAGGTAGATTCGTAGCAAAAAATCTGTGAGTCAGTTGGACCATTAGATGATAGATGGGTAAAACAGGCACTAAGGGGTATGTTTACTAAGCAGCACTAACATCGCAGCAGCGACGTTATAGCGCGATACGTGACGTTATAGCGCGATACGTGACGTTATAGCGCGATATGTGACATCGCGCGATAACGTCTCAGGTGGCATTAAGGCACACAGAGGGTAGAGTAAGTGTCTCCAGAGGGCGGAGAGAAGGGGTCAATGGGCGGGAAGTGGGTGGGGAGAGGCTCCAGGTACACTAACGCCGGGATTTTAAGACCAGAACATTACCGTACCTGAAAACCTGGCGTTAGAGGCACAATTGCAGGAAAAAGAAACCATTTCAGTCAGCAATGTACAGCAAAGGCAGGGAGACCAAGAGAAATGATAGTAGTGCTACATGTGCAGCAACAGCATAGTGCCCAATTATGAAAGGGCACTACAGTGAGGCTGCAAATGTGGTACAGGGGGCTGCAGGCGGGACATGCAGTGGGGCAGCTTGGACACAGGGTGGACTAGGCAGATGTCTAGGTGGCACATAGGAACGCAGAAACTGCAAATCAGCAAGATAGCAACTGACCAAGGTCAAACATGCCCATGAGTGTGTGCCCCATAGTGTCCCAGGGGAAAGTACCCAGCACATAACATTGACAGGTGGTGCTGGGGGGAAGTGTGGATGTCTATGTAGGCACCCCTACCCCAGATCCCACATCATAGGCAGCCGCCTACAGGCACAATGGATGGCCTGGGACTGCGCACCTCCAGCACCACCGGCATAAGGGCATGTCAGCATGGTGGGGGAGGGGTGCTGGAGGTGGAGGGGGCAGTGGCAGCTGCCCACAGCAGACCAAGGCCAAGCCCTGTTTAGGTGGATGGCGTGCAGTGCAACAGACAAGGTCTGTCTGAAGAACAGTCATGGTATCCCCAGAAAATAACTTGCCTCTGTGGCAACAGTTTGGTGCAGTACACACAGCCAGTGTGTTTAGGGGGCAGAAGGTCACAGGTTCAAGACCCAGCTGTGGCTTCTGCAGACCTTGTTCCTACAGAACACATACACCATAAACATGTGCACACCCTAGAGTAGCAGCCAACAGGGGCACAAACACCCACAGGCCCCACTATCCATATCCTCATGGAGATTCAGACTTTTGGACCCTGCGCAGAGCAGCAGCCACCACTACTACCACCTGCATACCTTAGCAATACCATCATAAACATGGAAACATGCTCCATATATATCAAAAGGTTGCTATGATGAATGTCAGATAACAGATCCTGCATTAAACACAAATTGTTAACAGAGATTCATCATAGCAACCTTTTTGATATATGTGGAGTGTGTTTCCTTTCTGTTTGTTTTCTGACAGTGTTTACCACCCCAGAGAGTGACCATAACAGTATTGAGTACCTTAGCAATGCCTGCACTGTGCCCAGGACTGGTGTGGCGGCCAGGGCTGCCAACCACCGCTATCTTTGCACAATGCTGAAATAGGTGAGGAAGTGTGTGTATGTCTATCCAGTGTTTTGTGGCTGCCTACACCTTACAGAGCCCACAATGCTTACACTGTTTCCAGCGTTAGCCTGCCAATGTGCATAATGAGGAGCAAGGTATTGTGGGTATGGCTGGGATATTGTAGTGCCCGACCATCACCTGCACGGACAAGGTGGCCACAGCATGTCATGCGGGGAGGTCAGTCTCACCATGACTGAGCAGTGGCCATGGCATGGCTAGGTTCCCACATAGTGCTATACAGTGTTTTTCTCAAGTAAAGTCTATGTGTTCTCTTTGCTGGGGCCCAATCACTGACATACTTTTGGGTGCACACAGTTCCTCCAGGAACATGTACTAGCTAGCAAACTGTCTGCAGTTAGCATGTGTATGGCTGGATCACCTTGCAGGTTGCAGTGGGTGAATGTCAGATTGTGGTGTGGTGTGGTGTGGTGGGGGTGCAGCTGTGCTTTTCTAGGCCTACTGCCTGTTTGCCAGTGCCCTATGTGATAAGTACAAATCTGCATTGACTCCCCTGGAAGGTGTCTATTCCCCAGCAAGACTGGGGTGGTGATCCCCTAAGATATGCCATACTGGGTCAGACCGAGGTCCATCAAGCCCAGTATCCTGTTTCCAACAGTGGCCAATCTAGGTCATACGTACCTAGCAATATCCCCAAAAGACACAGGTTCCACAATGCTTGTACTGGGTCAAGCATTGATTTTCCTGGGTCCCTTTTTAATAGTGGTTTATGGACCTTTCCTCCAGGAACTTGTCCAAACCTTTTTTAAACCCAGCTACACTAACAGCCCTTACTACATCCTCCGGTAACAAATTCCTCTACTGCCTCAGATGTAGAGTGTGGATATGTTGGTGGGTGATCCTGTCCCCCACCCTGACCCAGTGAGGATGGCTTTGGTGGTGCTACATAATCCGCTTTTGGGTCCAAACACCACCCTTCTATAACAAGTGACCATGGCAACCACACAGGATATGCACTATTCTGGGGCATCCTAGTTCACAAGGGCTAGATGTGACTGGGAAATACAGGTGACCACAGGTGTATCTACAGGGACTACCTATCACACACCGGCACTGACAGGGACCTTCAGTACAGCCTATCTCAACCAAGCCAGGTGCTGCAGACCTGATTCTGGGCGCCCCACCTCACCCTCAGGGTGAGCACAGGAACCTCACAATGTCACAGCCTGTAGCTACTCTGTGCCAGTAACACACACGGTCAGTTCCCCCTACCAGGCCAAGGTGCTGTGGAGGCACATACCCCATCTTGTGATCAGATGTAGACTGCTGATCTGTATGTGCAGTTCATCATGGGTACGGGTGGGTTTACCCTAGCCTGGTAACCACAGCAGACAGTTTGTGCGGTGATCTGCAGTCTTTCTGTAGCCAGCCAGCATTGTGTTATACGTTATAAAGAGGTAACCCACTGGTTACTGCAATGACTGTGGAGGCAGAGGTCATGAGTTCAATCTTGCAGTGGTGTTATTTAATAAGGCTGTCTGAGGGAATTTCCTTTTAATTTAAATCAGTGCTGCCAGCAAAAACACCCTCACAGTGCCTTAATCTAAGGTGCCTCATAAGGCGCCCTATAGGGATGCCCTATAAGGCGCCCTATAAAGCGCCCTATAGGGCACATTATAAGGTGCCTTGGCAGACAGGGCACTTTATAATGTGCCCTATGGGGAGCCTTATGAGGTGCCTTAGGTTACGGCACTGTGAGGGTGTTTTTGCTGGCAGCACTGATTTAAATTAAAAGGAAATCCCTAAGACAGCCTTATTAAATAACACCACTGCAGGATCAAACTCATGGCCTCTGCCTCTACAGTCATTGTAGTAACCAGTGGGCTACATCTCTATAGCTTCTAACACAGCACTGGCATGGACTTAAGGTTACCGCGCGGTAACGAGCCAAGGCCCCTCTATCGCGTGATACAGATTCATTGCTACCTTGCCGCCAGAACACCTACTACCTTATATGGCATTCCTCACATTAATGCTGCAACTAGCGCCGGTAACATTAGGATGGTTTAGTAAACATACCCCTATGTAACGTTACGTTAACGTGCATTAACGTAACCTAACGCACATTAGCGTTCCCAGCCGCAGTAAACACCGCAGAGGGTGGAGAGAGGACAGAGAGAAGGGGTCAATGGGTGGGGAGTGGGCGTGGAGTGGGTGGGGAGAGGCTTCCACGACACCAACGTGGGGAACTGAAGGGCTGGAAACTGCCGCGAGTGAAAACCTGGCTTTAGATGCACATTTGCAGGAGAGAGAAACCATTTAAGTGTCAGCAATGTACAGCCTAGGCAGGGAGCCCGAGAAAGGTGATAGTAGTGCTCTATCTGCAGCAACAGTATAGTCGCCAAGTATGAACAGGGCCGGTCCGTCCATTGAGCAAGAATGTTTTTTGCACAGGGCCTCGCATTTCAGGGGACCCCGCGCAAAGAACATTCTGCTTTTTTAAAAATTAAATTTAAAAAAAAAAAAAAGCTGGCTGCTGCTGCTGCCGCTGCGGCAGCAGCAGAATGGAGTGTCCCGCGGGGCCCCCTCTGCCCGGCTGAGCCCCTCTGCGCCGGCTTTCAGATACGCGAAGGGAGAGTGTCTCCCTCGCGTCTCTGTTAAGCCCGCAGGGGCTGATGGGAAGCAGGGGCTGATGGGAAATTTCCCATCTGCCCCTGCAGGCTTAACAGAGATGTGAGGGAGACACTCTCCCTTCACGTATCTTTAAGCCGGCGCAGAGGGGCTCAGCCGGGCCAGGAGAGCTCAGCTGGGCAGAGGGGGCCCCGCGGGACACTCCATTCTGCTGCTGCCGCCGCGGCAGCAGCCAGCTTTTATTTATTTTTTTAATTTTCCATGAGCCGATGGGGGGGGGGGTGAGGACTTGACTGGAGGTGGGCTGTGGGTTGTGGGGGGGGGTTAGGACTGGTCATGGGCTATGGGGGGTTAAGACTGGTAATGGGCTATGGGCTGATGGGGGCTGTCTGGAAATGGGGTGATGGGGGTTAGGACTGGTAATGGGCTATGGGGGGGTTAGGACTGATTATGGGCTATGGGGGGGCTAGGACAGGAAATGGGCTGATGGGGAGGGGTTAGGACTTGAGATGGGCTGATGGGGTTAGGACTGGTAATGGGCTGTGGGCTTTTGGGGGGGTTAGGACTGGTAATGGTCTATTGGGGGGTTAAGACTGGTAATGGGCTGTGGGCTGATGGGGGCTGTCTGGAAATGGGGTGATGGGGGGTTAGGACTGGTATTGGGCTATGGTGGGGTTAGGACTGATAATGGGCTATGGGGGGACTAGGACAAGAAATGGGCTGATGGGGAGGGGTTAGGACCTGAGGTGGGCTGATGGGGTTAGCACTGATAATGGGCTGTGGGCTGTTGGGGGGGGTTAGGACTGGTAATGGGCTATGGGGGGGTTAAGACTGGTAATGGGCTGTGGGCTGATGGGGGCTGTCTGGAAATGGGGTGTTGGGGGGTTAGGACTGGTAATGGGCTATGGGGGGGGGGGTTAGGACTGCTAATGGGCCATGGGGGGCCTAGGACAGGAAATGGGCTGATGGGGAGGGGTTAGGACTTGAGGTGGGCTGATGAGGTTAGGAATGGTAATGGGCTGTGTGCTGTTGGGGGGGGGTTAGGACTGGTAATGGGCTATGGGGGTGTTAAGACTGGTAATGGGCTGTGGGCTGATGGGGGCTGTCTGGAAATGGGGTGATGGGGGGTTAGGACTGGTAATGGGCTATGGGGGGGTTAGGACTGATAATGGGTTATGGGGGGGGCTAGGACAGGAAATGGGCTGATGGGGAGGGGTTAGGACTTGAGATGGGCTGATGTGGTTAGGACTGGTAATGGGCTGTGGGCTGATGGGGGGGAGGTTAGGACTGGCAATGGGCTATGGGGGGCTGACTGGAAATCAGCTGATGGGGTTAGGACTGGAAGTGGGCTGATGGGGGGCTAGGACTGGTAATGGGTTGGGGGGTTGCTAGGACTGGAAATGGGCTGAGTGGAAGGGGAGGCTTGAACTGCAAATAGCTGATGGGGAGGGGGCTTGGAATGGAAATGGGATGTGAGGGAAGGGAAGGGAGCTAGGACTGAAAATGGACTGATGGGGCAGCTAGGATAGGACTGGAAATGGGCTGTTGGGGGGAGCTAAGATTGGAAATGGGCTGTGGTGGGGGCTTGAATTGAAATGGACATGGAGGGGCTAGAACTGGAAGTAGGCTCATGGGGGGGGCTTGGACTGGAATTGGGCTGAGTGGAGGGGAGCTAGGATTTGACATGGGCTGATGGTGGGGCTAGGAAATGACTAGAAATGGGCTGATGGGGGGCTAGGATTGGAAATGAGCTGATGAAGGGACTTGGACTGGAAATGGATGGGGGAGCTAGGACTGGAAATGGGCTGGTGCAGGGACTAGAAGGGAATGGATGCTGGGTGAGACTGGAACTAGAAGGGAGCTGATGTTGGGGGAGGATTAGAATGGGATGGGGCTGGGAGAGTAAAATGGAGAGGGGAAAAATATTTTGTGTGGGAGGGATGAAAAATCTACAATTGGCCGGGTATTGGGAGAGTAAGTGGGGATTGAGGATGGAGGGGTAAAATTTGTGTGGATGAAATAGGAATGAGGAAAGAGCAAAAGGAGAAAGATTAGTATGTTAAAGCAGATGTAGAGAGAGAGAATGGAAAAAAAAACTAGAAGAGAGAAGAAAGGACAAATGGACAGCAGACGATGGAGAGTTAGCAGAAAACATGAAGAAACCAGAAGAAAGTGGCTGGAGCAATTGCAACTGAAAAAAATGCACAAAAGGTAGAAAGATATCTCTTTATTTTGAATTTATTAACTGGAATATGAAAGCTCTGGGAAATGTGCATCATTAACGTCTGCGCTTTGTTTGGTACAAGAGGAAATTAATTTATAGTTTTATTTCTACAGTGTTGCTGTACATTCCAAGTTTGGCTTTTGGGGTTCCCAGTTTAATTATTGCCTTCCTGTTTCTAAATTGTGATTCCTTGTTTGGTGATGGTCTATGTTCTGCATATGTAACTGAGCTGAGGTATTCTGTTTATGTAATTCCTATTTGACATTGCCACTTGTTCTCTTTCCCAGTATTCTCTGAAATGTATTGGTTTAATATTTGCAGTGTTGCCTTTTGATAGGTAGGGTATGGTGCTTTGTGAGTCCTGGTAATGCTGTCAGGATACGGCGGGTTTGCTATGGGTTCTAAATGGGCAGCATTTGTAGTAGTTCCTAATGTGCCTGGCGGTTGGCACTGGATTATAGTAATATAGAAATCTTTTAGTCTTTCTTTATCCATATAGTCATTAAGAGACATGTTTACTAAAAGTTAGTGTATGGTAACATTATGCAAATATGTATGCAAATAAGGCCACTTATGCAAATGAGGCCCCACACCGAGTCTCCGCACATGGCCCCGCACCCCCCTTGGGCCGCACCTGAGTATGAAAGGCCACTATGGTGATGGGGCAAATGGGGCATAGGGGGACTGCAGGCGGGACATGCAGTGGGGGCAGCTGAGGCACAGGGTGAACTAGGCCGTCACCCAGGTGGCACATAGGAACATAGAAACTGGAAATCAGCAGGACAGCAATTGACCAGGGCCAAACATGCCCAGTAGTCCGTGTTCCACAGTGTCCCATCTAGGGGACATTACCCAGCAAGTACCCCAAAAGTCACACAGGTACCATTATTTCTGTAATAGGGCAAGCAGCGCACATCTGGGGACCACACTAACAAGGGTCCATAGACCACACCCAGGATGGATCCCAAACAGTTTGTAGACCCAGCTAACTGAACACACCTTACGACAGCCCCTAGTAAGGCATTGCAGGGTGTGCCCATGCATTGTTGGAAACATATATACACCCAGTAGGCCAAACTGGGTACACCATACCTGAGCATACCCTAGCCCAGCGATGGCGAACCTATGGCACGCGTGCCAGCTGTGGCACGCGAAGGCCTTGCAGCTGGCACGCGGGAAGGTCCGCCATCGAAAAAAAAACAACAACCCTATCTGCTGCCGTTGTCGGGGCCGCCGCGGCAGAATCGAGCGTGCCGCGGGGCCCCCCTGTACCCACCGGCAGAGCCTGTCCTCCCCGTAGCAGCTCTCTCTTTGGAGCTGCAGTCAGACTCGCCGGCTTGCAGAGCGCGAAGGGAAGAGTTTCCCTTTCGCGACTCTGTTAAGCCCGCGGGGGCTGATGGGAACTTCCCATCAGCCCCCGCGGGCTTAACAGAGCAGCGAGGGAACTCTTCCCTCGCGCGCTGCAAGCCGGCGCGTCTGACTGCAGCGCCTCAGTGAGAGCTGCGCCGGGGGGGACGGGCTCTGCCGGGGGGTCCGGGGGGGCCCCGCGGCCCGCTCGCTCCGGCCGCGGCGGCCCCGACCGCGGCCGCAAACCGTTTTTCTTTTTTTTTTTTTACTTTTCCCTGGGCTGGGCTGGGCTGGGCTGGGGGTGGGGGTTAGGAGTGGTGCTGGGCTGGGCTGGGGGGCTTAGGAGTGGTGATGGGCTGGGCTGGGCTGGGGGGGGGGTTAGGAGTGGTGATGGGCTGGGCTGGGCTGGGGGGGGTTAGGAGTGGTGATGGGCTGGGCTGGGCTGGGCTGGGGGGGGGGGTTAGGAGTGGTGATGGGCTGGGCTGGGCTGGGGGGGGGGTTAGGAGTGGTGATTGGCTGGGCTGGGCTGGGGGGGGTTAGGAGTAGTGATGGGCTGGGCTGGGGGGTGTTAGGAGTAGTGATGGGCTGGGGTGGGGGGGTTAGGAGTGGTGATGGGCACTGGGCTGGGGGGTTAGGAGTGGTGATGGACACTGGGCTGGCTGGGGGGGGTTAGGGGTGGTGATGGGCACTGGGCTGGCTGGGGGGGTTAGGAGTGGTGATGGGCGCTGGGCTGGGGGGGTAGGAGTGGTGATGGGCACTGGGGGGGGGTTAGGAGTGGTGATAGGCGCTGGGGGGGCTTAAACTAAAAATTGAGTGATGGGGGATTAGGACTGGGAGTGGGCTGATGGGGAGGTTAGGACTGGAAATGGGCTGGTGGGATTAGGACTGGGAGTGAGCTATGGGGGGCTAGGACTGGTAATGGGTTGGGGGGTTGCTAGGACTGGAAATGGGCTGAGTGGAAGGGGGCTTGAACTGCAAATAGCTGTTGGGGATGGGGCTTGGAATGGAAATGGGCTGAGGGGAAGTGGGGGGCTTGAACTGCAAATAGCTGATGGGGACGGGGCTTGGAATGGAAATGGGCTGAGGGGAAGTGGGGGGCTTGAAGAAGGGAATGGATGCTGGGTGAGACTGGAACTAGAAGGGAGCTGATGTTGGGGGAGGATTAGAATGGGATGGGGCTGGGAGAGTAAAATGGAGAGGGGAAAAATATTTTGTGTAGGAGGGATGAAAAATCTACAATTGGCCAGGTATTGGGAGAGTAATTGGGGATTGAGGATGGAGGGGTAAAATTTGTGTGGATGAAATAGGAATGAGGAAAGAGCAAAAGGAGAAAGATTAGTATGTTAAAGCAGATGTAGAGAGAGAGAGAATGGAAAAAAAACTAGAAGAGAGAAGAAAGGACAAATGGACAGCAGACGATGGAGAGTTAGCAGAAAACATGAAGAAACCAGAAGAAAATGGCTGGACCAATTGCAACTGAAAAAAATGCACAAAAAGGTAGAACGATATCTCTTTATTTTGAATTTATTAACTGGAATATGTCAGCTCTGGGAAATGTGCATCATTAACATCTGCGCTTTGTTTGGTACAAGAGGAAATTCCTATTTGACGTTGCCACTTGTTCTCTTTCCCCAGTATTCACTGAAATGTATTGGTTTAATATTTGCAGTGTTGCCTTTTGATAGGTAGGGTATGGTGCTTTGTGAGTCCTGGTAATGCTGTCAGGATACGGCGGGTTTGCTATGGGTTCTAAATGGGCAGCGTTTGTAGTAGTTCCTAATGTGCCTGGCGGTTGGCACTGGATTATAGTAATGTAGAAATCTTTTAGTCTTTCTTTATCCATACACTCATTAAGAGACATGTTTACTAAAAGTTAGTGTATGGTAACATTATGCAAATATTTATGCAAATAAGACCACTTATGCAAATGACGTGCTGGCACTTTGAGGAAATTCTTTGGTTTTGTGCGGCAGTTTGGGCACTCGGGCTCAAAAAGGTTAGCCATCACTGCCCTAGCCTGTCCACAGTCAGCAGTAACAACACACTTCGCCTACATCTACCCAGTCTATACTAGCCAATAGTTGCTAGAGCACCAGCCTGACATCCCCCCAGCCATCACTCCTCCATGTGGAAGGGACATAACATTGGTAGGCAGTGATGGGGGGGATGTGTGCATGTCCATGTATGCCTCGCCACCCCAGACCCCGCACCCTAGGCACCCACCTACCTGCACAGTGGATGGCCTCGGACCATGCACGACCAGCACCAACAGCATATGGTCATGTCAGCATGGCAGGGGGGGGGGGTGTTTGTGCTGGAGGGAGCAGTGCCACCTGCCTGCAGTGGACTCAGGCCATGCCCTGTACCAGTACGTGGTGTGCAGTGCAACAGAAAAGGTCTGCCTGAGGAAAGTAAGGGTAGCCCCAGGGACCACTGCTACTCTGTAGCAATAGTGTGGTGCAGTACATGCAGCCAGTGTATCCAGAAGCAGAGGGTCACAGGTTCAAGCCCCAGCTGTGGATCCTACAGAGCATCTCCCCACATTTTACCCTACAATGCAGATACAACATCAACATGTGCAAACCCCAAAGCCGCGTAGAACAGGGGTCAAAACAGCCACTCACACAGACTCCACTATCCAAAGCTTCATGGAGAGTCAGGCTGTTGGCCCCAGCACAGAGCTGCAGTTATCAGCAGAGCACTACTACTATACTCTGCACAGTTTAGCAATGTCAGCACTGTGATCAGGACCAGTATGGTGAGCAGGATTGCCAACCACCCCTATCATTGCACAATGCTGCAATAGGGGTGTGTGTGTGTGTATGCCTATCAATTGTTTTGTGGCTGCCTACACCGCTCTGGGCCCACAATGTCCCACTGTTACCGGCATTAGCCTGCAAATGTGCATAATGAGGAGCAAGGTATTGTGGGTATAGCCCGGACAGGGCGGATTAGCAGGATGCATCTGCACAGGGTGTAGGGCAATGGCTGGGACACTGTTGTGCCCGACCACCACCTGCATGGCTAGTGGACTGTCTGCAGTTAGTATATGCATGTTTGGAACACCTTGTAGGGTGCTGCAGGTGCAGTCTGTCTGTGGTATGGGGTAGCTGAGGTTTCTCTGGCTTATCCCAAGCGTTACTGCAAGTCTGCTACTACCGCAGTTGTAGGTATGGCTCTGGCCCACCAGCCCTGGAGGGCTGTTCTCTGCCAGCAGGACTGCAGTTTCTTGTCATACAGCCAGAGCTAAGGCACCTATCTCTCTACTCCCTCACCTACAAAATGCGTGATTGTGGGTCCTTTGGGGTATACAGTATATACCACTTTGACCCATAGAGACAGTGCTACATCCATCTCATGTGACTCTAGACTCCCCTCTGCCCTGACAACAGGTGCCCATGGCAGCCAGACCCTAACACTGGGTATGCACTAATCTGGGTGGTGTCTGGCCCCACAGGGCCACATGTGACTGCAGGACACAGAAGTACTTTCGATTGTACTGCTAGGAACACCTGGCAGTGCTGGGGATGTGCAGCAGGCCCTATCTCTAGCACCACATGTACTGCGGACCTAGTGCTGGGCACCCATCCTAACTCTCAGGGTGAACCTGCACAATGGCATGGTCTATAGCTACTCTGTGCCAGTATCACGCACTGTCAGTCCATCTTACCACGCTGCAGTAATGGAGAGGTGCAGACCCCAACTGGTGATCAGCTGTAGACCGCTCTTCTGCATGTGCATTGCATCACAGGTGCTGGTGTGGTTACCCTATCTTGGCACACAGAGCAGACGGTTTGTGCAGTGACCTGCAGTCCTTCTGTACCCAGCCATTGCTGTGCAACAAGCCATAGAGGTATAGCCTACTGGTTAGTACAATGACATTCTAAACAGTGGTCATGGGTTTGGTTCCTCGTTGTTCCCTCATTTCATGCCTGTTCAACTCAGATATTTTGCATGCCTGTAACAGTCATATCTTTGTAGATCCATGCTGCCAGCCCATATTACCCTCACCACTGTTGCCAACAATCCTTCGGTCCATCTTTCTGCGTCTGTCAGCTGTGTATAGTCCTGTCTTCCTGTGCAGGCTGCCACCCCATGTCCTGCGCTGGTACCCTTTCCTGCATTGCGCATCTTCATGCTTGCCTCGCCTGTGCCTGATCTGCATGGCACCACCACTCCTATGACCACCCATCATTGTAACTATCCTGCCACCTCCGCCTCCACTAGGGGACACCCCATTGTCTGTCACCAACTGTCATCCCATTGTCTGTCACCAACTGTATTCCCATTGTCTGTCACCAACTGTCTTTCCAGTACTTTACATTGCCAACACCCTGTGCTGTGGTACAGTTGCCCCCACCATGTTTGTCAACAGTACTGGCAGCCACATGGGATGCCCGCAGATATGGCAGGTCCAGCAGCTCCCAGCTCTCCCTCCTTCACTCACCTGTTCATTGCCTTTCCTCAGTGCTCTATCTAGTGTTAGGGCTACATCTGTCTCTGTGCCTCACAGGTCATGCATGTCATCCTGAAGCACCTTGCAGCCCTTAGGGCACACTAACCTAGGGCACCGTAACCTTGTTAGGCCACCTTAACCTATGGCTCCTTAGCCCAGGGTGCCTTCTACAGTGCCTTGTACAGGGGTGCTTAATACGGCACTTAGCCTAAGGAGCCCTATAGGGCGCCTTAAAAAGTAACCTTATGTGGCACCGTATATCGCACCTTATAAGGCACCTTACAAGGCACCTTATAAGGCACCTTATAAGACACCTTATGAGTCACCTTATAAGGCACCTAACAAGGTACCTAACAAGGTACATTATATGGCACCTTACTTATAGGGCACCTTACAAGGTGCCTTATAAGACGCCTTGTAACGTGCGTTAGTCTAAGGCACCTTGTAACGTGTGTTAGCTGATACGGCTTGCTGTAATGATGCACCGCCCACGCCTTTATATGGGCATCTGTACCTTTACCGTGGAACCTAACGCGGTGACATTACCGCAGTTTAGTTAACATACCCCTAAGTGAGGACAAGGCCATAGCGGAGAGACTGAATGAATTATTTGCTTTGGTCTTTACTGAAGAAGATGTAGGGATGTTACCCATGCCTGCATTAGTATAGAAAGGTGATGCATTGGAAGAATTGAGAAATATTGATATACCAGGAAGATGTGTTAAAAATATTAAATCACCTGGACCAGATGGCATACTTCCAAGGGTGTTGAAAGAACTGAATTATGAGATTAAAATCATCTGTAGTACCGTAAGATTGGAAAATGACTAATGTAATGTCAATTTTTTAAAAGGGTTTCAGGGGTGATCCGAGAAAATACAGACCAGTGAGATTGACCTCAGTACGGGGCAAAATTGTAAAAATCATTATAAATAATAAAATTACTGAACATTTATTTATTTAATGTCTTTTTTATACCGCGTTCTTTGGAATCAGTGCGGTTTACAGTCAGCAATATTCGAACAGTGCAGGCGGGCCTACATGTAGATAGTCATGCTTTAATGAGAGAAAGCCAACAGGAATTTAGCCAAAGAAAGTCTTGTCTTACTAATCTGTTATATTTTTTGAAGGTGTGAATAAACAAGTAGACAAAAATGTCCCCATGAGGATTTTCAGAAAACCTTTCACGAGGTCCCTCATCAGAGACTCTTGACCTAATTAAAAATTCATGGAATAGGAGGCAGTGTATTATTGTGGATCAGGAGCTGGTTAAAAGATAGAAAGCAGACAAAAGGGCTATATGGCCAATTTTTTCAATGGAGAAAGATGAATAGTGGAGTACCCCAGGGATCTCTACTGGGCCTGCTGTGTTTTAACATATTTGCAAATAACCTGGAAATGGGAATAACTAGTGAGCTGATCAAATTTGCAGATGACACAAACTTATTCAGAGTTGTTAAAACCCAAGAGGATTATGAAAAATTTCAAGAGGACCTTGAAAAATTGGAAGACTGGACATCCAAATGGCAGATGAAATTTAATGTGGACAAGTGCAAAGTTTTGTACCTATGAAAGAACAACTCAAACTTTGGTTACACAATGCAAGGTAGCACTTTAGAAACCACCACCCAAGATAAAGATTTAGGGCCCGATGCAGAGTTTCGGGTTGTGGTGCTGCATGTCCCAGCATGACATGCAGCTCCGCAAGCCATCTTGACCTGATTCCCCCTCCTGCTCTCCCTGCATGTCCTGAACAGCAGGATGAGGAGAGCTGGCAGGGGCTGGGAAGGGGCGGGTCCATGGCAGAGCGTGGGCAGGCCAGCCCGGCAGGACGGACAGAGCCAATTGTCACGGCCCTGTACATCTTGCTAGGTCAAAAGGGACGTGCTGCTTATTCCACCTCAAAGGTGGAATAAGCAGCACTGATGCAGCGATCGGGCCTGGGGATTCCTTCCCCAGGGCCGGGCCGGGTGTGGGGGCGTCCCTGCCACCCAATCCAGGCCCCAACTGGCCAGCCATGGGTCAGGCAGCAGAGAAAAGGGGGAGGCAAGCCACACCAGCCAAGGGAGCCTGCGGGGAAGATATCCCTGCAGGCAGGCAGGGGCACGCGGGGCTGTCCTAGGGCTCATTCTGTGTACTATTGGAATGTTTTGTTCCCATGCTCCAAAATCGGGTCCTAACAGGCCCATCTTGCACAGGAATGTCTGGATGGCCCGGAAGTTCCCCTTTCAGAATCAGGCTCCACGTCATCATCATAGATAATACACTGAGACCTTCCACCCAGTGTGCAGCAGCAGCCAAGAAAGCAAATTGAATGCCAGGAATCATAAGTAAAGGAATGGAGAATAAAAGCAAGGATATTATAATGCCTCTATTTTGTTCTGTATCGCGTCTTGAATATTGTGTTCAATTCTGGTCGCCTTATCTTCAAAAGGATATAGCAGAATTAGAAAAGGTACAGAGAAGAGCAACAGAAATAGTAAAGGGGATGGAAGGATACTCCTATGAGGAAAGACTAAAAGTTTTTGTTCTCATATGTATTTTACAAAATGTTCCGCATTCAACAATCCCTTTATAAAATATATGACAGCTTTTGGATGTCCCAACCTGGATGTCTGTTTTTGACACACAGAGAATCTATACAAAGTTTTCCTCTTACTTTCCACTTCAGATAGATTTTTAAAGATGGTTGAATCATGAATGTATGTAAAAATGTAAATAGATGAAGGATTATCTCTTTTGTAAATGTATGATAGTTCATTAAGGTCTATCTGTAGACCCTACTATGTGTGCTGTGTAATACCCCTATTCTCGCTATCTATGCCCCATATTTTCTGTCTTGATTTTGTGACAAATCCCAAAATTAGAATCGAACCGCTTCTGATCGCTGGAAGTAGCGGTATATAAGTGTCTACTAAATAAAATAAATAAATAAATAAAATAAACAGTATGTAAGATGTGTGAATAGCTGGTAGCCTGGATGGAAGCCTTGATGAACGGTACTGTTGCTCGCAGTTTCAAATTTGTGCTAATTCAACCTCTTTTGTTTGGAGTTAAAATAAAAATCAGATTTTTGCATATCCCAGAAAAGAAAAAAGGCTCCAAGAATAGTGTTTACAAATGCTTGAGAGTTGTATTTAAGTTTCAGATCTTGGCTGGTACATCTTCACTTCCTCCATGCCAAAACTGAGGAAGTTCCGTACATTATGTTCCAGTGAGGGTCAATCTTCACAGTTCATAAATAGTAGAGAGAAAGGGCCAAGGAAAACATTAAGATTAGTCTGTAAGTACTGCTGTGTGTCTACAAGACAAAATTGTACTGTCCATGCAGAAATGGTGTTCTAGGATATTTAACCATTTAAATAGGAGGCCATGGTTGATGTCTCAGCTTTCTTAGGCACATTTTGCAACAAACGATAGCGCCTGTTGCTGGGGATCAACCTATCTCTTTGTATGTTTGTCCATATGCATAGGTTTGTTTGCACATGTGCAAACAAATCTACACATAAGGAGAGAGAGCAGAGAGTGACTATGAAGAACAGAATATGGAGGTGGCCCTAAGTGGAACAGAACATCACGGCAGGAAGGCAGCAGGTGCCTGGTTGAAGAAGGGGTGAAAGGAGTAGAGGCCATCTAGTGGAAGAATGAAGCTAGCGGAGTGGCGTGGCTGGAAGTGGGGCCAGGCCCTGACTGCTGGATGGATGAGGTGAGTAGAGCGGCGTAACAGATGGGGAGCCCGGGCCTCACCTGCTGGAAAAGTGGAGTAGCATCACAAGCAGGGAGCCTGAGCCCTGCCTGCCAAAGAGAAGAAGAAACCAGAGTGTAGACCAGCAGAAATAAGCAGAGGGGGAGCTGGCCACTGCTGAAGAAAAAGGGCAAGGGAGAAAATTAGGAGCACAGCAGTGGGCTGCATCGAAAGAGTTAGGATTTAGAAGATATTGAAAGCTGGCAAAGAAATTGGCAGGAAAGAAGGGAAGATGAGGATTAGAGAAAGGAGTGATAAAGGAGGGGAAGGGGGAAGTGTGAGGAAGACACTGAGCGTTAGGAATAGCAGAGATCATTTGATAGGTTCACTATCATCCCTACATTCATTCATTCATTGACCCTCTCCCCCTTCTAAGTTCCCATTCACTCGCATAGAGACCACTCACTCATTCAAATGCCTGTTCCATTCCCCAACCCCATTCGATAAGCAGTCATACACCACACTGACTCACACTCTGGCCGCTTAGTTACTCACATCTCACCAGCTCCTCATATGTGATCCACTCAGACACCCCGCTTAGTCATGTTTATGTACTCCTCCCATTCATTCCCCCATATTCACACTGTCAACTGACACGCTCACACACGAACGCACGCACTGGCAGTCACCAACCTTTACTCAGACTGATGAAGGAAAACGTGCTCTGTGCAATTCTTCTAGCGTACACTTTACAACTTGTTTGTATTTGCTGTAGATACAGTAGAGCTAAATCTCAGTGTATATGTCTGCCACTAGAGGTGGTTCTATCATTAAGCAGAGAGAGGTGGCTGCCTCAGGATGCACATTTTTGGGGACAGCAGCAAGTACATTCCAAATGCCCCTGCAGCAGCAACTCCATCTTGCTCCTGAGCAGTATACAGCTACTTTTTCTCCTCCTGCCCTGGCCGCAGGAGCTCCTGGAACAGGGCAAAGTGTCAGCAAAAGAAAAAGTAAGCATGTGGTCATTGAACACAAGCACAGGTTTAAGGCTCTGCCATGTTTATCCTTTCCGAAACAAGACGTCTTTGTCAGAGGGGGCAGGATGTGGCAAGTCTTAAGCGTGCATGTGCGTTCAAAGGCTTCATGCTTTTATATTCATACTTACATACTTGGCCCTCCATTGCCTCAGAGAAATCCAAGTTGTCAGTGTCCCTGTTTAATGTACATAGCCAAGTTTGGGTTGCAATGAAAATAACTTTGATTGAAATGATAAAGCGGTATAAAAAAACCTGTTAAATAAATAAATATTCTTTTATTGCCACGTTCCTGCATCCCGGGAGCTCGAGTAGTCCCTCACCCTCACCTGCATAAACAAACTTATGGTTGTGATAAAGGCAGGAGGAGGCTAGAACATAAATTAATAGGGTAGGAAGAAAATCAAAGCTGAATAGGTAAGTGATGATAATATCAGTGCTGTGTCGACCCCTACCTTGTGGTGCAAAAATGCACAATTAAGACAAATATGCACAAAAACACAGAAATACATGAAAATCGATAACATGTCATTTGAGATGAAAAGACTAACTGTGCCTTTGTGGGCCCTGTACATCCCTAGAATGCAAGGGAAGGCAGGAGAGAGTGCATGGGTGGTAGGAGAGAGAATGGCCATACCCCAAGAGCCACAATCACAATCACGCACTGTACAATCCATACACATACTCCTCACACCCTCCAGACATCACCCCCCCCCCCCACACACACACACACAATACATTCTCACAGATTCACACCTACAGTCTCCACATAAGCTTTATTGGTTCCCTATCCGTTACTGCATCCAGTTGAAACTTCTCCTACTGAAGTGCAAGTGCATTCATTCTGCCCCTACAACTCTCCTCCGATACTGTGCTCATCAGGCATAATGTTTTTGTCTACCCCCTTCTCTTCCTCATCCAACTCCAGACTTCATTCACTCCACCTTGCTGCAGCAAAAGCCTAGAACAGGCTTTAAACCCAGCTCTTCAAGGCTGCTCTTTGATCCTGGCCCCCTTATTTGCCTGTTCCCATTGCATATGTGTTATGAACACTGCCTAAGCCCTCGATCGGCATCGGAGCAAGAAGCAAGGCTTCCCATCCCCCCTGCTCCTTACGCAAGGCCAATCGGGCCTCTTCTTTGGGACAGCAGCAACAGCTTAAAAGGAAGCGCCACTGGGCACATCCACGCCTGGCGGGTCCATATCTGAGAGCCTTGCCAGAGGGCCCTTAAGCATGGCTTTGAGCAACAATAGCATACTAACACATAACTAAAGAAAAGCCAGATTAATGCCATCTTCTTAATCATTACCGTCAGCCAGAAGAAAGCTCTATTTTAAAGAACTGCCATTGCCCGAACACTGCAGTCATACTCCCTCCCACCTGCACTATGAGACAGCCAGCAGACTTCATCAAGACACCCCTGTGTGAGGGATCACATAGAGAGTAAGTACGGTCAAAATGTGATACAGACCTTGAGAGAATGACGACAGTCTGCTATGATACAAACAAACCAAAACTACAATCAGAAAATCACAGGATACCCTCAGACATATGACATAATGCAACTGAGGGAAGGTAAGAGCTACCCCACCCTGATTTATTGCTGCATACTGTAGGGATTATAAGCGTATTCTGCACAAAACTGCCTTAACTAAGGTACACCCACACCAAGTCATTAAACCCTTTAAATCTCTTTCCTGCTTAAAAGTTAAGTTGCTCCATATCACTAGCAGATCAAACCACCATCAACCCAGAATTCTTGAACAACCAAGATTCATTCATTCAAAGAAAATGAAGCACTACATCACTGGATTACTCTTGCTGCTGTGCTGCACAGTAATACGACAAGCCAGCCTCACAAATCTCCTGCACGCTCCAATTCCAATATTTCACAGACAAAGAGGCCTCATAAACTGGAATACACCATACCCACAATCTCACAGAAGACAACAGAGACTTGTGAACATTTACCCAACCATTACCACAATACTACTTCAGAGTACCACAACAAATGTCCAGCACTTAAAATGTGGACTTGTCAATGCCCGCTCTGCCTGGAATAAAATACTCACCACAACAGACTATTTGAATGATCACAACCTTGACATCATGCTTGTCACTGAATCGTGGTTCACTGGTACAGACAATGCCTTCATAAACCAGTTAATCAACCCAAGGATAACACTACACAATTGCCCCAGACTATCTAAAAGAGGAGGAGGGATATTCATACTGTCTCACAAGCAACATAACTTTACCATAATAAAAACTACGGCCACTGACACCATAAACATAATGGTAGTAGAAAACAAGCAAGTAACTATCTGTCTAGTCTACAGATCCCAGACGCAAACTCGGAGGACATTTCAACATTACTAGAAATTAGATGTGCACACACAAATAAGAATAAACCATTCATTCTGCTTGGAGATCTCAATCTGAACTCTGCTCCTGCAACACAGGCCACCTCCTTTCTGGAGGCAGTAGAGTCACTGGACCTTACACAAATTATAACTACTCCTACACATAGAGGAGGTAATACTCTAGACCTCCTATTCGTATCTAAGAAACTCCAAAATGACACCAGCCAAATTGCCATCCAGGTCACTCCAATCCCTTGGTCAGACCATCACATGGCATCATTTAGCCTAGTTCTGACACAATCAAATAGCCTGAATCCAAAGGAGCCCCTTAGACCTTGTAGATTCAAGGAATTTAACAAGGATGACCCATTTGTCCATTCCAGCCAGCTCTGGATCTTGAAACAACTGACCTTACCACAATTATGGAGACATGGAACCATTCCATTTCAACACATGCTCAAGTCCTTCAGAAAACACTACCTACTCACAAAGCTACTGCACCATGGTACTCTTGAGAAATAAAGGAAACTAAACTCAAGCTGAGATTAATCAAATGCAGATGGCAACACACCAAGGACCCACTCCTCCAGAAGGAATTCTTAATCAAGTAAGAAGAATACAAATACCTTATCTGGAAGCACAAAAAATACCACACCAACCTCATCCTAAGAGCATTAAATAGACCAAGAGAACCATTCGACCTGGTCAAATCCCTCACAAAGGATCCACTGACTCAGAAGGATCTTACAATAAAAGCACAAGAGTTTGCCTCCTGCTTGCAGAATAAGCTCCACATCTGCCCAGATAATATAGCAGACATATGGTCATACTAGGAGACTCCAAGAGGTTTGCAGCAATGGACTGCATTTGAATCAATCTCGGAACAACACCTTGAACAAATACTTCAGATGATCAACACAACCACTTCTCCCCTTGACCCTGTATCATGGATCAAGATGGTTAGGAATGAACTCTCACAAATACTAGTCAAAATTATAAACCTCTCTCTTACCTAGGGACACATGCCTGCTAACTTAAAATCTTCCTCAATCAGACCCATCTTAAAAGGCCCAACTGCTGACCCTAATCTACCGAGCTCTTACAGACCGATCTCCAGCATACTGTTCTTAGCCAAGTTAATAGAAAAAAAAACAGTGCAACTGCAACTTCAGGACTTCATCAACTCATTTTCTCCACTTGACTCCCAGCAACATGGGTTCAGACCCTATCATGGTGTAGAGACTCTACTTTCCACACTCATAAACACACTGCTCAAAGGCATCAAACACTCCAAACAGGGATTTATCCTTATATTCCTTGATATATTTTCCACCTTTGATTCAGTAAGTCATAATACCCTCTTAGAAAGCTTGATGGACCTGGGCAAAAGCAACAACCCCACTAAAGTGGTTCCACTCCTATTTGTCAGAGTGCATTCAAAAGGTAAAGATGGCACATCAATAACTTTCAAACTGCATAGAGGTATACCACAAGGATCATCTCTCTCTGCATTACTGTTCAGTCTCTACATCCAACCAATCTGTAACATCTTTCAAAGGCACAAAGTCCTGTACCACATATATGCAGACGACCTAATGCTCTATGCACCCATCTCTATATGCAATCCTGAATATTCACTAATACAATCATGCTTCAACAATATGACAAAATGCCTAAACAGAAATAACCTCTCAATCAATTATAAAAAAAACTGAGGCAATGATCATAAACCAAGGTCCCTTATTCTCTACCCCAAAAGAGATTATAATAAATAATAACACCATCCCAATTAAACAGGAAATCAAATATTTTGGAGTCACTCTAGACCAACAACTAAACATGTGATCACATATCAAAAGAATTACGACCTCAGCATACTACAAAATATAAAGCCTATATAACCTCAGACCACTCCTAGACCCAAACTACTTCCCTACAGTCTGTCAGGCCATTATCACCCAAACAGCTAGATTATTGCAACTCCATCCTCCAAGGGCTACCAAAGCAGACCCTACTTCCTCTGCAACTAGTGCAAAACACCGCAGCACATCTGTTAACAGGATCCCGAAGGCATGAACACATAACCCCTGTCCTTAAGAGCCTACACTGGCTTCCCATACAGGCCCATATTAAATATAAGGCAATCATGCTGACCTACAAGACCATGCATAACCAAGCTGCAGCAGGGGTGGCCCAAGGGGGGTGCGGGAACAGAAGGAGGAGCGTAACTCTTGCAGGTACACAAGGGGACAAACGGAGCAAGAGAATAGAGCAGGTTTGGAACAGACTGCTTTATTGATGATGGTCCCTACGTGTTTCGGCTTGCGCCTTCTTCGGAGGACATACAGCAGTGTTGTACAAGATGGAATGTCTCATAAAGACAGTTTGGTGAAAGGCACTATATATTGATAGCGCCGTATCTGATGAGCTTGTCTCTTAAAGACAGTTGGGTCGTAGCACTATATAGTAGTGATTGAGCAGACAGGTGCGATACCAATGATGTGCAAATACGAATAATAACAGTATCCCGGGTCTTGCAATCAAACTATAGCATTGAGAGGAAAACCTCGAGTAACAGTCATTTTTATAGACGCGAAGGGGGGTGCGGGGCCATGTGCAGAGACTCAGTGTGGGGCCTCATTTGCATAATGTGCCTCATTTGCATAAATATTTGCATAATGTTACCATACATTAACGTTTAGTAAACATGCCTCTTAATGAGTGTATAGATAAAGAAAGACTAAAAGATTTCTACATTACTATAATCCAGTGCCAACCGCCAGGCACATTAGGAACTACTACAAACACTGCCCATTTAGAACCCATAGCAAACCCGCCGTATCCTAAAAGCACTACCAGGACTCACAAAGCACCATACCCTACCTATCAAAAGGCAACACTACAAATATTAAACCAATACATTTCAGAGAATAACAATACATGACCTACTGGGGAAAGAGAACAAGTGGCAATGTAAAATAGGAATTACATAAACAGAATACCTCAGCTCAGTTACACATGCAGAACATAGACCATCACCAAACAAGGAATCACAATTTAGAAACAGGAAGACAATAATTAAACTGGGAACCCCAAAAGCCAAACTTGGAATGTACAACACTGTAGAAATAAAACTATAAATTAATTTCCTCTTGTACTAAACAAAGTGCAGACGTTAATGATGCACATTTCCTAGAGCTGACATATTCCAGTTAATAAATTCAAAATAAAGAGATATTTTTCTACCTTTTGTGCATTTTTTTTAGTTGCAATTGCTCCAGCTACTTTCTTCTGGTTTCTTCGTGTCTTCTGCTAACTCTCCATCGTCTGCTGTCCATTTGTCCTTTCTTCTCTCTTCTAGTTGTTTTCCATCCTCTCTCTACATCTGCTTTAACATACTAATCTTCCTCCTTTTGCTCTTTCCTCATTCCTATTTCATCCACTCAAATTTTACCCCTCCATCCTCAATCCCCACTTACTCTCCCAATATCCGGCCAATTGTAGATTTGTCTTCCCTCCCACACAAAATATTTTTTCCCTCTCCATTACACTCTCCCAGCTCCATCCCATTCTAATCCTCCCCCAACATCAGCTCCCTTCTAGTTCCAGCCCCACTCAGCATCCGCTCCCTTCTAGTCCCTGCATCAGCCCATTTCCAGTCCTAGCCCCCCATCAGCCCATTTCCAATCCTATCCTAGCCCCACCATCAGCCCATTTCCAGTCCTAGCTCCCCCATCCATTTCCAGTCCTATCCGAGTCCCTCCATCAGCTCATTTCCAATCCCAGCCCCCATCAGCCCATTTCTAGTCTTTTTCTAGCCCCACCATTAGCCCATGTCAAATCCTAGCTCCCCTCCACTCAGCCCATTTCCAATACAAGCCTCCCATGAGCCTACTTCCAGTTCTAGCTGCTCCATGAGTCCATTTCAATTCAAGCCCCCACTACAGCCCATTTCCAATCTTAGCATCCCCAACAACCCATTTCCACACCTATCCTAGCCCCTCCATCAGCCCATTTCCTGTCCTAGCCCCCCCACTCAGCCCATTTCCAGTCCTAGCTCCCTCCCCTCACAGCCCATTTCCATTCCAAGCCCCCGTCCCCATCAGCTATTTACAGTTCAAGCCCCCTTCCACTCAGCCCATTTCCAGTCCTAGCAACCCCCCCAACCCATTACCAGTCCTAAGCCCCCCCCACAACCCATTACCAGTCCTAAGCCCCCCATCAGCCCACTTCCAGTCCTAACCCCCTTCACCCCATTTTCAGTCTTAGCCCCCCATAGCCCATTACCAATCCTAACCCCCCATCAGCCCACTTCCAGTCCTACCCCCCCATCAGCCCATTTCCAGTCTTAGCCCCCTGCCCCCATAGCCCATTACCAGTCCTAACACCCCCATCAGCCCATTTCCAGTCCTAGCCCCCCATAGCCCGTTACCTGTCCAAATCCCCCCATCAGCCCACTTCCAGTCTTAGCCCCCCCCATAGCCAATTACCTGTCCTAACCCCCCATAGCCTATTACCAGTCCTAACCCCCCATCAGCCCACTTACCATCTTAGCCCCCCCCCCCCCCCAGCCCATTACCAGTCCTAACTCCCCTCCATCAGCCCAGCTAGATTAACAAAAAACACAAACCGGCTGCTGCTGCCACTGCCGCCGTGGCAGCGGCAAAATTGAGCACCCCACAGGGCCCCCCCTGCCTTGCAGAATCCTCCTTTCAGCATCAGCTCCCAAAGCGCAGGCTTTTCAGAGCCACGAAGGGAGAGCTGCTCCGGTGCTGCCCTCCATTGTGATCGGCTCTCTGCATGTATCTTGAGATGGAACCATTTCTCCAAATGGGTTAGTTTTGCGCATTCTACCAACCTACTGCCAAAGGGTAAACTAAAAATACAACAAATGCAAACACCCTTCGAAACACCACTCTTCACCAAACACCAATATTTCAAACTGACTAATCACAACTCTCTACCAATCATTTAAGGTATTAATGACCTCAGGGTAATCTTTCCCCTACATTTGGCGAACTGAATCACCATAGGGTCAAGTAGCAGATCTCACATCACAGGTCATAACCTTCTATTTTCAATTCAAGTTTACATAAAACGAAACCAAATACAATAAAACTACCTATACCCAAAAAGTACGTTTTAGGGATTCTCAAATCGTCTTCAAAGAAATTCTATTAATATTTTAATTTATTCCAAACCGCCTGCACCTTAGCAGAGAGCCGAGGCTCATAAACTGCCCAGTTAGTTGCTGCAAAAGAGAAACACAATTCTTTTTCAACTCAATAGTATATCCAATTCTTAGCTTCATTCATAGCTTCAAAGCTTCAAAAACAGGCACCTCCAATGCCTCTCATCGCTCTGTATTTGTGCATTTATCACTTCTTATCCTCATTTGCTGATCTAATTATTTGAAGAGTTTTTTCTCTTGTTTTCAAAATTCTGTTACTTCCTTTCCTATGTGTGCTTGTAGATTCTCACTCATTCCCTCTAGTCATCAGAACGCTTGTCCAAGTTTGATGTTGTAGGCAGATTCTGGACGTTTATTTTATATTTCAGCACTTTTTGTGTATTTTGATCCATAATGCTATTAGGTAGGCCTGGAGGCCTATGATAGTAGCTCTGTATATGTGATCAATCTCTATGAGGCCTAGCCCTCCTTCAGCTCTTGGAATGTACAGTCTTGGCATACACTGATTCTTTTAAATTATTTCATGGACATGGAGGAGTTTTCTTGTTCACACATCCAGTTTTTCAAGATCTTTAAGAGACCAATCTACATTCCCAAAACTGTATGAGAGTACAGGAATTGCCAGCTGATTGATAGCTTGCATCTTATTCTGTGATGTCAAGGCACTTTTCAATAATGATTTTAACCTTCTATAGTATTCTTTACTGATATTTTCTCTCAGTAATTTATGCTTGAGTGTCGTTCCTTCCTCTACTCCAAGATATTTTTATATGCCTTCCTATTCAAGTTCCCTGATGTCTCAGCCCTCATCCAGGGAGATGATTTCTGTTTTGCTCAATTTTCCTCTAAAAAAAAGTTGTCAGCACATTTGTCTAGGCCAACGTCATCCTGATGTCATCAGAAAGGCTTTTCACTACACAGAGCTGCTCTGCTAATTGTTACCTTCTTTAGGATTCAGGCTAAATCCATATCCCAAAGAGTTGATGAGAATACTCATTGGATTAAGTGCCATACAAAACAAAAGTGGCAACAAGGAATCTCCCTGAAATATTCCTCTCTGGATCTTGATGTTAGGAATTATATACTGACTATCTTCATATTTCAAAAATATGTCATGGTGAACTTAATGTACTCTATCAAATGAGGATTTATCTTATATATCTATCTACAGGCAATTTATTATCCAAGAGTGTGGGGTGTGTCAAAAGCTTTCTTATAATCAATCCATGCTTTACTGAGAATTCTGCTTTTCTCAATGCTGGCCATGATAGCCTATTTTAAAATTAACTGGTCTTTGGTTCCTTATGCCCCCCTTTTACTGCCCTTTTTCTCTATTGTTATGATGCTACTGGATATGATATGATCATATATTCTGTCTGTCTCTATTAAAGTGAACAGCTTATAGATTGTAGATAGACAAGTTATTGACCTGTAATTTTTGGGAATGTTAATTGAGTCCTCCTTTGGAAGGAGAAATGTTCTTCCTGTTATAAGCCATTGTTAAGTTCGGCTGCTTGATCAATTGGTTTTATGCAGTTTGCCAGGTTTTGTAGAGTGATGTTAACTGTTTGAGCCAAAAGTTAGCCACTCCATGTGGGCTAGGGCTCTTCCAGTTTGGGGCTCATTTTAACTTGCTTTCCAGCTCTTTTGTTGTTACTACAGGCCATTCCATAGGTTTGAGGTTTGATTTTTCTAAATGTTCCTGTATGCAGGGTAACCAATCTGCTTCTTGATTGTGCTCTATAGGATCCTTTGTAGGCTTCTCCAGAAGGTTTCTGTTTCAGTTTTGCTGGTGATGTTTTTACTATATTAATACTCTTTCCCAATTCCCTGTAGAACTGTTTTGGGTTCTCTCAAAATAGTTTATTTTAATATCTTGCTTTTCTGTTTCCTTCATATCGTTGTGGTTTTTACACTTTCAATTTATTGTTAGAACATATAAATTTCAGGTTTTCTTCTGTTAATGCAGCATTCTTCAGCTTAATGTCTTGGATCTTCCTCAATATCTTTGATGATCATAATTCTTTTAGATACCCATCTATCAGGGATACCTCTGCACGCAATGATTGTATTTTTCCTTCGATGCGCTTTTTCCAGGGAGGAATTGTTACTGTTCTCTTTTTTCTCTGGCTCTGCACTTTAGTTGGTAGTATTCTTGCAGTTATAATTTTAGCTGCACAGTATTGTATTCAGTTTATCACCCCAAAACCAGGTGTAGAGAGGAAACAGTAGGGCAGGGACCAGCAGAAGAACCTCAGAGCTATCCCTGTGGCAGCAGCACCTCCATTCCCCGGGACATGCTTTTCCCAAGGAAAGCCTGATTCCCTTGCAAACAGATATCTTTATGCACATGTCACAGTGCACAATTCCTATCTCCAGCAAGGGCTTGCTGGAAGAGACCAAGGAAGCTGGAGTGGAGACAGCATGCCTTTCGCTTTTGCTGGTTACTGCCCTCCTGCTTCTGCAGTGACTGCTGCCATCCCGATAGGTGGAAGCAAGTAGGAGAATGTGACTGGCAGAAAGCAGGAGTGAAGGACAGCTAGAAGGGATCAGGGGAGTCAGAGAGGGGAACGGCTGAGCGAAAGAGGGATGAAAGGGATGAAGGAGAAGCAGAGAGGGACAATGAAAAGCAGAAGAGGTAGAGAGCAAGTTGGAGAGGAGGCATGGAGGGCTGAAGAAAATAATATAGCTTACCTCAGCCTCACAGGACAGGGTACTGTGTAGCAGCCCTCTTTTAATAAGTGCTATTTCCCTCCCTCCCTCCCCACGCCCACCCACCCCTGGGATAATCGTAGCTTTATAGGTACTTACACATTTTAAAAGACAGGAGGTGCTCTCAGGTGAAGCTCATTACCCAAATCAGTCATACACTAAGGACCTGAGATTAATTAAGCTTCAGGAACAAGGTATATTAAACATATTAGGTACAGTTTTATTAGCAACCCTTAGTAAGTAAAGAAATTAAAGATCTAAACAAAAACTTAAAACTAAGATGCAGACAGCAGTCCAGCAGTGAGATGGGGGCTTTCCAGTCTTTTGCATTGAGTGTCACATGTATGATTTTCTCCCAGTTGGTGAGAGGTCTTACGTGTGCACTAGGTGCAAGGAGCTCTTTGCTCTCAGGGAATGAGTCTGTTCTCTAGAGGCTAGAGTAGCAGACTTGGAAAACATAAGACAGACAGAGAGGTACATAGATGAGACCTACAGGGATATAGTCCTGAAGTCCCACCTCCAGTCTGGCAGCATCCCTGTTGCCATGGAGGAGAGAGGTCACGTGACAGGAGAGCATCACCCTGGTGTGGCAGGAAGTGATCCTGTAACTAGGACCTGTCCTCCAGGTGATGTAAAACCCTCTCGCACCGAGGAGGTTTCTCCAGGGCCATGTGCCCATGAGGGAAGGATTAGGACAGCCGTTATAGTTGGTGATTCAATCATTAGGCATGTAGATAGCTGGGTGGCTGGTGGACATGAGGATCGCCTGGTAACATGCCTGCCTGGTGCAAAGGTAATGGATCTCACGCACCACCTAGATAAGGTCTTAGATAATGCTGGGGAGGAGTCTGCTGTCTTGGTACATGTCGGTACCAGTGACATAGGAAAATGTGGTAGGGAGGTTCTGGAGGCTAAATTTAGGCTTTTAGGTAGGAAGTTGAAATCCAGAACTTCCAGGGTAGCGTTCTCAGAAATACTTCCTGTTCCACGTGCAGGACCCAAAAGGCAGGCAGAGCTCCGGAGTCTCAATGTGTGGATGAGACAATGGTGCAGAGATGAGGGTTTTGGATTTGTTAGGAACTGGGGAACATTCTGGGGAAAGGAGGGGCTCTTCCGAAGGGATGGGCTTCACCTTAACCGGGATGGAACCAGGCTGCTGGCGTTAACCTTTAAAAAGGAGATAGAGCAGCTTTTAAACTAGATAATAGGGGAAAGCCGACAGTCGCCCAAGAGCGGATGGTTCGGAAGAATGTATCCTTGAAGGATACTACCAAAAGCAGAGAGGTTCCAAAAAAGAGTAAAGTAGCCCAAATGCCCTCGAGTATGGAGCAGACAGAGCTTAAAGATCCCAAATTATCCATGTCTACCAATAGCCAAATTAATATGAATAAAATACAGTCTCTAAAATGCTTGTATGCAAATGCTAGAAGTCTAAAAAATAAGATGGGAGAGTTAGAATATATAGCACTAAATGAGAGGTTAGATATGATTGGAATATCAGAAACATGGTGGAAGGAGGACAACCAGTGGGACACTGTGATACCTGGGTACAAACTATATCATAATGATAGAGCTGATCAAATTGGTGCAGGAGTTGCGCTCTATGTTAGAGAGGGCATTGAGTCAGAAAGGATTAAAATTTTGCAGGAAACAAAATTTGCTGTAGAATCTCTATGGATTGAAATTCCATGTAAAAAGGGGAAGGCGATGGCAGTGGGGGTGTACTATTGACCACTGGGCCAGAATGAACAAATGGATGATGAAATGCCCAAAGAAATCAAGGAAGCTAACAAAGGTTACAGCGCAGTGTCACGGCAGGACATGCTAGGTAGATAAAGTTCCTAGATAACATAAATGACTGCTTCTTGGAGCAGCTGGTTCATGAACCAGAGGGGAAGCCATATTAGACCTAATCCTTAGTGGAACACCAGATCTAGTGCAAGAGATAAGGGTGTTGGGGCCACTTGGCAATAGTGATCATAGCATGATCGCCTTTGATTTAATTAGTGGAGGACGGATAGTACGGAAATCCACAGTACTACCTTTTAACTTTCGAAAGGGAGACTATGATAAAATGAGGAAAATAGTTAAGAAAAAACTAAAAGGAGCAGTTGCAAAGGTTAAAGACTTACATCAAGCTTGGGTGTTGTTGAAAAATACTATTTTGGCAGCCCAGACCAGCTGTATTCCACGCTTTAAGAAAAGTGGAAGGAAGTCCAAAAAACTGCCAACATGGTTTAAAGGTGAGGTCAGAGAGGCTGTTATTGCCAAAAAAGCATCTTTCAGGAAATGGAAAAAAGAGCCAAACGATGAAACCTGGAAACAGCACAAGCACTGGCAAGTCAAATGCAAGGCATTGATAAGGCAGGCAAAGGGAGAATTTGAGAAGAAGCTTGCTGTGGAAGCAAAAACGCGAAATAAAGATTTTTTTCATGTACATTCATAGCAAAAAACCTGTGAGAGAGTCAGTTGGTCCATTAGATGATAGAGGAGTTAAAGGGGCACTAAGAGGCGACAAGGCGATAGCGGAGAGACTGAATGAATTCTTTGCTTCGGTCTTCACTGAGGAAGATGTAGGGATGTTACCCATGACTGAAGTGGTATTTAAAGGTGCGGAAGAATTGAAGGAAATATCGATACATCGGGAAGATGTATTACAACTATTAGATAAACTGAAGAGTAGCAAATCACCTGGGCTGGATAGTATACATCCAAGAGTGTTGAAAGAACTGAAATATGAGATTGCAGACCTGCTATTAGTAATCTGTGAACTATCATTAAAATCATCACTAATACCTGAAGATTGGAGGATCACCAATGTAACACCAAATTTTAAAAAGGGTTCCAGGGGTCATCCGGGAAACTTCAGACCAGTAAGCCTCACATCAGTAGAAACCATCATAAAGAATACAATTACTCAGCATGTAGATAGTCATGGCCTAATGGGAGACAGCCAACATGGCTTTAGACAAGGAAGATCTTGTCTTACTAATCTGTTATGTTTTTTTGAAGGTGTGAATAAACAGGTGGACAAAGGTGAGTCAGTTGATATAGTGTATCTGGACTTTCAGAAAGCCTTTGACAAGGTCCCTCATCAGAGACTTTTGGCAAAACTAAAGAGTCATGGGATAGGAGGCAGTATACTACTGTGGATCAAGAATTGGTTAAAAGATAGAAAGCAGAGGGTTGGGCTAAATGGCCAATTTTCTCAATGGAGAAAGGTGAATAGTGGTGTACCCCAGGGATCTGTGCTGGGTCCGTTGCTTTTTGACATATTCATAAATGACCTACAAAGTGGAATAACGTGTGAGGTTATCAAATTTGCAGATGACACAAAACTATTTAAAGTTGTTAAAACCCAAGAGGATTGTGGAAAATTGCAAGAGGATCTTGATAAATTAGAAGACTGGGCATCAAAATGGCAGATGAAATTTAATGTGGACAAGTGCAAAGTTATGCACCTAGGGAAGAACAACCCAAACTATGGTTACACAATGCAAGGTTCCACATTAGGAACCACCACCCAGGAAAAAGATTTAGGCATCATTGTGGATAACATGTTAAAACCCTCGGCCCAGTGTGCAGCGGTGGCCAAGAGAGCAAATAGAATGCTAGGTATCATAAGGAAAGGAATGGAAAATAAAACAAAAGATATTATAATGCCTCTATATTGTTCCATGGTGAGACCGCACCTTGAATATTGTGTGCAATTCTGGTCACCGTATCTTAAAAAGGATATAGACTTATTAGAAAAGGTTCAGAGAAGAGCCACCAAAATGGTAAAGGGGATGGAAGGATACTCCTATGAAGAAAGGCTAAAAAGGTTAGGGCTCTTTAATCTGGAAAAGAGACGGCTGAGGGGAGATATGATAGAAGTCTATAAATTAATGAATGGAGTGGAATGGGTAAACGTAGATCGATTGTTTACGTTATCAGAATATAGAAAGACTAGGGGACATGTAATGAAGCTACAGGGTAAACTATTTAAGACTAATAAAAGAAAATATTTTTTCACTCAACGTGCAATCAAACTCTGGAATTTGTTCCCGGAGGATGTAGTAAAGGCTGTTAGTGTAGCTGAGTTTAAAAAAGGTTTGGACAAGTTCCTGGAGGAAAGGTCCATAAACCATTATTAAGAAGGGACCCAGGATATCAATGCTTGACCCAGTACAAGCATTGCGGAACCTGTGTCTTTTGGGGAAAGTGCTAGGTACGTATGACCTAGATTGGCCACTGTTGGAAAGAGGATACTGGGCTTGATGGACCTTGGTCTGACCCAGTATGGCATATCTTATGTTCTTATGGAAAGGGGGATGAAAGACTGAAGGAAAGTGAGGAAAGGGCACGGTGAGAAGACGCTGACGAAGGGGAAATTAAGGGCCTATAGAGGTAGGAGATGGAGAGGTTGAGGCATGAGAAATGGAGAGATGCAGAGTGGAAGAAATGATAAGATGGAGAAGCAGGGGTCATAGCGAAAATGAAAAGCAAACTTTCGGGCTGATGCAGAAAACTAGCGCAGCTTTTAAGCACAAATAATTCCGCTTTTAAACACACTTACCAGTACCGTCAAATACAGAAAAGAGACATACACGAGCGTAAACAGCAAAGGAAAAACTAGTGCACAGTTAGCACAAAGAGTATTTAAATGTATTTAAATTATAGGCAAATGAGCTGCACATATTAAAATGACAACCAGTGGGATCACAAATACAAATCTACAACTTTTCAGTCTGGCACCAAAATTAAAGTATGTATTAAATCTTAGATACAAACTAACCTGTGTACGGTGTTTGGGGATTTAATAAGGCCTCATTTAATAAAATGGCATGCTAATATTGGTTGTGCCCAATGCAGAGAAACGCATAGAGGATTTTGAACCAGCCTTAGCGCCAATATCTCTACTCCTTGTCTTGAGGTGGCTTAAACATTAGCGTGCACCCCCTAACAATATTTGGATGGTGTCGAGTGCTGTCCCTGATGCCTGGATCATCTGAGGGGAAATGTCAAAAATGATCCAGGCATCGGGGAAAGCCCCTGATGCCATCAACATACTGTCGGGGGCACAGCAAAACCCTGGTGGCCCAGCGGCCCCAACCCCCCCCCCTCCCAACTAAAACTAAACCTGGTGACTCAGCGGCCTCGAGCCTCCCACTCCCATCCCAACTAAGAGTAAACCTGGTGGCGCAGTGAACCTGAACCCCCCCACCCCTACCCAATGAAAAATAAACCTGGTGGTCCAGCAGCTCTAAACTCACCACCCCATCCAACTAAAAATAAACCTGGTGCACAGTGGCTCTGAATCTCCCATCTAACTAAAAATAAACCTGGTGGCCCAGCAGCAATAAAACCCAACTAAAAATAACTCTGATAGCCCGAACCCCCCACCCCCCTCCCAGTACCTTTACAAACAAGCAGGAGTGTTGCTCACACGCTCCATTGTTGCCCCGCCATCTTGAAAAATGCCAGCACTTGTCCCACATGATTCATCCTGGGAGATTCAGAGCCACTGTGCACCAGGTTTATTTTTAGTTGGATGGGGTGGTGAGTTTAGAGCTGCTGGACCACCAGGTTTATTTTTCATTGGGTAGGGGTGGGGGGGTTCAGGTTCACTGCGCCACCAGGTTTACTCTTAGTTGGGATGGGAGTGGGAGGCTCGAGGCCGCTGAGTCACCAGGTTTAGTTTTAGTTGGGAGGGGGGGGGTTGGGGCCGCTGGGCCACCAGGGTTTTGCTGTGCCCCCGACAGTATGTTGATGGCATCAGGGGCTTTCCCCGATGCCTGGATCATTTTTGACATTTCCCCTCAGATGATCCAGGCATCAGGGACAGCACTCGACACCATCCAAATATTGTTAGGGGGTGCACGCTAATGTTTAAGCCACCTCAAGACAAGGAGTAGAGATATTGGCGCTAAGGCTGGTTCAAAATCCTCTATGCGTTTCTCTGCATTGGGCACAACCAATATTAGCATGCCATTTTATTAAATGAGGCCTTATTAAATCCCCAAACACCGTACACAGGTTAGTTTGTATCTAAGATTTAATACATACTTTAATTTTGGTGCCAGACTGAAAAGTTGTAGATTTGTATTTGTGATCCCACTGGTTGTCATTTTAATATGTGCAGCTCATTTGCCTATAATTTAAATACATTTAAATACTCTTTGTGCTAACTGTGCACTAGTTTTTCCTTTGCTGTTTACGCTCGTGTATGTCAGTGTAAATACAATGTAGATAGTTTCCCCAGTTGTTTCCATGTTGATTTCCCTGTTTATTGTAAAGTTTACAACTCAGAATGCCTGTGTTGTATAGTTGACGTTGAATGTAAACCGCACTGATCTGAAAAGCGCGGTATAGAAGAACTGTTAAATAAATAAATAAATAAATAAAATAAGATCAGACTGCCATATAAGGTAGAATATGCTATGGGTGGGGGGTTTGGGGCTGCTTGGCCATCAGGTTTATTTTTAGTTGGGTGAGGTGGTAAGGGTTTGGATCCACTGGGCCACAAGGTTTATTTTTAGTTGGGAGGGGCCACTGGGCCACCTGGAATTCGCTTTCTGTCAGGGGCACTAGCCCCCAACAGTATTTTGATGGCATCAGGGGCTTTCCCTGATTCCTGGATCATTGAAGGGGACTTTGGCATTTCCCCTCAGATGATCCAGGCATCGGAGAAAGCCCCTGATACCATCAAAATTGGGGCTCATATGCAAATTAGCCATGCAGTGCCTCTGTTTGTTTGGGATAGCATGCCAAACTTGGGCCGACTTCTTGTGCACGTGTATTTGGCTTGCTCTCCCAGTTTAACGCTGCCATTTACACATAGTTTAACGAATGGCTAATGCATGTCTAATTTGCATATGAGACTCTTTCTGCATGCCTGTGCTGAAGTTGCACGTGATCGGTGTGCTGCAAATAGAGGTAAAACGTTGATAGATGGTGACATCAGCACCAGATTTCTGCATCAGCCTGTTTATCAGAGGAAAGAATATTATAAAACAATAAGTGACAGCATGAGGCTTTGGTAGGGTAGATTCAGGAGCAACATCAGAAATATTTCTTCACCAAATGCATGGGGTAACTCCCAGCAGAGGTGCTGGATATCAAAACAGTAAATGAATTGAGAAAGCTTGGGATAAGCACGGTGAAGAAGAGAAGGAAAAGCTGAAGTTCAACTAGGATCTGTGGCATTATACCAGGAATACAGCAGGACAGATTATGTGGGTCTAGTAGTCCTTATCTGCTCTTATATTCTATGACTACGATGGGATCAGAGTTGGGAGGCTGCAGTTTTGCAGAAGACCCACCCATCATTTCCTCAAGAACAAAAGTGAGGGAAGAGATGCTAGGAATAAAACAAAGAGTGAATAAAAAAAAACATCATCTAGTGATATTGCAGGACATAGAGCAGGCAAGTTGGCACTAGTAGGCTACAAATCCTCCAAAAAACAACTGGGCTGCTATTAGCAGGTCAGTGATGGCTGAGTACTGACTACCAAAGCCATGGGAACCTATAAGTCTAGATGTTAAAGTAACAGCCTTATTGGTTTTGATAAATGTTTAATGTAGATTTATTTAAAATCTTGGTGGTGGAACATGGGAGAGGCTAGATGTTGAATTAAATAGGAGATCTTGTATGCTCATCCAAAAGAATAAAGAACCAATAAGGAGGCCAAAAACCCCCCCAAATTGAATGAGTGATATCCTACTAATAACCGAGCTTCTCCATCTGACAGTTGGAGTATATCCTTGTAATGTAGACAGGAATAATTGATCAGACTAGAATGGCCAAAAGGGTCAGTAACTGTCAACCATGAAATCTCCTAGAATGCTGGCAGATCCTTTTCCACCAAGCTTCATCAAATACCCAATCCTGGGCTTAATTTCAGCCTAACCAAGGACAAGGTCCCCAATCTCTTGAAACAAGCTATCATTAGGCTGGTCCCTAAAACCCCTAAAACTGAGCTCAGTTATCCAACATTTGCTCAATATCTAATCTCTCCTTCATCTCACAGTTTACCAACTTTCTCAAGGCAACCAATATTTTGCACTCTCACCAATCACATTTAAAGAAAGCTTTCAGCACAGAAACTGTTTTAGCATCCCTGCTTAATGACATTCACAGGGCCTTAGATGGAGGGATGGCAGCTATCTTGATTTTGCTGGATATTATTTCAACCTTTGGCCTAATAAATCATGAGCTCTTAGTAATAAATCATTTTGAAATAGGCCTCAGAGGACAGGTTTTGAGATAATTTGTTTCCTATCTCAATGATGGCTCATTCTGTGTGGTTTTTGCCTCAGGTCTCCTTCCATCTTTAGACCTTTAGAATGTAGAGTGCCACAAAGTGCTCTTCTTGACTTGGTGTTATTTAATATCTGTTCAAGACCCTTGGCCACACTAATACAGGTTATAGGCGGCATTAGTGGATATTACCACGCCAATAACATGCAGTTAATTCACTTCTTAACCTCAATAACCCTAACTTCTTGGACTTGAACACCTGACTCAATGTTATAATTCAATGACTGGATGGTAATAAGCTTAAACTAAACCCAGACAAATGTCAGGCAATGAGGATAGCAGATCTCCAGATCCTAAAGATGTTATCTTCTTACGTACAGGGTACCTCATTTCCCCTTGTTAATTTGATTAAGGTCCTAGGCTGCCAAATGCCGGTTAAACATTCAAATGCCATTTCTCCAGCACCACCAGATCTTGCTTCTTTGTCCTCCGGCAACAGCATGCCATTCAGCCATTCAGTCATTTTTAGGTACAAGTGAACTAAGGACCCTGATATATTCGCCTGTTCTCTCAAGACATTTCCGCAGTCATATGTCCTCCTAAATGGCATTAAGCACATGCTTCTTAGGAGGCTGCAAAACATACAAGATATGGCTGTGAAGCTTCTACATAGGGTTAATAATTTCAACCACATTTCTCCTTTCCTGGCAACAAGGCATTGGATTCCTGCTAACTATGGAGTCCCATTCATAGCACTGCTTCTCATTCAGAGTCTTTTTCATGTCCTTCCTCTTTATTCTTCTAGCCATCTCATTCCCCTTAGATCCTCTAGGCTGATTAGATCCCAACATCAGAATCTCGCTGCTTGTTTCCTGTGTTGAAAACTCATTATGAAGCAGCACATCAATGTGCATTCTTTTTTATCACCCCACAACTTTGAAACTCCATACCTTCTAGCCTACAAGCACAGTCCTCAGATCCTAAATTTAAAAAGGGCCTCAAAACTCTGTACTTTATTAAGGTTTTTGAGAGTGTGCTGGACTGAAGGTCCTGGTGGAACCTCTCTCTTCCTTCTGTCTGTAACCCCTCACAGTCCATGTGTCCCTTTCAGCAATGTGCAACACTGCAAGACAGCCTTGGGCCACCTGCTCTAAGAGCCAGAGCAACCAGCAAAGTCTGACCCCTGGATTATGTAGAGGGTTCTTGGAATGAGACCAGGATATTCACTCTTTCCACTTGCTCCACTAAAAAACATGGTCCAGTGCAGAAACTGGTTCTGAACCGGTGAATTTACTCAGGGAATTTAAAGTCGCTCACAAAAATCTTCAGTTTTAACAATATCACTTCTTAAAAGGTAACAAACAGAAAAGCCAACAAAGCAATTACAGCCTCCTGACTATGTAATTCAGTCCAAGTCCATGGCACTTGGTGAGCAGAGTCTAATCTCCCGCTTTGTTCCTCTCCAAATCAGGAAGCAACTTAACAGGGTCCTTCTGGTTTAGAAAGAGGTGCAAACGCTGCTCCCCTTCAGTATGTAGTCTCTCTGTGGCTCAGAGGTCCAAAGTCTGTATCATCCCAGATTCCTTCCTCCTTCTCCATGGATGCCACCTCTGCACGTTCCTGCACTGCTCCTGATGGGGCCCCTGCAGTACCTTGGTTTGAGTAACCGTGGACACTCTTCCTCAGAAGTCCTTTGTGGTCACAGAGCAGCTCCCCAGTGCTCCTGGCATCTCCTCCAGTAATCCCTGAAGAGCCGCCCTTCAGTGCTTTGGCTTAAGTGGCCTCAGCACCTCTCCAAAGAGACTCCTTTGAATAAATACAGGATTACACCGCTTCTCCTTCCTTTCCTGAGTGTTTTGCTAGAGGCACCTGCTTTGTACAATAGCCATGAATCTAAAGACCCCTGCCCCCTTAGGGCAGACTCCTACTCCACCTCTATGCCTGTATGGTGCTGTGGCAGTATAACCAAAGATCATATTTAAATCAACACAGGGGTTTAATACCCTTGCATTTTTCCTCCAAAATTAGTCTCCTCCTCCTGCTCACATATTTATATAAGTGCCCTCCTAGCATTACCTCACTGACATCTGCTAGATGAGTCAGAATGTTCGCTCCTGTTCTGGAAATAGGATTTTACAGAGGGATTAGATGCAACTTCTCTAGTAGAACTATTAGTGGTCCTCATAAAATAAAATACAGGACCCTTGTAGTCTCTATGGGCCTGATATTCTTTTGGATGGCTATGTGCTGCTACGCTAAACTTTAACCCTGGATATTCAATGCAGAGGTCATATGCAGCCCCGGCAGTGAATATCTGGGGTCACCGCACAACCCACAAACCTGCAGAAGCTAACCGAGCAGCAGCAATATTGAGCCGCTGCCTGGTTAGCTCCCACGGGTACAGATAGACCATCTGTTTACTGCACCTATGTTTTACCTGTGGCTACTAACCTGGCATCGGTGCAATATTGCCACTGACCAGTTAGCGACTGGTGCGGCCTCCTCTCCTCCCCAGAATGCCCATGACATGCCCCATTGCTACACAGTTAGCATCGGGCATGTAGCGGGGTTAATCTGGGATATTCAGTGGCACTAACCGTGTAAATGCCTTTGAATATCAGGCCCTACATGTCTTCCCTCTTTATCCTAATCCTCTGCACTAGAATAGAACTGTGTTTTTGTCTTGCCCCTATAGAACTTTTGTCAAATGTAAACTGCTCTGACACGTCCAAACAAAAGGCACTATAGCCAGTGGCATAAGTTCTAATGAGGGATCCATGGAGTCATACAGTAATATTAACTCATACATCAATATCAAAGGGGAACAGGAGTCAAGAATACAAACCATGTTAAATAAAAGCAAGCCTACCTAACTCTGCTGGAAGGGAATGAGCACAAATGCTCACAGTTTAGGTAATAAAGCTCCTGACATGGAAGTCCTGATGCTGGAAATGGACTTGTACATTGTGGCTATTACGTAAACATGGTTTAATGAGTCCCATGAATGGGATATTGCCATACTTGGATATAAGCTATCTAGGAGGGATAAAGAGGGCATGAAATGAAGAAAAGTAGACCATTATGTCAGAAACAATATTAAAGCATCTGAAATGCAGGGGACTTGGGGAAAAGAAACACTATGGATTGGTTTGGAAAGAGGAGATGGTAGTATTATACCATCCACAATGGTGTAGTCTACAGGCCTCCAGCTCAAATGGAGGAAATTTATTTATTTAGCATTTCTTATATACTGCCTTTCAGTGTTATCAAAGCAGTTTACATTGAACACAACAGTTTTACATGGAACAGTTAACATTATAATTATATACATCACAAAGTGAAATAGACAGAGACTTCAGCTAGTAAAATAGGGCAAAGTGGTAATATTGGGGGACTTTAATCTGCTAGATGTGGACTGGGGTATCCCGTCTGCAAATATGGAAAGACATAGAAAGATCATGAATACCCTACAAGAGGCTTTGCTTAGGCAACTGGTGAAGGAATCCACCAGGGAAGGGTCAATGATGAATCATTCTGGCAAGGTGGACATTAACACATCCCCACTGCAATTGCCTTTCCCTTTCCTTTTTACATGAGATTTTTATCCATAAAGATTCTACAATGTATTTTTACTTTTATCCTTTTTGACTCAAAGCCCTCTTAAACATATAGCACCAACCCTTCAACAATTTGATTGACCTTATCATTGCAATATACCCAGATATCACAGTGTCCTATTGGTTATCCTCCTTCCACCAGATTTCTGAGATGCCAATTATATCTAACTTTTCATTTACTGCTACATATTATAGCTCTCCCATATTATTTCTTAGACTTATAGCATATACATACAGGCAATTCAAAATGTGTGTTTTGTTCATATTAACAATTTGGTTATCAGCTGACAGAGGTAATTTGGAATCTTTCAGCTCTGTCTGCTCTTTAAAGGATCTGGGTTACTTTTACCTTTATTGAAACCTCTCTATCGGGATGCTCTACATTCCCTGTTTTGCTATTATCCTTCAAAGAAGCATCATTCCAAACCAAATCTTCGGCGACTGTCGGCTTTCCCCCATTTTCTATTTTAAAAGCTGTTCTATCTCCTTTTTAAAGGTTAATGCCAGCAGACTGGTTCCACTCTGGTTAAGATGGAGCCCATCCTTTCAGAAAAGCCCCCCCCCACCCCTTTTCAAAGAATGTTGCCCAGTTCCTAACAAATCTAAAACCCTCTTCTCTGCACTATTGTCTCATCCATGCATTGAGACTTCAGAGCTCTGCCTGCTTCTTGGGTCCTATGCATAGAACAGCAAGCATTTCTGAGAAAGCTACTCTGGAAGTTTTGGATTTCAACTTTCTACCTAAAAGGCTAAATTCGGCTTCCAGAACCTCCCTCCCATACCTTTCTATGTCATTGGTATCAAAATATACCAAGACAGCAGGCTCCTCCCCAGCACTATCTAAAGCCTTATCTACATGGCGTGTGAGGTCTGCTACCTTTGCACCAAGGAGGTAACCAGGCGATCTTACATCCACCAGACACTCAGCTATCTACATGCCTAATGATCGAAACATGAACTAGAATGGCTGTACTAAACCTTCCCTCATGAGCATTTGGCCTTGGAGATACCTCATCGGTATGAAAGGGTATTCTATCATCTCAAGGACAGGACCTAGCTACAGGATCATTTATTTAGCTGTATTTATATCCTGCTTTTCACCGGGACAAAGCGGCGTTACATAAAAAGGGGGGGGGGGGGAATTTACGTGTAAGGGTGGGGCCATCACCAGGGAGGCTACATTGATGATTTCAACATTAGACATAGGACAGACATTTCCTGTCACACCAAGGTGATGTTGTCCTCTGTGCAGGAGAAGCAGTGCTACATATCAAATTTTTATAGGAATATTATAAAACATTTTATCATATTGTTATATCTTCTAATAACTAAACCAATAACATTTTTCTCCACCTTTCTCATCCAGTTGTTTTTCTTCCTCATTGCACTGATCATACTGCTCTCTTTCTTCTCTTATTTTCATCTTGTTTGTCTTTTCCTAATTCTCATGTTTTCATCCTGCCCTCCATCTGCCTCACTAACATCTCTTTTCCTTTGTCTATAATTCATAGTCCGTTTCTCCCTTTTTCACTGTTATATTTCTCTTCCTCCTTACTACCCACCTTCTGTTTCCTCATATTTGATAACATAGTAACAAAAGATGTAGGCAGAAAGTTTAATTTATTTCAGCATTTGCTATACTCGGTGGCATAAATTCCACTCAGGCAGCCCTTGCAATGTGGGGGAGCCCAGGCTGAAAGGGGGCCTACACGACAACGGTAAAGACAGAGCAGCAAACTAATTTTAATGTATTTGCCACACTGCCTCCACTCTCCTCCTCTCTGTTTTAAGGCCTGGCAGCCATCACCTCCCATTGCTGGGCCACAGTCTCATGATAACAGCAATACCGCAAGACGTTGGCCCCACAGCGGCCGGGAGGAGTCAGCTGCTAGGCCTCAAAACTTAAAAGAAGAATGGAGGCATCGCAGCAAACATTTTAAAGTACAGTAAGTTTGCTTGCTACTGGCAATGGTGAAGCCCCTAGCAAAATTTTGCTGAGGGTGACATCCTGAAATTATTTTCCATCTGTCAGCCCCTTTCCCTAGTTTAAATGCCTCTATACCTATTAATTAAATTTTTCACCTAAAATCTTTTTTTCCACTACAGAATGATGTAGATCATCATTATTCAGATAAGTTAAAAGGGCAAAGATGCTTGGTTAAGTTTTCAACTCAGCTGTTTTCCAAATCTGGACCTCTAAATTTAGTCAGGTTCTAGTGTTCGCCACATGAATGTTACACATGGGAAGGGTCGTGGCAAAGGGGATCCCCTTGCTCTTAACACTGAACCCCACTCCAGTCTCTCTGAAATTGCAGACTAAGGGGTCTGTCCACTAAACCACATTAGCTTTTTGCAGCTAACATGGGGCCCATGGTATTTGCAGGGGGCTTTCACAGCATTTCCACTGCAGATACCACAAAGGAAACACTCTCTTTGCAGACAACAGCTTCGCGGATGCAGCTATCACCATCTATTTGGGTGGCAGTAACTGCATCCGCAAAGCCCAAGCAGGCTGGAAAGGATTTGGGAGAGCGACTTTTGTGATCCTCATCTTCAGTTTTGAGGTCCCTTTATCAGAGCACCTCGGTCGGCTGCCCTTACTCGGACTCTGTTTTTCCTGGCCCACTGTGCTTACATTCCACCAGTACAGTTAGCTAAGTGAGATCCAACCAAGGGCAATAGGTGCTGGTCTTGTCACAGTGCGGATGCGGCACTGGCTCACGTGGTGTTTGATGCCCTAACACTCTGTCCTTTGGGAATCAGTCTGTGACAGAATTCAGCAAATTCTGCATTTTAAGGCTCCCTTAACTTGGCAAAAGGTGGCCTTGTGATCACTGGCTGAGATGCCTTCCTTAGCGGAAGAGTTTTTTTCTACTTGATTTTATGGTTGGCGTCACCTTGAAACCAATTAATAGTGAATTGGAAAGCTCCCATGGTATTAGACTGGAGCCTATGGTGGAATCAACTATGCTTCTACAAACAAGCTCAGAAGTCCTCCTTTCGCCCAACTAGGACTCATGCCACCAAATGGAAGCCTTTGTAGGATTTTGTTGCCACTGCTCACTACAGATGTTATCAGCCGAGATTGTCTAATTACTACTGTTTAGTTAGCCTTTCTTTAGTGCAAATTCTAATTTCACGAATAGCTTTCTTCCCAGTGAGAATTTTCTCTGTATGATCAGCTGGGAGTCAGGATGAGTGGGAGGGTGTGTTTTGGTTTTGAGACGTTATTGTTATGTTGTTTGTTCTTGAAAAGTTAAATAAAAAATTTTAAAAAAAAGAAATTGCATGGAATTCCAGTCATGGGTTCTGAGCCATTTGGTTTGTGTTACAGCATATTTAGCACATTGCCTCTATCCAAAGTTTACAATCTAAGGGAAGGTGTCATATTGGAAGGGCATGGCACTCTTGCCATTTGCCCTTCTTGATCCGCTGAAATCACGGTTGTATCTTGTGCTTTACAAAAAAATAGCTCTCCCCTCCTTATCCATGGATATTCATTCTGAATGCTTCTCTTCCATACTCACAATGCCTTTTGCTGCAGTGTTCAACACGATGAACCGTGACTTCCTTCCATCTGTGCTTTCATCTGCAACTCCCTTTGCTTTGAATATTTCAAATGTGGTTTAACAGAGGCTCTTCAATTTGGCTGAGGGGAGGAGTGGCGAGGGAAGGGGGAGGCAGAAGTGGAGAGAGGTTAACTTTTTAATAAAATTTCCCAGGAGTTTCTTGATGTTTATTTTCAGATGTAAAGTCCAGGTGAAACTTGCTGTAGATAACATTTTTAACACATGTAAGATAACAATCTGAAGCAATGGGCCAGAGTGAAATATGGCTTAATGTTTTTCCATTCACTGCTGACATCAGAGCGAAGCAAAACTGCAAAAAGTTAAAGCAGACGTACACTGGAGGTGCCATATATATTGTGGGATGTCAAAGAAATCCTGCACTTAGAGCGCCCCATCACTGCAGAATCATCTCCAATTTGATTAAACCACAAAGTTTATAAACTAGAAGCAGTGCAGAAACACATCAGGTGATCATCTCCTAGATATGATATGTCGAAATGCTTTCTCTCAAAGTCTTTTCATTGTTTTGTTTATTGGAATGCTTCTAGGGACCCAGCAACTATGTGTTCCTGCCCTGCCTGCATGCAAATAAAAGTAGATTGGATTTATTTTTTTTTGCATCTTTGGATTCAGCATTGGAATCCAGAGAGGGAAGTTGCACACTCCTCCCCTCTCTGCATCAAAAGGCCAATCAGAGCCTGATCAAACTGTTCTATCAACACCGGCAGGCGAACAGAGCAAGCTCTCCTAAACAGCAGCCCTGATCAGCATTGGAACACAGAGAGGGAAGTTGCAGACTCCTCCCCTCTCTGCATCAAAAGGCCAATCAGAGCCTGATCAAACTGTTTTAAATATCAAAACCGGCAGGCGGCCTGCGCCTGGTGGGCCTCGCCAGAGGGCCCTTTGGCGTGGCCCTTAGGCGCGGGCCTGTGGCGTGAAAGCCTGAAAAACATCAGCACGCCCATAGGAGGCCGATTCTCGGGCATAGCAGTGAGAAGCTCCTACTTCTGAATCGGCACCTTCATTCTCTGCATGTAATCCAGACCCTATTACACAATCCACAGGGCAGCTCCAACCTACATTCACCTACATAGCAATATAGATTTCTTGTCGTTTCAATTGCCTCCGTTGAGTCTTGGTGCTGCTCTTGGTCCTGGTCATGGCCCTGATTCATCTCTTCCCCTGCCCAGCCTCCAGCCACCTATTTCTCTTAGATTTTAAACCAAAAGGCATGAGCATATTCTGTCATAAGATCCGGGCAATATAGGCTGCTGACCAGAGGTAAGAGTTTTGCCTCTCTTGGATCTTGTTCATTACCATCGTGCTGCTGCTGATCGTCTTCCTGGTATCCTGTGGGCAAAATTGGCAGATTGTTGCTTCCTTTTGACTCACTACTACAACTGATTGCCATTTATCGCAAATTGTAATTATCAACATTTGGACTTGTTTCATTGTTGAACTTTTCAAGCTTGACTGATAGGGAAATTCAAAAGCAAAAGAACTATTTATCAGTTTAGTTGACTGGGCTTATATTCTGCTTTTCTACCAGTTATAGCAGTATAACTTCTAGGACCCTCTAGTGCCAATATTCCCATCTAATTTTCCATTGATTGTTAAACTTGTTCTTGCCTTCTGGAAATGTTGCTCCTCTTGGTGGCATGGCAGCTATTCCCGTGCATTGGGGATGGCGGCCTTGCTCCTCTACTACATTCTTGCCAGGCCCTGTTGCACGTAGTCCTGCTAATCTTGTGCCTTGTAATTGTTACAGGCCTTCCACTCTTCATTGCCCCTCCCCTATATCCACTCTGGCTCTCAATATGGCATTACTGAATTGTCGGTCCCTCCATGCAAAATCTCTATTAGTTTATGATCTCTTGCACGAACATTCTTTAGACATGTGTTTCCTCATGGAAACCTGGCTTAAAGAGGGTGACAGCCCCCTTTTTAAACAGATGTCTACCTCCGGGGTATTCTGTCTACTCAACACCCAGGCTGGGTAGATATGGGGGGGAGTGGTGCTCCTCTATCACTCTCGTCTTAACATCTCAGAAGTTAGAGCTGCTTCAGTTCATTATTCTGAATTTCTTTTCCTGCGGTTCCAATCATCCCCACCTCTTTATTTCCTTCTGCTTTACCTTCCCCCTTCCCTTTCCACTGATTTATGGGATATGACAATGCAATCTATTTCTGAAACCATCTTAATTTATTCTAATCTTATTATTCTTGGTGACTTCAATGTCCATTTGGATTCTCCCCTCAGGCCCAGAGATTGTGCTTTTCTCATTTTATTGAATGACTTGTCTCTCACACAGCATGTTCCCTGTGCAACTCATAGTGCAGGCCATACATTAGATCTGGTCATTGCCCCATCTTCTTCTGGTCTTACTCTATCCTCTTTTTCAGCCCTTGCAATCCCTTGGTCAGATCATCATTGCATCTTCTTTTCTACTTCTTTCTCAGTCACAGCTGCTAATTTTGCTAATCCCCAGCTATCCTGTCGTTTGCGTCGTCATATCATTCCGGCAACAGTGCTTGTGTTTCCTCCTGCACAAACCCTGTTTCCTTCTGATTTTGCTTCTAAGTCTCCTAGTGATCAGGTTTGCATCTTGAATTCTGTGCTTACTACCTCTCTTGATATCTTGGCCCCTCTCCGCCCCTTCTCTACTTCAACAAAACGTGCTCATTCCCCTTGGTATCATCCAGGCTTATTTTTATTGCGCTCTCAGCTTCGTCGGGTTGAGCGGTTGTGGCTTAAGAATCCCTCTTCAGAATCACGTGCTTGTTTTAAACCGGCATATTCCTTCTATTGTTCATCTGTCTATTCTGCAAAATGTTCTTATTATACATCCCTCATTTCTACAGCCCAGGCAGCTTTATTCCATCCTTCATACTCTATCTGCTCTTACCCTCAGCCTGTCCATCTGACTACATCACTGGATCCTACTCTCCATGCTGTCTTTTTCCGTGATAAAATTCTTGACTTGCGATCTACTTCTTCAACCCACCTCCCCCTTTGCCCCCATCTCCTCCCTTCCCATCATCTATTCCCCTTACTGACATCTCTTGTTCAACATCCTCTCCCTCTCATCAGACTCAGGACCTTAGTTGGTCTTCTTTTCAATCCATTTCAGCAACAGAGCTAGTTAAGTCCTTCTCAAGCTCCAGGAAAACTATGTGTTTGCTAGATCCCATTCCCTCCAGCTGGTTATCTGAATCATCTCTTGGCTTACTGCCTCTTGTTCAAACAATTTTTAATTCCAGTTTATCTACTGAGATCTTTCCTATTCCATGGAAGTCAGCCATTATTCGTCCACTACTTAAGCAATCTTCATTAGATTCTTCTGTTCCATCACACTGGCGTCCAGTTTCAAATCTCCCATTTCTAGCAAAATTGCTTCAGAAACTCGTGTTCTCTCAACTGGCATCCCACGTTGAGGCAACTAATATTCTCTATCTGCATCAGTCTGGCTTCTGTGCAGGTCACAGTACGGAATCAGTTCTTCTTGTTTTGCTGAATGAGTTACATGTTGCACACGATGGAGGGGAGATCACTCTGGTTGTATCTCTAGATCTCTACTCTGCCTTCGACTTAGTAGATCATTGTACACTGCTCTCTCGCCTTCATGATTTTGGGATTCGGGGTACTGTGCTGCAGTGGTTTCACTCATTCCTCTCCTCCCGTAGCTTTTCTGTTCATTTAAATGACGTGTCCTCCTCCTCATTCCCTTTAATATGTGGAGTTCCTCAGGGATCTGTGCTTTCACCATTGCTCTTTAATATTTTTCTTGCTCCTCTGCCTCCCCTCATTCAACAATATCCGGTGTCCACATATCTCTACGCTGATGATGTTATTCTTCTTTATCATACATCCCCAGTTGCAATTGATCTCTCACCACTTAATGATTGTCTTACCCACATTGCCGCTTGGATCTCTAATAACATTCTTCATCTCAACCCATCCAAGTCTAAGGCCATTTGAGTCTCCCTAAGCACCCCCTGTCAAATCATTGCCCCTCAGTTAAATTCCACTATTATTCCCTTAGGGGCATGTTTACTAAACCGTCTTAATGTGCGCTCTGGCACGTTATCGTGCGATAAGGTACCTTATCGCCTGATGAAGGCACGTTACTGGGCGATAAGGTACTATAGCGCGCGATAACGCGCGCAGCGGTGCAAACGAGTGCTGAAGGTGGAGAAAGGCTCCCAGAGGGCAGAGGAAGGCTCCCCAGGGGAGGAGGAAGGCTCCCCAGGGGCGGAGAGAGAGGGTCAATGGGCAGAGAGTGGGAGGGGAGAGGCTCCCCGCACACTAACGCTGTAAAATCCGAGGCTCAAAACTAACAGAGCCGATTTAAAGGGAAAAGAAACCATTTCCGTCAGCAATGGACAGCAAAACCAGGGAAACCTACAAAAAGTGATAAATGTGATACATGTGCACGGAACAAAAGGGCAAATAAACATTGAAAATGAACAGAAGAAAATGTAAAAAAAACATAAACAAGCTGGGCAATAGTGATATCAATGGAAAACATCAAAAAACACTCCCAAGAAAGCTCCAAAAAAAAGATATGACTTTTGGAAGGGTCCATGCTCCCTCCCCATACAAGGTGAATGAGCCCACAGTGAAATTGCACTGATCAGGGTTTCTGACTCCATTGGCCAGGTTTCCTATGGCATGCACATGTCCCGCAACAGCAGGGCAGGCATGTCGGAATGGGCAACTGGACAGATGCTGGAAAAGGGGACACAGAGGGCTGCAGGCGGCACATGCTGTGGTGCAGCTGGGCCACAGTGCGGACTAGGGTGATGCCTAGCTGGCCCATAGGAATGCTGAAACAGTAGAGCAGCCAGACAGCAAATGCTGAGGGCCCAACATGGGCACGAGTGTGCTTCCCACAGTGTCACAGGGGATAGTACCCAGCAGGTACCTCCAAGGGCACGGAACATTGGCATTCGGTGCTGGGGGGAAGCATGGACAGCTATGCAGGCACCCCTACCCCAGAACCCGCACCATAGGCAGCTGCCTACCCGCACACTGGATGGCCTAAGACTGCGCTCCACCAGCACCACCAGCAGAAGGGCAAGTCAGCATGGTGGCAGAGTGATGCTGGTGGTGGAGGGGGCAGTGGTAGCTGCCCAGAGCAGACCGTGGCCTAGCCCTGTGTAGGTGGGTGCCATGCATTGCAACAGAAAGGCCCTGTCTGACGAACAGTCATGGTATCACCAGGGAATGCACTGTCTGTGTAGCAACAAGGTGGTGCAGTGCACACAACCAGTGTGTTCAAAAGCAGAATGTCACAGGTTCAAGTCCCAGCTGTGGTTCCTGCCAACCCAGTCCCCACACTTTACCCACTACTAAAATGTGCTAATACAGACAGAACCTTTACTGCAGATGATGTAAACATGCCAAAAACATCTACATTTTACCCTACAGAGCACAGACACCATAAACATACGCATTACCTAGAGCAGAGTCTCCCAAATGCAGTCCTGGAGTGCCAAACACCATTCAGGTTCCATGCTGTCTTTAATAAAGATGCCTGTGCTGCATTTCTATAGCGCTGCCCCCATGGTATGCAGATGTATCTCATGCATATTCATGAGGGACAGCATGAAAACCCGAACAGTGTCTGGCCCACCAGGACTGGAGTTGGGAACCTCTAGTCTAAAGCAGCAGCCAACAGGGGCAGACACACCCACACCCACAGGCTCCATTATCCAATGCCTCCTGGAGAGGCAGGATGTTGGGCCCTGCGTGCATCTCCCAATACTAGCACTTGCATACCTTAGCAATGCCCCCCTTATCCTGGGAATACGGTACACATCTATCAAAAGGTTGCTATGATTACTGGCAGATAGCAATTACGAAGTTAAGTACAATTTTCTAAGTGAGCTGCATCATAGCAACCTTTCTGATGTCTGTGGAGTGTGCTACAGGTCTTGTGTCTGACAGTGTTTACCACCCTGGGGAGTGACCCCAACAGTATTGCTTACCATAGCCATGCCTGCACTGTCCTCAGGACTGGTGCAGTGGCCAGGGCTGCCAAACACCTCTATAGTTGCACAATGTTGGCATAGGTGTGGGGAGTGTGTGTCTGTCTATCCAGTGTGTGGTGGCTGCCAACACCCTCCACAGCCCACACTGCTAGCACTGTTGCCAGTATTGGCCTGCCAATGTGCATAATGAGGAGCAAGGTACTGTGGGAATAGCCTGGATAGGGTGGCCTGGCCTGGATGCATCTGCACAGGGCATAGGGCAATGGCTCGGACATTGTAGTGCCCAGCTACCACCTGCATGGACAGGGTGGCCACAACATATCCTGCTGGGAGGTCACTCTCACCCTGACTGAGCAGTGACCATGGCATGGCTAGGTTCCCCCATAGTGCTATATAGTATTTCTCTCATTTTATATTTATGGGTTCTCTTTTGGGGGCCCAATCACTGACTTATCTGCTTGGTGTGTATGCTGGTATCCCAGTTCTGGGTACACGCATCTCCTCCAGGAACATGCACTATGGACTAGCTAGCAGACTGTCTTGCTGGAACACCTTGCAGGGTGCAGTGGCTGGAGACTTGCTGCTGGAGAATGTCAGATAGTGGTGGGGGCAGCTGAGCATTTCCAGGCCTACTGTCTGTGTGCTCTTGCTTTATGGATGTGTACAGACCTGCATTGACTGCCCTGTAGGGTGTTTATTGCCCAGCAGGACTGGGGTTGATGGTCCCCTCTACTGCCACTATTGCAGGGGGGTAAAATGTGGATCTGTTGGTGGGTATCCTGTTTCCCACCCTGAGCCCCAGAGGGTGAGTTGGGTGGTGGTACATAATCTGCCTATGGATATGCACTATTCTGGGTGCAGGAACTGCCTATCACACACAGTAGCACTGATGGGGACCTGCAGCATGGCGTATTTTCAGCCATGAAAGGTGCTGTGTACCTGGTGTTGGGTGCCCCACCTCACCCTCAGGGTGAGCACAGTACCCGCACAATGTGACGGTCTGTAGCTACTCTGTGCCAGTAACACACACGGTCAGTACCCCCTACCAGACTGAGGTGCTGTGGGGGTGCACATGGTCAGTTCCCCCTACCAGGCCGAGGTGCTGTGGGGGTGCATACCCCATCTTGTGATCATCTGTAGACTGCTGATTTGCATGTGCAGTGCATTATGGGTACGGATGGGTTAACCCTATCCTGGTAACTACAGCAGACAGTTTGTGTGGTGACATGCAGTCCTTCTGCAGCCAGCCAGGGTTTTTTTAGCAGCTGTAGCCCACTGGTTATTTCACTGCCTGTGGAGCTAGAGGTCATGGGTTCAAACCCATGGTGGGGTTGTTTGATAGGGTTGTTTGAGGCATTGTCTATTTTTAATGTACATTAGTACTGCCAGCAAAAACACCCTCAGTGTACTGTAACCATAAGGTGCCCCATAAAACGCCTTATCAGGTGTCCTATAAAGCGCCTTATAAGGTGTCATCTAAAGTGCCTTATAGGGTGCCCTATAGGGGACATTATAGGGTGCCTTATGCAGCACCTCAGGTTACGGCACGTGAGGGTGTGTTTGCTGGCAGCACTAATTAAAATAAAAATAAAATGCCTCAAAAAGCAATAATTACACATAAAAGCTAATGCCTCAGCCAGCCTTATGCATTAGGCACACTGGGGATCAAACTAATGCCCCCTCTACCATCAGTCAGTGTATTAACCATTGTGCTACACTTCTGTTTCTGTGTTTGTATGTCTGCGCGCCTACTTAAGATTACCGCGCGTTAACGTGCTTAGCGGTATCTCGCCCGATAATGTGCGCAGCGCACGTTATCATGCAATAATGTGCGCAGCGCACGTTATCGCGCGATAATCCCGTTTTGCTACATTAAGACCGAAACGCCCACTCCTTTTATGGCAGCCTGCACACTATCACCAGGCGCACGTTAAGACGGTTTAGTAAACATACCCCTTAGTTTCCTCATTCCGCTATTTGGGTGTCACTTTGGATTCTTCACTCTCCTTTCATGAGCATGTATCCATTCTTGTCCATCGGTCTTTTTGTGCACTTCATCAGATCCGAGCAGTCCGATCATTATTAACGCCCTCTTCACTTACTACCCTCTTACTGGCATTGGTGATGAGTAGGCTGGACTATTGTAATGTCACTCTTGCTGGTCTACCGCTTTATCAACTTCAGTGTTTACAATTACTGCAAAATACAGCAGCCCGCCTCATTACCCATACTAAGTGTTCTGATCATATTACCCCTCTGCTGATACGTCTTCACTGGTTACCCATCCGTTACAGGATTCAATATAAGTTTTTAATTTTGACACATAAAGCTCTCTTTACCTCATTTCCTCAATATTTACTAAATATCATATCTATGCACATCCCATGCCGACAACTTTGTTCTCTTCATGCAAATCAGTTAGTTCTCCCATCCCCTTCCCAGGCTCATCTAGAGCTAACGCGTCATGCCGCATTTTTCTTCCTCGGTCCTTCACTCTGGAATGCTTTGTCATCCTCGCTTCACCTTGAAGCTTCCTATTTAAAATTTAAAACACTACTCAAAACACACTTATTTCAACAGGCTTATAACATTCCTGGTTTTGATCCTTATTAGTTTCCTTCCCTCCTGCTTCTTTCCTTCTCTGTTGGCTATCTTTTTGCCTCTTATAGCTTTCCTATCACATCAATGGCATTCTTTTCATGTTTTCTACAATACGGTTGTTTTACTGTAAATAGCTCTGATGCCTTGGCCTGGGCGGTATATCAGATGAAAAATAAAGATAAAGATCTTCAGGAGTGAATGTGGCAGGAATATACATCCATTCACATGTATTTGGTTTGTTAGGGTGTCTTAAATATTTTGTGCTTGCAAAATTGATCTAATGTATATAAACTTATGAATTCATACCTATTCAATTTATATGTAGCACAAATGATCAGAGAAGCAGGACTGCATGAAGACAACAGAGGCGTGACGATTGCTGGAAGACTCATCAACAACCTTCGATATGATGATGATACCATGTTACTGGCAGAAAGAGAAGATGATCTGAAACATCTGTTTATCAAGATCAAGGAACATAGTCTTAGAATAGGCCTGTACCTTAACATGTGGAAAATGGTCCTGCCGACTTTAAAAATCAATCATTTCATCCTTGATGGAGAAGAAATAGAAATAGTAGACTACTTTTATCCTCTTGGATCAATAATCAATAATTAAATCACAAGCCGTCAAGAAATAAGATGACACATTGCTCTTGGAAGAATGGCTCTGAAGGACCTGGATAAGATTTTCAAGTGCATAAGAACATAAGAAATGCATCATACTGGGTCAGACCAAGGTCCATCAAGCTCAGTATCCTTTTTCCAGCAGTGACCAATCCAGATCACAAGTACCTGTCAGGTTCCCCAAAAGGTACTCAGATTCTACCATGCTTATCCTGGGGTAAGCAGTGGATTTCCTCCTTAATAATGGTTTATGGACTTTTCCTCCAGGAACTCTTCCAACCCTTTTTTAAACTTAGCTACACTAACAGTTTTTACCGCATTCTCCAGTTTGATTACATGTTCAGTGAAAAAAATATTTGTATCTCTGCACATAGACTTTTGACTTGTCCAAACCATGGTATTTTCAATAATGTCATATGAATACAAAAGTTAGATAGTGAAGAAGAAAGAAAATCAGTACCTTCGAATCATGGTGATGGCAAAGAATACAATGTACACTATGGATTGACCGAAGAACAAATCAATCAGTACTTGAGGAGATCAAACACAAGCTTTCCTTAGATTCTCAAATGACAAGATTTCAACTTTCATATTTTGGACACATCATAGAAAAAGAAAGATCATTACAGAAAGACATCATGCTTGGCAAGGTTGAAGATCAACACAAAAGAGGATGACTGGGGGGCAGGAGTCTTCCAAAATGGCCACGGAGCTGTTTCCTGCATTCAATGCCTAAAGGAAAAGGGAAGCTGAGGGTTTTTCCCTCGGAGCCCCAGCCTCCATCTACCAGTCCTATGGATCGTTGTGTTCAGCTTACTCTGAATCAGAAGCATGAGATTCGTGCCGGTTTGGCAGCAACGACAGAGGAGGGTCCTGCGCTGCCTTCGGACGCTGAGCTCTCTTTGTCTCCTGCAGAGAGGACGCTGCCGCAGTGCCCTGCTGCTTCGAGCCTCGTTCCAGCTGCCTCGATGCTCCTTCCCTCGGCGGAGGAGAGTGGAGACGTTGGCAGAGGGGAGACTGCTGGGGTCTTGGCTCGGTTGTCCCCTGGGTTTCCCAGGAAGGATTCTGGAGCATTGCTGTCGACTGAAGCCCTGGCGATTCCACGTTTGGGTGAAGGTATCCCATGTCCGCGTTCTTCGTTGACCTCCACAACTGTGTCCTCTTCCTTGGTAAGGCCTAAAGTTTTCACACTGGAAGTTATCTGGGAAGCCATATTAACCCTTGCTGAAGCAGTGCATAGTCAGACCATGGCTCTATCTTCCAGGATTCAAGAGAATTCAATTCAATTCAATTCAATTCAGTCAAATGTTGCAAAAACATACCAAATTGTAGCATATAGTTTTACATTGTAGAGCAGCATCTTAAGCGCCCTCAGAGTGTTAGTTGCACTTATAGTCCAAAAAAGAAAACCCAACAGAAGGAGATACAATTTAGCCCTGGCCCCTACATATGATCGCTCACAATAAGAACACATAATTCTGAAAAACATATCACCAAAACCACCAAACCAAACCCAGGGAGGCTATACAACACACAAAATTAGTGGGTGAGCCCACCAAGACAAGACAGACAAGGAGGGCAAAATGACCTAATACATTCCCACTTCTTTGCCACTTAAAATTTTGCGCTTTGCCCACCTCCCACAATAAGAGAAAAGACAATGTACTCAAAACCCTAACCACCAGATCTGCATGGCAGGGCAGCCCTCACCGAATCAGTTTATAACCTAAGAGACCCAGCCTAATGAATAAGGGCCATCCCACTCCTCCAAGCCCCAAGACTCTCTCAACTACCATAGACAGCACGAACAACACAAAACACAAAAGAAGAGAGAGAGAGAGAACAGGAAAATATCTTGACCAGGATAGTACCCTGGAGTTCCTTCAAAGAAAACAAAATGAATGTCCCAGTATATAGCAATGCTGCATGATTAAATGTTGCTTCTGCATGGATAAATCTCCTTTATATGACCTCAGACCAGTCAAACATCATGATATCAAGCACCATGGAACTGCACCAAATAAAGCTGCAAAGTAAATTTCACCGCATCACCGCTGCCTCCTTATCTTCCAGAAATGCATATAACTCCCCTGGATCATCAAAAGCCTTGGTCTGGTTATGCAGCGTGACTCTCATGTGGGCAGGATAGAGCAGCCCAAAATGGGCCTGCAGCTGTAACAAGCGTAGACGCAGCACCAGAAAACTCTTTCTCTGATCCACCATCATCTTCACGAAGTTCGGGAAAAACAGGAGTTTATGTCCCTGGTATTCCAAAGTTGAAAGTGCTCTGGCAGCTCCCATTATTTGAGCTACTTGCTGAAAACATAGAATTTTCAAGATGATTGGACATGGACGCTTGCCCGCGAACACGGACTGAGTAGGCATACGATGGGCGCGCTCAGTTTCAAATGGCATAACAAACTGCAACTTTAATACACCCAGAATCATGGGCTGCAAAAAGGACATCAAATCAGGACCCTCTGCTCCCTCAGGTACTCCTAGTATTCTTATGTTGTTCCTCCGTGAGCGGTTATTGCCATCTTCCACCTCTCTTTGTAGTGAACATATCAGCTTGGCCTGCTTCTCAACAGCCTTGAGTCTTTCCCCATGTGATGCCACATCATTCTCTACCTTCTCCAAACGAGCCGTAATTGACTCCATAGAAGTTCTCAAAGCATTGATATCTTCCTGCACTGCACATAGCGACTCTCTGTTAGATTTGACCAGGTCTTTGACTGCCAGAATCTCAGCCAGGAGCTCCTGCAAAGTCTCAGGACAGTCTCGGATGACTGCCATCTTGTGAGGAGAGAGAGGTCCCGTTTTGGTTCTCTTTGCGCTGGCATTTTGAGATACTTGGTAATCCAGTCGCGTCGGTTTGGGGCCTGACCTATCCGGGATTGAATAATAACCAAGTAGGTAGGAACTAATTGATTAAAGACAACAGAAGTCAGGATTCTTGCCAATTGCCCTCCAGAGCTCAGCTCTTACACGTCCATTACACGTTAATTCCCTGCAGCCCGACCCTGGCCTTAGGAGGCTGGATCGGGGGTTGGGCTGTGGGGAATTAACATTTTGAGCAGGCGGCCGGCATTGCAGCTTTTAAATTGAGCAGCGATGCCATGGCAACATGATGCTATGGCACCGCGCTCTATTTAAAAGCCCTGGCTGTGTTAGCTAGGCAGCGCCTGTATGTTCAGGCCGGGACTGAATCGATCCGGACCTGCATGTACAGGCTTGTTCGTGATTCTGATCACACGGGGCTAGACTTACCCCGTGGTATCAAACAGAGTCGCGATCTTTGTACGTCCGGGTTAGCCTGGACATACAAAGGAGATGTACGTCGGGATCAGAATCGGGCCCTTAGTGTTTAGGAGTATTAGGTTTGACCCTGATGATTTACTTTAGTTGATTGTTAGAGTTATAATTTATGCATATAATCTCACTTTAACCATCTCACAAATTTTAACACATCAGCTCTTATTTGTAGGTGCAACCCCCTCCCCCCATCATTTTTAGAACTTATTAACCTGTGGAGGTGTCGGTTCTGTACGAACAGTTTGAGCAAAAGGAAGTTCTCTCTGCTCCCATGCTGATTGGTTCGGTGCAGGCTCCCTCCCCTAAGCCTCAGTGTAAAATGCATCTCCCAGAGCACAGTTTTCAGAAACTGAGTTCCACTGCTAAACTTCCCCAGGACAGGGGCTGAAATCTTTTTCCAGCCTTCAGCACAGGTAGAGACTACTCAGGGACACAGCAACACAGGGGAAGGTCAGCTTAATGGAATTGGAAAAGAAGCTGTTGTTTGCTCACTCCCTCACTCGTTTAAATTCTTCCTACTGATTTTTTAAAGAATTCCCGGAAAAGTTTTTGTTATTTATTTTTACTTATCTTTGTTTTGTCTTTTTTTTTTTTCAGAGATCTGCTAAGGAATGAAACAAAGAGGTAAGAGAACTCTTTCTGTAGTTATATCGTGGTTGCCCTGTTAGTCTAGTTGCAGATGTTATCTTTTTTTTGGACTGACTAGTTCAATTTCAAGGGTAGGGTCTGAATTCAGTTCTGCATTTCTTGGTACTATATTAAGCGTTGGCATCCTTGATTAAAAGGTCTGCATCAGCGCCTGCCTCTTCCCGGCTCTCTCATTCTCCTTTTCACTCTCCCCCGTTCTTCCCTTTGTTCTTATTCTCACTCTATCACTCTTTCTCCTGCACTAATATCGTTTTCTATTTCCCCTCAGCCCTCACTCTCTGTGTTCCATTTGCAGCCTTTTTTTAGATCTTGTCTCTCTCATTCTCTCAGTCCCCCTCCATTTGCCCCATTTCCCTTGCTCTTGTTTCCCCATGCATTCTCCTTCTTCCCACCATTAATCTCCCTCTTTCGCCTTTCCTGTCACTCAGATTCGGGTTCCGATTCCGAAAACTTTCTTAACATAGCAATTTGTACATATGCTGCAAAAGTAATACATAATATTTTAGGATGGAGTAAAGACACATATGGTTTTATTTAAAGGTCTTTTGATTGTGATATTGCATTTAGGAGACAAAGGGGATCTTTTGGGATTGGAAGGATATAGGTTTGTTGGGTGTGCTTTACTATTTTTATTGTAATACGCTTCAATTATGATGGTGATGCATATATATTAAGTATTGGAAAATAATGTAGTAAAATAATAGAAAAATATAATAACTAACAGTAGAAAGTAGAAATTATAAAGTACAAAAAGGATAATAACAAGGACAGTTCCAGGATTCTGGTGATTAGTATTGGTAATCAGTATACTTCTCTCTTTCTCTCACACTTATCCTCTTGCTCTTTCTTTTTCCATATGGGTCTAGTCCTTTCTCTCTTTTTTTCTCTTTTCTCTCCCCTCTGTTAGTCTACCCCAGTCTCCATCTCTCGTTTTATTTTCCTATGCCTCTAGCATTCTTTATATCTCTCTCACCTAGGCTTTCTCGCCATCTTTTCTGCTAGTGGATCCTGGCATGCTGCAGGATTTCTTTCTCGTTTCCCTGGAATTTATCCTACCAATATGGCATTTCTTTCTTAATCCTTTGATTGAGTCCGTAGGTTGCAGGCACTGAAGTATGTTTATCTTATCTCTGTTCATAACATTCTTCTTCGGTTTATAGGTTTGCAACTTCTATAACTTTCAGGCTAGTCAAATAATTTTGCTTTTGATATGAGGAAAGCAGATGGTTGGCATCAGCATGCAGACCATCGACCGGTGAGATAGATAGAAATCTTGGATTTTAATGTGTTTTTTAGTTTTTTCTATGTGGGAGGATTTGAAAACATAAACATCTCTGTACCTTAAATAAACAGAATGGAACTGCCAAGCGATCTGAGTAGCTAGGAATTTGTGAAATTGTATCTTTGCTTTCACATGTTGTCGGACTGTATGAAACACACCCAGGCATTGCTAAATTTCTTTTTCAGTGGGTAACATTGCAGAGAATTAAGAGCCTACCCAGTCTCGGCTGACGTCAATAGCTCAATGATGGTACTACATGCTGCCATCGGGGAGATCAGGGTTTAATAAACAAGTCTGGCGTCGGCTCCTCAGGCTTCAGAGGCGCAGGTCCTGGGATGCAGGGAGTCTCAGTCATTGCACAGTGAGGCAATGCCCAGTGACCTGACGTGGTTCCTGGCTAAGGATTATTCCTACAGTGGTTGGGATAGATTGGGTGTGGAGGAGGTAGAGAGGTTAACATGGAGGTTAACATGGAGGTTAACATAGCTATGATCACATGAAGAGCTTAAGTATTAGTTGTATATAACTCTATGTAAATTTTATGTGTATATACCTTATAAATAGTTTCCCCCGTTCTCCACTTATGATTGTACCCCTGTTCTATGTAAGCACATCGTGTTATGTAATACATTGTTGCATTGTTCAGTTATAATGTAAACCGCACTGATCTTAAAAGCGCGGCATATAAGAAAAATAAATAAAATAAATAAAATAAAAAAAATTCTGAGTGATTACATGTGAAGGTTTATGGCATCATTCCCCCAGAAGAGACTGGGAACCCTAATGCTAAGTCAAAAAAATGGAAAAAATCCAACTGTTTCTAACATCTCTTTCTCACTACCTAACACTGAATGGGGAAAAGGCATGCGTGCCCCCTCTTCTTGTGACCTCAGTATTTAGAGAGCCAGCAAGCAAGTGGTTAACAGGATAACTTTATCTGGATGTTCAGAGGGACATATACAGATAAGTCTTCTGCTGAATATATTCAGATCAAATTATCCAGAGAGTTTTATACTCATCCAACCTTTGCAGCCAATGCTGAATATCAGCACTGACAGGTGGGGGAGGGGGGTAATTTTAAAAGGGTCTTATGCATCTAGAACAGCTTTCTACATTGCATAGCTAAGGTGCTGTAAAATAGATGGGGGTTTGCATGCACACAGTATGCGCTACCGTACTGCTGAATAATGCAGACCTCTCTGAGATATACGTGTAGGTAGCTTTTGGATGGGATCAGCACTCGTATGCATTTATTATAAATACTCCTACAAGAAACGATTCTTACAGGCACTCACAAGAACACATTTATACCTCCTCCTTAGCAAGGTGTAGCATTGTGTGAGAGAATTTAGGGAATAGTTACTAAAGTGTATTACAGGAAAAACACACAATTCTTTTCCTTTTAATGCATGGTAAAGGGCAAAAGCCTGTGTAATTTTAACTATAATGCACAATTTTGTACTGTACCACACATTAAATACTAATGAGATGCAAATCATGCAAATGCATGCAAAATACCTCATTAGTACACAAAGGGACTAATGCTGTTTGTGGTGATCGCCGCAAGCTGCAGTATTCATGGAAAAATAATGGCAGCTTTCTATTTCTGGCTGGAAGAATCAGGCAGCTAACTCATAGCCCAGTGCTCAGCTGCAGTTTTAAAGGAGCAGGGCCTGCATTGAATGATAACCTCCCACCCTCTTAAAGTCAGAAGAGTTCCCCTGAAGAAGATGAACCCCCTTCAAGAAGGCACCACTACCTCGGTGAGCAGTTCCTTCTTGAGGGAGGCCATCTTCTTGGGGGGAAACTCTTCTGGGGACTCTTCTGGGAAACTCTTCTTGGGGGAAACTCTTCTGACTCTAGGAGGCTGGGGGGTTGTCAATCAGTATAGGCCCCAGCCCCTTTAAGATGGCATCCGCGAGCATCTGGCTATATATTAGCAGCCCGATGCTCCTGGCCTGGAAAATAATACTAGCTTTGGGCTGGTATTATTTTTCCCCTCCAAGTAATTTAACTTGCACTGTACAATGCACTTTTTGTACTTACCGTGTGCTTAGAACAAAAATTAGTGCACAGCAAGTGCAATGCCTGTGTGCACAACACCACCGACTGAAGTGGTGTTAAATACACCCATGCTAACTACAACCTTGACAATTAGCCCATGGTAACTCCCCCTATGCTAACTGCAGTGTACAGTCCCCACCCTTTTTCCACCCCTAACCTACCTAGTCCCCACCCTGTTATGGGCTAAGCAGTTAAGCTGGACGTTTTACGATGCTTGCTGTCTTTAGTGTATGGTAGCTATCATCACTAAAGTGTGCATTAACCATTAACACAGTTTAGTCATCATGCCTCCAAGATTCAATTTTTAACAAAGGCACACATGTATGTTACCTTTATGGAACAGCATAAATTAAGTACATTTTCTTACATTTTCTCCAGCTGCCCTGTTATAAAATTAACCCTCATATTGTTTCACCATGCTCTGGGAATATCTCCTGTGTAGCCTTTTTATATGAGGGTAAATTTCTCTGGGTAGCAATTTGTCTAAACAAAATATACCTGCTCAATGGAGGGGAGTAATTTAAACCTCAAAGATTTCTGCATTTGAATATAGACCTTTTACTGTACAGCACTGAAAAAAGGAAAACACATCGGGTTTTTTATCTCTTCTATCTAACTTTAAAGAAACTATAGACTAAACCTAAGCATTTCTATCCCATTCATCTCAGTGTGCCACAACGCACAGACTAAAGAACATTCTCGGGAAACTCCACCTCGGACGACTTTTGCTGAACGGCGAAGTCGGGGAGAGGGGTATGGTAACTTGCCGGGTGGCGAGTTACGGTATTAGCGGTGGCAGGCACTTTGCTGAGGATGGCTGGTGCAGCCGGGTGCCGCTAATTGAGTGGTTTGGAAATGTAATTGTTGGACTGTTAAAAATTTGTTGGCTAATAAAAGCTGCGACCAGTTTTTGTTCCATAAAAGGTTGGTGTGTGGTGTTTTTGTGGAGGGGGGGGGGGGGGTTGTGTGGGAGAAGGGGGTGTAAGGCAGGGGCCTGCAGCGCCGGGTCCGCCTGCCTTGGTTAAAGAACATTCTCGGGAAACTCCACCATTTGACCAGGATTCCTTTCTGTGTCTTTTTACTGAAATTACGCTGGCTGGGATTAACATCTCCATTTCATAAAAAGAGAATCTAATTCAAGAGAGTACAGGAATAATTCACCTGATAAGAGAAAAGCAATCTAGCACACAAATTTTCTGAACCTACAAGAATGGTTACTTCGTTCTAACAAGCCTGAGAGACCAAAGAGTTAAGCTTGTCTGATATCTTCATAATGTATCACAATAGTTCTGGGAGGTCCAAACTAGAAACCTTTTCTGTACCATCCCTGCGGGGGAGGTGGGAAGGCCTTGCTCTCTCACCCTTCACCTGTCTGTGTGTGTGTCTTGGTTCTCTCTTTCACACCCTCTTTTGCGCTCTCTTGGTATTTCACAGTCCCGCCCTCCCACCCCCATTGTTTGCATGCTCCTCTCGCGCTGTCTCTATCCTCGCTTCCTTTACGCAGAAATTGTCCAGCTGTGAATCCCAGATCCAGCTTAGTTTCTATAGCAGATGTCTGAACAGAGGGAAGGAGAGTGATGTTAATACAGAACGTTTTCCCCTATGCAGATGCTCAGCTTTTAATTAATTTCCATTTGATGGAAAACCAAGAGACAGCTCTGTTCCCTGCTGTGTATAAGAAAATAACTTGCCATATATATTGTCACTTAATACTCCTGATAACAAAATAAACCCCCCAAAATTTGTTTCTATGTCTTTTTCATTCCATCTTCCTTTCGGGGGATCATCTCAGCCCTCTGGTGGGAACAGTTCCTTCACTGAATCCATGACAGGTATCAATGAGCACATAGAAGTAAAATGGGAAATTATGAAGTTTGCAAATAAGTATTCTGTCATTGGTGCTATTCAATTAGAACTCAAGATCATTAGCCACATGCTTTAGAACAGCCTTCTTCTTATCCAAAAATAATGTCGATGCTCTAAATGAAATAGTTTCTCTATACTAGGAGCAGAAATGGATGCAGGCTTACTGTGTAGAGTGCAGGCAAATTCTATGGCCTGTCCTGGCAGTATATCCACTGGGTCCAGAGGATTTACTGAATGCCTTCCTTTGGGACAGCCAGCTCCCCTGATTTGTTGCAGCAAACTGAAAGCAATTTCAAATGTGACTAAATAAATAATAAATGCATTCTTCAAGAAAGCATACAGAATTCTCCAGCCAAAATCTACAAATTCTGCACTGTGTCCATGTACAGACTGCGCCTACACAGTGCTATTTAAGAAGCAAAAAGCTGTGGGGTTGTTGGAAGGGAAATACTTCTGTTGTATCCATCGGTTATTGAAAAACTCCAGGCAATAACATTTTTGAGTTTCATCTTATAGAGAAATGTTGTGATAGCAAGAATTCAAACCTGCCTTGAGTGGTCTGATCAATCACAAAACAGTGGAACCATCAGCCCCTTACAGGCCGACACTGAGCAGTGTAGTCCTGGGGAAAGTCAATCAGATATCAGATATTGAACAGCACCTAATCAATTAAAGTGTCACTGAATATCTCAATGATAGCTGCTTAAGCTTAGGACGGCTTTCTAGCATGATCAAAGTTGTCCAGATAGGTTTAGCCAGATGGCACTGATATTCAGCAGTAACGGGTCAGCAAGAGGGGATTTTTAAAACAACACATTTTTCCAAGTAACTCCCAAAGTTACTCAGATAAATCTTTTGATTATTAGCCTTTATGGGTCTCATTTTATAACAGGACAACTATTTGAGAAATCCGAAAAGGCGTCTATGTAAAACTGATTTTATAAAAGCAACATTTGTGCCCATGACCTATGTAAAGTGGAAGAGTAGCCTAGTGGTTAGAGCAGCTGCCTAGTACCCAGAAGATCAAGGGTTCAATTCCCACTGGCACTCCTTGTGACTGTGGGCAAGTCACTTTACCCTCCATTGCCTCAGAAGAAAAGGCTGGTAATCTACTTCCAGTGATACATTGCCAAGAAAACCCAGAGGTAGCTGGGTCACTATGAGTCAGCACTGACTTGATGGCACTAAAAAAAACCAACTATGTAAAATAAGCAGCACACAAATGCCAGTTTAGAAGCTGGTGTAAATATGTCTATAAGAAATGCCATACTCCATGAATGAGCAGAGCTTTGACAAGTCTACAGCACTAATGGACCTTTATGGACCTTTCTTCCAGGAACTCATCTAAACCCTTTTTAAACCCAGCTATGTTAACTGCTTATACAACATCTTCTGGTAACAAATTCCACAGCTTAACTGTGTGTTGTTAGCTTTGTGGCATGTCCCCTGGTCTTTGTACTTTTTGAAGGAATAAGTGATTGATTCACATTCACCTATCCCACCCCACTCAGGATTTTATAGACCTCTATCATATCTCCCCCAGGCCGTCTCTTCTCCAAGCTGAAGAGCCCTAACATCTTTAGCCTTTCTGTATAGGGGAGTTATTTCATTGCCTTTTATCATTTGCATTGCCTATCTCTGAATCTTTTAACCTTTATTTTCCCAAGGTATTTTAGCAGGGTGCATCCAACATGCCAATGATATTATGATTAATTCTTGATCATATTTAAACACTTCTTTTATTATTTTGACCGTATTTTAAAAGTTTTGCCAATTTTGAGCATGTTCCGAAAATGAAACGTTAGGAAATCTTCATTAGTGGTTATTATACAACAGACAATGGGCCCGATCTTTGAAGACATTTACCCATGTAAATGTCTTAACTGGGATTTTCCAAAGGCACCTACATGGGTAGTGCCTTTGGAAAATCCCGGTTAAGTCTCTAATGCGCCCAGAAGCTGTACGGCTAGCATTGGGTCATGTTGGGGCTTTCCAAGGCATAGCGGGGGTGGAGGAAAGGGCTTATTGGGTAGCAGCAATTTTTGCTGGAAGGGAGCTGTTGCCGGAGAGGACTGGAAGGGAGTGATACTGGGGGCTGGGATCAAGGTGGTGAAAAAGGCTGAGGGAGTGAGGATGGAGAAGAGGACAGATATTTTGTGTAGGAAGGAAGGCACAAGTCATACAGAGTGAAAGGTTGAGAGGAAGAAGCATAAGATGGATTCTGGGGTAAGGAGGAGAAAAGGCAGAGTTAATGAATATTGGAGAAGGGAGTAGCTGGGTGGGTGTGGAGAGGGGAAGTAGGAGGCAGGAGGATAGGTACTGGGGAGAGGGAGATGGGGAGAGCAGGGACTGGGACTTAAGGGGAGACTTTAAAATTGGGTGGGAGAAAAGAAGACAACAAACTCTAAGATTGACTGGATATTGGAAGATTAAGTGGGGATTCAGGAGGCAGGTCCAGGGCCAGCACAACTCACTGCGCATGCTCAACTGGGCTGCTATTTATGCCTCAGAAAGACCGCAATAGTGTTCAGGTTGCTGTTGGGGTTGCAATGATTCTTCGCAGATGCACCCACATCTGTATAAGTGTGTGTTAGCCCAAGGACTACTTTGCTTTGTGCTCTTCCCACTTACAGTAACTACAGATCCGCTGAGCTTATCCAGGCCCTCTTAACTCTTACACAGCCCAGGGCATTTCATGCTGCTTCCAGCCTTTCTAAAGAAAAAAGATGTACTGACATTTCTCCTCAGTCTGCCCCTTCATGACCACTTGTTCCAGAACACCCTTTTCCTTGAATGAGATTTGCACCACGTGCATGAATACCTTGTAGGCATTTGAATGCCTCTTTCATATCTTCCCTGTTTTGCCTCTCCTCCAGGGTAGTCATGCTTAGGTTTAAGTGTCTCATAAGGCTTCTGATGCAAACCCTGCACCATTGTAGTAGCCCACCTATAGACTGCCTCTAGTCTATCTACTTCCTCCTGCAGATGGTCTCACTAGTGATTTGCCAAATGGCATAATCACGTCCCCTTTTCTATTAGTTATACCCCTCTGACTCAGGCCACTGTCTTGTCACATATAATGAACCCAAGACCTCTTTCCTGCTTTGTGAAAATCAGTCTCATCTTTTATTTTGTTGCATACCATTGGATTTCTTTGCCCAGAATGAATAATTCTGCAATTTTTGTATCGAAACATAGCTAGCAAGCACTCAACTGCATAGCAGGCTTTCTTAGATTGTTTCTCCTTCCATCTACTCCCTCAGGTATATCCACCACATTACCGGGCTTATCAGCTTCTGCAAAAAGTCAAACTTCTTTTTTTTTAAGTGCCTTCAAGTCAATGCAGACTCCTGGTGATCTAGCAGCCCCTGGGTTTTCTTGGCAAGGTAGGAACAGAAGTAGATTGCCAGGCCTTTTCTTCTGAGGGAATGGAGGGTAAAGCGACTTGCCCAAGGCCACAAGGAGTGCCAGTGGGATCTCTTGGGTACTACAAGACTACTTCACTCCTTAGTCCTCTGCATTCTCTCTTAGAACAATGTTGAACAGGATCAGCTTCAGAACTGCTACCTGAGGAACTCCACTAATTGCTTTTCTCTCGTCAGAATGAATTCCTTTTTACACTATCCACTGTCATCATCACTCAACCAGTTTCTAATGCACTTCACACCATGCAGTGTGAGTCAGTATCAAAGGTTTTGCTGAAATCCACGTAAACCATATCTAGCGCATGCCCTTAATCTAATTTCTGGCTACTCAATTCATCCCTGTTTTATTTCTGGAAATTTTATGAGTAACTATTTCTGCACATAAAATAATGCCCAGAGTTAGACATGGATACGTTTATGTAGTTTATTATAAAATATGAGTGTACATCACAGCTCAGCCTCCCAAACTCCCCCCCCTGGGAATGCCTACACACAGTGCACATGTAAGTAAATCCACAATGAAATTGCTCCAAAATTCTGCATGGTTTATTCTTTCCCACCTCTAAATTCCACTGACAAAATGTAACAAGTTGAAAAGTACACGCTTGAGTGTTACCCCCATTTGCAAAATCAGATATTCAGGGGTTCATCTGTGTATGTGCACTCATGTGTGTTTGTCAGTGGGTGCATGCGGGTCTGTATGTGTATCTTGGGGACTGTCAGAGATGTGTATGTCTGTAATATGGGGATTGTTGGGGATCATGTGTGTATGTGTGTCATAGAGAGTGCTGCATTTGTGTGTGTGTGTGTGTGTGTGTGTGTGTGGTGCAAGGGTGGGGTAAGATGTCTGTGTGTTTGTGTGTGTAGTATGGAGGTGAAGTGCCTGTATGTCTGGTGTTGGAGGTGAGGTATCTATATGCTTTTCTGTGTGGTTCAGGGGTTAGATGCCTGTATGTGTGCATGCATGTGTATGTGTATCTGTGTCAGGGCCAGCTCAACTACTAGGCAAACTGGGCAGTTGCCTAGGACAGCAACTTCTGGAGGGCAGCAAAAGTGGAGCATTCAAAGCTAAATAAAGGATTTTGACACCCAGAGGGGTGTAAAGCTTGAAGTTTGCCTAGGGCACCGACACCTTGAAGCAACTCTAGGGCCAGCCCTGGACTATGTGTGTGTGGTGTGGGGGTGGAGTGCCTATGCATGTTGTAGAGGAGTGGGGTGCCTGTGTGTGTGGTGTGGCAGTGGGATGTGTATATGTGGGTGTGGTGCAGGAATGGTACCTGTGTGTGTGTGTGCGGTGTGAGGGTGGGGTGCCGGTTTATGTGGTGTGGTGTGGTGTGGAGATGGAGGTGCCTGTGTGTCTCCTAGGAAGCTTGGGTGTTGTACCTTTTGGCAAATGCACATTGTGGCCTTTTCTCCCCATGCATTCATCCCTTTAACCTCCAACACATTGCACTCTTCCCTTCACCCTTCTGTCCCTCTCCTGATGCCCCCCCCCACTCTCTGCTCCCCTTCAAAGAGTCACCCTTTCTCTCTCCCCCTTGCCCTCTTACTCTCTGCCCTCCATTCTGCCCCCTCCATCTTCCTTTCCCTAAACCACTGCCCCTTTTAATTTCTCCTGCCTTCTCAGCCTCTCGTTCACTGCAGCTCTAAACGGACCTTGCAATCCTGCCCATGGGAGATGCTGCTCCTGTAGGCACCATGCAGCTCTCTTGGCCACGATCGCAGCCTTGCACTCCTCTTCTGCCCATTGAAGATGCAGGCTTGCTGGGCTGCTGGAGGGCGACTAGCACAGGCATGTTTCTTTGTGCATGCTTATGCAGACAACGTGCACAGCCTGAGTCTGGCGAACCATCAACAATAGGTGCTATGCTAAGTGCTACCATCACTGGAAAGTATATATGGACAGGGCGCAGCAGGCTACTGAAATAGTACCATCTCTAGTATAAGCCCTATGAGCCCTACCTTCAAACTCCTTAATAACATCTCTCCCTCACATTTGTCTACCCTAATACACCCCCCATCAGAAACTAGAATGCTCAGACAAAACGCAACCCATTCCCTCAACATAAAAACAACCTTCAGAAAAACTAAAGCAACTACAAGTGATAAGGCCTTCTCCTTCGCTGCCCCCACTCTCTGGAACGATCTACCACTAACCCTTCGCATGATAAAAGACCTTCACCAATTCAAAAAAGAACTTAAAACCTACCTCTTCACAAACCATTTTACAATCCCCTATCAACAGAGAACCTCTCCCCAACAATCACCAAAACACATCCACAGCACTCAAGATAGGACAAATGACTAACACAAGAAAACCTTACACTACTTACACAATTCACCCAACATGCAAAAGTCTTACCCAATCTGTTGCTCTTGTAAATAACCGTTTGTAATTTAGTTTGGTTATGTTTTATGTATTATTACCTGTATATAGTTAAAACCATGTTCCATGTAAAGTATACAGATGTATACAAAATTTTGTTAACTGTTCAATGTAAACCGCCCTTAAGGTTTAAGGTTTAATTATTTGATAAAAACCGCCTTTCTGTTCCAACCAAGGCGGTGTACAATAATAAAATTCCATAAAACAAATTGGCCAAGGCCGGTAAAAAAAAAAGGAAATGTACAAAATTATAAAATTATAAAGGACAGAAAAGAAAAAGAAAAAGATAAAAGATAATTGGGACGGGACAAGACACAAAAGGCAGACCCTTGATCTCTGGAAGGGGCGGTATAGAAGAAACTGTTAAATAAATAAATAAATAAATAAAATAAAATATTATGTATACAATTGTAGCCTACCTGTCGCTAAGAGGGCAAGGGTAGCCCTGAAGGCACTGAACAAAAGACATCTATGAGATGCCTTTTTACTAAACAGTGTTCAATATTTGCACATTTACTGCTAAAACTAGCATGAATTAAGTACAAAACCTCTGCATAACTGTCAAGGGGCATGGCCAGCATGTTCCTGGCAGTTAATGTGCAGACACCCCCCCCCCCCCTCTAATGTGTGGCACAGTTACCACAGGTGCACCTAACATCATCCATCGAGGCTATGTTCGGTGCAACTGTGCTAACTGCATCATTGACAGCTGTCAGACGGCTGCCTGGGTGAGAATCTTCACAGTCTTGGCAATGCATATATCTATATGATTTGCAAGGTATTGTGGGCAATGTAGTTCATTCACACCAGACACAGCTGCTGACAATAATTTAGTTGTGCTCTTGGGTAAAGCCAATAAGATATTTATTTATGGGGTTATTTCTCCCAACACAGATATGCTTGGTAGCACATAAATTAGGTTACTTGCTTTCAGTGTTAACTTGGAAAAACAAAGTTAAAATCAGGAAAACAACAAATGAAAAGCCACAAAGCAAGAAACAAACTGTTCTTTTCAGGTTAACTTCTGATTACTTCCCACATAGATACAGAAGTGATTCTCTCCTAGCTCACAAGCAATTAGGTAAGGCTTAATTGCTAGCAGTTACCAGCTGAAACCCCTTAGCTGGCTTGCCTTCCACTGTGTGGGTCAAATCCTGCTTCAGGAGCTTTTCTGAGTAGATTAAAGAACAAATTTGTATTTCTTTGTGATGGTTGCTGTACTTTATAACAGAAAGTTACCAACGGAGTTTAGATAGAGAGCAGTCCATATAAACAGGATCCTCACCTGCTATTATTCCCCCTTGTTCAACAAGCATGGGTTCAATATCATGGATTGGCACAGATGAATCTCTCAATGGAGCATTTTCAGGAGAATACGTGTTTCCCTGCTGTCTTTCAAGGTTATAGCTAGGGCATGGATCAGTGTTCATACCTGAGCTTCCATTGCTGCTAGAGTTCCTCTCTATATAGCCTGGCCAGTATGTAGTCCAGTTCTTATGTCCAGCCTTCCAATCCAGATCCCTGGACACTGGATCTCTCTTCACATACCTTCTGGCACAGGTCTTAGGGTCCCTTCCACGTGCAGCCGTCTCCCTCACAGGTAGCCTCTGGTGATTCCTAGCTCTGCAGCACCATTCCTCTGGCTTTCCCCAGTCCAATGGTGTATGCTGGCCCTTGGAATACCTCCCAGTATACGTACTGCTTTGGACTCTTCTAGACCTCTCAAAGGCTTTTCTCTTCCTTCTTCCAAAGGGTCTCTTTCCCTCTCTGTCCGTCCGGTTTGGCTTCTGCTTCTGATGATCCTTCAGATGAAACTGATGATCAAACTCAAGCTGATTCTCTGGATATCCAAGGTGATCATGAAGATGGTCATCTGTAGAATAAACTCTACTCTTATTCTGCCTAGATGAGTGCTCCTCCCTAACACAGTGCAGCTGTGCTGAATCAGGCCTTGCCCTTTGAGATGAGTGTTCCATCCTAGCACAGCGCAGCTGTGCTGAATCAAGCCCTGCCCTTTGCAATGAGTGCTTGGGGATTACCTCATAGCCCTTTTGATTGAACACACGTTTTCTCACTTCAGCTCCTCTCATGGCTGTTGGAAACCTGGTGCATTCTGGGACTGGTAGTCTTTTATGGCAAAATTCTGTTTTCTCATTTCTACCAGCACTGACAGGTTGCTTGTTCAGAGACACTTCACCTTTTCTATAGCCCCTTCCTGAGCTATGATAAGCTTCCTTATCACACAGCGCATGACACGTTCCCCCAGGCTAAATGCAATGTGCTCTCCATGCTCACGCGCTGCCCCCAACCTGCCCATTGCCCACCCCAATGTTCAAAGTACAGTTAGCATGGGAATTATCATGTAGTAACTGCAATAACTGCCTCAAGAGGAGGGCCAGCAGCTCAAGTGCCAAATTAAACAGGATTGGCGATAGTGGGCAACCTTGACGTGTGCCATGACCTAAAATAAGATCCCACGACTGAGTATTATTCACACAAATGCTTGGCAAAGGACGTTCGTACATAACTTTAAGTAGCTTAAGGAAACCTTCTCCAAACCCGAACCATTCCAAGGCTGAATACAGAAATGACCACTCTAGACGATCAAAAGCCTTTTCGGCATCTAGGGATAAACCCACCAATGGCTCATTCATGTTCTCTGCTCCGGCCAATACATGACACAGAAGCCTAGCATTGTCCGCTGTCGAACGCCCTTCCATGAAATCACATTGGTCCGGATGAATTAAACTAGGGACTACTTTAGCCAGGCGCCGTGCCAGTACCGTTGCATAAATTTTATAATCCACATTTAAAAGGGAAATCGGGCGGTAGTTGCTTACTACTTGCGGGTCCCTCCCTGTTTTTTCTAACACTATAATCTTAGCTGCTGCAAAAGTAACCACTTGGGGACTCTGCTTGACCAAGGCTTGGTAATACTCTTGCATGTATACACCCAAATCCTTAGCAAATATCTTAAAGAACTCAGAAGGCAAACCATCTGGGCCAACCGCCTTGCCAGGCTTTAATGAATTGATTCTTGTTCAATCTCCTCAAGGGAAATTGGGCTATTTAGAGACTCCACCTTAGATTTATTCAATATTGGTCTGTCAACCTTGCCCAATAGCCGGGCAAAAGACTCCCGTGAACACATTTTTTCAGAAGTATATAAGTTTGTAAAAAATGCCCTAAAGGCCTCCGCTATTTCCTTATCTTTCACTAACAAACCGGGATTCCCTTCCATTTTAATAGCTGTAATGTGGCTAGCCTCTTTTTTTGCCTTTAGCGAGTTGGCCAGTAATCACCCCGCCTTGTTATTTTCCCAGTAGTATAAGCCTTCTTGCGCTTTGATATTTCGGACGACCTCATTAGTTAACAGTTGATTATAACTGTACCTTAAGCGCTGAAGGCATAGCAGTATACACGGATCTTCCCTCTTAACCAAAATACGCTCTCCTGCTTTAATCTGGGAGTCCAATTCCATAAGCTGTTCCTTACAATGCCTGGATTTATAGATACTAAAACTTGTAATGGCTGCCCTAATGGAGGCCTTAAAACCTTCCCATCTCGCCCAACCCAACGTCCCTCGAGAGGAGTTGAATTGAAAGTATTCGGTAATAGCTGCCCGTATTTTGACCCTAAAGTCTTCCTGCTCCAAAAGGGTTCTATCAAAGAACCACTTAACCAGGTTCAACCCTGATCTTTTATTATCCAATAGGATGGAAACGGCTGCATGATCCGAAATGTGGGTCGCATGTATCTCTGCCGCTAATACACTAGCGGTCAAGGTTTTAGAAATTAACAGAAAATCTATTCTCGACAAAGATTGATGTGGGGGAGAATAAAAAGTGAACTCCTGGTCCAAGGGGTGCAATAATCGCCATATATCCACCAAACCTGCATCTTGAATATTAGAGACCAACACTGAGTGTGCTCTTGGAGGTTTACAGGATCTAGGAGGTTTTCTATCCACTAAAGTATCTATATCAAGATTAAAATCACCCCCTACAATAAGCGGGTATGAAGAGTCCCTATGTATTTCCTCAGCAAGGGCCCTAAAAAACTCAGGGCTATCACAATTCGGGCCATATAAGTTCAACAAATTTAGCTCAATTTTCCCAACTTGAAGCTGGACTCTAACCCACCTGCCGCCCTGATCCCCCTGTGATTGTACCACCAACGGAGCTAGAGACCTCCTCACCAATACCGCCACTCCATTATGTTTCTGCACTGCTGCAGATAAAGCCACTACCATAAAAGGCTCGATGTTTAATTTTAAAGACTCCTTCAAATTTAGGTGTGTCTCCTGCAGTAACAGTATATCTGCTTTTTCCTGCTGGCCGTATTGGATTATTTTTTTCCTTTTTATAGGGCTGTTAATTCCTTTAACATTTAAAGACAAAACTTTAATAGGTGCCATCTTACTACAATGTCAAAATCACCATGAACTAGTCGGGAGCCTCCTCCTTTCTCTATAAGTTTTCCTACCCCACCCAGACATGTTTGATCTTGATTCAACCCTACAGTTTGACTATCTCTCATGCACATTGTCGCAAAACCCAACAAAAAAAAAAACTTTCTGAGCTTACCCAAGAACCTAATTCCAGTGGACCATATAGGGGTCTCAGCATTATAAACCCTAATAGGTGAGCCTTTTGAGGCAGAAGAGGCCTGGGGCCGGTGCTCACATCAAACACATTTGCGCTGGTCAACACTTTAGGCATCGTCTTTGCCCCCGCTTACCAAGATACCACCCCAATCCCCAGTCTGTTTTGTTATCCAGAAACTCTCACACTATGTTAACAATTACACACACAACTGTTACCCTTCAACATTTACCATCCACCCCCAACTGGGTGCCAACAAATGCTCAAGACATCAACTCCACTTCTTTACTGTCCAGAAAGGCCCTTAGGGCCTCAGGCTCAACAAAGTTCCTGGTTTGATTGTGAAGAGTAACCCTCATTCTAGCCGGATATAAGAGACCATATTGAGCTTGAAGATGTTGGAGTCTTGGCCTCATCGCCAGGAACTCTCTCCTCCTGTCCACCGTGCACTTAGCACAATCTGGAAAAAACATCAACTTGTGACCTTCCTACTCCAAAGGAGAACGCATACGTGCCGCTTCCAAAATTTTAGCCACTTGGTGAAATCTCAATACCCTGAGGATAATTGGCCTTGTTTTCTTGCTGTTTAACGTAGCTTGTGAAGGAATGCAGTGAGCCCTCTCAATTTCAAATGGTAGCTCAAACAAAATCTTCAGCACCGCCGGGATAACCTGCTGCAAGAAGGCACACATATCTTTCCTTTCCACTCCCTCCGGCAGTCCAACAATCCTCACATTATTCCTCCTGGCTCTGTTGTTGTTGTCCTCAAGCTCTCTTTGCAAAGCCTTAATTTGCTTTGTATGCTTGCCAACCTCCTGTAGCTTCTCTTCATGTGCCGCCATTTTCATCTCCGCTTTGTCTTGACGCACTGCAAGGGCCTCCATCTGTTGTTTTAAGACGTTAACATCTCCTTGCATTAATACTAGCGAGTCGCTGTTTAAAGTGACGATTTCTTTTATTGCTCTGACTTCCGCAAGAACTCTTGCATCGCCTCTGGCCATTCTCGACCCACTGCCATTTTCTGGGGGGACGGTGGTTCCATCTTTGATCTTTTCACACTAGAAGCGTGACCCCCCAGCAAAGTCCAAATGGGTCGGTTTTGATCCTGCCATCCTCCAGCCACAATCCCAGCCGCAATCCGAATGCCAAACACTTCGCTTTCGTTATTTCCACTTAAGAATGGCCAGCGCAAACTCCGGATTCTGCAGGGGACCCTTCAGAGCTTTGTCTTAGGCTTCCATTCCGCCTAGTTCCAGGCTCCGCCTCCTCGCTGTCTGTAGCTTTAGCACAGGGGTCTCAAACTCAAATTGCTTTGAGGGCCGAATGAGGACTTGTAAAGTAACCCGGGGGCCGCATAAGACGCGGGGCCTCATTTGCATAAGGGGCCTCATTTGCATAAATATTTGCATAATGTTACCATGCACTAACTTTTAGTAAACATGCCTCTTTAATGAGTGCATGGATAAAGAAAGACTAAAAGATTTAGAAACAGGAAGACAATAATTAAACTGGGAACCCCAAAAGCCAAACTTGCAATGTACAACAACACTGTAGAAATAAAACTATAAATTAATTTCCTCTTGTACTAAACAAAGCGCAAACATTAATGATGCACATTTCCCAGAGCTGACATATTCCAGTTAATAAATTCAAAATAAAGAGATATTTTTCTACCTTTTGTGCATTTTTTTTCAGTTGCAATTGTTCCAGCCACTTTCTTCTGGTTTCTTCATGTCTTCTGCTAACTCTCCATCGTCTGCTGTCCATTTGCCCTTTCTTCTCTCCTAGTTTTTTTTCCATTCTCTCTCTACATCTGCTTTAACATACTAATCTTTCTCCTTTTTCTCTTTCCTCATTCCTATTTCATCCACTCAAATTTTACCCCTCCATCCTCAATCCCCACTTACTCTCCCAATACCTGGCCAATTGTAGATTTGTCTTCTCTCCCAGACAAAATATTTTTCCCCTCTCCATTTCACTTTCCCAGCTCCATCCCATTCTAATCCTCCCCCAACATCAGCTCCCTTCTAGTTCCAGCCCCACCCAGCATACGCTCCCTTCTAGTCCCTGCATCAGTCCATTTCCAATCCTAGCCCCCCATCAGCCCATTTCCAATCCTAGCCCCCCATCAGCCCATTTCCAATCCTAGCTCCCGCCCCTCACAGCCCATTTCCATTCCAAGCCCCCTCCCCATCAGCCATTTGCAGTTCAAGCCCCCTTCCAATCAGCCCACCTCCAGTCCTAACCCCCATCTGCCCATTTCCAGTCCTAGCCCCCACCATAGCCCATTACCAGTCATAACCCCCCCCCTGCCAATAGCCCACTTCCAGCCCTAACCCCCATTACCCCATTTCAGTCAGCCCCTCCATAGCGCAGTACCAGTCCTAACTCCCCCCATCAGCCCACTTCCAGTCCTTCCTAACCCCCACCTGCCCATTTCCAGTCCTAGCCCCCACCATAGCCCATTACCAGTCATACCCCCCCTGCAAATAGCACATTTCGAGTCATTACCCCCCGCTTCCAATAGCCCATTTCCAGTCATAACCCCCCCTGCAAATAGCCCATTTCCAGTCATAACCCCCCCCTGCCAATAGCCCATTTCCAGTCATAACCCCCCCTGCCAATAGCCCATTTCCAGTCATACCCCCCCCTCCAAATATCCCATTTCCAGTCCTACCCCCCCCTGCCAATATCCCATTTCCAGTCCTACACCCCCCCCCCTGCCATTAGCCCATTTCCAGTCCTACCCCCCCCCCTGCCAATAGCCCATTTCCCGTCCCACCCCCCCCCTGCCAATAGCCCATTTCCAGTCCTACACCCCCCCCCCTGCCAATAGCCCATTTCCAGTCCTACCCCCCCCCCTCCGGGTAAATAAAAAAAACACCTGGCTTCTTCTGCTGCTGCTGCTGCTGCTGCTGCTGCAGCAGAAAATCAGCTGTCCCGCGGCCCCTTCCTCTCTGCCCGGAGATCCCTCATTGTGCTTCATCAGCGTGTGCTTCTTAAGCCGCGAAGAGAGTATTTCCCTCTCGCGCGGCTTAAGCCTATTCACTTGTCAAGCCTCGCGAGAGGGGAATACTCTCTTCGCGGCTTGAAAAGCACACGCTGATGGAGCACAATGAAGGATCTCCGGGCAGAGAGGAAGGTAACGCAGCACAGCTGATTTTGCTGCTTGAGCAGCAGAAGCCCGTTTTAAAAAAAAAATTGACAGTCGATTCTGCCGCTGCCACGGCGGCAACGGCAGAAGCAAGGCTTTTTTTATTTCCCTCCGTCGCGGGCCGCACAACCTTCTCTCGCGGGCCGCATGCGGCCCGCGGGCCGCGTGTTTGAGACCCCTGCTTTAGCAGTTGCCACACATTGCTGCTGTGTACAGTAAGCGCACTTCACAGTCACGCCCACTCTTTGCTCATTTCCTACCCACTCATGCAGCTAACACAATTTGTGCAGATAGCACAGAAAATCTTTGTGCTATCTGTTCCTGCACCTAGATGGTGCTCGTTATCTGCCATGTTAACAGGTAGCTGGCTTAGTAAACATACCCCTTTGTCAGCTAATTTGGGCATTAAGCATCTATTTGAAAATCCACTCCCAAGTGCATAAAACTTGTGTGATGGGCTGAGGCCCCTCCTCCCTCAGGGGCTGTGATTGCTGCTTGCTTTACCATTTAAGCGAAACAGATGCACTCTAGAAAAGGAAAATAATTTAAAGGATTCTTGGATGAGTTGCATGCTTGGCTGGTTACAGTGTAACAGAATTTAGATGGAAGAAAGAATTTGCCTACCATGTTCAGTCTTCCTTAGCATGTTCTAGTTGGTTGAACCATGAATTCCAAGACGTTTCTATCATTGTTTCTTTTTCTCATCAAATCTTTGATTATTTGCAACATAAATGTTTGTTCCTGATAACATTATTTATTGCATTAGCACATTGCATGATTTTCATTTAAGGGCAGTAAATGCCATAAGATGAAGACGGGGTACAGATGTGAAGCCCAATTCAGAAAGGGGCACGTCCGGGCCGTCTGGACGGCCCTGAGCAGGACAGGCCCATTAGGACCCGATTCTGTAACACAGGAGCAAAACGTTCTCACGGCATACAGAATCGAGCCTGAGGACAGCCTGGCGTGCCCCTGCATTCCTGCAGGGACATCTGCCCCACAGGCAGCCCTGTCACCCATGACGCCGACCATCTTCTTCCTTGAAGGGGGTTTCCGGCCCCGATCGCCAGGTTCATGCTGCTTATTCCACCTTCGAGGTGGAATAAGCAGACATTCCCCCTGACCCCACAGGACATACAGGGCCATAACCTGAATTGGCCCCGTACATCCCGCCATCTCGGCTTGCCCCTGCTCCGCCCAGACTCTGCCCCCTCTGGCCCCACGTCAACTCTCCCCATACTGCTGCTCTAGCCATGCAGGGAGGGCCTGAGGGGGAATAGAGGCAGGATGGCTTGCGGAGCTGCCGGTCTCACCAGGACGTGCAGCCCCACAAGTCGCTTCTCTGAATTAGGTCCATAATGGACTACAGCTGTAACAATGCAATGCGTTTTTTTTACGAATAACTTGTAGCATAAAGAGCAATACTTAGCACCACCAAAGAAAATAAGAACCACAAACTTCAGGGGAGCAAGAAGACAGCAGCATAGTAGCGGTCTTTCTGAAGATTTGGGAAGGAATCAAGGTTCACAATCGTAAACTGGGTTTTAAATGCCATGTGCTTGAGTAGCAAGGAAGCACTGATCTCTGGACTCATTTGTGAGGGCTATGAAGGGGGCTAAACCAAGAAATTCTAGTCTGGGAATTTCACAATACTCCTTTCTTCTCCAGTGCATGTGTCATTCTTTGAAAGTGTAATGCTTCGGTAGATGGGAGTGCGGCAGGACGGTGGTCATGCATCAGAACTGTGAGTGGTTGGTGTTTAGATTAACCACTGTGTGGTTTTATCCTGACTCAGAGTGCATTCTTTAAGATTTTACAGAGTTCATCATTATATAGTCAAGATGACAGCATGTAGCTTTGATGGGTCTGTTTCTTCTGAGAAGGAGAATATACTGCAAATCAACCCCCTCGGGTTTTAGAAGTGACTAATGATGTCTTTGGGGATTTAGCAGCCAGATCAGTGTCAGAGGCAAGTAGTTAACCTGGATGAGTTTCCCAAAGTAACATTGTGTTAATAATCTTTCCTACTTTAATGATATTGTAGGTTAAGAGCAAGACTATCTGATCATTGTGCTCCACGCATTAACATCAATGGGCCTGATTTTCAAAGGCCTTTATATGGGTAACTTCCCTAGTTACCTGGGTAAAGGCCTTATCTGGAATTTCCAAGGGCTCCTACATGGGTGGTGCCCTTCAAAAATCTCGGATAAGTCCATAATGCGCCCAGATTCTATGCAGGTAGCACCAGGGCATGTTAGGGGTGTTCCAGGGCAGAGCAGGAGTGCAGGAAAGGGCTACATGGGTAGCAGGGATTTTCAATGCTACCCGCATAACCCTCTATGGCTTAAAGATAGGCGAGGGTTTTTCCTCGCCTATCTTTAAGGCGCAGAGGCTATGCGGGTTGTACCGAAAATCGCTGCTACCTGTGTAGCCTCTGTAGCTGCTGGCACATACAGCAATACCCAAGGAAGTGAAAATTCGGGTTAAGGAGGTCAGCAGGCAGGCTATGTGCTGCGGCGGCACATAGCCTGCCTATTTCAAAAGCTGTCCCGGTATTCATATGCACAGAGAATAGGAGCTTTTGAGATGTTGAAGCAGCCTAATGGTTAGAGCAGCAACTTAGTACCCAAGAAATCAGGGTTCAATTCCCACTAGCGTTTCTTGTGACTTTGGGCAAGTCATTTTACCCTCCATTACTTTGGAAGAAAAATCCTTCCTGTGATACTTTGCCAAGAAATCCCAGGGGCTGCTGGGTCACCAGGAGTCAGCATTGACTTGTTGGCACTTAAAAATAGATACAGGGTGGCCCAAAAAAAGTGAGAACATCTCGTAGCATATAAGTTATTTAAAAATTCAAAAAGGCAGATGTAAAAAATTGACAAATTTAAAAAAAAAAGATGGTGATCGGAAATTGTCAAAATAAAGACGTTATATAGCTAAAAAAGGTAAATAAGTAAACTATTTAAGCTTTTAATTTACAAGATGTTCTCACTTTTTTTGGGCCACCCTGTATTTACAGTTTCAAATTATACATATATTCAGCAGTAGTATCTATTTGCATAGCCCCCTTAAATGTATACATAACTTGGAACGTCCAAATGCAGTGCTTCAAGATATATCTACTATTTTTATCACCTACTCAAATGCTAATTTAGAAATTAGGAGCAGAATTTGGACATAAGGAGTTAGAAAAAAAAGTTACACACTATTAACACACACATAAAAGCATGGATGGGCCTTTCTATAGGTACTTTAGGCAGTTGCTCCTTTATAAGTACACACCTCAAGCCGAAGCTGCATACTTGAAGTGTGAGCATGCGCAAGGGCGGAGCTTTGGCAGAGCATAAATTTACACACATAGGTTTTTAAATACTAGTACCTGCAGTTCTATGCATGGCTATTGACGCCAGCCATAGAGCTGTTGCAAATGATCGCTCCTAGATTTCACTTTTGCCCCTATCACTATGGGTCAGTACAGTGAAACCAGTGCTATTTTGAAAGCCAGAGGTGAGACAGGAGAGGGCAGGAGGGTAGAGAGGACGGCCAGGGGGAGGGGGCATGATCATGGTGGGATGGTTGGGGGGTTTTGGAGAATGGAGGCCATGTTGGTATGCTATCCATGGAGAGGGTGGTTCTGAAGAAGGGGGTTGATCGACTGGGGGGGCTTGATTAGCAGAAAATGGATCAGCATGGGGGTGTGATGGGGAGGTCTTTGATCAGAGGGGGCATTCAGGTCTTCAGGAGGGTACATCATGGATGCAGCTGTTTGTCTCTTCCCTGTAATTGTTCTCCCGGCCCACCTCCCCTGCCTTGGCAAATAGTTGAGGTGGAGAACGTGAGCCCGGTGCAGTGTTTTCCCTGTATGTTGAATGTAGGACAGATGCAGGGCATGCCTCCTCCATTTGTTGCCCAGGGTTTACACCTACTGTACCGGCAGTTTTGCATATGCTGGGCAAGAGGTGCAAACACTTACCGCCCTTTAGTAAACATGCTCCCAAAACAAAAGGTCACTAATGACCAGCAGATTGAAGACAAATTGGAGAAAGGTTTGTTTGTTTTTTCAGACAGTGCATAACTAAACTGTGGAATTTGTTTCTGGAGGATGTGGGCTGGGTAACTGACAAAATAGGATTCAAAAGAAGTCTGGACAAGTTCCCAGAGAAAAAGTTCATAAAAGATTTTTAGCCAGCAAGATTCGGGGAAGCTGTTGCTGATTACTGAAAATAAGCAATGAGAAATAGGAATCATCCCGATACCTGTAACCTGGACTGGCGGCTATCATAGAAAGGTTGCTAGGTTTGATGGACCTTGGTCTGACTCACTATGACGTTTCTTATATTCTTCTCTTTTTTACCACATAATTTATTTCTCAATCTCTTTGGATAGTGTCCTACCTTTCCCTGTTTCCTCAGCTCGCAATCTTGGGGTCATCTTTGACTCTTCCCTCTCCTTCCTCACACACATCCAATTGATAGTTAAAACCTGTTATTTCTTTCTCTATAACATCAGCAAAATTCACCCCTTCCTTTCTGAACACACTGCTAAGACACTCATCCACTCTTTAGTGACCTCCTGCTTAGACTATTGCAACATCCTCCTTGCTGGTCACCCTCTGAATCATCTCTCTCCCCTTCAATCTGTTCAAAACTCTGCTGCTCGGCTAATCTTCCGCCAACCTCAATATGCTGTATCTAGTTCAAATTTCTCTTACTGACCTATAAGTGCACTCATTCTGCTGCTCCTCACTGTCTTTCCTCTCTTATCTCTCCCTACACCTCTCCTTGGGAACTCCGCTCCTCTGGCAGATCCCTTTTATCTATGCCCTTCTCTTCTGATAACTCCAGATTTCGATCCTTTCACCTTGCTGCTCCTTATGCCTGGAATAAACTAGCTGAGTCTATCTGTCAGGCTTTGTCTCTGGCCCTTTTTAAATTCAGGCTGAAAACTCACTTCTTCGAGGCCATTTTTGGATCTTGACCTACTTAATCTCCAATGTGTTTCCTTACAATTTCTCTAGATATATCCTTGTCCTCAGCTGTTGTGCTGTCCTGATTAGATTGTAAGCTCTGATGAGCAAGGACCATTATGTATCTGTAAAGCACTGTGTATGCCTTGTAGTGCTAAACAAATAATTAGTAGTAGTAAGGTGAGAGAAGGATCAAGCAATTGCTACTATCCTGCAGAAAGAAAGAGTTATGGCCCCACAGTCACTTATTTGACAGCCATCTAGGTCATAATAAAACACAAGAAAGAATCTTGTGTTGGTTCTTTTGGCCCAGAATCTATAAAGAAGTTCAAAAGTACTCTCTCTCCTGCCATGTCAGCTAACTGTCCCAGGTGTGCTTTAACATGACCCGGTATCCCTTCGTTTTCTCAAGAGGACCCCCAAAAGATTGCTGTGAACTTTATAAGAATAATTTTATAACAGGGCACACAGGCTTTCTAAAATACTAGGATATGTGAAAGTTAGATATTTAGTGCTGCTCAGGAACAGGTTTTCTCAAGTACTTTACACAGAAAGTGCATACTCTTCATTGGACAATATTTTATAAGAGGTCATTAATATGTGTATGTGGCCACATCCATGAAAGAATGACTTTGTCAAAAATTAACTCTCATGGGTCACCTCAAGGATATCAAGAAATCTTCACATTCTAAGCTATGCTTTTCTCCATCTGTAGGTTATTTCCTCGTGTGCACAATGGATATCCAACAAGAAACCTTTGCTGGTGGGTTAAATCAGGCCTAATGTGCAGTAACTTGCTTGATTAAGCATAGTATAATATAGAGGCCCCTTAATAATGTAATTGGCCAGTGGAGGAGTAGCCTAGTGGTTAGAGCAACAGCCTAGTACCTAAGCAATCAAGGTTAATTTCCCACTAGCACACCTTGGGCAATTCATCCTATCCTCCATTGCCTTGGAAGACTAGGCCAGGCAATCTACTTCCTGTCATACCTTGCCAAAAAACCCCAGGAGCTGCCGAGTCAGCATTGACTTGACAGCACTTAAAAAATAAAAGTGATGTGACTGATTCAGTGTTGCATGTTTTATATTTGTTAAAATTAAAAATTTGTCAGCACAGACTGGTTGAATATTAGATGTTGAGTTCTATATTAACTAAATGTAAATTCTTCCTTACAGGCTAATGGGAAACAATTAACAACTAAAACCGACAACATCAGTCTCCCGCCCATCCTGCTCTGTTTCATGCAGAGAAATAGACGGAGGCTAGTGGCATCAATTTAATAAACGAAAGGATAGAAGGGGCCCCCACTGACTTCCTGGCCTCTTGTTTTCCTGAGGACGACTGTGTTTTCCCATCATTCTTTCTGCATCATTTAACTTCTTCCATTTAAGACAGCCTCTTGATTTTTCGTTTGAATTCAGAAGTGGAAATGGTCCTACACGGCGGGATCACACTAACTTTGCTGCTCAGCTATCTACTCTTCTCCTGGCCTTTTGCAGAAGGGGAGAAGCTTTACCATAGCCGAGATCGCTCAGATATCCAACAAAAGCCCAAGAACCAGGCGGATGCTGTTGTCACCCATAAATTTGCCCAGGTAAGCTCACAGACACAAAGCTTCTGAATGAGCAATTTATCTTTCTTTAGGTAGGAATAATCATCTTTATGATGATAGCTTCTGATCTGGTGACATGCTCTGACTACCTACTGCAGACAGGAAAATATTTTTTTAAAAAGATTTAGAGTAAATTCTGTAAGGTTCTTGTCCTCCAAGAGATCACTAAAAAATGCAACCAAGGGCAATTATACTGTACCTTACATGGAGTCTTATATGTATGAACAATCCATTTTTCGGTTGATATTTTAATTCACTGTCAGTTCTGTCTGAAGGAAGTATTGTCTTTAAATTAATTGACATTGATAATGAGCCTTCTTTTAAGATAAGAGAATTACTCATTTATCTTTGGAAAAAGAATTGTCAGATTAGTCCTGCTCTAACCTTAGATGATCACACATGCCTCCAGCAATACCCCTCAAGCTACTTACAGATTTTGTGAAAATCGAACATTTGTCAGGTATCGTGTGACTTTTCATCTAAATCATTTGATGCACAAGCAACTCAATGTGAGGCACTGATCAACCAATTACAATACCTTTGATACTGTCTAATGACATCACAGTATGCTCTAACCTCACTCGGGCAGCTGAACTGTCAAGCAAGGATAAAAAAAAATGTGTTTTTTAAAGTAAAATACATATGGTCAGTCCAGAAAATTGCTAAACATAAAATAGCATACAGAACTCCATATGCTTAGGGACCCTTTTACTAAAACATACTATGGTTTTGCAGCTAATACGTCTTTACTACTGCTACAGTACCACTTATTTCTATAACGCTACAAAGCATACGCAGCACTGTACAGACACATGCAAAAGACTAACCCTGCTCATCAGAGCTTACAATCTAGCCAAGAGAGACAACACAAAAGCTGGGGACTAGGATATGTCTTGGAGAATGGTAAGGAAATACATAGCTGGAGAGCAGGAGACGAAGCGGATTGGGATCCAAATGCGGCCTTGAAGAGGTGAGTTTTCAGCCTGGGTTTGAAAAGGGCCAGAGTTGAAGCCTGATGTACAGACTCAGGTAGTTTGTTCCAGGCATAAAGAGCAGCAAGATGGAAGGATCAAAGTCTGGAGTTAGCAGTAGAAGAGAAGGGTGCAATTAGAAAAAATCTGCCAGAAGAGCAGAGTTCCCAAGGAGGGGTGTAGGGAGAGAGAAGAGAGGAAAGGTAGTGAGGAGCAGCAGAATGAAGGCAGTTATAGGTCAGTAGGAGAAGTTTGAACTGGATATGGTAACGGATAGGGAGTCAATGAAGCAACTTGAGAAGAGGGGTTATATGAGCATAACAAGGCTGACGGAAGATTAGCCAAGCAGTTTTGAACAGATTGAAAGGGAGAGAGATTATACAGAGGGAGACCACCATGGAGGAGGTTGGAATAGTATAGGCGGGAGGTGATTAAAGAGTGGAGAAGTGTCTTAGTAATGCACAAAATCATGGCATACTAAGTGCAAAGCCACTGTGTTACCTGTCGGGGGAGGGGGTCCACGTTCCTCTGATAAATAATGCGCGCGCCGGTCACTAACATGGGTTGGGAATAATGCAGGTGCAGATAAGGTGGAGGTAATTGCACTCATGCTAATTGCAAGATGCGCTGTTAGCACATGATGTATACCCTTGTGCTGATGGCTTGGCACTCACCATACTCACTGTCTTCCTCTAACACGCCCATTTCACCCACTGTGCAGTTCACAGCACCGAATATCAGTTCTCACTGTGATGGCTGTACTAAAACTCATTCTAACTGTGTAGTGTACTTTAGTAAAAGGGTCCCTAAAACAGTCTGATGCATTTATGGGTGCTGTAGAGACTCTGCCAGTGCCCCTAAAACATATCAAAATCATTAATCATTGTGCCAAGAGAAGCAACGCTGTTTGCTGCCATGCAGAGAACCTGGATCAGTCCCAGGCCAACACTTCGCTCCTCAGGCCACTCAGAGCCAGGGCTGAAGCAGAGGCGGCCATTATTCTGTGAAGAAGTGATAGCCTTGGTGGGCCATCTTTAGAATTGTCTAAAGGCTCTGTAATGAAACATGAAAGCAGTGGCAAGACTCAAGGTCCACATCAACCAGGTTCCAGAACCAGGTGCACTTGTGGTCCCTGAGCCGGGCTGAGTTGCAAATGAAGGCTCAAGGAACTATGACGCAAAAGATGTCAGTTCCAACCGAAGAGGAAACCTCAAAGAGGCAGAAGGAAACTGCCAGAACAAAACTGTTCGAAAAGCCTTTCTCACCAACCATTTTGGCTCTTACTGCTCACATAAATCACCTAAATACTTCATGTTTCTAATTACTTTATAATCCTTTAAAGAAACCCTCCTTTTGACTTGTGTAATGGAATAGTCTCACTGCCCTTCTCTCTGAGGAGGTTAACAAAATTGGCTGACTTCCTACTATGATAAGAAGCTTCTTTAGTGGGAGACTCTGAGTACTTCACTAAGCTAATATGCCAGGGTGAACCCAGTGTGCTATGCATTGGGAGTAAGGCTTTTTGCAATTGGTCTCTCATTTATTGACACACATGGAATATTTTTTTCTTAATTTTGATTTTTAGTTAGGTTTGAATAGATTCTTTATACATTGGCTCAAACTGTGCAGCAACCAGCTACAACAGCTCCCCGGTCGGGGTAGAGCGAAGAACAAGCGCTTTTCCCGCTCCAGCAACTCCGGCCCAATCCGGGCCGTGGGAGGACCCAGCTGCCCAATTTAAAAGCAGCCGCGGGCAAGAGACAGCCCTTTTCGCCGCAGCAACCAGCTACAACAGCTCCCCGGTCGGGGTAGAGCGAAGAACGAGCGCTTTTCCCGCTCCAGCAACTCCGGCCCAATCCGGGCCGTGGGAGGACCCAGCTGCCCAATTTAAAAGCAGCCGCGGGCAAGAGACAGCCCTTTTCGCCGCAGCAACCAGCTACAACAGCTCCCCGGTCGGGGTAGAGTGAAGAACGAGCACTTTTCCCGCTCCAGCAACTCCGGCCCAATCCGGGCCGTGGGAGGACCCAGCTGCCCAATTTAAAAGCAGCCGCGGGCAAGAGACAGCCCTTTTCGCCGCAGCAACCAGCTACAACAGCTCCCCGGTCGGGGTAGAGCGAAGAACGAGCGCTTTTCCCGCTCCAGCAACTCCGGCCCAATCCGGGCCGTGGGAGGACCCAGCTGCCCAATTTAAAAGCAGCTGCGGGCAAGAGACAGCCCTTTTCGCCACAGCAACCAGCTACAACAGCTCCCCGGTCGGGGTAGAGCGAAGAACGAGCGCTTTTCCCGCTCCAGCAACTCCGGCCCAATCCGGGCCGTGGGAGGACCCAGCTGCCCAATTTAAAAGCAGCCGCGGGCAAGAGACAGCCCTTTTCGCCGCAGCAACCAGCTACAACAGCTCCCCGGTCGGGGTAGAGCGAAGAACGAGCGCTTTTCCCGCTCCAGCAACTCCGGCCCAATCCGGGCCGTGGGAGGACCCAGCTGCCCAATTTAAAAGCAGCCGCGGGCAAGAGACAGCCCTTTTCGCCGCAGCAACCAGCTACAACAGCTCCCCGGTCGGGGTAGAGCGAAGAACGAGCGCTTTTCCCGCTCCAGCAACTCCGGCCCAATCCGGGCCGTGGGAGGACCCAGCTGCCCAATTTAAAAGCAGCCGCGGGCAAGTGCGCCCGCGCCTGAGGGCCTCGCAAGAGGGCCCTTTGGCGTGGCCCTTAGGCGGGGTACGACAGGCGAGAAACAGCCTCCAACCTAAGCGATTAACCACCAAAACGAAGCACACGAACGTCACCACACACAAAAATCGAGAAGACCAGCTCACCAGAAAAGAGACTGTAACCACCTCTTCGGTCCTCTTTCAGCAATTCCAGTGGGGACCGACCAGGCCGCACTGCAACACCGCCCCCAACAGCTCACAAGTCCAAAACAGCTCACCCGCCAATAGCGCTCGAGCTCCCCTAGGGTTGAGCTTGCATACCTTCAAGCGATCCTACAGCCACCAGATCACAGCAAGTATTTTCTATCTGACTGTCACTGTCGACTATTGCCTATTTTACTGTAGCCAGTATTTACAACCATTTACAACCATTACATGAAATCTACTGTAGCCAGCACCCCCTCACACCCTCTACAACTAGCTAATGTCTGATTTACTGTTGTCAGTAATTTCATCAAACCTTAATGACTGTTGACTTCATTTCATTTACACCTACTATCTGATATACAGATACTGTCTGATATACTGTTGTCAGTAATTACATTCACCTGACTGATATACTATAAGTTCATTCACTGTCTGCTATACTGTTGTCAGTAATTTCATTCACCTGTCTGCTATACTGTTGTCAGTAATTTCATTCACCTGTCTGATATATTGTTGTCAGTAATTTCATTCACCTGTCTGATATACTGTTGTCAGTAATTTCATTCACCTATCTGATATACTGTTGTCAGTAATTTCATTCACCTGTCTGATATACTGTTGCCAGTAATTTCATTCATATAGGCATCTTTGCATTGCCCTTGAACTGCCTCACTGCTGCAATACATATTTAGTTGTTAGTATCAACAATTTTAATACGTTCTATTCTGTACCAATCTCCCAAATACTACTGTTCTAGTTACCTCCTAACTTATTACTGTAGCCAGTCTCTAGCAATCCCTACATCATTAGAAACTGTTCTCAGTATCTAGCAACTATTGCACTATAATTACTGTTGTCAGTAGCCTTACATGTTGGTTAAAGTGCTATCTCGCCGCTGACAGTAATTTCATCCATAGTCATTGTATGATCCTTTACTATTATCATTTAATACAACACATTTCAAACAAACATGGATCTCACAAAGTACCAATCCTACCTTATTATCACCATACTAACCATTCACCTAACTCAAAACATTTACGCTCTCAAACCAAATTCTACAGCATACAACACCATCCCCATCATTCACAATCCATACAAAACCACACCTCAACCATACTCACACACACTTAACCAGACACACCGACCCAACTCTCCCAGACACTCAAGACTAATACAAATAAATCTCGTACAAGTCAAACCTATAAACAGATCTTCTGAAACAAACACCATCAGCAAATTCATCCTCATAAATGCAAGATCCATACGGAATAAAATACCAATAATTAATGACATAATCACTGATGAAAAACCTGATATCCTTCTCATTACAGAGACTTGGCTTGCACCCACAGACACAATCCTCCTAAACCAACTCAACACACATCAATATGACCTTTTCAACTGCCACCGAGAAGCAAAAAGGGGAGGCGGAGCCCTTATCATCACCAAAAAAGAGCTCAAATACTCACTAAAAAATGTGAACAACATAGACGGCATGGACATCATAAATATAGAAAACAAAACCCTTGCACTGTCCCTCATCTACAGGCCCCCCTCAGCTGACCACAAAAATCTCACCCCCATCCTAGAACTTGCATGTACAGCTACACAGAGAAAACCACTTATTATATTAGGTGATCTGAACCTTCCATCACTCAACCCACAACACACAATCAACTTTATGGATTCCATGAAAGAAATGGGTTACAACCAAATCATACAGGCATCTACACATACAAAAGGTAACGCCCTAGACCTTGTATTCATTCCCACCCCATTTAATAAACACCAACTACAATCCTCACCTCTTATTACGGAAGTACCATGGTCAGATCACCACCTAACAACCTTCAATTTACTCTCACTATCACATACCAACACTGAAACTACTCCAACACCTTATAAATCCCGCTTTACACACTTCAACAAAGACACCTTCCTAGACACTGTATTACCTAACCTTATAAATAACACAACAGAAGTCAACACCATAATAGACCAATGGAACTCAACAATAAAAGAAGCAGCAACTCCCAATCAAGGTCCCCAAAAACAATTCACAAAAAGAAAGTCAGAAAAATGGTTCAATAGAGACCTCTCTAATATAAAAAAGCAACTAAGAAAACAAGAAAAACGGTGGAGGAAATCTAAAACAAGCGATAATAAAGCGCAATACCTGAGTCTTCTCAACAAATACAAAGACACTATTAACAAGTCGAAAAGAGAATACCACACAAAAGTCATAAATATGGCGCTCAACTGACCGAGAGAATTATTTGCAATTATAAAAACACTAACAAAAACCCAAACTCCAGAGCCTGAACAATCAACGATAAGCGCACAAACTCTTGCAACTCATTTTGCTAACAAATTAAAAAACAAATCATCTAGCACAATCATAACTATACCCACGGACTTAAAACCAACCAATAAATGGATAACCTTTCAAGACATTGAGAAAAAACACCTCCTCAATATCATATCAATGATCAACACCACTACCTCCCCCCTAGATCCATGTCCAGTATCATGGATAAAAAACACCAAAACTGAATTAGCTATCCACATACAAAATATAGTAAACCAATCACTATCCCAGGGCATCATGCCAGATGCCCTAAAACTCACATCCTTACGCCCTATAATAAAAAATAATAAACTCAATCCTACAGACCCAAACTCTTACAGGCCCATAGCCAGCATACCGTTTATTGCCAAAGTAATAGAAAAAATCATACAGCTCCAACTACAAGATTTTATTGACACACATGCACCACTTGACTCACACCAATTCGGCTTCCGCCCATCACACAGAGTCGAAACTTTGCTAATAACACTCATGGATGACCTCATAAAAGGCACTGACACATGCAACCAAGGTTACATCCTCATATTCATTGATATAGCTGGTGCCTTTGACAATGTCCACCACAACACACTCATTAACAGACGCCTAAGCCTAGGAATAGGAGGAACAATTCTACAATGGTTTATATCATACATCACAAACCGATCGATACACGTTAAATTAGGCCAAGACACCTCTGAGCCATTCATACAAGGACAAGGTATTCCACAGGGCTCGGCCCTATCGGCCCTCCTCTTCAACTTGTATCTTCAACCCATCACAAATATATTTAAAAAACATAAAATCAACCACTACATATACGCAGATGATATCATGCTCACCCAACCAATAAACACAAATAATCCCACCTACCAGAACTTACTAGATTGCATCAGCGAAGCAAATACCTGGCTAGAAAATAATAACCTCAGCATTAACCTAAAAAAAACTGAAGCAATGTTCGTTACAAGAAAACCAGATACTACTCTCCCTGTAACACTAACAATTAACGACACAATAATCCCAATCAAAAAGGAAGTAAAATACCTAGGCATCATAATAAATCACACACTTAGTATGCTCCCTCACATAAAACAAACCGTGAAAACCATATTCTATAAACTTAAGACCATTCAACACCTACGACCAATACTAGAAACACGTGACTTCAGATCTGTTATCAGCACACTCATCACTCCACACTTCGACTATTGTAATAGTCTACTTATCGGCCTCCCTCTCACAAATACCAACTTACTTCAACGAGCACAAAATATCTGTGCTCGAGTAACAGCAAAAGCCCGCCTCACTGACCACATAACTCCCATCCTCGCTGAACTACACTGGCTTCCCATAAATAGTAGAATATCATACAAAATACTCTTAACCACATTTAAACTTATCAACGGCATATCACCCTCACATCTAACCACTCTAATACATGCTCCAAAAGAACATAGAACCCGCAGACAAAACGCAACCCACTCACTAGACATAAAAAAATCCATTCGAAAAACAAAAAAAACCACAAGCTCAAGAGCATTCACATATGCAGCCCCTACCCTATGGAATAAACTCCCACTAAGCCTCCGCAAAATAAAGGATCTCCAGACATTCCGGAAAGAACTAAAAACATATCTGTTTAAAGAACACTTTATAAATCTTAATGAACCCCCCCCCCATCCCCCTCACCACACCTCCATAAAAATCCTCCTTAACCACAGATCAAAAAGACACAAACCTCAACATACTTAGGAAAAAAAACAACCCTTAAACATCACGATTAATATTTGACTAATGTAAATATTTGACTAATGTAAATAATTACAGCATTTGTATAATTATATGTTCCATGTTATTGTTCATGAAAAGTTAATTGTACATAGTTTGAAAAAATATGATGTTCCATGTAAAACCATGTTCAATATGTTAATTGTAAACCGCCTTTGATCTTGGGAAAAAGCGGTATAGAAGAAAAGCATAAATAAATAAAATAAAAAATAAATAAATACAAAAGAAAACCCACAACAGAAGAAACGATGATTGTGTCAGATTACTTTTAGTACATTGGTTATTTTCTGAATTAGTCTCAGTGAACTACAATCACTCTGGCTAATATATGTGTCAAGGACCCTTGAGGCATTTGAGACTAATCATGGCTGTGAAAAGGAAGCGTACAGAATCAGTCATTTAGAAGGAACAGACTACAGGTGTCCTGCAAAGGGCCATAGATATCAATGAGAAAGCTGATTAATTTTACCCCATTGAAAACTGACTAAGCTCAGTGGCTAAATTTAGGTGACTATTTTCAGGCCCTAAAGAATAGGCAGGGCAAGGAGCAGAGGTAGGGGGAGAAATGAAAGTTAGATATTTAGTGCTGATATCCAGTGCTAGGTGGCTAACAAGTTCCTACAAGTAGGTGAATGAATAGCAGGTCCCAGTTTTAGGTGCCTAAGTTACACAAACGTTCATCCAAAATCTTAGATTTCTAATTTTGATTCAACTTTCTCCTAACTCAAAGTGCCTAAAATCAGAAGTACCAGGATCAAGCACTCAGCATCCTCTGAATATCGGCATGCACATATAGGGGCATGGTTACTAAGATGCACTCTGGTAGTTTGTGATTGGGCTGACAAATTAGCACAGTCTGCGCTAATATTTGAGAGCATGTTTATCCATCCCCCTGCTGATTGTATGATGTTAACAAGCAGCAGTGTGCTAATCAGCACGTAGGTTCTCTTATCATTCATTGAAGGGTGTTTGGCACACCCATGCTAACTGGAAAAGGTGCAGTTAGTGCATTCCAAAAATGCCAATGCTCACCATGACGTGCCATCAATGCCCAGATTCCATCCCTACCCTCACCCGACCCCCACCAGATTCCCACGCTAACTGTTTAGCATGGGATTTGTAAGCTGGGGCCCCACACAAACTGTTAGCATGGCACTTAGGGTGCAGGAAACGCTGCGCTACCACTTAGCACCCCATAGATAAACAGCAGTGGAAATGCAGCTGAGTACATGAAGGGCAATTTTGTAATAAGCTGCTTAACTTGTGCAGGAGGTACGCACAAAAGTTGGTACACCAGTTTTCAAAGGGAATATACACGCATGCATTCCCTCTGAAAATTCCCACTCCAAAGCTGCATGCACACCTGTATATCTGCTATTTAGTGTGCACACCGTTTTCAAGGAAATCTATATGCATACTTTTGGAAATCCTAGGGAACACCTTGGCACATTGCAGCAAGAAAAAAGGGATGGAATGCACATATTTCACGTCTGTAAACTTTGGGCAATTTTATAAGAAATTATTTTTGCCCATAAATGTCTGTTTTATGCATGTTCATGACTTGAACAATGACTCCTGAAGGGGGGGGGGTCATTTTATAAGTGACTTGAACATGTAGAACTCAAGTAGGTGCCATTAAATAGCCTGGGTACATGCACATAACAAAGCAGTTGCTCAGAAAACATAGACCCTGCATTGATGCCAAATACGTGTCCCGGGGGCAGGGAATGGACAAAGCAGGGCAAAATCATCACTACTGGAGGCATTTTATAGATTACACACACATATATGCCAATTCCTAGCTGCATATACACACATACGTTACGCCTGCCTCACAACGAATGTAACGATGGGAGCTTGCAGGAAGGCTGTTTTATAAAATAGGTGTAACATAGGCACTTGTGTGCCTCTACAGTCTAGATGCCCCTGTTTTAAAATTACCCTCCCTGGGGTTAAATTTAAAAAGTATTTCTGTACATGTTGAAATCAGTTTTTATAAACCTGCCTGGGGTATGGGTTCATGGAAAAGTGGTCCATGAAGTCCCATAAAGCTTAAACGTAAGCGTCCATGCCGTGTATGTGAAGATGTTTGTCTGACCTGCTCAGAGGCATTCCTGGGAGAGGGTTTGGGCAAAGGTTGCACCTGAGTGCGCACATTAATATGGGTAAATTCTGTGAGAAAAGTTTTTTTAAAAAAATAACCAATGAAATTCAATAGGAACAAGAAAAGTGCTTAAAAATAAAACATAAGAGATTAAGCAACAGAGCTATGAAACAGACAAGTTGATAATTTTAAGTAGGAATATAGCCAGTACAGCTGCTTTAGGTGCATGGATAAATTATCAGTGGTTTTACATATCCCACACCATAAGACAGTCGACTGTCAAACCTTGTCAGAATCAGCTAATAATCCTGTTCCTTTAGCCCAACTCTAGAGTTTTGATAGCTATTAAAAGTTTTGACTTTCCACCTCATGAAATTCCTTCAAAGTTTCCAGTTTGAGGAGGTGGGCTGGGATTTTGATCTTAACCAGCTAGTTCATTCATCTCTAGTTGTACTTTTGTTTGAAAGCAAACAGATAATTGCAGATATTTTCTCACACAGCGTTACCTCTGGAAGTATGGTTGGATTGAGCCTGTGAAATGGGAATCCTTTCAGTACAAAGGTGTGATGAATCCTCAAGAGGAAGACGTGGCACCTGCTGATATTTCTGTTGTGCTCACTGAAGGCCAGTCTGAGAATGAGTTTGTTGAAAAGTCTCAATTTCCAGATCCCACACAAAGCCCACATTTTGTCAGTGCTCTAAAACGCTTCCAGGAAGCCAATGGACTCCCTATTACAGGCATCCTGGACAAGGCTACCAAAGAGATCATGAATACTCCTCGCTGTGGAGTTCCTGACCACAAAATTCCTGAGACAAAAGATGAGATCAGTAGGCCAAATACCAACGGCAACAAGAATGATGCTTACAGCCACAGCACTGGGAATATAATGGACATTTCTAGTGTGTCTGATAACACTGTCTTGAGCACCATGGCACAAAGTAACATAACTAACCACACAAGAGCGTCTGATGACACCAAGGCTACTGACAGTGGGCAAATAGTACGGGGACGCTTGCTCCAGAGACTGGTGGAACACACACGTAAAAAAAGAAGTGATTCTTTGAGGAATGGCACACAAAGGATTGCATTCTCCAAGCCCACAGTAAAATGGCGCTTGTTGGGGGAAGGATACAGTGAATGGCTACCCACTGACCAGCAGAGGTATATTTTGAAATTGGCCTTCCGTATGTGGAGTGAGGTGGTGCCACTGACCTTTGAAGAGGACATCATCTCTCCAGCGCATGAGATCGATATTAAACTAGGCTTCGGAACACGTAAGTTTGCTTCCATTTATTTTTCTGTCTCTCCATTCATATTTTGTTCCTTCTTAAAATCAAGTCATCAATCTCCCTCTACATACAGCTTTCCATCTCTTTTCTTCACACTAGTTCTCCCATCCCCTTATCCCCAAGTCTCTTCCACTCATCCAGTGCCTCTCCCCCTCTCTCACTCTCCTCCCCTTCCAGCATCTCCTCTCTCACTCTCTCCCCCTTTGTTCAGCATCGCCCCTCTCTTTCCCACCCTTAATCCAGCATCTCTCCTCTCTTTCTCACCATCTAGCCTTCCTACTTCCCTCATGTCCAGTACTGCTCTTCTGTTTCTCTTCTCCCCTTCCCATATTCAGCATCCCTATCTGTCTTTCTCCTCCTATGTTCAGCATCTCCCTGTAGCCCTGTCTCACCTGTTTACCTATTTTACACCTCTTCACCTCTTTCAGCATCTTTCACATCTCACCATATTCCTCCATTTCCCACTGTGTGTCTATAACAGGCTAATCACTCACCAAGCCCTTTATTTCCCTTCATCCCAAGTCTTCTGCCTACCCCCCCCCCCCCAAACCTATCCCCTTGCTTCCTTCCCTTTGCTATCTTCTACATTGCAGAGCTCTTCCTTCTCACAGTCTTCCTTGACTTCCCTCTCTATTTTCAGGACCCCCCACTCTTTCCTTCGCCTCTGCTTCCTTCTCCAAAGACTCTCTCTTCCACTTCTCAGATTTTCTCCATACCTTTTGACTCCTTCTCTTCCTTCTCTCCATTCCTAGGACACTCTCATTCTCCTTTCCAACTCTCTCCATCCATCCCGAGGACTTACTCTCTCCCTGCCCCTCTTGTTGACCCGCAAGGAATTCCCGTTTCTTTTCCTGTGATCTCCATTCTATCAGCCCCAGCTGCCACTGCATCTCTACCTCCACATCATCCAAAACATAAGGATGCTGCTTCCACTTCAGAACTGCAGGAAGAGGAGCAGTAGCATCCTCTTTGCCCTTCCGTGAGAATCGCGCAGCACAGTGCACTGTCTTCACTGCAGTATGCGCCTCAAGGACTGATACGAAACATGTTCTCTGTCTCTGCAGCAACTATTGCTCGAACAGCTCTCAAGACATAGAGAGGATCATTTTGTAAGGAGTTGTCTCAAGTTATGTATCATCGACATGCGTAAATTGTGGTATTTCAGTCATTTATATTCAGAAATGAGTATTTGCATGCGTAACTGACACGGTTGCCATTCTGAAAGCACATGTGTTGGCCCAATGACATATACTTTCGCTGTGGTCACAGTTTGGGTTAATCGTGGGCATTGCACGCAAGTACACATAAAAATTATAAAATACTATGATTTACACGCATTCTTTACCAATCTAGATGCGAGCATTTACACCAGTTCTAGGGTGCGTATTTGGCCGCTTACGCTAGTATTCTAGAGAGAAGAGTAGGCGCCTACTTTTCTTTATAAAAAGTTGACTAGATGAACTTAGTGTGGCAAGTTAGTAGGTTGCAGATATGGTCATCCAGCCTGGGTTGTAGAAAAGACTCATATGGCCAAAATGATTGCTAAGGAAATTGAATACCTCTCCAGTCTCATTCCCCACCCCTGCCCATCCCCATCTCTTTCCCCTCATTTGTCATCCATGCCATGCTTTCTCCTCCAAATTCCAACCATTCTCAACCCCCTTTCTCTCAATTTCTACTTCTCTCCACTTCTGCCTTTCCCTTTCTTCTGTTCTTTATCTCTCTACTCTCGTTCCTTACCTCTGCATTTTCATATCTCGCTCTCCCATCCCAATTTTTCAATACTGGCTTCCGGATAATAGTGTAAGAGTTGCGAATGAAGGATATTTCAAAACTGGTGAACAACACCCTTACCAAAAAAATCCTCATTGCCCTGAAAAGGGCATTTGACACATTTAAGTTGAATATTTCACATTTCATTTTACGTGTATTTCATATAGTGCATATCTTGACAAAGTCTAAGTGATATCTAAAATTAATTTAAGAGAAAAAGTAACAGGGAGCCACACATCAGGGGGCTTACGTTAGAACTTACGAGTTTAACAAAACTATGAGGCATATTTACTGATGCTTTGGTCTGAGCGGTGTAACACTAAACATAAACATAAACATGTTAATTTAATTTAATTTGATGATTATTTATATACCGCTCCTTCCATTGATCAGGTGCGGTTTCCATATAACAACAATAAACAGGGTGATCTGTTTTTACATATAACAATTTGTAGTTAGGTAATTACAGTTAACAAGTAACAATTAACAAGTAACAATTAGAGAACTATGTACAGTTGAACAGAAGTAAACTATATACATATTTTTGTTTTTCATCTTTCTTAATCATTTGTCTAAGGGTTACAGCGCTTCATTCTTTTGTTGAATAGTGTATTACCTTGGGTAGGATTATCCCTTATCTAGCTGGGGGGTGAGAGATGGGCTGATCATAGATCCAAAATGCTTTGTGAATAAAAATGTTTTGAGTTTTTCTCCTAGGACAAGCAGGATGTCAGCCACACATGGTGACGTCATCCGACGGCGCCGTTACGGAAGCTCTCATAGCTCAGAACTGAGCATGTGCGAGAGGCCCCACCTCCCCGCCCGCCCCTAGCCCATTCAGTTTTTTCTTTCTTCCGCCTTGCCAAGACGGATATTCAGCTCTCCTAATTAACCTACCTTACTATGCCGGGCTTCAAGAAATGCCCAGACTGCAGCCGCAAGATGAACGCTGCCGACACTCACCGGAGCTGCCTTCGTTGCCTCGGAGCTGCCCATGCCACGGAGGATTGCGCTGCATGTTCTGAAATGTCCCCCAGGGCCGTCAGACACAGGGAGCACGACCTCAAGGATTACCTGGCTGCTAGCTCCGGTTCCAGAATCGCTGCGAAGAAGAAGAAATTCAAGAGCAAAAATTGCGATAATCTGCCAGCCGTGGTCTCTGCTCCGGCACGGGATGCGCCCTGCAGGGCCTCCATCCCCGGCCGTTCTGAGCTGCTCCCCAGCGCCACACGAAGCAAAGAGGCCGATCCGGTGTCTCCGAAGAACCCCGAGACTCCTCCGGTGAGTACTCTCGCAGAGGCAGCAACGCACATGGCTGGCCAAGATGGCGCCGGCATCATGGCTCCTGGTCACGCCTCCCCACGGCCTTCCATTGGCTCTCCTCCACATGGCTCCGCCTCTGCCTCCTCCCACCCGACCAACCGGAACTCCTCTGACCGCCCCGTCGAGCCCTGCTCCTCCCGACAGCGCGGACCTTCCCCTCTGCCATCAGAGGGTGTCCCCGGCTCCGCCTCTGGCTCCGCCCACCTCAGGAGAGGTACTTCCGATGCTTCCCGTCAGCGCAGGGATTCCCCTCCCGCGCGCGCGGATGACCCTTCCTGCTCGTGCCGATGCAGGGATTCACCCTCCCGATCCTGTCATCGGCGCGGCAGACAAAAAAGACGTCGGAGCCATCGGAGCCGCTCTGCGGGAAGCAGGAACTATGAGCAAGCACATGGCTCCAGCAAGAGCAAGGAAAAACGCCGCTGCAACTCAAAAGCGCATAGTGAGCACAGGACCAGCAGAGACTACTCCTCCTGCTCCCACCACAAACACAAGAGGCATCGCAGGAGGCAACATTCTTCCTGCTCGCCCTCTTCTTCCTCCGAAGCCTCCCCCCGCTCCACTACCCCCAGAAAAACTCAATCCGAGTGTTCGGCGGAGGCCAGGACTTCTGAAGCCATCCTGCAGCTCCTCTCCCGGCTCGTGCAACAGACGGCCAACGTCGCAGAGCCGGTACAAGAAATACCACGGGACAAGGAACAGACCAGAGAACCCTCGGCTGCTGCCAGTGAGCCTCACCGCAGTCCTGCACTGCCCCCCCCTAGAGACGCTCCCACCCCAGAGCGCGACGCTTCTTCGGGTGAGGAGGATGGGGTTTTATCCTCCGAGGACAGCGATGCCCAGGAAGCGGGCCTGGGTTCCTCCGCATCTAAGGCCTCGTCCGCACGCACGGACAACCCAGAGGAAACCCAGCGCACCCAACCACCAGAGGATCTCACCTACCCTAAGTTTCTGCGGAAAGTGACAGACCGCCTGCACTTGACCACCGAAGACCCATCCGCGGAAAAGGAGCCTGAGGTTATAAAGTACCTCAGTGCACCCAAGCCAGCGCTTGCCTTGCCGCTGCACAAGAAATTGCAGGACACACACACCGCTGCGTGGCAATCCCCGGCTACCAGACGTGCCTGTCACAAGAGACTCGAGACGAAATATCTCCTACATCCAAGCACAGTCTTTCAGAAGGCGCAGCTGGCTCACCAATCTATCGTGGTTTCATCAGCCTTGAAGAAAGCCAAGTCCTCTCGCAACCAGTCCAATCACCCGCCAGGTCGGGACCCTAAGCTCCTCGACGAAAGTGGGCAGAAAGGTGTACCAAGGAGCGATGGTCAATGCCAAGGTGGCGGCCCACCAGTTCCAGCACATTCTATTCCAGGATACCCTGTTGGCCGATCTCAAAGACAGTTTGTCTACACTCCCTAGGGAGAACCATCAGGCGGCCTCAGCCTTGCTACAAGACCTGGCAGAATGCAGCAAGCACTTGATGAGCACTGCGTTCGACGCCTTCGACACTGCCGTCCGGACGGCAGGCACGGCCGTGGCGGCCCGACGCTGGGCTTGGCTCCGGGCGTCCGGTTTGAGAGAGGACACGCACAGCAAAATTGCGGATGCCCCTTGCACAGGTGATGCCTTGTTTGGGGACAAGGTCGCTGACACGGTAAATGACCTCAAGGAACACTGCACCACCTTACAGACACTGGCAGCAGATGGACTCGAGCGGTCCTCCACCTCTCAGAGAGGCTGTACCTACCGCAGGCCTTACTATGCCTCAAAAAAATACGTCCCCACCAAGAGGTGGCAGAACACCAGATACAAGCAACCCTACCACCCCTCCTTTCAGAGGCAACAACCGAGGGACCACAAACAAAGGAAACCAGCTTCTTCACAAGCCGCAAAGACCACGACCTCCTTTTGACAACCAGCTAGAGGCGGTTCCGCCACATGTGCACCAGAAAGGGCTACCTGTGGGCGGCCGTCTCACTCATTTTCTACAAGCCTGGCAGTCCATCACAACCGACAAATGGGTGCTAAAGATCATCGAGTCGGGCTACCGTCTGAACTTTGCCTTCGCACCCTGTCAGTCGAAGCGACCGTGTCAGCGAGACGCCTCCACACCTGGCGACAGCCATGGCAGAACTTCTACAACGCCTGCTTGCCTCCCGGGTGATAGAACCTGTACCCACGGAACAATACAACACTGGGTTCTACTCCCGGTACTTCCTAATTCTCAAGAAGTCCGGTGGCCTACGTCCGATTCTGGATCTCCGCAAGCTCAATCTTGCCCTGACGAAGGAAAAATTCAGGATGTACTCCCTCAATTCAATCCTCCCGCTCATCAAAGCAGGGGACTGGCTGGCCACCCTGGACCTACAGGACGCATACTCACACATCCCTGTTCACAAAGATCACAGGAGATTCCTACGGTTCGTAGTGATGGACCAACACTACCAATACCGGGTTCTGCCCTTCGGATTATCCCCGGCACCCAGGATCTTCACGAAATGTGTGGCTGTGGTAACAGCACACCTTCGCAAGAAAGGCGTCGCCATCTTTCCTTACCTGGACGACTGGCTCCTCTCTGCCCCTCACCGGCCTGCCTGCGCAACGCAGTGCGCACAACCACAGACACACTGGCCGCGATGGGATTTATCCTCAACAAAGAGAAATCTCGCCTGCAAACCGACACAATCAACGGAGTTCATCGGTGCGATCATCAACACCAGTACCTTCAAAGCCTATCTGCCGCAACAGCGGGTAGCGACCATCACATCCCTGGCCAGAAAGATCTCGGCGTCCGGGCAGTCCACGGCGCGCTACATCTTGCGCCTTCTTGGACACATGGCGGCCACCACCTCGGTTCTACCTCTGGCGAGACTCCACATGCGCCCCCTGCAATGGCACCTCCGGGCTCAATGGAAGCAACTGTCCCAGCCTCTGCATGCCCGCATCAATATCACTCTGCAGATCAGGAGAGATCTCCGCTGGTGGACCAAATCGGGCAACCTGTCCACGGGCAGGGATCTCCAGGCACCCAACCATCAGATTGTCCTCACCACAGATGCCTCGGCCACGGGTTGGGGGGCCCATCTGCAGCACATCAACACCCAAGGAGCGTGGTCCAGGGCGGAGAAATATCTCCACATCAACCTGCTGGAGCTACGAGCCGTCAAACACGCAATTCAAGCCTTTTGGGACCGACTGACGGGGAAATCTGTCCTCGTCCAGACGGACAACCAGGTCACGATGTTCTACATCAACAAACAAGGGGGCACAGGGTCTCGAGCCCTATGCAAGGAAGCTCTGGATACGTGGTACCTAGCGCTCTCCATCAACTGTTCCCTGCAAGCCACTTATCTGCCCGGAGAACTAAACACAGTAGCAGACAGACTGAGCAGACAACTGCAGCCCCACGAGTGGTCGCTCCACCCAGCAGTCGTGCACCAGTTATTTCTTCGCTGGGGCACTCCGCAGATAGACCTTTTCGCGTCCGAAGTCAACACGAAATGCCACACATTCTGCTCCAAGCTCCCATCCAACAGGAGCCTCGCGACCGACGCGTTTGCAGTGCCATGGGGCAGCTGGACGCTGGCATACGCCTTCCCCCCAACGCCACTGATCCCCAAAACTCTGCAGCGGATCATCTCAGAATCAGCCCAACTCATACTGATTACACCTTACTGGCCACGGCAGATGTGGTTTGCCCTACTGCTCCGGTTGGCTCAGGAGCCACCCCTGCGGTTACCGACAAGACCAGACCTGCTCTCTCAGAACGACGGGAAAACTCTACACCCCAACCTTCAGGTCCTAGCCCTGACGGCGTGGAGACTGAAAGGATGAATCTTTCGGCCCTTCATCTATCCCCGGAGGTCCAGCGAATCGTTTTGGCGGCCAAGAGACCGTCCACCCGCAAGTCTTATAACCTCAAATGGAAACGCTTCAGTTTTTGGTGCGCTAATCAAGGCCTCCAGCTGTTTTCCTGCCCGATACCCAAAATATTACTGTATCTCACCCACCTCTTCGACGTGGGACTGAAGCCACAATCTATCAGAGTTCACCTAGCAGCAATTGCATCCCTGCACGATCACGGGAGGTGCGCTAATTCAAGAACTCTAGCAGCACTGCCCATTGTGTCACAATTCATGAAGGGTTTGGTGAACCTTCGGCCCCCGGTTCAGAAACCTGTCCCTGCTTGGGACCTCAACCGGGTGCTACAACAACTCACGCAAGAACCCTTCGAACCACTCCAGTCAGCGGATTACAAGTTCATGTCATGGAAAACGCTTTTTCTCATTGCCATTACCTCGGCCAGACGCATCAGTGAGCTACAAGCGCTCGTGGCGCATCCACCGTATACGCAACTCCACCACAACCGTGCTTCTCTCCGGACGCATCCAAAGTTTTTGCCCAAGGTCGCATCTGAATTCCATGTCAACCAGCCTGTCGAACTACCAGCTTTCTTCCCCGCTCCACACTCCTCCCCCGGAGGAGGAGCGCCTGCACTCCCTGGACTGTGTCAGAGCTCTGCGCACCTACATTGACAGGACCTCCGCCATCAGGCAAGGGGCACAAACTGTTCGTGTCCTTTGACCCCAACAAGCCTGGACGGCCCGGTCGGCAAGCGCACACTGTCCCTCTGGATCTCGGCTTGTGTCGCCTACTGCCTACAGAAGGCAGGTGCACCGGCGGCCGCCAGGGCCGGAGCACACCAACTCCGTGCACTCTCTACCTCACTTGCCGAGCTGCACGAAGTCCCACTACGAGACATCTGCAGGGCCACCACATGGTCATCACGGCTAACGTTTCAGAAACACTATTGCCTGGACCTCCTGGCGGAATCAGATAGCACATTTGGCCGCACTGTCCTGACAGCAGCTACCAAGGCAGGACCGGCCTCTACCTCCGCCCAACAGGCAACCAGGCCGCCCAGCCTTATCTAAGAATCGTGCCTTACAGATTGTTAATGCTTGTTTGCACGCCCACTTGTTATTGCACAGTATGTGTTGTTTTGCACACGTTTGCACCGTATGTTTTGCACCGTATGTTGTTGTTGCACAACCCACGCGTTACCACGCATTGCCTGCTGCTCTGTTCTCGTGAAATGTCCTAATACTGTACTTAATAGGGTACGTAATATTACCTCAGATGGGGTTGTTTTCGTGCAATATGTTAATGCTTACTTTGGTGTTCTAAAATTCATAGCGCACTTAAATGCTACCCCTGATTGTGCATTTGTTAATGTTCTTAATAACGTTCTCACACTACATCATGTGCGAGTGTCCTTCTCCTATGCATGCCTCCCTCATACTCCACAACTACTCTACAGCTTGGGAGACACCATGTGTGGCTGACATCCTGCTTGTCCTAGGAGAAAACGGAGTTACTTACCTGTAACAGGAGTTCTCCGTGGACAGCAGGATAAGTCAGCCACACACTCCCACCCGCCTCCCCTGTATGAGGCAGGCCTGCTCCTAGCCTGACGCCTCGCGGCGGAGCTAATCACTCACTGAATGGGCTAGGGGCGGGCGGGGAGGTGGGGCCTCTCGCACATGCTCAGTTCTGAGCTATGAGAGCTTCCGTAACGGTGCCGTCGGATGACGTCACCATGTGTGGCTGACTTATCCTGCTGTCCACGGAGAACTCCTGTTACAGGTAAGTAACTCCGTTTTTTCTGAACTCTATTATATCAGGTAATTGTCTTAATTCTATTGGGATTGTGTTCCACAAGATGGGGGCTGCATGGGAGAAGGCTTTCTTGTTAGTGGATTTATTGGCTCTAATGAATTCTTTTGGTGGGGTTAATTTATTTAGCTGGTCTCTCCTTTGGAGATTATGGGTGGGTTCTATTTTGATTAGGTTATTTATGGACAGGGGTGCTGTTTTTGTTATGGCTTTGTAGGTAGTTAGGATAGTTTTGTATTCTATACGGCTTTGAATCGGGAGCCAGTGTAGATATTCTAAAATCGGGGTTATGTGTTGGAAAGGTGGGGCCTTCGTAATGGTTCTTGCTGCTGCGTTTTGTGCTAATTGGAGTTTCTTTAAGGCTTCTTTAGTTACGCCAAGTAGGGTCTGATTTGCGAAGTCAAAATGTGGGGTTATGATTGCTTGTATGACGCGTTGAAAATCCTGTAAGTGCATTAGTGGGCGGAGTTGCTTTAGCATTTTTAGTTTAAAGTAAACTTTTTTTGTTATATTCCTTACATGTGTGTCCATACTGTTAAGCCCCAAAACTAGCATAGGGCTAGTTCCAGACCCACACTAACAAATAGAGGGGTGCTTGGCATGTTCCCATGTAGTTAGTGAGGGTTCTGCATCACCCCCATGTTTTGTGATTTGCCATTAATACTGTGGATGCACTTAATACCACCCATTGAGGTGGTGGTAAGTCTACCCATGCTAAGTGCAACACTGACAGTGTGCATTAAAGATGCTGGCACTAATTGCAATGTGCATGCTTCATCCCTGAACCACTCAATCTCTGCCCTAACCCACACTAAGTAGTTGCTATGGGATTCCTAATGTGGCAACATATTTGCCACATGGAAACGATTACTGCAGCACAATTGGGGGGGACATGCTACTCCCATGGGTAGGCTCTGCTTCTCGGGGCCACGATCACTGCCTCCCACACCCTTCTGCCTGCAGGAGCAGCATGTCCTGTGGGCAGGAGCTGTGCAAGCCATGATTGTGGCCCATAGAAACAGAGCCTGTACGCAGGAGCAGATGTCAGGAAGGCACCATCCCTGGCCACCCACCTCCACTCCCCATTCAGGACAACCTGCGGCGCGCCAGCGGCCTAGTAGAGAACCTGCCTGTGGGACACAAGAGAAGCGACTGTTGCCTCTCACAGTCTTCTCCCCATGGGAGCAGCGTGTCCTGCGAGCCGGCTCTCCACTGGGCCAATGGTGCTCCACAGATCATCCTGAATGAGAAATAGTGGGCAGGTATCTAGTGACGGAACCCTCCTGACATCCAAGTGCCCCTGCTGTGCTTACCCAGCTTACTGGGTGGTGCCATCACTTGAGCAGCATTTGTTTTCATGATTTCCCACCCCCTGTTGTCCAGCATTTGTCTTCTTGCTTCCCACCTCCCCTCCCCCCCTCATTGTCCAGCATTTATCCGCCTTCCCCCTCCCGTTTTCCAGCATTTGTCCTCCTGTCCTTCCCCACTGTTGTCCAGTATTAATCCTCCTCCCCTCTGTTGTCCAGCATTTCTCCTCCTGCCCCCAACTTTGTCCAGCATTTGCCCTCCTGTCCATCCTCTCCATTGTCCAGCATTTGCCCTCCCATCCTTTCCTCCTGTTGTCCAGCATTTATCCTCCTGCCCCCCTCCTGTTTCCCAGCATTTGTCCTCCTGTCCCTCCCCTCTGTTGTCCAGCATTTATTCTCCTGATTCGTCCCCTTTGTCTAGCATTTGCCCCCTCTCCGTTGTCCAGCATTTGCCCTCCTGTCCCTCCCTCCTGTTGTCCAGCATTTTTCCTCCTGCCTCCCCTGTCTAGCATTTATCTCTCTTCTCCCCCTCCCCATTCTCCAACATTTGTCCTCCTGCCTCTCCTCCCTCCCTTCCTCTCCCCTCCCCTGTTGTCCTGAACAAGCTGCTGCTGCGACCGCCTCTCGGCAGCAGCAGAATCCACTCCCCAGATCTGAGGACACTGAGGCAGCTGCGGAGGGTAAGTTGGCCGAAAATAAAAGAAATTTAAAAAGTGCAGGGGTTTCAAGCCTACGTCAGCTTGAAAGCCCCTGCCAGTTCCGCCCCCTCTCTGACGCGAATAGTATCATCTGAGGGGCAGGGCCGGCCCGTCCATTGAGCAAGAATGTTTTTTGCACAGGGCCTCGCGTTTCAGGGGGCCCCGCGCAAAGAACATTCTGCTTTTTTCAAAATTAAATTAAAAAAAAAGAAAACGCTGGCTGCTGCCGCTGCCGCCGCAACAGCAGCAGAATGGACTGTCCCGCGGGGCCCCCTCTGCCCGGCTGAATCCCTCCCTCCCTCCCTCCGTGACGGCTGAGCCCCTCCGTGCCGGCTTTGAGAGTCACGAAGGGGAGTGTCTCCCTTGCGTCTCTGTTAAGCCTGCAGGGGCAGATGGGAATTTTTTTTTTTAATTTAATTTTACTTGAGCCTATGGGGGGGGGGTTAGGACTGGTAATGGGCTATGGGGGGGCTAGGACTGGAAATGGGCTGGGGGGGTTAAGACTGGAGGTGGGCTGATGGGGTTAGGACTGGTAATGGGCTGTGGGCTGTTGGGGGGGGTTAGAACTGGTAATGGGCTATGGGGGGTTAAGACTGGTAATGGGCTGTGAGATGATGGGGGCTGTCTGGTAATGGGCTATGGGGGGGCTAGGACTGGAAATGGGCTGGGGGGGTTAAGACTGGAGGTGGGATGATGGGGTTAGGACTGGTAATGGGCTGTGGGCTGTTGGGGGGGGGGTAGAACTGGTAATGGGCTATGGGGGGGTTAAGATTGGTAATGGGCTGTGAGATGATGGGGCTGTCTGGTAATGGGCTATGGGGGGCTTGGACTGGAAATGGGCTGGGGGGCTTAAGACTGGAGGTGGGCTGATGGGGTTAGGACTGGTAATGGGCTGTGGGCTGATGGGGGGTTAGGACTGGAAATGGGCTATGGGGGGTTTAGGACTTATAGGGCTATGGGGGGGCTAGGACAGGAAATGGGCTGATGGGGAGGGGTTAGTACTTGAGTTGGCAAGATGGGGTTAGGAATGGAAAAGGGCTATTGGCTTTTGGGGGGGGTTAGAACTGGTAATGGGCTATGGGGGGTTAAGACTGGTAATGGGCTGTGGGCTGATGGGGGCTGTCTGGTAATGGGCTATGGGGGGGTTAGGACTGATAATGGGCTATGGGGGGGCTAGGACAGGAAATGGGCTGATGGGGAGGGGTTAGGACTTGAGGTGGGCTGATGGGGTTAGTACTGGCAATAGGCTGTGGGCTGATGGGGGGGGTTAGGACTGGCAATGGGCTATGGGGGGCTGACTGGAAATGGGTTGATGGCTTAGGACTGGAAGTGGGCTGATGGGGGGTTAGGACTGGTAATGGGTTATAGGGGGCTTAAACTGAAAATGGGGTGATAGGGGGTTAGGACTGGAAGTGGGTTGATGGGGGGGCTAGGACTGGTATTGGGTTGGGGTTGCTAGGACTGGAAATGGGCTGATGGGTGGCTAGGACTGGAAATGGGCTGATGCAGGGACTAGAAGGGAATGGATGCTGGGTGAGGCTGGAACTAGAAGGGAGCTGATGTTGGGGGAGGATTAGAATGGGATGGGGCTGGAAGAGTAAAATGGAGAAGGGAAAATTATTTTGTGTGGCAGGGATAAAAAATCTACAATTGGCCGGGTATTGGGAGAGTAAGTGGGGATTGAGGATGGAGGGGTAAAATTTGAGTGGATGAAATAGGAATGAGGAAAGAGCAAAAGGAGAAAGATTAGTACCGGTATGTTAAAGCAGATGTAGAGAGAGAATGGAAAAAAACTAGAAGAGAGAAGAAAGGACAAATGGACAGCAGACGATGGAGAGTTAGCAGAAGACACGAAGAAACCAGAAGAAAGTGGCTGGAGCAATTGTAGCTGAAAAAAAATGCACAAAAGGTAGAAAAATATCTCTTTATTTTGAATTTATTAATTGGAATATTTCAGCTCTGGTAAATGTGCATCATTAACATCTGCGCTTTGTTTAGTACAAGAGCAAATTAATGTATAGTTTTATTTCTATAGTGTTGTACATTCCAAGTTTGGCTTTTGGGATTCCCAGTTTAATTATTGTCTTCCTGTTTCTAAATTGTGATTACTTTTTTGGTGATGGTCTATGTTCTGCATGTGTAACGGAGCTGAGGTGTTCTGTTTATATAATTCCTATTTGACATTGCCACTTGTTCTCTTTCCCCAGTAGGTCATGTATTCTTGTTCTCTGAAATGTATTGGTTTAATATTTGCAGTGTTGCCTTTTGATTGGTAGAGTATGGTGCTTTGTGAGTCCTGGTAGTGCTGTTAGGATATGGCGGGTTTGCTATGGGTTCTAAATGGGCAGTATTTGTAGTAGTTCCTAATGTGTCTGGCAGTTGGCACTGGATTATAGTAATGTAGAAATCTTTTAGTCTTTCTTTATCCATACACTCATTAAGAGGCACGTTTACTAAAAGTTAGTATATGGTAACATTATGCAAATATTTATGCAAATGAGGCCCCTTATGCAAATGAGGCCTCGCACCGAGTCTCCGCACATGGCCCCCGCACCCCCCTTGGGCCGCCCCTGCTGAGGGGGCAGGATCCATCAGCCTTGACCCATTTATTTCATCTAGCTTTTGACCTGACGCCTTCAGCAACATAGGACCTTGTTTCCCTCCCTCCCACCCCTGATTCCCAGTCTTAAATTGTCTCCCTCCTTTCCTCCTGTTCCTGTTACCCTGCTGTACAGTACTTATTCCTCTTTCCTATATTTTATTGGTGTTCTTTTCCCTTATAGAAGTATTATGTGTGCCACTCTGATACTACGAAGGGCAGTATATCAAATATTGCAAAAATGTAATGTATGCCTTTAAGTCAATACTGACCCAGGAGCTCATGGGTTTTCTTGGCAGTGTGACTGGAGGTAGATTGCCAGGTCTTTCTTCCAAGGTAATGGAGGGTTAAGTGACTGGACCAAGGCCACAAGGAATGCTAGTGGGAATTGAACTGAGGTTGTGTTGGTTACTAGGCCAGCATGCTAGCCACTGGGCTACTCCTTCACTCCCCCTTAATAAACCATAAACCATACAACTGCCAATGAGGTGCTTAAAAAGTGGGAAGTTAAATCAGAAATGGGCTGCTGAGGAGGACCCTGTTATTTGAGGACAAACCTTTGAGATGGTTTCCTCTTATGTGAGGGGGAGGGGAAGGGACTGAAAGCTGCTTAGAAATTCACATTTTTAACTCTGAACCTCAAAATAGGCTGTTGAAACCCAGTGAGGTAATTACCCAAAGGAGACAGGAAAAAATATATTACAGATAAATATTGTTGGATTTATGGAAACCTAGCATATTTTTTTAAATGGACACAACAAAATTTGAATTAATTTGTTATCAGATGCTGGAGTATGTAAAATGTGCGCTATAAATTCTACTCTGAACTGTCACTTTAAAAGCTTTCTTAAATTACATTTTGAATGTATGACATTTAATACACACACACAAATGCTGTCAAGCAATCTGGCATCTCATCTGAAAAAAGGGCACATTCCTTCCAAAACATATCAGATGGGATGTAGGGGGCTCAAAGAGTCCATGTGGGGGAGGGGGGTTGGTAATGGGGGATGGGTTGTGTGAGGATGAGAGTAGAGCCTGTGTGAGGCTTTTGGGGAGTAGAAGTAGTAATGGATTGCCCGGGGGGGGGGGGGGGGGGAGGGGGCGAGGACCTGGTATGTGTGTGTGAAGGGCCTCACTAAAAAAAGTGTTCCAGTCTCCTAAGCTTATAAAGAACTGAGTATTAAATTTACCAAATTCTAGAGTTTTCTTTCCCTGGTTGAAGTTAAACCGGAAACAGAAGCAGTCCAGTTTGCTGTAGGACTAAAGCAAATCCTGCACTCGGCTACTGTCAAAATCTGGAATGGGTTTATTGAGGCCATGTCAGTCGTGGAATGCATAGGATTCTGTTTGATTCACTCTGCACCAACCAGCAGTGACAGGATTAAGTCCTGTGTGCTATGGATTGCCTTTTATGCAGCTAGAGTGAGAGAGAGGCTGCAGGCACAGACACCGGAGATGGCATAGGAAGCTGGGCCTCAGCAGCCCTAGGAGCTGTGCCAGATTTCCTAGTAAGCAGGAAGCTTTTCAAAGGAAACAAGGGAGTTGGTCCATCACGGAACTTGAGCAGTAAAAAAAGGTATTTGCCTACATGGCAAATAAAGGCTCCTCTAGGAACAGATCCAAGTACTGCAGGGCTGAGCTGCAGACTGTCTAAGAACAAGAACAGACTGGGCCATGCCAAGGGCGGTGCAGGCGGTGCAGCTGCACAGGGCACAAGTGTGGAAGGGGCGCTGATATCATCACTGGGCTTCTCAGACACTTGACAAAAGAGCAGCTGCATGGGTAGAGGGGGGCGCCGGGTTCATCAGTCGCACAGGGTGCATTGCTAGCTTGAGAACAGATATACAATTATAACAACCTCCAACCAATTCTGCAAAATAAAGCCAGAATAATGAACTTTTTCACCAACCAAGATATACATAATTCACTTATCTGCATAGATTCACTCCGCAGATCCAAACATCATCGCCTGCTCAAATATTTCCAATTCTTTACACCCAACAAAGATCGTCGTTTCTCCTTCACAAAGGCTACATCAGGGGTATATTTTTGCTACAGATGATGGTTTCAGGAGTACGTTTTTGATACTGGTAAAAAAATGTATATATTAAAGAGTGGGAGTTGTTGGACCTATGATGTAAGATCTTAGAAATCCCCTATGGTGATGAATTTTGCCGCATGGTGGGAGTGAAGAGTAATCCTGAGGTCATTTTCTCCCTTAAAGGTATTTTTTGTAGTAGTTATAGGAATGTGTTGTTAGATTATATTAGTTAAATGTGTTTATGTCTTTACGGGAAAGTTTAGGCAGATTCAAGGGATTGTCTTGGTTGTAGTAGAATGTGCAGAACTAGCCCATTTGAAGAAATTGCCCAGAAAGATCCCTATAAACAGCCAGGGGAAACCAACAGATATTTGCTTCAGTGACTGGGAGAAGTGTATGAAACCACAAAAGTGGTAATTTGTAAATGACCTGGTAATCAAATTTGCAGATGACACAAAATTATTCAAAGTTGTTTAAACCCAAGAGGATTGTGAAAAATTGCAAGAGGACCTTGATAAATTGAAAGACTGGGCATTCAAATGGCAGATGAAATTTAATGTGGACAAGTGCAAAGTATTTACCTAGGAAAGAACAACCCAAACTATGGTACACAATGCAAGGTTCCACATTAGGAACCACCACCCAAGAAAAAGATTTAGGCTTCATTGTGGATAACATGTTGAAACCCTCCGCCCAGTGTGCAGTGGCAGCCAACAAAGCAAATAGAATGCTAGGAATCATAAAGAAAGGAATGGAGAATATAACAATGAATATTATAATTCTTCTGAATCATTCCATGGTGCGACCGCATCTTAAATATTGTGTGCAATTCTGGTCGCCGTATCTTAAAAAGTATATAGCATTATTAGAAAAGATATGGAGAAGAGGCACCAAAATGGTAAAGGGGATGGAAGGATACCCCTTTGAAGAGAGGCTAAAAAGATAAGGGCTCTTCAATCTGGAAAGAGACGGCTGAGGGGAGATATGATAGCGGTCTATAAATTAATGAATGGAGTGGAACGGGTAAACGTAGATCGATTGTTTACGCCATCAAAATATAGAAAGACTAGGGGACATGCAATGAAGCTACAGTGTAACCTTGGGTCAGAGAGGCTGTTGTTGCTAAAAAAGCATCTTTCAGGAAATTGAAAAAAGAGTCAAACGACAAAAACTGGAAACAGCACAAGCACTGGCAAGTTAAATGCAAGGCATTGATAAGGCAGGCAAAGGGAGACTTTGAGAAGAAGCTTGCTGCGGAAGCAAAAACACGTAATAAAGACTTTTTCAAGTACATTCGTAGCAAAAATCCTGTGAGAGAGTCAGTTGGTCCATTAGATGATAGAGAAGTTAAAGGGACACTAAGAGGTGACAAGGCGATAGCGGAGAGACTGAATGAATTCTTTGCTTCGGTCTTTACTGAGGAAGATGTAGGGATGTTACCCATGACTGAAGTGGTATTTAAAGGTGCAGAAGAACCAAAGGAAATATCGATACATCGGGAAGATGTATTACAACTATTTGATAAACTGAAGAGTAGCAAATCACCTGGACCGGATGGTATACATCCAAGGGTGTTGAAAGAACTGAAATATGAGATTGCAGACCTGCTATTAATAACACAGGTACACTAAAAAAAATTTTTTTTAAACTGCCTCTAATGTTTCGATTGATTTTTACGTTTTTTGGTGCGCTGAATCCAAATCTGGTAACCAATTTGCTCCATCACATACAGATATTTTGCTACATTGGGTTAGCAGTTTGAGGTGAACGTTTCAGATTGAGTGCGATCGAGATAAAAGTTTCTTGGATGAATTCTTTATACTAATTGTTAAGTAGTTATTCAAATAAGAATAAAGAAAATTGTAACAAGGCAGCACATAAGAATAGAGTAATGTCAACAAAACACACTGTGATGGTAGCAAAATTGTCTGCACTTAAAACAGCCACATACATGTGCACAAACATTGAGCATATAAGAGCGAGGTTAGACACAAAGCAAAGCAAAGAAATGTGCAAAAAATGATGTACAGGTATGTATGTAAGAATAGAAAACGCAAACCGCACCATTGCAATACATGAAGACAAACACCCGATGGTGTGAAAATAAAATTCTAATAAATGAGATCCGACACTGTGTTAATAAATAGCAAATTTTTATTTCAAAGTTTAGTAAAAACACGATATTTGTCAACACAGTTTAGATTTTAAAGTCATTCTTGGGTCAATCAATCTCCTGGTGGGCCCGTTTCTTCTTCCCCCGAATGCTTCTCTTGGTGCGCTGCTTGGCGTATTTTTCATCTGGGGTTTCCCGCAGCAGCAACCAGCAGAAATCAGCCATCATAGTGGTGTTCCATCTTCCTTGGTACCTTCTCTCTGCGTCCTTGATGTCCTGGTGAAACCTTTCACCTTGTTCTTCACTGTACGCCCCCAAGTTTTCGGGAAAGTAGTTCACATGGGAGTGCAAGAAATGGACTTTCAGGCTCATGTTACAGCCTTGTTCTTTGAAGGCATTGAGCATCCTGGCAACAATATCCTTATAGTTCTCATCCCGCCTGTTCCCCAAGAATTTGAGAACAACATCCTTGAAGGAATCCCAGGCTTCTTTTTCCTTCTCAGACATCGTTTCAGCGAATGCTCCATCTGAAATGAGTTTCCTTATATCAGGGCCAACAAACACTCCTTCCTTTAGCTTTGCTTCAGAAAGTCGGGGGAACTTTAAGCAAAGGTACCGAAAGCACTCACCATCTTTTGGAAGGGACTTGATGAATTGCTTAATGAGACCCAACTTAATGTGGAGAGGTGGTAATAGAATTTTATCACGAGGTACCAAGCTCTCATGAAGAACATTTTTTCTCACCGGGTCTCAAATACTCCCGAATTGGCCAGTCTTTTTTCCCCCAGTGTAGGTCGCGGGCCCGGCTATCCCACAAGCAAAGGAAGCAGGGATATTTGGTGAAACCGGATTGCTGCCCTAATAGCATGGATAGAATTTTAAAGTCTCCACAAATCATCCACTTATGCTCATCATAACGAATCTTCTGAAGAATCAGGGCCAAATTCTCGTATTTTTCTTGGAGAATAACAGAGTGAGCAATAGGAACTGAAGCGAATGTGTTGCCATTATGAAGAAGAACACCTTTTATGCTGTCTTTTGACGAATCAATGAACAGCCGCCATTCAGCAGGATCATACTTGAGTTTAAACTTTTCCATCACTCCGTATATATCGTTGCAAAATACCAAATCTTCCTCTTTGCTCAAATACTTCAAAAATTGTGTCTCGCGGTTGCGGTACCAATAAAAAGTTGTTCCTGGTGACAATAGATTTTTCTGTTTAAGCCGAGAACCTAGCAGTTGGGCAGCATCTTTTGGGAGTCCTAAATCCCGGACTAAATCATTCAATTCAGCTTGAGAGAAAAGTTCAGGTTTCGGATCTGGTTTCAGTTTCAAACTCAGAAGTACTGGACTCATCGGGAAAAGTCATCTGATGAGTCTCATCATGATCAGAACTGTCCACACAAATATGATCCAAAGATTTTGGTGGTTCAGGCACAGGTACTTCGTTGCTATGAGGCATAGGCCTAATTGCTGAGGGAAGGTTGGGGTAACTTATTACGTTCTTATTTTTTAAGTTGTATCCCTTCACAATGCAAGAGCAAAAATAGCAGTCACTGCTGTGGTCTCTTTGTTCACGCCACATCATAGGTATTCCGAAACGAAATGCTTGTTTTTTACCTTTCATCCATAAGCGTAGATCTTCCTCACATGTCTTGCACACTTTGTGAGGAGCCCACGGTTTGTCTTGATCGCCTAACTTCAAACCGAAATAGGCGAAATATACTTTTTTAATAAATGCAGAAATGTTCCTCTGCCGCTTTTTCACGGTATATTCCCCACAAATAAAACAAAAACTGTCCGGAGAGTTGACGCAACCTCTGGCTCTGTGAGCCATCACAAATACACAGCACTGCAAACTACAACTGTAGTGAACCACTTCGGAATAAAGCTGGATTACGACTGAGCAAACAAAAGGTAATAATGAACTTGCAAGAAACTGAAATTTGACAGGAACGTTCATGTCGCAACCACCGTGTTTGAGCGAGCGAACGAGGCGAGGCGAACAGGAAAGAACATGCGCCAGCGCGAGTACTGGATTTAGCCCCCTGCCTCCCAATTGTCCTGTTAATGTATAAAATGAATACAAAACACTCTAAAATATCATGAGGGAGTGTTTCTAGTACAACCTCTATTTTGGGCCAAGAAAATAAACTGCAGTCGGCTAAAAAGAAATTATGTGAACATTCCTTATATGGGTAAGAAATCTAATTTTGCAAGAAAACGTGACGTGATGGAACATTTTGGCTATTTTTCCTGGATTCAGCACCCCAAAATCTATAGGAATCAGTTGCAAAACTGGAGGCAGTTTTTTGGTAGTGTACCTGTGTAATCTGTGAACTATCATTTAAATCATCTGTACTACCAGAAGATTGGAGGATAGCCAATGTAACGCCAATTTTTAAAAAGGGTTCCAGGAGTGATCCGGGAAACTACAGACCGGTGAGCCTGACGTCAGTACCGGGAAAAATGGTAGAAACCATCATAAAGAACAAAATTGCTGAACATGTAGATCAGGGGTCTCAAGCTCCAGTCCTGGAGGGCCGCAAACCAGTCAGGTTTTCAGGGTATCCCTAATGATTATGCATGAGATATATTTGCATGCACTGCCCCATTGTATGCAAATATATCTCATGCATATTCATCTGGGATACCCTGAAAACCTGACTGGTTTGTGGCCCTCCAGGACTAGAGTTTGAGACCCCTGATGTAGATAGTCATTGCTTAATGGGAGACAGCCAACATGGCTTTAGACAAGGAAGATCTTGTCTTACTAATCTGTTATGTTTTTTTGAAGGTGTGAATAAACAGGTAGACAAAGGTGAGTCGCTTTCTGAAAGTATTTGGACTTTCAGAAAGCCTTTGACAAGGTCCCTCATCAGAGACCTTTGGCAAAACTAAAGAGTCATGTGACAGGAGGCAGTGTACTACTGTGGATCAGGAACTGGTTAAAAGATAGAAAGCAGAGGGTAGGGCTAAATGGCCAATTTTCCCAATGGAGAAAGGTGAATAGTGGTGTACCCCAGGGATCTGTGCTGGGTCCGCTGCTTTTTGACATATTCATAAATGACCTGGAAAAGGGAATAACGAGTGAGGTTATCAAATTTGCAGATGACACAAAACTATTTAAAGTTGTTAAAACCCATGAGGATTGTGGAAAACTGCAAGAGGATCTTGATAAATTGGAAGACTGGGCATCAAAATGGCAGATGGTTCCTTTGGTTTCCCTGCCTTTGCTGTACATTGCTGACTGAAATAGTTTCTTTCTCCTGCAAATGTGCCTCTATCGCGAGCTTTTCACTGGCGCTAATTTTCAGACCTTCATTTCACGGCGTTAGTGTGCATGGAGCATCTCCCCGCCCACTCTCCGCCCATTGACCACTTCTCTCTGCCCCTGGGGAGCCTTACTCCATCCTCTGCACACCTTATCGCCGCTGGCCACATTATCATGCAATACGTGACATTCTAGCACGGTAATGCACCATTATCATGTGATAACGTCACTTATCGTGCGATAACGTCGCAGCTGCAACGTTAGCGCCGTTTAGTAAACATACCCCTAAGAAAAATAAGAGAAATATTTTTCACTCAACTTGTAATCAAACTCTGGAATTCATTACTGGAAGTTGTGGTGAAGGCTGTTAGTGTAGCTGGGTTTAAAAAAGCTTTAGACAAGTTCCTGGAAGAAAGGTCCATAAACCATTATTAAAGGGGACCCGGGAAGTCTACTGCTTGCCCCAGTACAAGCATTGTGGAACCTGTGTCTTTTAGGTAAACTACTAGGTACTTGTGACCAAGCTTGGCCACTGTTGGAAAAAGGATACTGGGCTTGATGAACCTTGGTCTGACTCAGTATGGCATATCTTATGTTCTTATGTTCTTAAGTAAGGATGAGGTTGAGAACTATAGACCAGTTAATCTGACCTCTGTGGTGAGTAAATTAATGGAAACACCGCTAAAACAGAGGATAGTGAGATTTCTGGAGTCCAATGGATTGCAGGATTCGAGACAACATGGTTTTATTAGGAGCAGGTCTTGTCAGACAAATCTAATTAATTTCTTTGACTGGGTGATCAGAGATTTGAACCGAAGCAAAGTCCTAGATGTGATATACTTAGATTTCAGTAAAGCCTTTAACACCATTCCGCACAGACGACTTATAAATAAATTGAGCATCCTAGGAATAGACCCTAAAGCAGCGGTTCTCAACCCAGTCCTCTGGGACCCTCAGGCCAATCAGGTTTTCAGGATATCCACAATGAATATGCATTGCTTCCATTCTATCTCATGTATATTCATTGTGGATATCCTGCAAACCTGACTGGCCTGTGGTTCCCAAGGGACTGGGTTGAGAACCACTGCTTTAAGATCTATTCCTAGGATGCTCAATTTATTTATAAGTCGTCTGTGTGGAACGGTGTTAAAGGCCATAAAGTGACTGACTGGGTTAGAAACTGGTTGAGTGGGAGGTGGCAAAGGGTACATTAAATGGAGCTTACTCTGAAGGAAAAGGATATAACCGGTGTTGTGCCACAGGGATCTGTCCTTGGTCCAATTCTTTTTAGCAGGTTGTTGGGTAAGATTTGCCTCTTTTCATATTATACCAAAATCTGCAATAGAGTAGACACCCAGGAATGCGTAGATAACATGAGGAGGAATCTAGCCAGTGTCAGGATTCGATCCAAACAGGAACCTGTTCATATTGATCCTACCACTGCCAGAACCGAGTGGGTGACAGCACGGCTTGCGTTTGTGTTGCCAGCGCCACATGCTCTGGCCGCTAGTGGCAACCATAGGGCAGCAACTCCTTCATGGCCCAGTGGCCCGATCCCCCTCCACTTGCCTGTGGTTTGATGGAATCGAGGGATTCCTGCGATGCCACAGTCCCCTGATCCCATCAAACCACTGGTGGGTGTGGGGACCACTGCCAGTGCAAAGCAGGCATCGGGATGCCATTTTCAGCCCAGTTCAGCGAACGCAGCCCATGGCAGGAATCAATTTGCCCAAACCGGCCGATCCCATCACTGGATCTAGCTAAGCTTGAAGAATGCCAAGCTAAGTTTTAATGGCAGCTGAGATTTAATGCTAAAAAGTGAAGGAACATGCATATGGGCTGCAAAACTCCAAGGGAGCACTACAGTATAGGGGGTGAAGTACTTCTATCCACAAAAGAAAAGCGGGGCCTGGGCGTGATTGTTTTTCATGATCTTAAAGTGGCTAAACAGGTAGAAAAGGCAATGGTGAAAGCCAGAAGGATGCTTGGGTGCATAGGGAGCTGAAAGGGCAGTAGGAAGGAGGTGATAGTGCCTCTCTATAAGTCTTTGATGATGCACAAACAAGTCCAGGGTGAGTAGTACTAGAAAGACTTTATTGTAGCCACAGAGGGCAAAACACAAGAGTAGTCAGCTGGACATGACCGTGTTTTGACGTTGCCTTCATCAGGGGCTAGAACTGTTTAAAAGAAACTTTACTAGATAGCCATATACATTTCTTTTATACAATTTATTTATTTATTTTATATTACCTTCTATATATTTCTGTTTTAGTTTTTTATAGTTTTATTCTGCATCATATATATGATTCCTCTTCTTTCTAAGTGGTTTTAGTCACTGTTTATTTATATTTTGAAGTATATGGTTTTATTTCTGAGTATTCATGTTGTTTTCATTATTTATTGATACATTTTACTCATTGATTTTATCATATAATTTAATATTCTATGTGTTCTTTTTTATACAGTTCTAGCCCCTGACGAAGGCCATGCCGAAACATGGCAGTGTCGGGCTGAGAACTCTTGTGTTTTGACCTCTGTGCCTACAATAAAATCTTTCTAGCACTACTTGCCCTGGACTTTTTTTGTGCGTGGTTCTCAACCCAGTCACTTGCGAGTGGGTTGTTCCCCTTTTTGTTTGGACTAAGTCTTTGGTGAGACCTCATTTGGAGTACTATGTGCAATTCTGGAGACCACACCTGTAAAAGGATATAAACAGGATGGAGTCTGTGCAGAGGGTAGCTACCAAAATGGTCAGTGGACTTCATCATAAGTCTTATGGGGACAGACTTAAAGATCTCATTATGTATACTTTGGAGGAAAGGCAGGAAAGAGCAGCTATTATAGAGACATTTAAATATCTCCATGGCATAAATGCAGAGAACCTCTTTCAATTGAAAAAAATCTCTGCAAAGAGGGGGCATAGGAGGAAGATGAAAGGGGATAGACTCAAAGGAAATATTTCTTTACAAAAGAGTGGTAGATGCATGGAACAGTCTCCCAGTAGTGGTAGTAGAGACTAGGACAGTATCTGAATTCAAGAAAACATGGGACCAACACAGAAGAACTCTAAAGGAAATATAGTAGTTGGTATGGAAGGGAAGAATAGATAAGCCATATGGTCTTTTTTCTACTGACATGTTTCTATGTTTCAGTGGTGTTCAGGGAACAGTCAGCCCACAAAGGAATTTAAACTAAGTGGATTCTGAAAGGGTTAAAGCCTTGTAATCTTTTTGAGTGCTCAGGGAACTGCATAGCTGAGAACTAAAATCCAACATTCTCACAGTGGTCACGTGCAAGACCCTTGGTCTTCACTCCCAGTCCGAGTGCTGTCAACAGGTCAGATTTTCAGGATATCTCTAATGAATATGCATGAGAGATATTTGCATGCCCGCTACCTCCATTGTATACAAATCTCTCTCATGCATTTTCATTAGGGATATCCTGAAAACCTGGCCTGTTGATGCCCTCAAGAACTGGAAGTGAAGACCAAGGAATTAGAGGAATTTGCTTTTCTGAACAATTTCAGCCATCTTGGCTACCAGCTCCTCTGGTTTGTTTTTGTAATTGGTCCTGGGACTGTATCACATCCTGGGCAGAGTTTCATTGTCTTTGAACATACCTTGAATGTTTGATGTCTGAGAATTTTAGCACTCACTTCTTTCCGAGTCCGTCTTCAAACTGTTGCTACAGCATGCATTGGCCCTTCCTCCTTCTGTGCAATTCAATAATGTATTGGAACCACACGTCAAGTATTGCTACAGAGTACGCACAGTTCAAACACATCATCGAACCATATGGGAAGAGGAAGCACAGGTACACACTGCAGCAGGAAGCCGCCTCCATAGTATTGTGGGGTTTCTGTGCATTCCTGTGCTTTTACTGCTATGCGCAGGGTCTTCCAGCAGAACAGGACAGGAATCAAAGTCACACAAGCAGCATTTACTTCGGCTGCCTCCATCAACTACCTCCCGACCCTGCTGCATAAAAACAAATAAAACATGATCAGGTGGGTCCCACAGCTCTTGCAGACACACCCCACACATATGGATTTTCAATCATGCATTTCACTAATGAAAAACTTGGATACCCCTCCTCTGTGATTTTAAATCCTGGATGTACTCACTGACAGGTGCATAGAGTGTTTATAATTTGTATGATTTGCTAAGCCATCACCAACAGATTCAAAATTAAGGTTTCTGTGGAAGTTCCATTGGGCATTGTGTCCTGTAGATTAATTTGATGAACCTTGAATCCATTGCATTGGTGCTCTTTGAATACAGACATACTTATCAACTGTAGGTTTGTTTCCTTAGGCCGTCATCTGGGCTGCTCACAGGTCTTTGATGGAATGGGGCAGGAGTTCGCCCATGCCTGGCAGCTGGGAGACATTCATTTTGATGATGATGAACACTTTGTGCCTCCCAACAGTGAAGAAGGAATCAGTCTCCTGAAGGTTGGTGAAAATCGAACACAATGTTGAGCTCTTAAGAACATAACAACATAAAAAATGCCATACTGTGTCAGACCAAGGTCCATCAAGCCCAGCATCCTTAATGTCTGCTGTCTCCATTTTTCATTGTGTTTAGCTTGCTATTGTCGATACCTAAACTTCTGGCCCATATGAAACATTGCCCTAACTTTGCTCATTGTCCATTAGGACAGGATGATCCAAAGGGGATATACCATGGCTCTAGATTTGCAGCTGCCATGGAAATTTCCCTGAAAGACCCCAGCCTCTCTCCTCTCTCTTGTACGTATGGCAATAAGAGTCTTTGACTGGGAACCATAAATCATTGGCTCTCTTTGGACTCCGATAGTCATACTCATGCTACTACATGTCAATATTGTGCAATAACTGGGACTCCCTCACTCCAGGGGCTTTGATCTCTGCCTGTGCTCATCAGTGTGGGTTAGGAATCAGTGAGGTTGTAAAGTTTGCAGATAACAATGTTATGAGCAACAAAGAGGTCTCTAATTAGGGTGCAATAAAGTGACAAATGTTACAGTTCAGGTATGTAGGTAGGATGTGTGTGTATGTATGGAGCTGTGTGTATGTTGGAAGGGAGGGCTGGTAGGGGGGCAGGATGTTTGTGTGCATCTTTGGGAGTGAAGTATGTGGCAAAAGCTGAATGTGGAGGAGAAGGTGCCAGGGATATTTTTGTGTCTGAGGGTGAGGATTATGTATGCGTAGGAGGGGGGTGGGAACTGTCTGGGAGGATTGATGTGAATGTGATTGGTGCAGGAAGTGTATTTGTATGGGGGTGGTGTGGCATGTCTAAGGAGCAGAACTGTGCGTGATTGGGTGGCAGGATATAAGAAATGTGGAGTGTATGTGTGTGTATGTCTGGAGGCTGTGTGTATATATGTGTGGGGGTAGGGGGTGTCATGGGATGAGGCAAGTGTGTTTCTGTGGGAAATAAGGTATAAGTCTGAGGGTAAATGGTGTGTTTTTGTGTCTGGAGGTGAAGGCATGAAGGATATGAAGAGGTGAAGTTTGGGGGGGGGGTTAGATAAAGGCAGAATCTGTGTGTGAGATATTAGTTTGTAGAGGTAGTGAGTGCAGAACCTATGCGAGGGTGATGTGTGTGGGAGTGAGGGTAGGGTGTATGAGAGAGTATGGTTTGTATGTGCATGAGGGCTGTGTATATGGGGGAAAGGTGTGTGGGGATGCATCGGTGGGTGATGGGATGCATGTGTGTGTGTGTGTGAGTGTATGTATGCCTTATGTGCAGAGGTGGCTCTATCATTAGGCGAAGTGAGGCGGTGGCCTCAGGCAGCAAACGTTTGGGGGTGGCAGAAATGCCCCCAAAAGAGCTGCCTCAGTCGCCTTCAGCTAAAAAAAAACAAAAACGCATACAAACTGCCGCCCGTCCCCCGTCATTCATTCTGCTCAGCGTTATGAAATGACATTGACAGGAAACCAGTGCGGAGCCTCCCGACGGTAAGGAACCTCTGCTGCTGCCGCGTCCTGCCTCCAAAAGGAAGTGATGCTAGAGTGGAACGCAGCAGCAGCAGAGGTTCCTTACCGTCGGGAGGCTCCGCACCGGTTTCCTGTCATTTCAAACAAAGAGCTGAATGAATGACGGGGGATGGGAAGGCAAGAAGAGAAGAGGAACAGGAACGAGCTGCATGGGGGGGGGGAGAAGAGAAGATATGAGCTGAATGGGGGGAGGAGAGAAGATATGAGCTTCATGGGGGGGGGGAAGGAGAGAAGATACGATCTGCACGGGGGGAGAAGGAGAGAAGAGGAACGAGCTGCATGGGGGGCAGAAAGCTAACACAGGGGGAAAAGAGGGTTGGAAGGGAGCTGATGGAGAAGGAAAAAGATGACTGAAAGGGCACTGAGAGAGGGGAAGGAAATGGTTGAAAGGGAACTGAGAGAGGGGAGAGATGGTTCAAAGGGAACTGAGAGAGGGGAAAGAGATGGCTGAAAGGGAACTGAGAAAGGGAAAGGAGATGGCTGAGAGGGGAAAGAGATGGCTGAAAGGGAACTGAGAGAGGGGAAAGAGATGGCTGAAAGGGAACTGAGAGGGAAAGGAGATGGCTGAGAGGGGAAAGAGATGACTTAAGTGAACTTAGAGGGGAAGGAGATGATGGCTGAAGGGAACTGAGATGGCTGGAAGGGAACTGACATGGGGGGAAGAGGGGGACAGAAGGGAGCTGACACCTGGGGGTGGGACTGGAGGGAGCTGACATTTGGGGATGGGACTGGTAGGTGGCTGTGTAATAAGAGGAGGCTGGCAGCGAGGGGGCACTGGGACTGGAAGGGAGCTGACACATGGGGAGGGTCATTGGGACTGGAAATAGGCTGAAGGAAAAAAGTGAAGAAAAGACAAGAAATGGCAGATAGAGTGCTAAGAGAAGACTCGAAAGCAGAAGTCTCAGATCAGGACCAGCATGACCAGAGAATAAAATGGTCAGACAACAAAGGTAGAAAAAAATAATTTTATTTTTAATTTAGTGATTGGACTTTGTGCTATTTTTATAGTTTACACAGTATGGGATACTGCATCTCTTAACTGGTGTTGCACTACATGCAGAGTCTGGCTTCTTGGGGTTTCGGTTTAATTTTTCTTTAAATATTTTATTTTTACTTTAGGTTGTGATCACTTATTCTGTATTTGGTGAGAGTCTGTGTTCCTAGCGTGTGACCAAGGCCATGTGTTCTGTTAACATGAAATCTCTATGCAGGGATCTGTACTGTAGCAATTTGCCTTGTTCAGCTTTTCAAATAGGTATTAGATGTTCTAGGGCCTGCTGCAGTATTTATAGTGCTGCTTTTTTTGTATGAGTTTTGGAGGTTTATGCTGGTAATGGCCTTGTAGATCTTTGGTGACTTTTGTAGGGTTTTATATTAGCTTTCAGTATTCCTGGTACTGCAGAATATTTGTTAGTGAGATGACCAGAATCTGATTTTTCTTTTTTAAGATATTGAGTTCTGTGGGTGAATGTTCTAGGTCTGCTCTGCACCCACTGTTGATGGAAGGGATTTTGTGGGTGCAAAATATATGTTCAAAAAGAAAAAGCAAGAACCATAATGCAGTTTATAACAAAATAAAAATGAGTTATAATTTAGTTTTATAAAGTGTGCTGTGGTTCTCGCTCATTCTTTTAGTTCCTTGGTGTGCAAACATCTTGCATTTCCTCCATTTAGCTTTTTGGTTTCCCTGAGTTTTGAGAAGGCGCACTCCCCTCCCCCCCCCCCTCTACGGGGGGGTGCCATCTCATCCTTCGCCTCAGGCAGCAGATTACCTTGAGCCGCCCCTGCTTACGCGTTTATGAGGATAGGGTATTTGGGACACGGTGGGAGGGGGGTGGTTGTGGGGAGCAGGATATGTTTCTAGAGGGATGAGGTGTGTGGGGACAGTGTATAAGTATGTGTGGGTGATTGGCTGGATGGCTGAGGTCACTGTGTGTTCTGTACTATGTGTGTGTGTGTCTGGAATGGCTGTGTGGGGGAGGCAGTTTGTGTGAATCTGGGGGTGGGGCATGTGTCCAGGATATACGTGCGTTTTTGTGCCAATGCATATGTGTGTGTATATCTAGGACCAAAGAGTGTGAGTGTGTGTGTGTCTGGGGGCAACGGGTGTGTTTCAGATGTATGTTGGACATGAGGGGTATATGTTGTATGATCTGGGTGCAGGATGTCTGAATGGTGGGGTGAGGTGTATACATGGAAGGTGCTATGTGATGTGTGCAGGTGTATAGAGGGATGGAGGTTGTGGTGGTGTGTACGGAAGGATGGGAGCTGTGTTTGGGCAGGGCATGTGTGCATCAGGAAGTAGGATGTATATCTGGGTGGGTGGGTGTGTATGCGGAGGCTGTGCTGGCATTGGGAGTGAGATATGTATCTTGGTGTGTGTGTATATAGATTTTGATGTATTGCTCATTTTTACAAATTCAATGTCCAGGTGACTTCCATATTTAGGAAATGAATTATTTCCCTGCCCAAATGAATCTACAATCTAGTTGTACCTGAGGCAATGGAGGGTGAAGTGACTCGCCCAAGATCACAGAATATCAATGGAAGAATCCAAATTTGAATCCTAGATTCCCAGATACTCATCTCACTTCTCAATGTTTGTGTGTGTGTCCAGGAACAAAGCATGTTTGTGTGCATATAAGTCTGACAGCAAGGGCAGGGCCAACCCATTCACCAGTCAATCTAGGCACTCGCCTAGGGTGGAGTCCCTGGTGGGCAGCATGGCGATTCCCTCTTGCTTCTTCGAAACAGCAGCTAAGCTGACTCTTCCGTGTCATAGCGGGCCTAAAAGTACCTGCATGTGTGTGCCAAGTCACGGCCTGCTGCTCCTGCTCCCTCTAACAGGAGGTTGCTCCGGAGGGGTCAGGAGTGGCAGGCAATGAGTGTGCACATGCGTACTTTAAGGCCGCCGTGGCGCTGAAGCAGTGAGAGGTTGGATGCTGGGGGCAATGCAGCATGGCATGGGGAGGTGGCACAGTGGGCCAGGCAATGCATCTGGGAGGGTGGTGGCATGGTGGGCCTGCCCATGGTGGCAGAAACTTGTGGGCCAAACCTGAACAAGGGGCTATGTTTAGGTAGTGTGTGAGAGTAAAAGGTAAGTATTTGTATAGAGGTAACAGTGATGGATGGGGGGTGTGCATTGGTGTATTTCTGTGGGGAAGAGTGTGCATGAATGTTTTTTGTATGTGTATGGGTCTGAAGGTTTACTATGTTTGTGTTTTGTGGGTATGGTACATTTGTGGGGGATGCAGTTTATTTTTGTGTAGATGTGTGGATGGGTAGATGATGGTGTATGTGTGTCTTGGGGCGGGATGTGTGGGAGAGCAGTATGTGCCCTAGGAAACCTCATCCTCTGCACCCACACCTACCCTGCAGCACCCATTGCTGTCACCACTGCCTTCTCTGGGACCTGCAGCGGCAACAATGGCCGCAAACAGTCCCATGGTGCTTACCTTACAACTTTGGCACTGCAGTACTCTTTGCTTCTGCACCCTGGGACCGCTCAATGCAGGAAGTTGGCATCAAGCATCAGAGAGGGCAGAAGTAAACAGCCCCACAGTGCCAGAGTTGTATGGTAAGCTCCGAGGGGCTGTTTGCAACCATCACCATTGAGAGCAGTGACAGCAGTGGCAATGGGCGCCCTTGGAGGGCTGGCAACTCTAAGTAACCACCTAATGGCGGTGCTGACCATACCTGCTGGCAAAGGATGTGTGTTTCTGGGGTGAAGTGTGTGTGTGGGAGGGAGGCACGAAATATGTGGATGTGAAAATGTATGTGTTCTGGAGACCTGGAGTATCTCAACTACATATAGGTTCCAGTGCTACACTATAACTGGGTGGATGACCACATAATTCTTGTTAAATTTTCAATTTTCAATTTTTGTCAGAGCCACATTCAAATGAGGGGCAGGGAAAACTGCTCACTTCCTGCTGTAGAGGCTCCTTTTAATTTTAATTCATAACTACTATAATGTATGTGTATTTTGACGTATAACTTATCTTGTCTACTGAAAATGCCAATATGCGGTAGTCGCCAACAAAGACAAACAGAAAAGAGAGGAAAGAAACCACTCGCGTATATTTAAATAGAATGGTGTCTGATGTCACACTGGCAAGATGATTAAAATCGGCCAATGATCACAAGGAACCATTCCACCAATAGGAAGGACCTTGGGAATTAAAGCCCAAAATGAAAACTTATGTATGTTAAAAACCAGTAGTATGTGCACTATAACAAGCTAAGCCATTCCAATTCAGCATTTAAACCCAAAGGGGTTACGGTGTTCAGGCGGAAAATCCATCTTTGTTCACTCTTTTGTAACCGATAAACCCGATCACCTCCCCAAGGGTCTAAAGGTATGTGATCAAGCACCCGCCATCGTAATTGATCAAAATCAGGTACCAGTGTGATACAATGTATAGAATTAAGAATGTACATAGTTTCCCCCAGTTACTTCCAAGTTGATCTCCCTGTTTATTGTAAATACAACTCAAAGTTCCTTGTGTTGTATAGTTGATGTTAAATGTAAACCGCTCTGATCTAAAATAGAGCGGTATAGAAGAACTGTTAAATAAATAAATAAAAATAAATAAAAGTATGTCCTTTGGCAACATAATATTCTACAATCGGAGGAGACATTGTGCAGGTCTGAAGCCGCAAAGCATCTTCGCTGAGCCGCGTTTTTATCAATCTCGTTGTGCAGTCCACATAATATAACTGACATAGACATATTAAGATATAAACCACAAATGACGATTGACAGGTGGTATGCCATCTCAATGTAACCTGCTTGTCTCTCTTTGTATCATGCCAAATTGGGCCTCAGATGGTTAAAGTACAAAAGCGGCATGTGCCACAGGCAAAATGGCCTGGATTTTCATCACATTGTAATGGTCGATCATTAATAGCTGCAGAGTGTACCAGCCGATCACATAGATTGGCTCCATTTGAATAGGACAACATTAACCGTTTATTAAAATGAGAATGGAGACTCAAAACTGGCCAAAATCTATGTAGTAAGGTAGTCACACCATGAATTCTGGTCATGTAAGGGAGTATTCCAACTACTTTGTCATCAGATGCTGAAGACGCAGTAGGTCTTGATTGGCTTCCCAATAACCATTCTCAGTGTGTATATCTAGCCCATTTATAAGTCTGAGTTACTATTTTTGTCGGATACCCCCTGGCAACTAATCATGTACTTAGTCCCATAGCATGTTTGTTAAATTCAATAATTGTGGAACAGTTATGACATAGATGTAGAGGTTCAAGGTGAGTTATTTCTCTGTCCCCAGGGGGCTTATACTCTAAGTTTGTACCTAAGGCAATTGAAAATTCAATAACTTGCCCAAGAGCACAAGGAGCATCAGTGGGAGTTGAACCCTGGTCCTTCTAGCTTTATGCTGCTACTGCTCTAACCACTAGTCTACTCCTCTACTCCCTTAGTGCTATGGTGGGTCTTAAAATGTGCACGTGTGCACTTATGGCCTGCCAATCCTGTCCCCTCCAGTGCAACTTAAGTCCTGCCATGGTGCTAAGTGGCAGCTTATGAGCGCATGTGTGAATCTGGGGGGGGCAGGATATGTGTGTAATTGTGGAGTGGGGTGTGGATGTACAGTTAATTGTCCTGTGTTATCTGCTACTGCATTAACAGACATTAAAAGCAAGGCTGATTCATCCCACGTGCCAGGAAAGCTCCTTTTTGAACTTATAAGTAATTACAATGAAGGTTTTACAGTTAACAGGCATTAAAAATTGACATTAACCTGCATTAACTGCAAAACCTTACCATGCTTTAGGGGCATGTTTACTAAAGCACAATAACCGTTAATGTGAGGTTTGCCGTGTGCTAAGCACGACATGCTGTTAATGTGGAGCCTACGCTACAAATCCCACACTAACCAGTGAGCACATGACGGGGTGAGGAATGAGCAGGTTAAGGATGGAATGTGGGCAAGTTAGCATGAGCATTTTGAGCGCATGTTAATTGTGAAAGTTGCCATTAGCATGGATGCACACAGGGTCACCTAAAGCATCGGCCTTCTGGGGGTGCTATTGCTACTGCCGCCATCCCTCTCTAGGGCCTGCAGTGGTGACAATGGTTCAAAAACCATGATGCAGCACTTACTTAAAGGCATTGGCACTACGTCATGGTTTCCATGTGCTCCTACCTGCCGCTTCTGCCCTCCTCCGAAGCAGAAGTCTGCATCGCACTTTTTGAGCCATTGCCTGAGTTGGAGCAGCTAGTTCATGAACAGACCAGAGGGGAACCCATTTTGGACCTAGTCCTTAGTGGAACACAAGATCTGGTGCAAGAGGTAAGGGTGTTGGGGCCACTTGGCAATAGAAATCATAGCATGATCACGTTTGATTTAATAAATGGAGGAGGGATGGCAAGGAAATCCACAGTACTACCTTTTAACTTTTGAAAGGGAGACTATGATAAAATGAGGAAAATAAGAAAAAACTAAAAGGAGCAGTTGCAAAGGTAAAGATTTATATCAAGCATGGGTGTTGTTTAAAAATACTATCTTGAAAGCCCAGACCAGCTGTATTCCACGCTTTAAGAAAAGTGGAAGTCCAAAAAACTGCCAGCATGATTTAAAGGTGAGGTCAGAGAGGCTGTTGTTGCCAAAATATCATCTTTCAGGAAACGCCTCTGTATCGATCCATGGTGAGATTGTACCTTGAATATTGTGTGAAATTCTGGTCGCCGTATCTTAAAAAGGATATAACATTATTAGAAAAGGTACATAGAAGAGCCACCAAAATGGTAAAGGGATGGAAGGATACCCCTATGAAGAGAGGCTAAAAAGGTTAGGGCTCTTCAACCTGGACAACAAACGGCTGAGGGGAGATATGATAGAGGTCTATAAATTAATGAATGGAGTGGAACAGGTAAATGTAGATCGATTGTTTACACCATCAAAATATAGATAAACTAGGGGACATGTAATGAAGCTACAGTGTAACCTATTTTCGACTAATAAGAAAATATTTTTTCATTCAACATGTAATCAAACTCTGGAATTCGTTACCGGAGGATATAGTAAAAGCTGTTAGTGTAGCTGGCTTTAAAAAAGGTTTGGACAAGTTCCTGGAGGAAATATCCATAAACCATTATTAAAGGGTACCTGGGATATCCACTGCTTGTCCCAGTACAAGCATTGTGGAACCTGTTTCTTTTAGGGAAATTGCTAGGTACTTGTGAACTAGATTGGCTACTGTTGGAAACAGGATACTGGGCTTGATGGACCTTTGTCTGACCCAGTATGGTATTTCTTATGTTCTTATGAAGATGGGCCTGCAGTGACAGCAATGGGGGGGGGGGGGAGCAGTGGACAGGGGCAGGATAGAGGACCTGCCTAGGGTACCTCCATTCATTGCACCAGCCCTGGGTGCATCTAATACCACTTCAAGGGATAGTGGTAAGTGCTCCTGTGGTTAGCATGGTGTGGTGCATTATCAATGTGCTAACACAGGGGGGTGGGTGCACATGCCTGCAAAATTAGCGTGGGCCTCTGTGTTATTTTTGCAATTTGAACACACGCTAATAGCATGCCCATTAGTAAACATGTCTGTTAGTGTCACTAGACAAGAGTGACATTGTGAAAGTAAAAAATTCAAACTCAAAATAAAAACTTATTTTAAGACAAGCAGAAAGAAAAAAGGCAATAGGACCTAATAAGAGGGAAACAGCAGAAAGACAAGAAAGTGAGAAATGTGATTATTTGTCATTTTTATGAAGTTCTATGAATTTAACTGAAAGGAAGAGAAAAAAGTCCAGGAAGAGATTATTAAAATAAAGAAAAATATAGTAAGAGAATAAGAAAATAGACAGGATGTAAGAAAAACAAGAAAATTAAGGATTTTTTTTCATTAAAGGGATGAATAAAGGACAGAGAGCAACACAGAGTGCTTGGAACTAGAAAGAAGACAGATAGGGCCCGATTCTGTGCCACAAATAGCGGGGATGGACGGGGGCAGAGCCTGGGCGGGCAGTGGGCGGTCATCGGCCCTGTACGTCCAGGAGCGGCGACATGTGTGGGGTAGTTATTCCACCTCCGAGGTGGAATAAATTCCCTGCACGTCTCTTTTTCGGTGGGCCGGGGCATGGATGGGGCAGGGGGGACCTGAAGGCATTCCCCACAGTCTGACCCTGACTTTAGGAGGCCAGATCATGGGTCGGGCTGCAGGGAATGAAGCCCTGAAGTCCGGCAGCCGACATCGTGGCTCATCCATATGATGCCATGGTGCCGCAGCTCCATTGAAGAACCTTCACCAAGTTAGCCGGGGACAGTCCTGTACATGCAGACCAAGCTGAATCGCAGTCCCGGCCTGCATGTACAGGACTGTTCACAATGCTGATCCCGAGGGCTAGACGTGTTCCGCAGGATCAGAATTGCGATCCCCTCTGACCAGATATACAGAGGGGATCTACATCTGGGACTGAATAAGCTTGATACTATACTACATCATTCCTAGCCAAGAGATAATAGAGATCAGAAAAGATTGATCAAGATCCTTTCCCATAGACATAGAATAGGACATAAACTTAATGCATCTGCCTATGTTGTTTATGTTAAGTGCTGTCGAGTCGGTGTTGACTCCTGGTGACCCTCTGGATTGTTAACCTAAACTTTGTTCGGTCTTCAGCCAAGTGGCTCATTGTTGATAGAGTGGTATCCATAGCTGCTGTTATTGTATCGATCCATCTCATTGCCAGCCTTCCTCTTTAACAGTGATCTTCTACCTTGCCAAGCATGATGTCTTTCTCCAATGATCTCTCTCTTCATATGATGTGTCCAAAGTATGAAAGTCGAAGTCTTGTCATCTGAGTTTCTAAGGAAAGACTGGTTTGTTCTTCGGACAGTCCATGGTATACACAGTATTCATCTCCAGCACCATAATTCTATGGCATCAATTTTCTTCCTGTCTAACTTTTTCATCTGCCTGTGGGTAGTAGGAAAATTTGGACTTGGATGTATGAATCCCTTGTTTTATTTAGCTGGCAGCTTTTTTTAAACTCCTGATTCTCTCTCTGAGATGGACTCCATATTCCGGAGCTTTGAGGTGAGTATGAGGTGTGGCACAAATACTAATTATTGTTCATGTTTTGTGCATGCAGGTGGCTCTTCATGAAATTGGCCATGTCTTGGGACTGATCCATATGAACCAAATGGGCTCTGTTATGCAGCCCAACTATATACCAGCAAATACAAAGATGGAACTGGATTGGATGGACAGGAAGGCCATTCAAAAGATTTACGGTAAGCAGAGAGTAATACAGCTCATTTCCTTCTCTTTTAATTTCATTAGTTATGGCAGGGCCAGCCTAACTATTAGTAAAGGGTAGGTTCTTGCCTCAAAGGGCATCTTCAGAGGGGCAGCAAAGAATAGCAGCAGTCAAAGCAGAACATACAATAGTATGATAAAGGGAGAGTGGACACACATGTACATATGAAGCAAAGTTTAATATTTAAAAGTGTGTTGTCCAATTATGCATTTTTACAGGATTGTTGGGGGTGGGGTGGTGGTGGGATGATCATGATTACTGAGTTTAGTTAGCAAATTTTTGGAGGCCATTGCATAAGGCTGAAGGTTTGCATAGGGTTTCCAATATCCTTGCGCTGGCCTTGGGTTTTGGTAACTGTTGAAACAGATCCTTAGCAGTACAAACCAGAAGAACAGAGAGGATGAGCCCATTGATCCTTGTCAGCCATTGCTATGTAGACAGAGTCTTTGTATATGAGATTGTGGAAAACTAATAAGAACATAAGAACATAAGATATGCCATACTGGGTCAGACCAAGGTCCATCAAGCCCAGTATTCTGTTTCCAACAGTGGCCAATCTAGGTCATACATACCTAGCAGTTTCCCCAAGGGACACAGGTTCCACAATGCTTGTATTGGTTCAAGCATTGATATCCTGGGTCCCTTCTTAATAATGGTTTATGGACCTTTCCTCCAGGAACTTGTCCAAACCTTTTTTTAAACCCAGCTACACTAACAGCCTTTACTACATCCTCCGGTAACAAATTCCAGAGTTTGATTACACGTTGAGTGAAAAAATATTTTATTTTATTAGTCTTAAATAGTTTACCCTGTAGCTTCATTGCATGCCCCCTAGTCTTTCTATATTCTGATAAGGTAAACAATAAGTTGATTTAGGAGTTTAAGAAATGATGGGGTCGATATTCAGGAGATTTGTTCTGGAAACTTGAAAAACCTTTACATTTGAAACTTTGAGCCCAAAAACCAGTTAACGTTTGGATGCACAATTTGATGTCCAGCCAGACTTAACTGGTTTGTTTAGTTAAATATTTATTTATTTTAATTATTTATTTATTTGGCAGTTTTTATAGACTATCTTTATGAAACAAAGTTAAAAGCAGGAGGAATCAAAGACATGCCAGAAGTGCTGTTAACTTTTAACAGGATAGCATCAATACTGTACTATCTGGTTAACGATACCCAGTAAAAAAGGAAAGTAATTGAAATAATGCCAAATTAACAAAACTTGTGTTATCTGCTCTTAACACATGCTTTTTTTTTTACCACAAACACGCATATATGTGAATTCATGCAAAGCAGCTCATTATTATGCAATGTTACAAGATGCATTATTCATTGAAAGGTAATGCCACTTCAAGAAGAGCCATCTTTCCTTTTCAGGCGTTTCGGGTTCGTTAATGCACAGCCTGATGCCACCAAAGAGCAAATTAATAGGGCTGATGCATTAGCAAAGTACCCCATCACCTGTCCACTCTCAAACATCCCCACACGCACTGCCAATCATCTCTCAAAAAATCCTGAACCTCTCTAGGAACCTACCTGGAGTCTCTCTGTTGAATGGAGGAAGGAGCAGGAGCAAATCCTGGGCAGCTCCCAGCATCAAAATGGTGGCCTCAGCCCACTAACAATAGTACCACAAGTATACCTCTATGAGTCTAAGGCCACCATTTTGAAAATGGAATCCACTACAGCAGGAACACACAGGAATTGCTCATGCCCCCACCACAGAGACTTCTGGCAAGTGCCAGGGGGTGATCGGGGGTTGGAAGGGCTTTGAGAGGTGATCAGGAGAGGAGAAGACGAAGGGTTGGAAATATGTTTTTTATAGTGACAGCTCAGGCCTTTAAAAGATAGCAGGCCTTACTTGGGATCCCCTATTTTTGAGTCACCGCAGCCAGGAACATGCGACATTCTCAGCAGCTACAATGCAAACTAAATTTGCTACAGGAATCAATAACCTAGTGATTCCCCTGCAAGTTAGTGAATCCTCTGCCAAATTTTGCTGCATTAAACTAGCCTATTTTGCTGCAGCTTAGTAACTCTTGGCAGGGGCGGCCCAAGGGGGGTGCGGGGCCATGTGCGGAGATTAATTGCGGGGCCTCATTTACATAGGGAGCCTCATTTGCATAAATACTTGCATAATGTTAACATGCATTTTTAGCAAACATGCTTCTTAATGAGTGTCTGGATAAAGAAAGACTAACAGATTTCTACGTTACTATATTCCAGTGCCAACCGCCAGGCCCATTAGGAAGTACTATAAACACTGACTATTTAGAACTCATAGCAAATCCACCATATCATAACAGCTCTGCCAGGACTCACAAAGCACCAAACCCTACCTATCAAAAGGCAACACTGCAAATATTAAACCAATACATCTCAGGGAATACCAATGCATCTCCTACTGGGGAAAGAGAACAAGTGACATGGTCAAATAGAAACTACATAAACAGAATACCTCAGCTTGGTTAAAATGCAGAACATAGACCGTCACCAAAGAACAAGGGATCACAATTTAGAAATAGGAAGACAATAATTAAACTGGGAACCCCAAAAGCCAAACTTGGGATGTACAACAACACTGGAGAAATAAAACTATAAATTAATTTCCTCTTGTACTAAACAAAACACAAAAGACGTTAACGATGCATATTTCCCAGAGCTGATATATTCCAGTTAATAAATTCAAAATAAAAAAGTATTTTTCTACCTTTTGTTGCTTGTGCATTTTCTTTTCAGTTGTAATTGCTCCAGTCATTTTCTTCTAGTTTCTTTGTGTCTTCTGCGAGCTATCCATTTTCCTTTCTTCTCTTTTAGATTTTTTTTTCCAAATTTTTTTTCTATATCTGCTTTAACATACTGATTTTCCCCTTTTGCTCTTTCCTCCATTTCTTTCCTTATTCCTTTATCATCCACTCAAATTTCACCCTTCCATTCTCAATCTCCACTTACTCTTCCAATACCCGGCCCATCGTAGACTTTTCTTCCCTCCCACACAAAATATCTTTTCTCCTCTCTATTCTCATTCCCCATCCCTTTCTAGTCCTCCCTCAAAATCAGCTCCTTTATAGTTCTAGACCCACCCAGCATCTGCCCCCTTCTAGTCCCAGTCTCACAAGCTTCCACATCAGCCCATTTCCAGTCCTAGCCTCCCATATGCTGTTTTCCAGTTCCATTCCAGCCCCCCATCAGCCCATTTCCACTCCAAGCTCCCCATCAGCCCATTTCCAGCCCTATTCCAGCTCCCATCAGCCCACTTCCAGTCCTATTCCAGCCCCCATCAGCCCATTTCCAGTCCTATTCCAGCCCATCAGCCATTTGCAGTCCACGTTCCCCCCATCAGCCCATTTCTAGTCCTATCTTAGCTCCTCATCAGCCCATTTCCAGTCCTAGCCCCCCATATGCTCTTTTCCAGTTCCATTCCAGTCCCCCATCAGCCCATTTCCACTCCACGCTCCCCCATCAGCTAATTTACAATCCTAGCCCCCTCGTCAGCCCACTTCGCCCTATTCCAGCCCCTATCAGCCCATTTCCAGTCCTAATCCAGCTCTTCATCAGCCCATTTCCAGTCCAAGTTCCCCCCCCCCACCATCACAGCCCATTTCGTCCATACCCCCCCTCACCATCACAGCCCATTTGCAGTCCTTTCCCCCCCATCATCACAGCCCATTTGTAGTCCGTTCCCCCCATCACAGCCCATTTCCAGTCGTTCCCCCCACCATCACAGCCCACTTGCAGTCCTCCCCCCCACAGCCCAATTGCAGTCCATTCCCCCCCCCACATCACAGCCTGTTTCCAGTGTTTCCCCCCCACCATCACAGCCCATTTCCAGTCTGTTTCCCCCATCACAGCCCATTTCCAGTCGTTCCCCCCCATCATCACAGCCCACTTGCAGTCCTCCACCCCACAGCACAATTGCAGTCCATTCCCCCCCCCACATCACAGCCCATTTCCAGTCTGTTTCCCCCCCCCACCATCACAGCCCAATTGCAGTCCATTCCCCCCCCCCCACATCACAGCCCATTTCCAGTCTGTTTCCCCCCATCACAGCCCATTTCCAGTCCGTTCCCCCCCCCTCCACCATCACAGCCCCCTTGCCGTCCGCCCCCCCCCGCCCAATTGCCGTCCATTCCCCCCCCCCCCACCTCACAGCCCATTTCCAGTCTGTTTCCTCCCATCACAGTCCATCCAGTCCTAGCCCCCCCCCCCTCCGAAGAGCCCCGCGCCGTCTAAGGGGCTGCAGAGGGAACCGGGGAAGCCCGCGCGAGGCCCCGGCTCCCTCTGCACAGCCCGCCAGTGTGAAGAACCTTTACCTTCCCGCTGGCGGCTGTTTCAATGAAGCCGCGAATGTTGGGAAAGGTTAAAGGCAATGCCCTATTCTACATGCATGAATTCGTAGGTTAGCACTCGTTAAATCGATATTGCATGCACTAAGGGGCAGGTTTATTGATGGACATGCCATTAGTGCAAGATCAGGGCCCAGAATTAGTGCAATGGACCACACTAACTATTGGAGGCATGCCTGGCATATCCCCCTGCAGTTAGTATGTTGCAGCCACGTGGCATTGCACAAACCCGAACATGGCCGCACCCCTTGAGGAAGCAGTAACTGTACCTGCACTAATGGGCAACATTTGTCATCAGAGCACACTGAAGTCACCCATGCTAAATGCGATGTGCTGGGACCACTTGTATTCTGCCCTGGATTGTCCCAGTCCCCGCCCCATCACATGTTAAGGGGTTAGAGCTGGATTTTTACCATAGTATCCCACACATGGTTAGCATGGCACATTTAATAAAAGGTAACTCCCATGCTAATCCTTAGCAGAGCTTAGTAAACATGCCCCTAAATATTTTAAACCATAACAAAAAAGGCCCCTAGAGCCACGGAACACCACCAGCCCCAATAAAGTCAATACAAAAAATGGCAGGTTCTAACCAACAGAAGACCTCCTTAAAAATATTATTATTATTTTAAGGAGGTCTTTTGTTGGTTGGAACCTGCCATTTTTTGTATTAACGTAAATATTTTAAGGCACATTAACAAACCAAATGTGCTCTAACCAATGCACATCCTTTTGGTCAAGCCATACTCCAATAATAAAATATCACACTATATTTTTTTGTTATTGTTGTCAGTCTTACAAAAACAGTAGGCAAACGCAAAAATGCAGAATGATCATAGGGGTTAATATATAACCTCCTTACCCTGTGACTTAGGAGACATTCCCATAGACAAATTAAAGTACTAGCGAATCTATATTGAGCTGCAGTGGTGAGAGTGTTTTTAAACCTTGGCCACTGCGCTAAAATAATCCAGATATTCGGCTGCAGTATTCAGATTGGAGCTAGTACTGAACATCCAAATGGAGTAGCCAAAGACGTCACTGTCCATATAATGGCGATATTCAGAGCTGCTATATAGATAGGGGGGCATTTCAATCAGTATTTGGGGGGGGGGTTGGACATGTGGGCTGGACATCCATCCTGCGCAAAGCTCCTGAGCTCTATTCTGCCACCGGTGCTTCCTGCATGTACAGAGCATTTGTGTGGGAATCACTGTATGTGGGCAGGAGGGGGCGGAGCGAGGGAGTGGCCAGGTGCCGTGACGTACAGAAGCTATTCAGGAAAGGTCTCTGTATGGACCCCCATCACCGACATGGGTGTCCCAGCTATTCCACCCCGATGGTGGAGTAGGACCAGGGGACCTCTAATTGCACATGCCACACACCCCAGAACCCCATGGATTTAGCAGCACTGTGCCCCTGTAGCCACGATCTGGGACATGGGGGCCTCCGGTGCTGCCCGGAGAGTGGTCTGCGGGGGCAGATGTGGGTCATGGCATTCCAAACCGCCACGTAGACGGGTCGTTGCCATGGTGCTAGACTGGCACTGCTCCCTCACCCCAGCAGTGGCATTCTGCTGTGGGGAAGGGCAGCTCCCCGTATATCAATCTCTTCAACATACAGGGAGCTCCCAGACGTCTATCTCCCCGGTTCTGCCATCGCAGGTACCTCCTGACGCCGCAGTGGCAGAATCGGGTCTATCTAGGGCACGTACAGGTTTTGACCGGGCTGTGCAGTCGGGCATGCAGGAAGCAGAATTGGCCTCATAGCCTCATAAGATTGTCTTAGGACAGCTTTTTTGCTAAGTTCTCCGGATAGCTATCCATATAGTGGTGCTGAATACATCTACTATATGGATAACTCTGGCTCTGCTCCCCGACTGTCCACGGATCACCTTAACGCTACCCAGATAGTGCCAAGGCAGTCTGTAAGGATATTTAGTGACACTATCTGTATCAATAAATAAATAACCCTGGAGTACGTATTTATTTAGCTGACTACATTATATTCCTTCAGGCCTGGCAGTCTCCAGATGGAACTATGCACTGGATTCCCAATTCAGTTCTTTATTCAGTTCTCCTTATCAGAAGCAACAGTTGCTCATCCCGGAATTTACATTTTACAGCTAATTCTTTTGTTAGTGCATTATTCCAAATGGAGATAAGTAAAATTTGTACTGCACATGAAGCAAAAGTAAACACGCATTGTTGCTGGGGAGGATATGAATGTTTATTAATAGCTGGCACCAGAAGGATGGTGCTTGTTCTGAAAGGTGGTTAGAATTTTCAGAAATGTCGCAATTTGACTACTTGAACTATGTAGAAATACATAGCAGGGCACAATCTGGCGGCATGTACCTTAAAGCACCTATCTTTCGTTCCATGAAAATTAAACCTCTGAGTGTTCATGATTTGTAGATTGTATGCTTGCTCTCTACTTCTGTCTTAGTGTATCTGCTAGGTTTAACTAGTTAAGAGTAATGTTAAGGAGCCTACTAAGATATGCTATGCAATACCCACGCAGAACATGACATGGCGGTAAAAACCTAACATGGAAATTCCTATTGAAGGGTATGACATGAGCAGGGAAGGAGAGGAGAGGGAGGCTTGCAGTTATCACGCATTAACTACTAACGTAGCAGATAACTCAGTGCAGTTAGCTACATCTCTAGAGGTATAGCTAAATGCATTCCATGTTATCAGCCATCCCATTAACACACTGCATGGCAGCTCTCCCCAAGGTACCGGAAAGTCCCCAACAGTTAACACAGAGGTTTAGCACTTTAACACACCTAGCCTTTGGCTGTTAATATATATTAGCTGCAAAACCTTAGCACAAGTTTGTACATACTGCTATGGTCAACATTATTATGAAAAGAAAAAAACCCCAATTATGTGAACAAAATAAAATACTATATATGGTGAACTTTTTTGTGATGGTCAACATTATTGGCACCCTTGCAGTTCAACCCCACCTCCTTTGGGTTCCCCCTCCCCTCCTGCCTCTCCCTCCTTGTCTCACCAGTGGGCCTCATTTTCCCCTGTCACACCAATGGAGGTCCTGAAGCTGGTTTCGGCTTCACGCAAAACCTACTGTCCTGCAGACTCTATTCCCTTGACCTGGTTGGCTGAGCCTGCCCTGACACTCCTCCCCTTCATTCAGACCATAATGAACTCCAGTATATCCTCTGTCTCTTTTCCCTCCAGCTGGAAACGTGCCTTGGTTCACCCCCTTCTGAAAAAATCCTCCCTTAACCCTTCGGACACAACTAACTACCTGTCGGGTTCTAACTTGCGTTTTCTGTCAAAAATTCTCAAAAAACTGGTATTTGCACAACTTTCCTAGCACGTTGATTCCAGACACTATCTGCACCCCAGCCAGTCTGGCTATCGACCTGGTTTCAGCGTTGAGACTATTATGGTCTCTCTTCTGAACGATTTGCACACTTTTCGTGATCAGGCAGATATTTCCATCACTGTCTCCCTGGAAATATGAGATATTTCCATCACTGTCTGCAGCTTTCAATCTGGTGGACCACTCTGTCCTTCTATTTTGACTTCTCGATGCTGGTATTAGGGGCACTGTTTTCCGATGGTTTCACTCCTTTCTGTCTTCCTGCTCTTTCTCTGTGGTTTCTGGTTGTACTGTTTCTGACCCTGTGCCCCTCTGCTGTGGCGTTCCACAAGGTTCAGTCTTGGCTCCTTTGCTATTCAATCTCTTCCTTACTCCACTCGCTTCGCTTATACAACAGTTTGGGCTATTTGCATATTATTATGCGGATGACATTGTTCTACTGTGCCGCATGTCTCCGCAGCAACTGGATCTTACCTCGTTAGACGCCTGTCTAGCTAAGGTTTCTGACTGGCTCTCCTCTAACTGCCTGCACTTGAATGTGCTAAGACAATGGCAATCTGGTTCACCTTTGACAGTCCCTGCCCTTCCCTGGTGCCTCACATCTCTGGTCACGCCATACCCTTGGTGTCCTCCCTTCACTACCTTGGGGTGACCTTAGATTCGGCTCTTTTTTTCCGTGAGCACATTTCTCTTCTCACCCGATGATCCTTCTATTTTCTCTGTCAGATGCATGCTCTTCATCCTTTCTTATATGTACCGGCTCTCACCAACCTTTTATTATCCCCGGTGTCAGCAGACTTGATTTTTGCAACATGGTTTTCTCTGGTATCTCTCAATCTCAGTTCCATCGTCTTCAGTTAATTCAAAATATGGCAGCCTGCATCATTACGCATGCTCAGGAAAGAGACTATATCACCCCTGTTGTTGTTGTTGTTAAGTGCCGTCGAGTCGGAATTGACTCATGGCGAACCTCTGGATAGCTATCCTAAATTGTGTTTGGTCTTCAGTCAGGCGGCTCATTGTTGACAGACTGGTACCCGTAGCTGCTGTTATTGTATCGATCCATCTCATTGCTGGCCTTCCTCTTTTGCGTTGACCTTCTATCTTGCCAAGCATAATGTCTTTCTCTAATGATCTCTCTCTTCGCATGATGTGTCCAAAGTATGAAAGTCGAAGTCTTGTCATCTGAGCTTCTAAAGAAAGCTTAGGTTTGATCTCCTCTAGTACCGACTGGTTTGTTCTTCGGGCAGTCCATGGTATACACAGTATTCGCCGCCAGCACCATAATTCAAAGGCATCAATTTTCTTCCTGTCTATCTTTTTCACTGTCCAGCTTCACATCCATATGATGTTATTGAAAATACCATGGCTTGAACAAGTCGAATCTTTGTATGGAGAGAGACATCTCTGCTCTTGAGAATCTTATCTAGGTCTTTCATAGCCATTCTGCCAAGAGCAATGCGTCATCTGATTTCTTGACTGCTTGTTGCTTCTTTATTGATAGTTGATCCAAGTAGGTTAAAGTTGTTCACAATTTCAATTTCTTCTCCTTCAACGATGAACCTGTTGATTATGCCATTTGTCATGATCTTTGTCTTCTTTACATTAAGGTGCAGGCCCATTTTGAGACTATGTTCTTTGATTGTGAGAAGCAAATGTTTCAGATCATCTTCACTTTCAGCCAGTAATGTGGTATCATCAGCATAGCGAAGGTTGTTGATGAGTCTTCCACCAATCTTCACACCTCTGTTGTCTTCATACAATCCTGCTTCTCTGATGATTTGTTCTGCATATAAATTAAACAGGTAGGGGGAAAGTATGCAGCCTTGTCTTACACCTTTGCTTATTTTAAACCATTATTTTAAACCTTCATTATAAAGCATATGAGGACAGACTTAGAAACATAGAAACATGATGACAGAAAAAGACCACATGGCCTGTCTAGTCTGTCCTTCCATATCAACAACTACAACAGTCCACTTTTTACCTTTAGAGATCCTCTGTGTTGGTCCCATGCTTTTTTGAATTCAGTTACTGTCCTCATCTCTACCACCTCCACTGGGAGACTATTCCACGGATCCACTGCTCTTTCCGTAAAGAAATATTTCCGCATATCACTCCTGAATCTATCTCCCTTCACCCTCATCCCATGTCCCCTCATAGCAGAACTTGCTTTCAATTGAAAGAGGCTCGCTCCCTGAACATTTATGCCACGGAGGTATTTAAACATCTCAATCATATCACCTCTATCCCGCCTTTCCTCTAAGGTGTACATATTAAGATCCTTAAGTCTGTCCTCATATGCTTTATAATGAAGCCCACTAATCATTTTAGTAGCCACCCTTTGCACCGACTCCATCCTGTTCACATCCTTTTGAAGGTGCGGTCTCCAGAATTGCACACTATACTCCAAATGAGGTCACACCAAAGACTTATACAGAGGCATTATCACCTCCTTTTTTCTGCTAGCCATTCCTCTCCGTATGCACCCAAGCATCCTTCTAGCTTTTGCCGTCGCCTTTTCTACCTGTTTAGCTACTTTAAGATCATCAGACACAACCACGCCTAGGTCCCGCTCTTCTTTAGTGGACAAAAGTACTTCACCTCCTATACTGTATTGCTCCCTTGGATTGCTGCAGCCCAAATGCATGACCTTACATTTTTTAACATTAAATCCCAGCTGCCAAATTCTAGATCATTCTTCAAGCTTAGCTAGATCCCTCCTCATGTTATCTACACCTTCCTGGGTGTCTACTCTATTGCAGATTTTGGTATCATCTGCAAAGAGGCAAACCTTACCCGACAGCCCTTCCGCTATATCACTAACAAAGATGTTAAAAAGAATCGGACCAAGGACAGATCCCTGGGGCACACCACTGGTAATATCCTTCTCCTCAGAGTGAGCTCCATTTACTTGTACTCTTTGTCACCTCCCACCCAACCAATTTCTAACCCAAGCAGTATCTTTAGGGTCCATCCCTAGGGTGCTCAGTTTGTTTATAAGTCGCCTGTGAGGAACAGTGTCAAAGGCTTTATTGAAATCTAAATACACCACATCTAGAGCTCTCCCTCGGTCCAACTCCCTGGTCACCCAGTCAAAGAAATCAATCAGATTTGTCTGACAAGACCTGCCTCTGGTGAATCCATGCTGCCTCGGATCCTGTAATCCGCTGGACTCCAGAAACCTCACTATTTTCTCTTTCAGCAGCGTTTCCAATAATTTACTCACCACCGAAGTTAAACTAACCGGCCTGTAGTTTTCAACCACATCCTTACTTCCGCTTTTGTGTAAAGGCACCACATGAGCCTCCCTCCAGTCCTTTGGCACCACTCCCGACTCCAACGAGGCATTGAAAAGGTCAGTCAGTGGAGTTGCTAGAATGTCCCCAAGTTCCCTCAGTATTCTAGGGTGTATCCCATCCGGTCCCATCGCTTTGTCTACTTTAAGTTGAGCTAGTTTCTCACGAACACAGTCTTCTGAAAATTGTTCAAGATGTCCCTCGCTTCTGTTCCTATTTGTGGGTGTTTTCTGAGGTCCTGCTCCTGGTTCTTCATCTGTGAACACAGAACAAAAATATTTGTTAAGCAATTCCACTTTATCCTTATCAGCTTCAACATATTCCCCCCCCTGCACCCTTGAGTCTGACAATACCACTTTTGCCCTTCCTCTTCTCACTAATATATCTGAAAAATGTCTTATCCCCCCATTTTATTGCATTTGCTATTTCCTCCTCCTTTTGAATCTTTGCCTTCTTGACTACTTTGCTAGCTTCTCTAAGTTTTTCCAAATACAGATGCCTGTCTTCCTCTCTCTGTGATCTCTTGTATTTCATGAAGGCCTACCTCTTTTTCTTCACTTTTTCAGCTACTTCCTTAGAAATCCATAGCGGTCTCCTTTTCCTTTTGCCTTTATTTACCATTTTAACAAAAAGGTTGGTTGCCCTTAAAATATCCTCTTTCAGTTTTGCCCACTGTTTTTCTACATCCCCCAGCTTTTCCCATTCCACTAACGACTCCCTGAGGTATTGGCCCATCTTCGCAAAGTTAGTCTTCCTAAAGTCTAAGATCCTCACCTTGGAATGGATTCTAACAGCCCTAGTCCTAATACTGAACCACACCATCTGGTGATCACTGGATGCAAAATGATCTCCCACTATAACATCAGAAACACTTTCACCATTGGTAAGCACCAAGTCCAGTATGATCCCTTCACATGTGGGGTCTGTTTCCAATTGCCTGAATAGTTCTCCCTGTAGAGAATCCAGGATCTCCTTACTTCTAGATGATACTGCAGCAGGAATGTGCCAATCGACAACTGGCATATTGAAATCTCCTATCAGTAGCACTTCCCCTTTCCTAGCAATGCTGCGTATGTCTTCAATTAACTCTCTGTCCACCTCTTCCTCTTGTGAGGGAGGTCTGTATATCACACCAATGCAAATAGATTTCTCTTTCCCTCTTTCTAGTTTAACCCACAATGCCTCCTCTCTCCCTTTTAAGCTCTGTAATTCCAAAGCTTTAATAGTAGTTTTTACATATAGTGCCACTCCTCCTCCCCTTCTTCCTACCCTGTCCTTTCTGAATAAAGTATAGCCAGGTATAGTTACATCCCAGTCATGGTTTTCTGTGTACCATGTTTCTGTAACTGCCACTAAATCCAAATCAGCCACTCCCACCAAAGCTTCAACATCAGAGATCTTATTTCCCATGCTACGGGCATTTATACACACTGCTTTCCACATGTTACCCCTGTTACCCATTTCCATAAAGGTATTTAATGTATCACTTACCTGGGGGCTTTCACTTACCTGGGGACTTTCTTCACCTATCCCCAACGAATCTAGTTTAAAGCCCTCTTCAGTAGATTAGCCATTCTACTACCAAAGATGCGTTGACCTTTCTTAGACAGATGGATGCCATCTCTGCTCTGCAACCCTTGGAACAGCATCCCATGGTCTAGGAAACCAAAATGCTCTCGATGACACCATCCACGCAGCCATGCATTCATCTCCAGGATGCAAGCCTCTCTGCCTTGGCCTTTACCCTCAACAGGGAGGATTGAAGAGAACACCACCTGTGCACCTAACTGCTTCACCCTCTGTCCCAGAGCCATGAAGTCACTTTTGATACATTCCGAGGTATACCTGGCAGTATCATTTGTTCCAACATGGATTAGCAACATTGGGTAATAGTCAGTGGGCTTGATGAGTCTCGGCAAACTCTCCGTAACATCTTGGATTTTGGCACCAGGCAGACAGCATACCTCTCTGGACATCAAGTCTGGTCGGCAGATGGACCCCTCAGTACCCCTCAGAAGAGAGTCTCCAACCACCACTACCCTTCGTTTCCTTCTGGTCACTGATTCTGCAACCTTGGGGTTCTTGAACTCTGGTTCTTCCCTTTCCAGGGATGCTTTCACCTCTTCCACTTCCAGGGCTGCATAATGGTTCTTCAATTCAAGGGCTGGAGAAGTTGGATTGGTGATTTTGCAGGCCCTGGTGACTTGTGTCCAACCATCAACATTCTGTTGGCACCCATCTTCTCCTGTGCTGGAGAGCTTGGTTCTTAATATGTACACCTCGGAGGAAAGGCGGGATAGAGGTGATATGACTGAGATGTTTAAATACCTCTGTGGCATAAATGTTCAGGGAGAGAGCCTCTTTCAATTGAAAGCAAGTTCTGCTACGAGGGGACATGGGATGAGGGTGAAGGGAGAAAGATTCAGGAGTGATATGCGGAAATATTTCTTTACGGAAAGAGTAGTGGATCCGTGGAATAGTCTCCCAGTGGAGGTGGTAGAGATGAGGACAGTAACTGAATTCGGAAAAGCATGGGACAAACACAGAGGATCTCTAAAGGTAAAAAGGGGACTGTTGAAGTTGTTGATATGGAAGGACAGACTAGATAGGCCATGTGGTCTTTTTCTGTCATCATATTTCTGTTTCTATGTTTCTGATGTATGCTTCGCGTCAGAAGGGGGAGGTACAGGCAAGGCCGTCAAAAGTGCCTGCAGTCAGAAAGACCCTGCACTTTTGTTAGTGTATTTGCTGCCACTCCTGCAATTTGTTAGAGAGAGAGGTAGCAGTAGGCTGGGGGGAGTGGACCTGTGGTGGCATCGGGGAGAGGCAGATGTTGAACATGGGGGGAGCATGGAAGGACACAGGGTGGGATTGGGGATAGATGCTGGCCATGAAGTGAGGGGGGCAGGAGGCAGAGGGTAGATGCACCCTCACCTCATGGCTAGCAGAGGGCACATGGTTGCAACAGGTGTGGAGAGGCAAAGGGCAGATGCTGGCCACAGGATGGGTAAGGGGGAGATGGAAGACAGATGGGGGATATGAGACAGAGGTAGAGAGCAGATTCTGGATGGTGGCAGGGGAGGTACAGAGGCAGAGGGTAGATGCTGAACATGAAATGGGGGTGCAGATATATGCTGGCCATGAAGGGGGCAGAGGGCAGATGGTAGCTACAGAATGAAGAAGGTGGAGGAGAGATGGTGGACATGGGATGTGGATAGACAGCAGATGCTGGGCATGGGGATGAGATAGGGGAGAAAGGACAAATGTTGGACATGGGCTGAAGGAATAAATGGCAGATGGTGGTCACAGGGTAGGTGTGGAGGAGGTGGAGGGTAGATGGTGTATATGGGATGGGGTAGAGAGCAGAAGATGGATGTTGGTGGGTGAGGGTGTGGAGGTGGAGGGCAGATGCTGGACATGGGTGGGGGACTGATGCTGGCCATGGGATGAGGAAGGCAGAGAGCAGATGGTAGACAAGGAATGCGGGCAGATGGTGGACATGGGATGGGGGCAGTGACGGATTCGGCTGGTTTGTCCTGGTTTGCGTGAACTGGTTCCTACCATGGACCACATTTGCTGAACCAGTCCAAAAATGGCATCTCAATGCTGGCGATGCATTGGCGGTGATCTCCCCATCTGCCAGTGGTTTGATGGCATTGGGAGACCACTGCATCAGGGAAAGCCCCCTGTGCTGTCAAAGCACTGGTGGGTGGAGGGATCAGGCCAGTGGGCCAGCAGGGAGTTGGTACCCTGTGGCTGCTGCCAGCGGGCTGAGCATGCAGTGCTGGCAATGCAAACATGTGCCATGCTGCCATCCACGTGGTTCTGGCAGTTCCTGTTCAGATTGAATCCTGCCACTGGATGGGGTAGACAGCAGACACTGGACATGGAGGAACATGGAGGGACATGGAGGGGCATAGGGGGATAGAGAGCAGATGCTGGGCATAGGGTAAAGTTAGGGGAGAAGGGTAGATTCAGGGCATAGGGCATAGATAGGGGAGAAAGGTCAAATGCTGGGCATGGGTAGTGATGGGGAGAAAAGGTAGCTGCAGAGGGCAGATACTAGACATAGGAGAGAAAAGGATATAATGGACATTGATGAGGAATAGGGAGAGAGGGGGAATGGTGGAGTGAGAAAAAGGGGATGAAGTGCTAGATGGTGGTAAGAGAGAGAGGGGAAAGACAGTAGAAAGGGGAGGAAGGAAGGGGACAGATGCAGGGCTGGGGCAACCATCGGGCAAACTAGACACCTAGGATGGCAGTTTCAGTGGAGGGGGCAAAGAGCAGGGCATTCAAATCTAAACAATAAGCATAAAATATGTCTAAGGTACCAACATATTGAACCAACTCTGAAACCAGCCCTGAACATATGTTGGAGGCAGGGGGAGGAAGAGAGAAAGAAGAGAGTTAAAGACTGGGTAATAAGAGGATGGAGAATGAGAGGGCTATGTTAAGGGTAGAAAACTGGTAGGTGTGTTAACAAGAGGGGTTTTGAGGACAGAGTGGTAAGAAGGAGGAGTGAGCCAGTGAGGCAGGCTCAGGTGCACAGGCTTTAAGGGCACCTGAGCCTGCCTCACTGTTAGTCTTTTCACAGCCATGGAAGCATTTCCTTTTGCTCCCATGGCTGTACTAGACTTCTGACACCAGAAGGCAATGTTTTAAGAAGGTAAACAGAGTTGGGAGGATCCAAGATGGCAATGGGTGGACTTTTCTGAAGCATGTGGCTTTTCGATATGGAAAAGAAGCGGAAAGGTAGAGGAGGTTTGTTACCTTCCCACCCTTCTCTTGCCTCTATGCCAGTTGCTTCAGTTGTTGGACCTTTGGACTCCTACTTGCATCACGCGCCTCAAGATCCAGCTGATTCAGGGGAGGTAAGCTGAGCTGCAGTTTTACCGTAGTCAGAGGACTCAGCGGCTACTTCAGCGTCACCTCTCTCGCCCAATTTGAGGCCAATGCCAAAGGTTTCCCACCGTCGGTACCCAATCGAGGGAAGCCTGAGACCGGTATTGCCCCCTTTGCAGGGATCATTGCTGGAGCTGAGAAGGTTGGGCTTGGAGGGGGTATGAGCAGAGGACTCTCTAGCTCTAGAACAACCTCACACAGCAGTGCTTACAGTATCCTTGAGTGGGAGATCAGCTGAGAGTCATCTGGTCAATGGAAGAGAGAGTGTAACCTCTGCAAGAATGGAGACCGTCCCACTTTAATCAGGTGCTATAACAGCCTTTTCCTTGCAGCGTCCTGAGAACTTTACGCTAGAATCAATTTGGCATGCCATTGTGTCTTTGGGGGAAATTTTATTACCCCAGGTTTCTTCATTGGCATTGAAGGTGACTAACACTGTTAGTGTGGTGGAACAGTTGGAAAATAAGGTAGCCATCGTTCAAGTGCAAGCTGCGGAGACGCAGGCTAGAGTCGCTACATTGGAAGAACAGTCTGAAACCTATAGGAAATATTTTCTTGCTGTACAAGCTAAGTTGGAACTTTTGGAAAATGTATCCTGGGCTAACAATTTGAGGGTGATTAATTTTCCTCGGGTGTCAGTTATATCAACAAGGGACATGTTTAAAGAACATTTAACTGATATTTTTGGGGTTTCTACTGAATTGGTTCCTCCTATTGTTAAGATATATTATTTACCTAAGACTAAGCTATCTAAAGCTTCTGCTAGTATAGGGACCTAGCAAGTGGGTGCGTTAAATTTAACAGAACTGTTAGAGACCTCATATGAAGATTCTTTGGTTCCATCTCTTTGCTTTATTATCTGATAAAGAGTGGATGCTTTAATTGTTTTTTTTGGAAAAGGAATCTTAAGTTTCGTGGTTTCTCTACATATATGTATCCTGATTTGGCCAGGGACACCCAGAAACATTGCAGAGATTTTCTCCTGTTACGTCCTGGGGTTTTGCGACTGGGAGGGCTCTTTTTTCTGAAACATCCATGTAAATGTTTAGTGTAATATCGTTCTGTTGTTTATGTTTTTATGAGCCCTCCCAGTTGCCTACCTTCATAAATGCTAGACAATTAGAATCCTCTATAGATTCTCCTCTGGGACCCTCATGATTAAGTGATATGCTCAATATTAGTCCACTTTTTTCTTTTTTTCACTTTGGGTTAGGATTAAAATTGTGGTATACTCCTCCCATTATATAGTGGGCTAGGGTGAGCAGACATTTTTAATCTGTATTCAGAGTTACTTCTTGATTTTGTATAATTATATTTCCGTTGTCATGTTCTTTTTTTGGAAAAGACTGTTCATGTGAACTTTCTTGGTGTAATTATAAAAATTTCATAAATATAAGATTAAAAAAAGAAAGAAGGTAAAGAGAAGCTCTTCCTGTTTCTTGCTAAAGACAGGAAACACTTCTGTTTACCATTTTAAAAGATGCAGTGCCAATATTGCAAGTCTAGCACAGCCAAGGGAGCAAAGGGAAATGTTCCCACGGCTGTGTTAAAAAGCCACTTTGGGTCAGACAGGAGAAGGGCTGCGGGTGAGTCAAGGGATGTGGCTGGGGGCTGGAGATGGGCTGATGGTGAATCAAGGAGTGGCTATGGGCAGGAAAAGGGTTGCTGATGAGTTGGGGGAGGCTGGGGGCTAGACATAGGCTGCTGGTGAGTCAGAGGTGGTTGGGGGCTGGAGATGGGCTGCTAGTGAGTCAACAGGCTGGAGATGGGCTGCTGGTATGTTGGGGAGAGTGGCTTGGAGCTGGAGATGAGCTGCTGGTGTGTTGTGGAGGGTGGCTAAGAGCTGGAGATGGGCTGCTGGTGAATCACCAGGCTGGAGATGGGCTGCTGGTGTATTGGGGAGGATGCCTGGGGGCTGGAGATGGATGTATGCCTGGATGATGGTGAGAAAGGAAGGTGGAGGCATGTGCCTGGGAAAAAAAGTGAGTACTATTACTAAGGAAAGAGAAGATTTGGTGCATGTGGAGAGAACAGAAGAGGGGAGGTGTGGGTATGTGCATGGGGATAGATCTTAGGAACAGACAACAGTAGGGATCTTGCTAGAAGTTAGAGGCAGAGAGAACAGGGGAGATAAAGAAGGCTTGGGGCTGGGAAGAGAACTCTAGAGTGAGAGAGATCAAAGGAGGAAGAAGGCAGGGGGAATTTCAAGTCTAATGGAGGAGTTAGGCTTTATGATGGGGAATTCTGCACAAAGATTTACTAATGAAGCATGCGGAACTTTCAAATACTACGTGCAGAATTTTCAAAATATTTGCATAGAATTTAAAATGTTTTTGCACAGAATTCCCCCAGGTGCAGAGTGGGAGGGGAGAGGCTCCCCGCACACGAGCGGGGCTGAAATACAAGCAAAAAAATACCGCGAGTGAAAACCTCGCGGTAGAGCCGATTTAAAGGGAAGAGAAACCATTTCTGTCAGCAATGTACAGCAAAACCAGGGAAACCTACAAAACAGTGATAAGTGTGATACATGTGCACGGTACAAAAATACAAATAAACATTGAAAAGGACCCCAACAAAATTTAAAAAAATTATAATCAAGCTAGGCAATAGTGATAGTAATGGGAAATATAAAAAAACACTCCCAAGAAAGCCCCAAAAAAGAAATATGAATTTTAGAAGGGTCTACGCTCTGTCCCCATAGGTGAATGATCCCACAGTGAAATTGTGCAGAGCAGGGTTTCTGACTCCTTTGGCCAGGTTTCCTATCTCCAGGGACTGCACTGTCTCTGTGGCCACAGTGTGATGCAGTGAACACAGACAGTGTGTTCAGGAGCCAAAGATCACCAGTTCAAGTCCCAGCTGGGACTCCTGCAAACCCAATCCCCATATTTTACCCACCACTAAACCATGATAGTAAAGACCAATCTTTTTTGCAGATAACATAAGCATGGTCCAAACACCTCTATTTTACCCTACAGAGCACAGACACCAGAAACATGCACATTACCTAGACCACAGTCCCCTCAATGCAGTCCTGGAGGGCCACATATCATTCAGCTGTGATGCTGTCAGCAATATGAGACCATGTCAGCATGGTGGCAGAGGGGTACCATTGGTGGAGGGGGCAGTGGCTGCTACCCACAGCAGACGGTGGCCTAGCCCCCTTCACGTGGGTGCAGTGCCCTCCAACAGACAGGCCCTGTCTGACAAACAGCCATGGACTCCCCAGGGAATGCACTGTTTTTGTGCTAAGACGGTGGTGCAGCAGACACAACCAGTGCCTTTAGGACCAGAAAGTCACAGGTTCAAATCCCAGCTGTGCTCCTGCAAACCCAATCCCCTTATTTTACCCATGAAGAAAACATGGTAGTAAAGACTGAACCATTATTGCTGAGAACATAAGCATGGGTCAGAAACCTCTATTTTACCCTATACAGCACAAACACCATAGAAATGTGCATTACCTATGGCAGAATCCCCCAAATGCAGTCCTGGCGGGCCACAAATCCATCAGGGTTTATGCTGTCTCCAATCTAAGGATGGAGCGGTACTGATGGTGGAGGTGGCAGCGGCTGGTGCCCACAGCAGACCATGGCCTAGCCCTGTCCAGGTGGGTGCCGTGCACTGCAACAAACAGGCCCTGTCGGATGTACAGTCATGGACTCCCCAGGGAATGCAGCATATCTGTGGCAACACGGTTGTGCAGTGCACACAGACAGTGTGTGCAAGAACAAAAGGTGACAGGTTCAAAGCCCAGCAGGGGCTACTTCCAATCCAGTCCACATATTTTTCCCACAACTAAACCGTGATAGTAAGGACAAACCTTTATTGCAGAGAACATACGCATGGTTAATACGCCTATATTTTACCCCACCGAGCATAGACACCATAAACAGGTGCATTACCTAGAGCAGAGTCTCCCAAATGCAGTCCTGGAGGGCCAAACACCATTCAGGTTCCATGCTGCCTCTAATAAAGATGCCTGTGCTGCATATCTATGCACAACCCCCATGGTATGCAGATGTATCTCATGCATATTCATGAGGGACAGCATGAAAACCCGAACAGTGTTTTGCACACCAGGACTGGAGTTGGGAACCTCTGCCGTAAAGCAGCAGCCAACAGGGGCAGACACACCCACACCCACAGGCCCCATTGGCCAATGCCTCCTGGAGAGGCAGGACATTGGGCCCTGTGTGCATCTCCCAATACTAGCACTTGCATATCTTAGCAATGCCACCCTACACCTGGGTATACGGTACACAACTATCAAACATTTGCTATGATTACTGGCAGATAGCAATTCCTACGTTAAGCACAGTTTGCTGATTGAGCTCCATCATAACAACCTTTCTGATGTCTGTGGTGTGTGCTTCAGGTCTGGTCTCTGACAGTATTGCGTACCATATCCATGCCTGTACTGTGCCCAGGACTGGTGTGGTGGCCAGGGCTGCTAAACTCCTCCATAGTAGCACAATGCTGGCATAGGTGTGGGGGTGTCTGTCTGTCTATCCAGTGTGTGGTGGCTGCAAACACCCTCCACAGCCCACACTGTCAGCACTATTGCCAGTATTGGCCTGCCAATGTGCATAATGAGGAGCAAGGTACCATGGGTATAGCCCGGACAGGGTGGCCTGGCCAGGATGCATCTGCACAGGGCATAGGGCACTGGCTGGGACATTTTAGTGCCCGGCCACCACCTACACAGACAGGGTGGCCTCAGCATGTCCTGCTGGGAGATCACTCTCACCCTGACTGTGCAGTGACCACAGCATGGTTAGGCACCCCCATAGTGCTGTATAGTATTTCTTTTATGTGATAGTTATGGTTTTCCTTTTGGAGCCTAGTCACTGACTTATCTGCTTGTTCTATATGCTGACATCCCAGTTCTGGGTGCATGCATTTCCACCAGGCACATGCACTATGGACTAGCTCAGGGGGTAGGGAACCCTGGTCCTGGAGAGCTGCAGACCAGTCAGGTTTTTGGGATATCCCTAATGAATAGGCATGAGATATATATGCATTAGAGATATCCTGCCAACCTGACTGGTTTGTGGCCCTCCAGGGCTGGATTTGGAGACCCCTGCCTTACGCCTCTGTCATTTAAGATTGTGAGTGGGCAAGGTGCAGATGTCCTAGACATCGAAAGGGTATATAGAATGTGTCACATTCCTCCTCGATTCTCACCACCAGCAAAAAGTTGTCTAATAGACAATATTTTGGTGGTGGTGAGAAGTGAGGAGGAATGTGACA